>JAIOKQ010000304.1:0-1200000 GCA_020654165.1 Oryctes rhinoceros
GCAAAAAGTGTGTGATATGTTTATGCTAAATATCCAGATCGTCCTAACAAAATCAGAAAATCTAGAGGAATTGAAGCAGCATATTCAAGAAGAAATGTTAATAACGTCTTAGATGAATTTGTAAATAGACTATCTTACTGCCAAGAGGTCATTTTGAACATTTAATTTAATAGTGTTAATTTTGTTATTCTGCGAAATTTGTTTTATTTTTATTTTCAGTTCCGAATTTTTCGTTTATAATGTCTTACGCTACAGATACGAAAATATCAACATTAAATGTTCAGCTTGATTTTTCTCAGAATTTTTGTTCTGCACCCTTATGATTTATTTGCACGATCATAAAGGGTAGAAAAAGCACTATCGGATTCCGCTAATGTCATTTAAAACTTTTTGGCATGACGTCACAACTAAAAAAGCAAATGAAAGTCGGAAGGTGAATCGTACGTATTAATGTGTATTTCTAAAAAATAAAATCGGCGTGTTTCAGCGTTTTCATAAAAATCGGCTGAATGCGATTTTTTTTAATATCCCATACTTTAATCCTACACTGTATAAATATACATACAGGGGGTTCTATTCTGTCCTATTGCTGCTCTAAGGGAATAAATTCCTACACCCTATTACAAAGTCTGAGTTGCGACTGAAATGAAAGGATTAAAATGATAGATATTAACACTTGATGTTTAACATTTTTGACAGGACAATACCAGCAGCCTGTATAATATTCTTCCAAAAATGGAAAAAGTTTTCAATACTCCATGCTTTACCAGCTCTTTGCATACGGAGTAAATATGCGATAAAGTAGTGCAATGTTTTAAAAGGGTCCACATTTAGACCTATTGCAATCAATCAACTTCACGTCAAACTAATTGTTGAACTCAGTTGTTTTACAAAAACAATGGAATCTACTTAACAAAATTAACTTTAGGTTACTTCTAGTGGGATAAGGTGTTGAAAACATCTGCTAATATTTTCCAAAAGTCGGTTTCCTCCAATAAAATAAGTCTACAAATTGACAAATGTGCAACGTGCTTAATTTAAATTTTGGAAAGCGCTTAGCTTCCGATATTAGCTCATCTTGAGGTGTAGTGAAATTTTGATGCTCAATTTTAGAATTATAAATATGGGAATCGGCAATTTAAGTTTCAAGAGAAAACGAAAATCAATTTTTAACGAGGAATCAAAGACTGCTGGAATCTTTTTTTTTTCACGGCACCACATCTAACCAGAACCTTGATTTACAAATAGAATTCAGACGGTAAACACTGAAACTGGAAACACAACTAAACTCACGATTCCTGAATGAATATTAGACCCAAAGTCAGAAATTTAATTGGCATCATCTAAGTCCTCCTTTAACCGCGAAAACGGTTTCGATCACAACAAATTTTGACAATTTTACGAGTCTAAAATTAGCTTGATGACGCAGCACAAATGGGAAATTCTCGTTCTTAGCAACTAAAGCATTGGCTCTTTGCTATTCTATGGCCTTTTGGTTCACCGACAACTGCACAATATTAATTTTGAGGCGACCATCCCACGGAGGATAAAGAATTCATTAAATTACACCAACATACAAAGTATTCCTAAAACTGTTGTATGGAGATTCAGTACTTCTAAATTGGATGTTTTAGGATGAACAGAAGAAATGTTATAATACCGTCGTCACTTATCCTAATAATAAAAGATAAAAGGCGTTAACGCTAAAACGAGCTTATGACCATCAACGGTATTTTAACTTTGAGCGAGGGAACATACTAAATTCACTGTGAATGGTGCTATAAACAAACAACTAACTTCGATATTACGAATTATAAGCATTATAACATTACAATAAATAACAATAGCTGCATTAAAATTCAATGTATGTGAACTTACCATTATCGTTAGCTGAAGTATCGCGTTACATATGATAAAACATCCACATGTGTATTGTATCAGCATGGGAAGTGAAAGAATTATACTGAGCTTATCAACAAACCTAGAAAATAAAATGAAATAATAGATATGACACGTCAGCTAAACAATCAAACTAAGCATTAGATGAATATTACAACAACGAGAACAAAGAAATTTAATAAAACTAATACCAATAACTGTACAGGAAAAGGACTCTAAATATAAATTACGTATTGTCGCGCAATTTCTGGAAAAAATTAAATAGTTGCATTGCAATTTTTTTTGTCGGTATGCTGATTGTTGGCATATATGTATGTACATGTATTAAACACGCCAAGAAAATGGGTCTGCCAATTATGTTTATATGTTACGGTATATGGTTGCTAGTTACAAATGCGATCGCATTGAAGTCGCATGTAAATAGTTGCTTTGCAATTTGATTTCTATTTTGGATGCCTCACACAAGCAAATATGCTTAGAACGTAAAAGTTCATTGTTTACACATTTATTAATTTGCATCATATTAACACTTACCTGCTTATCGCTTCATACAAAACGACGCATTCCTTTAAAATCTGCTCCTGACGTGTCTTTTCGGTTTGGATACTGTTACTGCCATGGTATTCTCGACTTTGTTCAAAAACACTGACAAGTTTATCTTCCAATATATATAGCTGTGCTATACACAACCCCAGCAAGGACATTAGCAAGACATCGAAACATATCGAATTAAGCGCCAAATAAATGCACATTACGATGTGCAGGAGTTTATAAAGAACAACATATCTGCCCAAGTAGAATGGCGAAGGAATCATTAGTCTTGCGTTTATAGCGAATGGCAAAAGGGCCGCGATGAACAAATATATTGCTACTGCCGCAACGTAGTATCTCCAAATTAATTCACTGATGCGATATATGAACTGGACGCGGTGATTCGATTTTTCGCTATGGATATTGAAAGTATCAGTACTCAAATCGTCCATTATAGACATAAAACATATTTTCTTCCTTAAAATCGTTATAATGATGACGTACAGTTTAAGCACAGGAATAAATATAGAGGTTGCATGATTCACTGCCATACCGTCGCCAGCTTTAATCGCATTTACAACGTTCATTATTAGCAGCAACATGATAGCTGTATAACACACGAAGTGCACTATTAATTTCATTACCTGATTCTTTGCGAAAGATTCGACGGGAAACAAACCTTCGCGCATTATTATATGCTTTACGCGTAACAGAGGTACCATACATTTCATACGCGTCATTTTCAGCGCTGCGTAATGAGGTCCACCACGAACTATCGTTAAAGACAACCGTTCAATGGCATAACTTGCATTTATATTGCCGTACTTAGTGCAATTAGTAACTTAATTTCGTACATAATTATCTACCCATTCGAGAACGGGGCAGTTATCACATTAAACAACGCGATAGCTACGAAATACGTTCCGTTGAAAGACTATTTTTATACTTTGTGTACGCCATTTATGCACCGATAAAATTATTTAATGTTTAACAGGATTAGGTTTATTTAAATTTGTTAGGTTTTTAGTAAATAATGCGAGAGCCAAGCCAATATTATTGAAAATGAAAAAATTCAATAGGCTATCGTAAACAAAACACTTTCTTATTTAGGGCAACTCGTTACCTGTTACTTAAGGCGTAGTTGCTGTATTTGCGTTTGTTAGAATCGCAGTTTTTAATGTTCTAGTAAGTGAAAAGCATAGAATTACCCTCTAATGGACCTCTAATGGAGAGTCATCTTCTTCTACTACAATTTAGTGGTATAGATGAGTTTGAACGTAAAAGGAGATCTCTTTAACATCAAGAAGTAACAGGGTTCTTCTCTCTTCGCTGTACAACATTGTTGTACAGCGACGGTCGCTGAAAAAAGTAATACTACTATTAAAAAAATAATTTAAAAAGCAAGGAGTGTAAAATTTAACCATTAAATTTTAGCTGCTTTCAAGAATGGCGGTCACGATTCTTTTGTGATGAGTAACCAATTCTTATCATTTCTAAGAGAAGTGTTATAAAGAAACAACAAGTTATGTTTGTTGTATTCTTTAGAAGTACGGGACGATAAACAAAAGACAGTGCGAGCTAAATAGTACATCAAAAAATGTTTACTTGAATGTGAGGTGTTGAATAGACTTCCTGAGAATGGTTGCATCGTCCCATATCGCACCTCTCACGCCCCACTACCTGACTGAAACAGTATAAGCGTAATAGAACATCTTCCGTAGCAATATGTGAATATACGGAGTAAGCAAATTCAGGTGCGCACCATGGGCGCTGCTAACGAATGGACTGTGGCATTTCGCTACCACCTCGAGCGTACTTAATAGTAGCAGCCAAGTACTCCGAGTTCTATTTTTAATAATGTCGCAGGGTTCCCTACTGGCCGCAGAATTGTTTATGTTACACACCTCGGACGTACCCCGCTTTCCGCAGGTCCATCTATCCATATATGCTGATGACACGGCTCTGTATACCGCCTCGCAGAGCGAGGCAGAGCGGAAGCCTTGAACACCTGGTTGAGGAGGTGGCGACTCAGGATGAATCCTGATAAAAATCGATTTACGAAGAGGAGACGGCCACCACCGGAGGAGGTGGAGATAGGGGGAGTGTCTATTCCCTGGAGTACCTCGGCGAGATACCCGGGCGTCGTCTTAGACCAGCGGCTGACCTGGAAAGTTCATATACAGCAGGTCAGCGAGAACTACTTCCAGGCGAAGAATATTTTCACCGCCCTTTTGAGCTGGCGCTCAACGCTGGATATGGGGGCGAAACTTCAGGTTTACAAGTCTTACCTGCGGCCGATTTTGGAGCCAACGCCACGCCGCGGCCAGCAACCTGCGTAGGATCGAGGTCTTGCAGAACCAGATCCTGAGGACCATCGCAAACGCTGTCTGGTACGTGAGAAATCAGCAGCTTCGAGAGGATCTGCGGATGCCCACGATCGAGGAACACCTCCATGAGCTGGCCCGGGGAACCCTACATAGGATAGAACAGCCGTCGAACGCGTTAATGGCGCAACTGGTAGAGCCGCAGGACCATTCCCCACCGAAAACCGCAGTGGTTCGAGTCGCTAATATAATCCGCTGGTGAAATGACCGCCAGAAAAGGATAAACCGTCCACTAGGAAGGAACACCGCACAAACCTGGACAGAGTGGAGTAAGCTGTTCACGAGTGATAAGAGAGTCTAAGGGCTCTTTGCCCTGCTGTAGTAAAAGGAGCAGATGACAGAAAAGGTACGTAGATTAAGGAAACAGCTATTATTAAAGACAGGATTAGCTAGATTTAACTTACGACTACGTAAAAATTAAATGTGTGCGATATATTATTCGCACAGATGGTAATTCGTAGATGGTCCACACTCTAAATGTTATTTTTCATACATATGACTAGACACAGCAATTTCCCGTGTTAATTCAGTAATATTGAGATAATTTATCGAGATCGGTTGAAAATCTACAAAAACCATCTTAAAAAGTTTTTTTTTGTATCTAGCACCGGAACGGCACCGTCCGCGATGATATATCTCTGCATACTGACTCCCTTCGCATGCAAGAGTCTGTTCATTAGCTACGCCGATGGTGCGCACACAAGTCTGCCCACTTTATAAATATGGTCCAATATTTTCCAAATATTCCAAAAGAAATTAGTTGGCGGCCTCTAGGAAGTTGAAAGAGATAATGGTCAAATGTGTTGACGAAAGGAATTACGAACAACTTATGAATATATTTAAAGTTCGCAGGCCTATTTTCACGATTGTTCTTTGCAATAATCTGCGGATGTTGAGAAAATAGATGTTTGTACATTTAGGAGACGCAGACAGATATATCTACAAACAAACAAAATTGCCATTACTATGCAGTCAGGCATCCCACTGCTTCACAAGACGCTGTATACCGGTGGCGTACCACTCCTCTGGCTGTTGACGGAACCATGTCAAAACTGCCTGCTGGACTTCAGCGTCCGACTGGAATCGCCGTCGCTTGAGTGCCATCTTCAATGGTCCAAAGACATGGAAACAGATTCGAGTTGTAAGGGGGGTGCTCTAATACCTCCCACCTCTTCCGTGTTATCTGTGACGTGATGATGTTAGCGATATGTGGACGGACGTTATCATGAATGAGAATCACGTCTTCTGTAAGTATTCCAGGTCGTTCGTTCTTTATGGCTGTACGCAAACGAGTCAAAGTTTCACTGTATCGGACAGCGTTGACGTTAACACGAGGGTCTTTATATTCAAGAAGTAATGGTCTACGGTGAAAAAGCAGGTAAGCATAACCTTGTTAGCGGAAGGTTAAGTTTTGAATTTCTGGTGCCTTGGAGACAATGGATGCTTCCACACATTTAAAGAACCTGTCTCGTACGTTGGTTTATTTTTAGATGAAGGAAGCAAAGGGTGTCCTACTTGAACTAACGAAACTGGTCGGAAAGTAATACCAAACCAATCAGAAAACCGTGTCGTTTTCTCTTTCGCCAGTTAAATCGGTAGCGACCAACTGAGAAAAAACCTTATCAAAATAAATATGGGCGCACAATCCTTAAATTGCGCCTGTTTACTATGTAGTAGTATTTGGTATATGGGACCACGCCGGGCTCATGTAAAATCGAGTGAACAAGGGAGGACCGCTGTGTATACATATACGTGCACTGAGAAGCATTTAATTAAGATATTCTCATTTCTCGCTTTCTAGACTAACTACAGATGCTACTACAGATCTAAATAAGCCATATTGTTTCTTGATTCTTGATAGGGTAGCAGGTATCGACTACTGGCACAAGGTGTTATTTATATTGCATTATTTTCAGTATTAAAAGCAACAAGTAACATAGATATATTAATACACGGAAATATTTTTCGTCGTTATGGCAATACTATTTCATTCATTCATAGAGACCAGCGTCTCTATTTTGGAGAGCACATCAAGTACGCTGTCAGGAAGGCAGAAGACAGGGCCGCGAAACTATCTCATATAATGCCGAACGTCAATGGGTCGAGTAGTGGAAAGCGTAAAGTACTGGCGGAGGTAGTACACTCAGTCGTTCTTTATGGAGCACCGGTTTGGCAACCAGTCTTAAACAAGAAGGTCTACCGAAACATTGCAGAGAGAGCGCAGAGGAAGATGCTGCTCAGGGTCGCGTCCGCCTTCAGGACAACTTCAACAGCGGCACTACAAGTGATCACCGGAATCCCCCCAATTGATCTCCGAGCGCAGGAGAGAAAATACACCTACGAAAATGGAGGGCTTGACTGCAGAGCTGCGCGGCAAAGAAGATGGGAGAAAAACAGCATGGACGCCCAGTGGACCAAGCGACTACTTTCGAACCTGGAGCTGTGGCTAAACTGCAAGTTTAGGAATACAAACTATTATCTCTCGCAGGCACTGTCTGGTCACGGGGTATTCAGAGCGTATGCCTACAGATTTTCTAAGGACAATGCTTATGCATGTATATACTGCGGTATAGAGGATACTGTGGCCCACACAATTTTCGACTGTCAGCGATGGAGCCAACCGCGATCTCAGGCGTATCATACACTTGAAACTGTTATAACACCGAACAACTTGATCGAAACAATGACCTCCACGGAAGAAAACTGGAATACGAACACGGGTTGATCCAGTATATAATGAAGAACAAGGAAAAGGAAGAATGGCAAAGGCAGGCAGCTTTGGTGACCTGAGTGATGACGACAATACACCGAACTCCTAATCCTCACATTTGTGGGGGACGGGAGATGTAGGTGAAAATGGGTAACATCTAAAGACAGCCCGGAGTCCCCTGAAGTTATACCAAGAATGGTGGTCCCAGGAGGGAAATGGGGGGCAGTTCAAGCGGACCACTTCTCCGGTCACTAGACCGGCTACGTCCGTAAAAAAAAATACTATTTCATTTTATTTATCCGTATAAAGTCATAATAATAATATTTCCCGATAATAAATTTTCGGCGCTTTTCAAATTTCCCAGTCTTTTTACTGTGAAATTTGAAAACGTTACAATATTTTTGTTTCCTTTGTTAATGTTTTGTAAATGTTGAATATGTAAATATTGAAATCGAGCAATTTTAAAATTTTATATTCTTCCAGCCAGGGAGACGGAGCTGTGTTATGTATAGAGATGACCAAGGCAAGGCGAAATTACTTTTTTACAGTGACTAGCTAGTATCGTGTCTATTCGTCTCATAAGAAAAGGTTCGTGTTGCCTAATAGTTTCCCCGAGGGTTGAGAAAACACAAGCCTATTCGCACCTGCTTTTATCATCTATAGCTTTGTATTCCAGTGTGTATTGGGCTTTAGGAATTAGAAACTGTCCTTTAAAGAGAGGTATTCGTTAGTGAGAAGAGTCCGTTAATAAAGGATTCATTATATATGATGGCATGACTACAATATATGTAACAGATGGCAAGCTTTTTATTAAGTCAACAAAAAGTTATTAGAACTAACTCAAATAAAAACGTGGGCTTCCACGGCCAGAGTTAGTTGAAAATAAACGTGTTCCGGGTTTGAACCGTGTCATGTTCAATGTTCATGTTCATGTGTCATGTGTTCCGCACACAATCGCATGGAGGTTCTTCAGGAAAGTGATAGGCAACAGTTAACATGGTAACCCAATGTGTAAACCGAAACTAACTGAGCTCCTGAAGAAGCCCCACCCGATTGCGTGCGAAACGTCGAGTTCTTAATTTTAACAAAACGACACGACACAGTTAAAACTTCGAACACGCTTAGTTTAAAGCAGAATTAACTCAATTGAAACTCGGATGAAACTTAATTCTATTTTAAAAAAATATATTATTAACCACATATAGTCCTCAAAAAATCAATCCTTCCTTAATTTTACCGATGTAATTAAACTTACTTAATGGAAGAAGTCTCAATACGCTGGTAAAATTACGGAAACTACGGTTCTCGTCTGCCGTACGACACCCAGATGTTCTGCAACATCTCGACACTAAAAGAATTCATCCCTATTCCCTATCCCTACAAGTATTATCGCGATACTTGCAAGGTACTTGGCAAATAACGAATTGTGCGGTCGCGAAGATCTGCATAAACTCGGCGAGATACTTGCACTTCTCGTTGTGTCCTCGGAAAACGGCTCCAATTCAAAGACGGCGAATAGATTATTTCGATATTTGTATGCTTATGCTATATTACAAATACGAGTAATATCTTGTTCGCAATGCTTGCGGTTATAAATTGTACCGATTGTATGAACCAATGAAGTAACATTAAATTTATGAGAAGGCACCTATCGTTTAGGATCCATCACATAAACAATAGAAACATTTAAATGGAGCATGCGGTGCTTGGAAATACACGCAAAAGAATACACACCGAGCTGAAAAAGGAAAGAAATTCGCTTATGGACACATTCCGTAATTGCAATATTATGCTGAAGAATTACTGTTAATTGGAGGCTGATCCATTAACCATATGTTTCATCTACTGCTTCTAGATGGTATGGTTTTCATTCTAAAGCTAGCTGCTTCCACATTCAATTAATCAATTCAATTCAATTCAATTCAATTCATCTGAAAAAAGAAAACTGAATATGCATAATTTTCATGTTCTCCAGAGTTTTTGACGGTTAATTTGTTTTTTAGATTATAGCACTAGAAAAGAAATGGAAGAAATAGGCAAAACGGCCGAACATCAGGGCAATTCCAAATTCTTGCTGAGATTTCAGAAGTAACTGTCTATTTTCGTTTTTCGCATTTTCGTTTGGAGAAAAAGTCGTCAAATATAGTTGTCACTGAAGAAAGAAAAGATCCAGATACGAAACGATTTTATTTATGACAAAATGGTAAACGCATACAACTGCGACTGAAACAGCGGTCCATGTGTTATAGACTTAGAAAAATAGAATCTAGCGAAAGAGACAATGTAATATAATGTACCAAGTAAAAATTTGCTTTGACCAAAATAGATATTCAAGCACATTTCGTCCTACGCAATCAAACTCAGTCTCTTCGGTCTCTCCTAGACTTCACATTTGGCAACACTTCTTCCTCTTTTTCACGTGCCCCTTGCAATTCAAATATCCAATACTCGAATCCGTCATCAGCTGAAACATATTCAGAAGGACACATGTCCTTCTGCCTGTACAGGCGGATCCTGTACAAAGTTTTCATGTAATTCTTTGGTGGTTTCTTTGAATTCTTTGAATGGTGTCCTTCTGTGTGGATTGTGTCCTCCGCCGCAAAGGAACCTGACGATTTTTGGAATTCTACCACAAATTTATGCAACAAGATATTCATTTTCAGATACAAGTAATCGGTAGTATATTAAATGCCATTTTATTTATGGAAAATAATGTCGCTCAAGTGATGTCCTTCACCGCGTACACACTGTTCTAAGCGGTCTTGCAAATTGTTCATTACTCGCTCTAGCATATTCATAGGAATTGCATGTATTTCATTGCGAATGTTTTCTTTTAATTCCTGAATTGTTTGCGGTCTATTTAAATACACCTTGCTCTTCAGATAACCCCGTAGCTAATAATCACAGAGGGTCAGGTCGGGAGACCGTGCCGGCCAAGAAACGTTCCCATTCTGCGAAATTACTGCTGCTGGGAACTTTTCTTGCAGTTGAGCCGTTGGACGCTCGTGCTGTGTGAGCTGTTGCTCCATCTTGTTGAAACCATGCGGTATTCATATCAATGTTTTGTCGACGAGGCTCTGGTTATAAAAAGCTGTTCATCATTTCCGCATATTGTTGCGAATTAACCGTGACAGCATTTCCAAGACCATCTTAAAAAAAAATATATGAACCAATTATACCGAATCGCCCACTCCGCACCATACAGTTACCTTGCGGCTATGCAGAAGTCGCTGAAGGATTTGTCTGAGATTTTCTGCACGCCAATAACAAAAATGTTGTTTTTTTACACCAGATAATTGAAAATGCGCTTCATCGGACATAATTAAGCCATTCAAGTCATTTTCAGCAAAAAGTTCCAGAAGTCGATTGCAACAATTCACACGATTCAAAAAGTCTCCAGCAGTCAGTTCTTGAACAATCGATATAAGTTATGGGTGGAAATTTAAGTCCTTATGCAGAATACGCCGTACCCTTGTTTCGGAAAGTCTTAACGAAATTGCTTGTCGTTTAACTGAACTTCGTTGAATGGCCGTTCTCACCCTCTCAACATTATCTGGTGTTCGAACACTGCATCGCCGGTGATCTAACCTTCATTGCCGACGCATGTCGACGAAAATTCTGAACCCATAATTTAATTATGTTACGGCATGGAACATTACCATGACGTTCAATGTTGAAATGCGTGCGAAACAAACGCTGTGTCTTGACCACCGAATCACTATTTTTAAAATACGTTTTGATAACGAATGCGCTACTTCCATCTTTCATGATTACTGAAATGGCAACTACTAACAATGGTTTCCTCCCACTAACCGCTATTCCACGAAATACAAATACTTCGTACTATACATGTTAAAAACATCAGGTTACCTTGGCGGACCCTATGTCAATTCGAATTGCCTAGAATTACGTTCTGTTCTTTATTATATAATATTACGTTCTTCTTTCTATTTTTCTAATACATATCGTATTTCTAATAGAAATTGTATCTTATCTTTGGAAGTTTCTTTAATAACACGCTTCAGCTATCATTTCCGACATTGATTTTATATAATGTCGTCTCCAATCGAAATTTTTATTGTTACCTCCGGATCCTACAAAGCGAAAATTTATGGCTAAACGATCCTCTGCAAGTACTGCAGCTCTTATACAATATGTAGCTCAACTTTGTTGTCAAGTTAAGTTAATATTTAAACAAAATAAAACACTTTCCCGGTGAGACATAGTTGAATTTAATAGAAATTTGCAAGTACGGAAATACATGTTAATACTTGTAATAACAGCGTTTCTTTACTTTTTTACTAATATTATTATATATTATACACTCCGCCAAAAAAGTATCGCATAAACTAAAAAAGGGCATTTATAAACCAAGATATTTTTATACGTTCACAAAAAGTTTGCCTTGTGTACGTGAACTATAAAAACACTAACAAAATCATGGAACATAGCTTTTTTACTTCTTTTTTTTCTAAAAGAACACATTTAGAAAAATGCATATGTGTAAGGTTTGTTCAGTTGTTTATTGAAAGTCTTCCTATACGGACAAATTTTAAAGTGCGAAATCAGAGTTCTGTACCAACGCTTTTAAAACTAAAATGAGCAATTTAACTTCAGAACAAGTGGCTGCTATAGTTGCTTTAATCGAAGATGGATGATCTCAAGCATACGTTGCTAATTTGATGAACATCAATCAGTCAAGTGTTTCTAGAGCCGTAGCCAGATATAGGGAAACAGGCAATTACAGTAGAAGACCTGTACCAGGTCGTCCAAGATGTTCTACTCGCCAAGATGACCGCTATTTACTACTACAAGCATTACGTCGAAGACATGTAACTGCGAGACAATTGCAGAACGACTTGGCTAGAGTCAGAAATACTCGTGTGAGTACTCAAACTATTCGGAATAGGTTACGACAGAGTGGATTAAGAGCTAGAGTAGCTGTAACAGCCCCTCGTCTCACTAGGAACCACCGAGTGACTCGCTTAAGGTTTGCCAGAGAACATGTAAATTGGAACATTAATGACTGGGCCAATATACTCTTCACAGATGAGTCAAGATTTGGTCTTTACACCTCAGATAGGCGTATCTCAGTGTACAGACGAGATGGTGAGCGCTATTCGCAGTGTAATATCAGACCTAGACCTAATTTCGCTGGTGGCTCTATTATGGTTTGGGGAGGCATCTGCTTAACAGGTCGTACAGAGTTAGTACCAGTAGACAGAGGTACACTGACTGCCCACAGGTATATAACGGACATTTTAGAAGAACATGTAGTACCATATGCGCCAATTATAGGAAACGAATTCATGTTAATGCACGATAATGCACGACCGCATGTTGCAATAATCGTCCAGGAATACCTTAACGATGTTGGTATTCCAGTTTTAGATTGGCCTGCGGTAAGTCCGGACATGAACCCAAAATGTTGCCCCGGCGGACCTGCATGGACTAGAAAATGCTCTCCGTGACGAGTGGGAGAATTTGGATCAGGCTTATATACGGAGGTTAATCGAATCTCTGCCAAACCGTATGCGAGCGGTCATAAGAGCCAGAGGTGGCAATACTCAGTATTAAAAGCTACTGTTATGACATTTTCTTTCCAAAATTATAATTTCTTGTTTTAATAAAAATCTCAAGTATGAGTTCTTGTTTTTATTTGGCCTGTATTTTATTTAAACAATCATAGAAATTATATCTTAGAGCGCATTAAAGTATATTTACAACTTTATGCTACAAACAAAGATTATGCGATACTTTTATATAGGAGTATATATGAACGGTTATACGTCCGCAATCGTATATGTCCGTAAGCCATAGGTTTACACGAGAGAAATGAAATGAAGAGAAGCTCAAGTACATACTTAATCGATAAATCGCAAGGTGCTAAACGGGTGACCTAAATATAAACAAATTACTTCTGTATCGGAGGGAAAAGTTCGCAAGATTAACACAAGAACAGACGAGTTCAGAAGAAAGGAACATTTGCACCTAACACTCATTAATGATATAGTTTGAAGTGATGCCATCATATACAAAGAATGGATTCTTCTCAATAAGGAATACCTGTCTTTAGAGCTACTAGAGTGCGTAACAAATACCTTTACATAACGGACAGTCCCTAGAACGATGCGTACAATAAAATCAACAAGTTTACCCTATACTTGCTTTAAAATTTAATTTTTATTTGGGTTTATAAATTTTCCTGCTAGTATTTGGATTAATTATTCAAATTTCCAAGCCTTCTGTAAAAAAACAAAAAAAAAGTTAAATAACTAAAACACAAAAAAAATGTTCCTTTCAAGCTAGAAAGTGTTGACAACAAATCAATGAAACGTTGTGGCGTTACTTTGTATGTGCGTTCGGTTCCTACTGACAAACACGGAAATTCGTATATCGGTTGGGGTAAATTTTATATTTTTGTATACACGTAAAGTGAATGTTGATTAATTTTTAGCAAATTTAAAACTTTTTTACAAATAAAGTAATTTATTCCTTATTTTGATTTATTATTTTTGACAAAATTTACGATAACGAAAAGATCTCTATGCGGTCGGTATTTATTTATTCTTTGCGGTTGCGTCTCTCACCAATAGATGACGCCGGTACCTAATATGCTTATAGGTTACGGTATGTTCTAGCAATCATATATAGCTTATATGATAAGTACCAGATGGAGATTTAAATTAATTTCTATTGATAATTCGCGTCAGTAGTGTATTGTGATGCTTGTGGGTCCAACAACGAATCAACCTTTGGGTAGCAATTATATCCAAAGTTCGTCGGAAATAAAAGAGGTAAGTACACTTAGGAAAAAATAGTATTATTCACAACAAAAAATAAACAAATAACTTCAGAAAAATAAAATCAAACAGAATTCGAACTTTAAAGTAGGTGGCAATCTTAGGTGCGAAACAAGTATTAAACTTCGATTGATAAAATTAAACGGAATTCGGAAAATAAGTTCAGATATACTTTTACGTACAAAAGATGCAGAAATTAGCAATAATATTTTAACACATTAAAAATTCGATTATCAATCTAAGCAGGACGTTCAGCGAAGCATTTATAAAGATCGATACTAACGGCAAACAAATTTACGGTTTTTAGCGTGAAGCAAGTCAAATTTACCCTAACTTTGAAAAGAAAAGAATAACATAGTCACGGAGAGGACTCCGCCTGGGCCAGTGTCTAGCACCGACAGTGATACGGAGGGTGTTCCGCCTAGACCAGTGTTTAGCGCCGACAGCGATAAGGAGAGGGCTGGAGTAGACTCCTATCGAATCGGATTTTTCGAGCGATTTATACACCGCTCGAGGCGACTTCTTTTGAATGACGTACGGTGCAAACACGCAAGTCGATAATATGTATGCACGCACGCAGTGTCATCCGTCGTCTAGAGGAAGTAAATAAGGAATTCCAAAAGTTTGTTCCCATGAAAATAAGTAAATTTTAATTAAGCATTCGCAAATGTGGTTCAAAGAATGAATAAAAAGTTATCTTAATAATTAATTGTCTCTTTCTTTCAGTAGAAGTTCTTTGAACCTGTAACGACGGGCGGTTCGTTGCAACATCGCCAAATACAAGCAACAAAATAAACCTCGAGGACGAGTTCCCATTATCGTTGTTTTCAGAAAGAATGGAAGACAGCATTAGCTTGTTGCTTTATGCAGACATTGAAAGTGGTGGTTTACCTGTAACGGATTGTGTTTGTGCTTTTCAAGAAAATAATTCTGAAGTTAACCTGGAAAATGATAAAGACGTTGAGAACCTTCGATCGATATTTCACATAAAAAATGTAACTAAAATTGAAATAAAATCTAACATTGTAAATGTATTGTAGCGTTGTATTACATACAACGCTAGTCTCTACACCAGTGTTGTCCGTTGTCGAAAAGTCTCACTGTACCTCAATAATATCGTAGAGTAAAACAGAGTAAAATCGGCTGAGTTTTCTTACTTGAAACAAGGATGTTCTTACGGTGTAAATCAGTTTATACACGTATGTTGTTTTGTAAATATATTTTATTCAACACACATAATATATTAGTTATGGAATTCTCGTCAGATATACTACCATGTATAAATTGTTAGATTGTTACAGATTTTGGTTTAAAAGTTCATGTTCTTCTATTTGGCAAGAGGACGTCCATCTAGTGCAATCGACATATTCATCTGTTGATATTAAAACAATTTATAATAGCTAACCTTTAACTGTATTTTGCTTTTATCAAAGCAAAAAGTGAATACGACCATTGAACTATCTGAAAATTTTTCGTATTATTTTGAAATCTATATAATCACAAGCTACAATTCTTACCACACCCAGAGATTCCAACGAAATAAATATGTAATTGTAGAGTTGAACGACCAGGGGCCGTTTAGCCCTTTCCATTAATAACATAAGAGATTTCTTAGTCTTAGTATTCAATTTGTACCACTGGGATAAGTAACAAGCATTTATTATATTCGAACTCTAAAAGAAAATAAAAAACAAAATGAAAATAGGCTGGAAATAATTTTTCTTTGGATATAACTTTCCCAATAAACAAGGTGAAAATTTCTAACATTATTAAATACTTGCTGTGCAGTAGTTTAAGTACATTGGGCGCAATTAAAAATGCACCACCACTAAATTGCGAGTTTAAGTTTAGATAGCTGTTGAAGCTATTCAGGAAACTGTTCAAATTGCTGAAGAAGCTGTTTAAGTTGCTCAGGTGGCTTGATAAACTGAACGGTTTGAGGTAGCCTTGCTCAGCAGCTCTAACAGTTCCTGTTTTCTGCCAAGGCAAGGGGCAGTGTTTATAACGCTACAGATCAGATGATATATCCCAGGTATCAGCTGGAATTTTGGCCCGAACTCCACTAACTATGCCACTAGTATGCCACTCATTATGAGGAAGAGAAAATACCGGTGTCAACGAACTTTAATTGAACGTTTGGCTGCTTACATTTTAGGAAACTACAGATGCGAGCTGATGTATAGGCACCTCAATCAAACATGTGTTTCGTGCAGCAGGTAGCGCATCTTAGAACAAGAGTACTGTGAACCTATACCTAGTTGTTATCTAAAGTAGAAATTCATAGAAAATATAAATAACGAAGCCATATAAGTAGAGCTCCCCAAAGTGCGTGGCAAGTCAGAAGGCGTACCGCCGGGCGTGGCCGGAGGGATATGTAATGTAATATATAAGCAAATAACTCGCATCGCATTTCGGTAGTTTATTACCGTATGCGATCGGGTTGTGACGGTATGGCGGACGCGCGTAGTAAGAAACGCCCACAGGCCGACAAAGTGAAAAAGTTCTGTGGAGAATTTCCTGACTTAATATATAATGGAAGTAAGATTATATGTAAAATTTGTAATATACCTCTGATGTGCAATGATAAATATGGCTGTAGAAGACATGTAAATAGTCAGCAACACAAAAATAAAAAACTGGGTGTATCACCGACTGAGGCAACTCAATTTATAATTGATTTATTTTATATGCTGACTGCGTGTAATTTACCGTTTTCCTTACTCAGGAAGAAACCATTCCGTGAATTTTGGAATAAATATAATCCAGACTTTGAGTTACCGTCGGAAACAAGCTTAAGGAGATGTGTGCCAAGTGTACGTACCGAAATTGAAAACAGGATCAGATCTGCAATAAAAAATAAACTACTGTGGTTATGTATTGACGAAACGACAGACCGTAAAAAACATTCTATTTTGAATGTGATCGTACGTATACTGGAACCTCGTCAACCTACAAAGGGAATTTTATTAGCTAGTAAAAGACTAAAATCGTGTACTGCCGACGCTATCGAGAGCGTAGTCGTTGATACTTTACAAACATTTGAAATTGCCACTACTCAAGTATTAATTTTCATGACCGATGGTGCCGCGACAATGCGTTGTGTAGGTCGTTCTCTTCAAGAACATTCTGGGATGATGTTACATATTACTTGTAAACTTCATGCTCTGCATATTGTGGCTGAAACTATTCGTGCAAATTTCCCTGAGGTAAATGCATTAATAACAAATACGAAACGAGCGTTTCTCAAATCTCCCAAACGTACCAGTGAATTTCATAAACAGTGTCCCGGTATTCCCGAACCACCAGAGCCGATTCTTACGCGTTGGGGGACATGGCTGAAGGCAGCGTTTTATTATTTTAAATACTTCCGGCAAATAAAATCAGTCGTCTTACAATTCAATCCCAACGAATCTGCGGCTATTAAGGAAAGCCAGGATAAATTCCAAGATATTTCCGTTGAAGCAGATTTACAAACCGTTTACAACAATTATAGAGAAGTACTTGAGGCAATAAATAAATTACAAAATAGTGCACTGTCCCTGACGGAGTCAGTATAAATATTAGATGACGTTAATACACTCCTACACTGTATAAATAACAAAAAAAATGATATCGTTACAAGAAATTTTGAAAGTGTTATGAAGAAAGATACAAATTTTAGCAGGTTAAGACAAGTTTGGGAAGGTAACTCTACTGATCCGGTGACTAAATTCAAAGATTATTTTAATTACGCGTGTATTACATCATTAGACGTCGAGCGTTCATTTTCAAGATATAAAAACATATTTTCAGAACGACGAACATCCTTGAAAGGAACGACTGTGGAAACATTCCTAATGCTTCAGATGTTTGAGAAATCGGATTGCGCTTACGGTAACAGTTTTAATGTGCCTACCTCCTCGTGTGCTGACTAATACTATTTTCCTTGTGCATTAACACCCACTATATTGGATACGGCTAATTACAAAAGTAAGCGTTTTAAAATTCTTTATTTCTTTTGTTTTTATGTACTTTACTTATGTTCCTTATCGACGCCTATGGTGCGCCACGCAGTTGGGGAGCTCTACATATAAGACAGAAATTAAAAGTTTTGGGTTAAGTAATATATTTTGCGTAGAGGAAGAAACATCATTTGTCGGTTTCAAAAGTTCATTTAGAGCGCGGACTTTCTTTTGTAAGTTTGTGTATATACAATATGCCAAAAAAGCCCCAATTATCTCAGGCTTTACGAGGCCAAATAATTACACAAACAGGGATTGTCACAAGTAAAAATTGCTAAGACAATAAAGTGTTCGCGTTGTGCAGTGCAAAACACAATCAACCGCTACCATAGGACTGGAGAGCATCATAATCTACCCAAGAGCGTATCGCGCTCCGGGATAGGCACAAATCCTTGACAACGATTTCTGTTGAGCTCTGCGCTCAACGAGACGCACCAATCTCCGTGCATACGGTTAGAGGAAGGTTAACTGCGGCTACTTCACGTGCCCGGAAACCGCGACACAAGCCTTTGCTGACCGAGCTACACCGCAAGGAGCGCTTTACGTTGGCAAAGAAGTACCAACACTGGACTGTAGATGTCTGGGTCAAATTATTTTGTTCCAATGAATCTAATATAGATTTAACTACTTAGAAATATTTCATAATCCTTGCAATATGCATAATTAAACTCGGCGTCCCTACTTTTCTCACCAAAATAAAAATATTCGAAAAGTTAACACTCTTCGTTTATTTTGTGCAGGTGCACAGCGTTTCCGGAGCCAGTTATGTTCGCCGGAGGTCAGTCGAGGCATTTTCTCCAGAGCGTATTTTACCTACTGCTAAACACGACGATGGAAGCGTTATGATTTGGGAGTGTATGTCTGCGAGGGCCCCATGAATGGGGCACGCTACATCGGGATGTTGGAAGAGGTTCTCAAACCGTGAATTGTCAGATTTTGTGATACGGACTCAGAGGATTATTACTTTCAGCAAGACCACGCCCCTTGCCACAAGGCTCGACCTATAATGAATGGTTTACTGATAACCGAGTGAAGATTTTGCCTCTTTTCTATTGAAAATCTATGACATATATTGAAGGACAGGCTTCGTAAATACAACCATGCCTTTAAAGAACCCATGAAGCAAACAGTGTTTATGGAATGGGCGTGTACTTCCCCAGAAGTATGTTACAAACTGGTATAGTCCGTTTCACTTTATTACGGTAATTACGTTTGTGTAAACAAACAATGCGATAAGCTGGAACTTGCACAGAGGCGTATTTTGTAATGTTCCTGTAATTCATTTTTAAATACAATAATTAATATGACTGACTATTGAGCAGATAAAACATTTTTAATTAATACATTTATACATATATTAATTATTGTATTTAGAAAGAAATTACAGGAACATTACAAAATACGCCTCTGTGCAAGTCCCAGCTTATCGCATTGTTTGTTTACACAAACGTAATTAACTGCTTAGTCAGATTAAAATAAAGTGAAACGGACTATAGCTACTATGCCTAAAAGAGTTAAGGCTGTAATAAAGACTAAAGGAGACAGCATTAAATACTGATTTACTTAATAAAAGAACCTTATAAACTTAATTATATGTTCTTTTTTTTAGCTTTGAATTTCTTGTTTTATCGTAACTCTAAAGAAGTAGCCCTGCCTATAACATTTGTTCGCAGCTGTATTTAGATTGCCACTTATTGATCACCCTACATATACGGAATACTGTTGAATTATGCTCTATGTTATCGGCAAATTTTGGCTTACTACTGTTTACACAAAGCACGCAATTTTAACATTCCAGACCTGTACTTATGTTTACTTCATATGCGAAGCACCTAGAATTATTAAAATGCGAGTTTTGTTAAACAATTTATTATAAAGTCGTGTATACTGTTTGTGTGTGGATTGTATTTCAACATGATGTAACGCTTCACCTTTGAATTTTAACAAACGGCTTTATTACTCCAATTGCTTTGATATGAATATATTTGCATTCTATTATCTAGACTCTAACACATGCACAACCTATAATATTAAGTATTAAAGGTTTTTATCCACATCCATATTGTTTTTTGTCACTACCACATATTTTTTTTAATGGCGCAAAATTCAAATATTATTACATCAAATATATACACTCCGCCAAAAAAGTATCGCATAAACTAAAAAAGGGCATTTATAAACCAAGATATTTTTATACGTTCACAAAAAGTTTGCCTCGTGTATGTGAACTATAAAAACACTAACAAAATCATGGAACATAGCTTTTTTACTTCTTTTTTTCTAAAAGAACACATTTAGAAAAATGCATATGTGTAAGGTTTGTTCAGTTGTTTATTGAAAGTCTTCCTATACGGACAAATTTTAAAGTGCGAAGTCAGAGTTCTGTACCAACGCTTTTAAAACTAAAATGAGCAATTTAACTTCAGAACAAGTGGCTGCTATAGTTGCTTTAATCGAAGATGGACGATCTCAAGCATACGTTGCTAATTTGATGAACATCAATCAGTCAAGTGTTTCTAGAGCCGTAGCCGGATATAGGGAAACAGGCAATTACAGTAGAAGACCTGTACTAGGTCATCCAAGACGTCCTACTCGCCAGGATGACCGCTATTTACTACTACAAGCATTACGTCGAAGACATGTAACTGCGAGACAATTGCAGAACGACTTGGCTATAGTCAGAAATACTCGTGTGAGTACTCAAACTATTCGGAATAGGTTACGACAGAGTGGATTAAGAGCTAGAGTAGCTGTAACAGCCCCTAGTTTCACTAGGAACCACCGAGTGGCTCGCTTAAGGTTTGCCAGAGAACATGTAAATTGGAACATTAATGACTGGGCCAATATACTCTTCACAGATGAGTCAAGATTTGGTCTTTACACCTCAGGTAAGCGTATCTCAGTGTACAGACGAGACGGTGAGCGCTATTCGCAGTGTAATATCAGACCTAGACCTAATTTCGCTGGTGGCTCTATTATGGTTTGGGGAGGCATCTGTACACTGACTGCCCACAGGTATATAACGGACATTTTAGAAGAACATGTAGTACTATATGCGCCAATTATAGGAAACGAATTCATGTTAATGCACGATAATGCACGACCGCATGTGGCAATAATCGTCCAGGAATACCTTAACGATGTTGGTATTCCAGTTTTAGATTGGCCTGCGGTAAGTCCGGACATGAACCCAAAATGTTGCCCCAGCGGACCTGCATGGACTAGAGAATGCTCTCCGTGACGAGTGGGAGAATTTGGATCAGGCTTATATACGGAGGTTAATCGAATCTCTGCCAAACCGTATGCGAGCGGTCATAAGAGCCAGAGGTGGCAATACTCAGTATTAAAAGCTACTGTTATGACATTTTTCTTTCCAAAATTATAATTTCTTGTTTTAATAAAAATCTCAAGTATGAGTTCTTGTTTTTATTTGGCCTGTATTTTATTTAAACAATCATAGAAATTATATCTTAGAGCGCATTAAAGTATATTTACAACTTACAAAGATTATGCAATACAAACAAAGATTATGCGATACTTTTATGATTCAAAACTAAATTATGCGATACTTTTTTGGCGGAGTGTATATACAATAATATTTATGAATATAAATATTGTAGATCTGTAAAAGGTTTCAATTTGGCGGGATCCAATAACTACTAACACAACCTGTATAGTTGTATACCTTATACCCAGTTGTTGTTTACTAGAACGTTAGTATATACAAACCTTAAAGATAATTTCATTACCAAGCCAGTGATATACTGCCATTTCAGAAAATGTTATGCCGGCGTAGACGAAAACACCGATTATGTTGCCCGTATTTGTTTCGCCCTGGAATAAAAAGTATTACTTAGACATTTTTAATATTTACAAGCGGATTAGAAGAAAATGCATGGACGTGAAAAGGTGTAAGCGTTTGTAAAACGTGAATGGGGAAGAAAAATGTGTTGGTACTTGCATATATCTACCTACGTACAACTGCTTAACAGCAAAAACTACCTCCTGTTAACAGAAGGGCACATTTTATCAAGAGATCCCATCACACAAATCTCCTCCCGATAATAAAAAAACGCAGTTTAGAAATTAGAGATGCATACATTTGTATTTGCTTACTTGTAAACTATGAAGCTATAAATTCGTTTTATTTAAATCTTGGTGATATTGAGCGATTTATTTCATAAATTATTTAAAGTTGGTAACATTCAAAACTTGGCTGTGATTACAACAAAAATGGAATTAACATATAAATCAAATCAGACGAGGGCATTTTCTTTACGAAAGGAGCATGCGGTATATCAAAGGCAATCTTATTTTAGAACCGTTGCTATATCTCCTTTCGCTTGTTGAAGAGCCTTCTCTATTACAATTTAAGCATTTCTTGATTGAAAATTTTCCCATAAAACTTTCCTCAAGATCTTAAAGGTGTTTATTAATAGTTTTACACTCTACACGTTGGTGGAATTGTGGACAATTTTAGGCGAATCAACTCGGTTAAGAATGGATTTAAGAATCTTCAGGTCAAATCACTCTTATGAAGTTCATAAGAATGAAGATGGTTTACTGAAAATGAAGGCAAAGAAGAGTATATAGAGGAGAATTATAAAGAAAAACAAATGCTATTTATCCAAGTTTATCAACTTGACAGGCCACAAATGAAGTAACCTTTTCTTGTAGCAGCACAGTGCCTTCTCAGAACTGCATCTGGTGGTCTGATGAAAATAATTGCATACAGAGATCAGTATTCCTTTAATTTCTAATTGAATTACTAATTAAACTATAAAAATTATTAAACTATAGAAAAATGCATATGTGTAAAGTTTGTTCAGTTGTTTATTGAAAGTCTTCCTATACGGACAAATTTTAAAGTGCGAAGTCAGAGTTCTGTACCAACGCTTTTAAAACTAAAATGAGCAATTTAACTTCAGAACAAGTGGCTGCTATAGTTGCTTTAATCGAAGATGGACGATCTCAAGCATACGTTGCTAATTTGATGAACATCAATCAGTCAAGTGTTTCTAGAGCCGTAGCCAGATATAGGGAAACAGGCAATTACAGTAGAAGACCTGTACCAGGTCGTCCAAGATGTTCTACTCGCCAAGATGACCGCTATTTACTACTACAAGCGTTACGTCGAAGACATGTAACTGCGAGACAATTGCAGAACGACTTGGCTAGAGTCAGAAATACTCGTGTGAGTACTCAAACTATTCGGAATAGGTTACGACAGAGTGGATTAAGAGCTAGAGTAGCTGTAACAGCCCCTCGTCTCACTAGGAACCACCGAGTGGCTCGCTTAAGGTTTGCCAGAGAACATGTAAATTGGAACATTAATGACTGGGCCAATATACTCTTCACAGATGAGTCAAGATTTGGTCTTTACACCTCAGATAGGCGTATCTCAGTGTACAGACGAGACGGTGAGCGCTATTCGCAGTGTAATATCAGACCTAGACCTAATTTCGCTGGTGGCTCTATTATGGTTTGAGGAGGCATCTGTTTAACAGGTCGTACAGAGTTAGTACCAGTAGACAGAGGTACATTGACTGCCCACAGGTATATAACGGACATTTTAGGAAACGAATTCATGTTAATGCACGATAATGCACGACCGCATGTTGCAATAATCGTCCAGGAATACCTTAACGATGTTGGTATTCCAGTTTTAGATTGGCCTGCGGTAAGTCCGGACATGAACCCTATCGAGCACGTGTGGGACCTCCTTCACAGACGGATACGAACCCAAAATGTTGCCCCAGCAGACCTGCATGGAGTGGGAGAATTTGGATCAGGCTTATATACGGAGGTTAATCGAATCTCTGCCGAACCGTATGCGAGCGGTCATAAGAGCCAGAGGTGGCAATACTCAGTATTAAAAGCTACTGTTATGACATTTTTCTTTCCAAAATTATAATTTCTTGTTTTAATAAAAATCTCAAGTATGAGTTCTTGTTTTTATTTGGCCTGTATTTTATTTAAACAATCATAGAAATTATATCTTAGAGCGCATTAAAGTATATTTACAACTTTATGCTACAAACAAAGATTATGCGATACTTTTATGATTCAAAACTAAATTATGCGAAATTATTTACCTAAATTATTGTATGAAACTAGAAAATATACATTAGAAGAAACTACACTTTAATCAATTTGCTTATTACTTTATAATTTGCTAAAGCTTTATCCAAAAAATAAATTTGAGATACATAGTACATAGTTGAGGTACATAAATATGATATTAGCATTTCTCTTTCTTTTTTTTCTCACTCAACGTGGAAATAATGAAAAAGTCTTGTTCTTTCCATTAAAAAGCAATTTCTTTTATTTAATTTTGTTGTAGGAAAAGTTTTATCGAAAAAAGAGAAAGACTTCTTGAAGCGAATTTTTTTTTGATCATCAAAGGTAGTAAAATCATGTTGAATTGAGAAATCAGAGAATACTTCTCAACTCAGCATGATTTTACTATACCCTCCTTCCCCTCTCTCCTCAAATTTTCCATATCAGCTTAATATCTCCCATAACCTTTTAATTAACCAAGTTTTGTAAATTACTTTCGAACTTCAAAAAATAAACGACCTTATTATTATTATTAACATTTTCAGATACAACAATATGGAAACAATACGGGAGATTCCTTAAGTTTTCTATGCAAAATGATTTAACTTAAGGAAAACTTTAAGGAAAATACCTTGTTAATAAAAGAAACTCCCTTTTTTTAACGAACCATCGATTTCCGATTGCCAATTAAAGAAATTGCAGTATTGCATAATTGCAGTTAACTTTTTCTCATTGCATTCATTCATATTTGGTCAAATAATTACATTTTTGGACATTTAGGAGATTTTTGTACCGATGCGTACAGTGTGACAAATAATTTGGAACGTCCTTTCACTTCTAATGATGCGCGAACAAATTACAAGTTAAATTCAAACTTGATGTGCATGTGCATTCATATTAAATGGTACTAGCTAAATATATGTAAACTTACCATAATTGTAACCAGCAAAATAGCATTGCATATAATAAAACATCCACACGTGTATTGAATAAGTAGGGGAAATGAAAGTAGAGTACTAAGTTTATCGACATACCTAAAAATATACAGTGATACGGTATAAATTGAAACGACACAGACAATTAAATTTTGTCAACGCAGAAACCAAAGCATATAATTAATAAATTTAACCTTTTACCACTTATGGACAGCTCGATAAGTTGATGTGGTTCTTATGATGAAATAAATATTTGTTAGGAGATAGGTAACTATCGCTGCAGTAAATAAGCTTTGGTCAATGTACTATAAATTCATGAAAATGTTACTGGAAATGTAAAATATTTAGTACGTTGTTATGTTAAAGATGTTCTTTTAATTTAATTGTACGTGAGAATATTTTTAGCTCTGTTATGCTAGCTAATATTCAAATATTATGCAAATTATCGTTATTTTTGTAGAACACCCTAATAGCCATGTCTCTTAAATATTTTGGAAGCAATGATATATAGGTATAGGTGATTAACACTAGACCCTCCAGAATGTTTCACTTATATGAACATAACTTTGATATTTAATTATTTTTTTTTATTCACCTCTATATGTCAACAAAAATGTTATCTACCAGCGCATATAAAGTTTTTATCTATTACCAAGAGTAATGTAGTACCTATATATCGCCGCATTCTGTACAGGGTGGGCCAAATTCGATACTTTTAATAGGAAACTTATATTTCGAAAGGAATTAGACAAAAACTGACCAAAGCTTCTGGAGCTCGATTTTAAAGAGAAATCGATTGATCAAATCTCTATTTTTATGCCTTCCTTAATATAAGAGATAGAACGTTCTCTTGTGTAAAATATGCAATTTTTAAAAACCCTTGTAACTTTTTTATTTGTGAAAATACTTCATTTATATAAAAATTATATTAATGCGCTTTTTGACGCAGAATCCTGTGCTCTAATTTTATAGAAGCAGGTGAAAATGAGGAAACTGCATGTAACATTTACTATGAGCGATATCCTGAAAGGCTAAAAACCGTTTCTCAGGGTTAAAGAAAAATTTAATAGATTTTGGATCCTTTCAAGAGCCAATTTAATTTTCTTTTAATTCTTATACTTGGTCGCGTGAAAATCCCCATGTTACTGTTGAGAGGAGAAGGACCAAGAAGGACGATACAGTTTCAATGTGCGAGTAGGAATTTTTCGGGACAGGATAATCGGACCCCACATATATCACAGGATTCTTAACTCTGAAAGAAGCAGTTTTGCAAGCTTCGGCTCTCTATTTCTGCTCGAGTTGATAAATTCAACTTAGAGTGAGAGAGAGTTTTATATCGATTATGTTTACAACAGAACGACAGACAATTCGAACACTTGCTATAATGTATCATGTTTACGCATTTTTTTAGTAACAGAGGTATATTCTGTAAATATTTCGTTTAAATATGTCGGTAAGAATTTTAGAAACTAACTTATTTTAGTTCTAGTTATAATTAATTTCAAATTTTCAATACATTATAAATTTTTACCGAATAAACCTTATTAATTCCTTATCAGTAATGCTATTTATTAATGGTTACCATAGTTTAGTTTGTTTGAATTGTTATTTATAACATTTGATATTAAAACAATTTTTTCCCGCCTTGTCGAAATCTTTTATTTGCTTATTTACCACCATCCATAACCATCTTAAAATAATGTGAAAGGAAGAAAAACACATAATTTAAAAGTTGTTTAAATAAAATAATCAAATGTGTTATATCATTCTAAAGGTAATTTTATATGCTTTTCAAAAGTGTAAAAATATACAGTTTGTTCTATATATAAAAAAAAAAAACACAAGTCTTGATAATATCTCCAAAAATATGAGTTTTAAAAAAGAAAAAAAGTAGAACATAGGACTTCGCGTCAAAAAGCGCCTTAATATAATTTTTATATAAATCAAGTATTTTCACAAATAAAAAAGTTACAAGGATTTTTAAAAATTGCACATTTTAAGAAAACGCTCTGTATCTCTTATATTAAGGAAGGTATAAAAATGGGGATTGCACCAATCAATTTCTCTTTAAAATCGAGCTCCAGGAACTTGGACCACCAAAAAGATCGAGTTTGGTTCACCCTGTGCGGCTGAGCATCATTCAGCAAAACTGTTCGTAATGAAATTGTTTACATGGAGTCTTCTAAACGCGTCTATCAAATTCCACTAACATGCACAGAATGCATTGAGGATAATGATGATAATAAGGCTTCTTGAAAAATCCGAATTGAAGTTATCTGGTACTTCGGTAAAGCGAGTTGTTAGGGTTGTTATATTGAAGTTGTTGGGTTGTGAACGAAGTCAGTGTGTCTTACTTTAGACAGCCCCATATTATCGAATTAAAAAAAGCTTTCAAATGCAAGTTTAGCCGATAAAGTTGGCATAATACAATTAATGAGTGATAATGTACGTTTAACACATCCATGAATTCAATATCAGACATCCAGGCCGTCTTCCCGTTACGTATAGCATCGTACTAAGAATAAATAAATAATTAGTAGGTACAGGAAATGTGGCAAGATAAATTACAAAGAATTATCGCCATCCATCCAGAAGAATACGTTATCTTGAATAATATGATAGAGAAGCCTACATCTAGTTTCCTTTAGATCATTGCAGGTATAACAAAATTCCTTTCTTTTTTTTGGACGAAGTAGATCTAAAACGCGTTAAGAATATTGTTTGTAGTTCCAAGGCAATTTTGTACATGATCGGAGTCTTGTAAAGAAAATCTTGTTTACTAATGAGGCTACATTTACCTCCAACGGAATAGTCTCATCGCGAAATTGTAGATATGGGATACATTGAACAACCAATTGTAAAATTTAGTATTCTTACGATTGGCATGGAATTCTTTAGCATCCTTTTTTTAAAGCAAAACTGAAACATTTCGCGCTTTTTTGGGCTTTAGCGCTTTCAGTGGGACAAGAAATATCAGTTAGATGGGACACATATACGTAATGCAATTGTGGTTAGAAAAATGATTAAATAGGAATTTTTAGAGAAAGTAGATAGATTTTTTTATCAATGGGGAACCGTTTAGACCAATAAATGCAACAACTGCGTGAATAACACAATCTTGCAGACATAAGTGGAGAAGAACTGAAGAAACAACGGATAGAAAGATGCATACGTGTTAGTCCTGGTTTAGTAGTAAGCATGTCTTTCTGTTATTGTATTCAGTTAACAGAATAAAATGAAAAAACTGGTAAACTTGTAAGATTATTATTCGAATTTTCTAAAACAAAAATCAAAATCTTTTGTTTTCAATGAAATTTTATATTTTGGACGATCCTGACCAACTTTTTATAAAAAAATCCCTAAAAATAACATACGCCAGGAATTACATTACAAAGGTATAAGCAGAAAAACTAAATATTTAAAAAAAACACCGGGGAGATGTAGTTTAAAATGAGACATACTGTATATACATAAATTTGCAATACTAACCGAGTTAAGGCATCGTGTAAAAGAATGCAGCGCTTTAGAATTTTTTCCTCCATCAAACTAGCCTCCTTGACATCAGTAGTTCGACAAATTTCCTGCGCTTCCTCATATACGTTCATTAACATCCCTTCTAATATATATAGTTGCGCGATACATATTCCAAATAAAGTCATATAAAACACATCAAAACACGTCGAATTAAGCCCTAGATAAATGCACATGACAACGTGTATAGCTTTATAGATGACATCATATTTTCCCATGTCAAACGGTGTCGGAATTATCATCCTTATATCTACGATGAAAGGCAACGCAGCCGAGATGAAGAGATACGCCGATATTACCATGATGTAGTATTTTAAAATTAATTCGCTAACTCTGTATACAAATTGCACGTAACGGTTTAGCTTTTCGCTGTGATTATTAAATATGTCGGATTTCAAATCATCTAGCAGGGATATAAAGATCCCTTTTTTTTGCAAAATCGTGACTGCCTTGATGAGTAAATTCACTACAGGAATAAACATACTGGTTATGTGATTCAGTGCTATTCTGTTACCTGTTTTAAGCGAATTTATGCAATTCATAACTAGGCAAAATAAAATAAACGCGTAAAATATTGAATGCAATACTAACTTCGTAATCGGCGTTTTCTTCGACACTTGATTCATTAATAAACCCTCTCTTTGCAATACGTAAAAAACTCTTGACAGGGGAATCATGCAACTTATTTTGTTCATAATGATTGTAAATGTTCGACGGTTGACTTGATAATAGAGAGCGACCAATGCGGAAGACCTCGTATTTATACGACATACCTTGTGTTATGCGCAACAAACTCTGGATTTACCTAATTATCGCTTATTCAAATATAGATACGGCTTCGTTTAAATGAAACGGCGCTTGGCTAATAATGCACCGTATAATATTCTGAATTATGAAGCAGTACTGCTAATTTGACAGTAAGTTATCAAGAAAATTAGATATTTTATTTTTTTTGTGTTTCTTAAACATTTTAATATCGCCGATGCAGTGTATCACTGAGCATTTGAAATGGTTATTCGAAAATTCATCACAAATGGAGTATTTCATTTGAAATACAAATATTTATAGCTTTTTGCTTTCAATTAAGAGCACTTTGCATTAAGAAATATTGATATATCTACAAAAAGAATATATGAGTGCACTGAATTTAGAGCACCGATTGTAACGACAATAATAGTTGCCCGATAATTACGTTAGGTACTGACTTGGATTTCCATAAAATTGATTACATTAAATCGATACATTGCGTTGGGCTACTATACTAGCTTGCCTTCCAAACTGACAATCGACGATCTCAAGGTGCCAATTACGGATTGAAACTTGGCAGACTGTAAGACCAATTAAGCGTCTCAAGTGTTGTAGTACACCGCTTTCCGTTTCGGAGGAACCTCACGTTTGGAAGGTGAAATTTGCCACCGAAATTTCGACGGTTTCCGAAGTATATATACTCCGCCAAAAAAGTATCGCATAATCTTTGTTTGTAGCATACAGTTGTAAATATACTTTAATGCACTCTAAGATATAATTTCTATGATTGTTTAAATAAAATACAGGCCAAATAAAAACAAGAATTCATACTTGAGATTTTTATTAAAACAAGAAATTATAATTTTGGAAAGAAAACTGTCATAACAATAGCTTTTAATACTGAGTATTGCCACCTCTGGCTCTTATGACCGCTCGCATACGGCTATGGCAGAGATTCGATTAACCTCCGTATAGAAGCCTGATCCAAATTCTCCCACTCGTCACGGAGAGCATTTTCTAGTCCATGCAGGTCCGCTGGGGCAACATTTTGGGTTCGTATCCGTCTGTGAAGGAGGTCCCACACGTGCTCGATAGGGTTCATGTCCGGACTAACCGCAGGCCAATCTAAAACTGGAACACCAACATCGTTAAGGTACTCCTGGACGATAATTGCAACATGCGGTTGTGCATTATCGTGCATTAACATGAATTCGTTTCCTATAATTGGCGCATATGGTACTACATGTTCTTCTAAAATGTCCGTTATACACCTGTGGGCAGTCAGTGTACCTCTGTCTACTGGTACTAGATGCCTCCCCAAACCATAATAGAGCCACCAGCGTAATTAGGTCTAGGTCTGATATTACACTGCGAATAGCGCTCACCGTCTCGTCTGTACACTGAGATACGCCTATCTGAGGTGTAAAGACCAAATCTTGACTCATCCGTGAAGAGTATATTGGCCCAGTCATTAATGTTCCAATTTACGTGTTCTCTGGCAAACCTTAAGCGAGCCACTCGGTGGTTCCTAGTGAGACGATGGGCTGTTACAGCTACTCTAGCTCTTAATCCACTCTGTCGTAACCTATTCTGAATAGTTTGAGTACTCACACAAGTATTTCTGACTCTAGCCAAGTCGTTCTGCAATTGTCTCGCAGTTACATGTCTTCGACGTAATGCTTGTAGTATTAAATAGCGGTCATCTTGGCGAGTAGAACATCTTGGACGACTTGGTACAGGTCTTCTACTGTAATTGCCTGTTTCCCTATATCCGGCTACGGCTCTAGAAACACTTGACTGATTGATGTTCATCAAATTAGCAACGTATGCTTGAGATCGTCCATCTTCGATTGAAGCGAACTATAGCAGCCACTTGTTCTGAAGTTAAATTGCTCATTTTAGTTTTAAAAGCGTTGGTACAGAACTCTGACTTCGCACTTTAAAATTTGTCCGTATAGGAAGACTTTCAATAAACAACCGAACAAACCTTACACATATGCATTTTTCTAAATGTCTTCTTTTAGAAAAAAAAAAGTGAAAAAGCTATGTTCCATGATTTTGTTAGTGTTTTTATAGTTCACATACACGAGGCAAACTTTTTGTGAACGTATAAAAATATCTTGGTTTATAAATTCCCTTTTTTAGTTTATGCGATACTTTTTTGGCGGAGTGTATATCTGGATATATATACATAAGCGTATATATAAGCGGCTGATCAAATATCCGAAATTACAAATACGTATGTGTAGATATGTCTGAAATATGTATATGTACGTATATGTATATAATGTGGTAGTAACGTAGAATAATAACACTATTCATATTTTATGTAATTTAATAACTAAAGACATATAGACAAACATACAGTAAATTATATTTTCTTGAAATAATCATGTATTATCTTTTGACGTACATTATTTTTCATATTCGTTTCTTCTTTTTCTATTCGCTTATAAACCAAATCCCTGCAAATATCCAGAGGTGTTAGTGGGCTTGCACTGTTGCCTCCTTGGATAAAACAGAGTCTCAGTTTAGATATGAATCTATGAGCTTCTTTGACATTGGATTAGGTTCAGTATCATGGTCTTCATCTCCTTCCTGTCCTGCATCAGATCTTTCTACTACAGCCGCAATAATTTTGTTTTCTTCCCCGTGTAGATTTATATCAAACCACTGAATACCATTGTCTATGTTCACATACTCTTCATAGTTTCCTAGACATTGTGAAATATCTAAATCATCATTTGAAGCCGCTTCATTTTCTAAGTTACTTTCGTCAGTTTGCAAGGGTTGATTTTCCAAAATGCTTAAAACCACAATGTGCAAAGCAATTACGTATTTGTTTTATCATCTACAACTCGCCAACTATCAGCAACAAATTTAATTGCTTCCAACATGCTAATTTTTGAACTTATTTCCACAGCAGTCGAGGTTGGTCCAATTATATTTTCCTCAATTAATAAAAGAGTGTGATGCACCAATCGTTTACGATACAGCATTTTTAAGTTGTTAATAACACCCATGTCCATTGGTTGTATCAGTGAGGTAGTATTAGCAGGTAGGAATTCCAACTGGATGTTTTGTAAAGAATTACCATGAGGATGTACTCCACAGTTGTCTGCGATAAGAACGATTTTTCTGGCTTGTTGCTGTAAGCTTCTGTCCCATTCTTTTAAACACTCTCAAAGATTTGGGATGTCATCCATGCATTTTTATTGGCAAAATATTGTACAGGTAATTTTTCTATTGCAATTCCTTTAAAGCATCGAGGTTTTGCATCCTTGCCTATTACCACGAGCTTCCTCTTCAAATTCGAACATATTGGCGCAACACAAAACTGTTATTCGATCCAGTGCTTTCTTTGAAAATGCTAATTTTTCATATTTGTAAACTAACGATCCATTTGGCATTGCACGATAAAATAAGCCAGTTTCGTCGGCATCATAAATATTGTCTGCTGAATAGGTTTGTAGAAGTTCTGGTAATTTTGTTAATTTCCATTCTTCCGCAGTTTCTACGTTTGCACTTGCTTCTTCTCTGTGACCTCTTTAAATTTAACACCGTTTCGAATTTTCCAAAGTGATAGCCAGCCGTCGGAAGCTTTAAACTGCTTGTGGTCCAATTTTTGAGCTAATTTTTCTGCTTTAGTTTTCAACATTCTACCACTTCGACTAGTTACAATAGAAAACCAACGGTTGAGGGCATCGTCTACTTCCGGATCTTTTCCTTCACGCCGTCGTTTTCGTGATGTTCCTCAATATTTTAAATCTGCCCATCCTTTCTGTAATTTCTCTTGATTCGTAATTAAGCGAGAAATTGTGGATCTGGGGACTCCCATTATTCCTGATAATTTACTATGCGAAGGATACCCAGGCTGTTTTTTAATTTTTTCTATAATTTCTATTTTCTTACTCAAAGATGGGTCTTTTTCGCGGTATTTTAATAAACAAAATTGTCTTGGAGTTTCTGTTTTCGATTAATACATAAAGCCTACTATACAGACGAATGAAAACTGTAAAGTAGTAACATACGTATCGCCTATTGTACTTGCTTAAAAAAGAAACACATGATGTCTAAACAGTTTATGATCAGCAAAATATAATCTTTTTTCGGAGTGCTTAAGCAGTCGTATTGTTTTATTAAGCGGAACAGTGTTCTAATAAACGGCGTATAATATTAGAGATAATATATATATATGTATATTTGTTTCTGTTCCTCAATAACCGGCGATATTTAGTGGCTGTTCCATTACGCGGAATGAACTCTTACATTCGGCAAAGGTTGACTTATACATTTTCTTGGAAAAAAACATCAAAATAATAATCGCGAACTATTTTCAATACACACATCCCGCTTCACGTCCAAGATATTAAAAACTGTATAATCAAAAATTAAAACTATGAAAATATTGTAAAAAGGACCAAAAACATTGTTTTTAAAACATTGTTATTAAATTTAATTTTTCTCTCTTTGTAAAAAACATTTTTAGAACATTTTTTTATGGTCTTAGTGAAGCGGTTGACTGCTCTTTAGTATTTATGTTATTGTTGATTTATATTTGTAGTAGTTATTTTCGTGGAATAAAATTTTAAGTTGCTCAAAATCCACTCTGTGTTTCAATTGATCGAGTGATTCTGCTATCACTCTTATGTTGAGTGCATCTCTCGCGCCATCTCCGAGTGGTTTGCCCGATGTAATAACTTGATTGTATTAACTGCTCGAATTATTACATCGGACAAACCACCCAGAGATGGCGCGAGAGATACTTTATATTTAGTTGGTTGTCATCGCAGTCATCGTCAGTTGTGATAGCCAGCTTATTCATGACCCGTTTTAAAGAGGAGGCACTAGAAACAGCCTAATACAAACCAAAGACATGGCTACGTTACGTAGAGGACACCTTCATTATATAGCTGCACGGACGACAAAAGCATCTTCATTTTCTATATCATCTGAACGGGGAACAACAAGATTAAGTTCACTATGGAAGTAGAAGATCAGAACCAACTACCGCTCTTATATATCCTGGTGAAAAGGAACACAGACGAGACACTCGGATTTTTTGTGTACCGCAAGTCGACCTGCACGAATAGATATCTAAACGCCCATCCTCATCACCACGCGGCACAATTCAATTCGGTAGTGAAAACCTTAACTTCAAGATTACTATGATTGCCAGACCAGGAAAACAAAAATCAGGAGATCAACAAAACATCCTAAAAGATAGAAATAATCATCAGCATAACAATTACTTCTATTGTACTTAAACTAATTCGACTTTATTCTCAGTTATCAAATGAATTTAACCTTTTAGTTGGCCTGCTTTAAGCATGAAACCGATCGCAATATTTAAATAAGTTATAGTTTTTCTTTATTTCTACCTTCTATGTTAAAGTACCAACATACAGAGTTACCATCAATTTGCTACGCCTTCCTGTGAAATGAGAAGGGGGAGAGAGGAAGTCGAAAATTTTACTGCTAACAGAGCCTCAATTATCTACCGTCCCCTTCTGATGATTAAATGTCGGTTAACCTAAGATACATTCGTGGTCGCTAAGCCCAATCGGAGACGGTCGTAGGTCGTAATGAAAAAAAAAGATTCTGGTTACCACTGCAGGAGCCACGTATACAGGGAGGCACTGCATAATCAGAACACAAATGTTCTACGTCGACCTTGGTCGTAGGAACCGAAGTACGTCGCCAGAGAAGATGCTCAAGAATTTCTGACTTGATGACAGTTCCACTGTAACGAACCGCTGGGTGTTACAGATTCAAAGAACTTTTTCTGAAAGAAAGAGACAATTTATTATTAAGATAATAATTCTTTATTTCATTGTTTGAATCATATTGACGAATGTTTAAACAGAATGTAAATATTTTTACATTAACAAATTTTGGAAAAACCTATGTATTTCATCTAGATGGCAGTGTGTACGTGCACAATCCTTCGATTCTTTTTTTACTCTTGTTTTTTTTTACACGTCATCCAGAAAAAGTCTCGCGTCATGCCTCGAAAAGTATATACACCGTTCGAAAATTTTATTCGAGAGGAGTCTACTCCCGCCTTACCGTATTGCTGTCGGCGTATAGCATTGACCTAGACGAAGGGCTCGTACCGTATAGCGCTGACCTTGGCGGATTTCTTCCCCGTAACCGTGCTATTTCTTCCGCCGAGTTACATCAAATCTTGTTTAAAATCACGTTAAAAATCGTAAGTTTACTCACTAATTTTATCACTCTGTACTTTGTCGAATTTTCCGTCCATGTATAGTTTGATAACCATTTTTTTTTAACTCGTACAGATACTGAAATTCCGTTGCTAAGTTATATGTATATCACTTGTAGGTACAAGTGTATCCAAAGATAGTTTCCGGTTCCGTTTGATATCGTTGATCGAAGTCTCTTATTAATTTTGTAAATAATATTATCTCCGACTTTAATGTTTGAATTTGTTTGATTTGATTTCTTTAAAGTTCTTTTTTGATTCTTTTTTATTGTAAATAAAACATTTTTCTTAAGAATACCTCTTTTATTTCCAACGAACCTTGGACATATTTGCCGCCAACAGGTTGATTTATTGATGAACGCATAAGCATCACGATTCACTTCTCACATTAATTTAATAATTAGCAAAATGAATTCAGAAACTTCAGGAGGGTAATCTAATCACCATATAAGCGATATATGTCACTTAAAAAATTACCATATTCCGTAAGTATACTGAGCATCGGCGCCATCTATTGGTGATCGACGCATCTGCAAAGAATAAGTAAATACCGACGGCGCGATATCTTCTCGTTATCATCAATTCTATCGGGCGCAATAGAAGGCAAAGTAGGGAATAAATCATTTTATTTGTAAACAAGTACAGATTTACTAAGATTAATTAACATGAATTTTCCGTATTAACAAGAAAACCCAAGACTTACCAGATCCGGTACACGAATTACCGAGTTTGTGAGTAGGAACCGTGCACACTAATCGCAAGTAAAAAAATAGCGAAAAGAAGGGAAAGAAAAGTAAAAAAAGTAATGGTAGATTAAGAATACACGTGAGTATCGGCAACCTCCACACCATCCAAATTTAATTTAATATATTATCATATAATAATTGGTCCGGGACGGCCGTGTCGAGGACACGAATAGTCCTGGTGGTTGGATGGTTCAAAAATAATAGTTTTATTATAAAATATATGAGTGCGCTGGTGACAGATAACCTTTTAGATGTTAGTTGTTAATCTTTTAGGTGTTGTATTACAGCATCTTCATTCCAACTGTTTCTCAGAAGATCATGAAAAAGCAAATACGTTTTTCAATGAATATTAGTTATACATCTTATACAGCGTTACCTGTAAATAGCACGTAAGCTACCGAAATCTGAAGACTACCTATCAATGTGTTATTGAAAATTAAAAAAAATTATTTGTAACATATACATTTTGTTGAAATTTTAGGGCCCAAAATGCAGGTAAAGCCGGTCCATATCTTTGTTTCTCCTATATTATACAAATACCGCTGATGAATCAAAGTTAACCCAGATGCAAATAAAAATCGATAAAGCATTGTAGATGCTATGAATAGTGAATAGTCTATTGAAATGCATTAGTCTGTCATACAGCTGATGTCGAAGTGTTTATGTGTTTACATTGAATATGCCGATAACCATATGATTTGCGTTCTTAATGTTTAAAGTTAATGCATCCGAAATGTCGGGTTTTGAGTTATTTGTAGTTATACATTCTTTTTCTTTTTATGAAATTTGTGGTGGTCCTAACAAGGACCGATCTAGGCGAAACAGGACAAAATAATTTATTAATGTAAAAAATGTTCGAAATGTCCACCGTGAGTCTAATACAGGCATCAATTCGGCGACGAAAGTTATTATGCACACGAGTAAAATTTACCATGTGTTCGCGAATGCGTTGAGCTGCAACAAAAATGCGATTTCGCAGATCTTCGACATTTTCAATATCAGGGCGACGATCATATACCAAGCTTTTCATGTATCCCCACAGAAAAAAGTCTAATGGATTTAGATCGGGACTACGAGGCGGCCATGGAGTACGACTTATTTAGTTTTATTTATTTTATTTTTTTTATTTAAGTTATTATGCACACGAGTAAAATTTACCATGTCTTCGCGAATGCGTTGAGCTGCAACATTCGATGCACCGTCGTTTGGGACACATTTACTTGCTGGGCTAAAGTTGTAGTACTTATTCCTGGTTCCGCCTCAACGATGTTTAAAATATGCTCTTCTGCTTGCTGAACTCTACGTGATATATGACGGCCACGACCTTCGAAACGTGGAATTACTGATCCTGTTTCTCGAAGTCGATACACGGTTCTCACAATTGTCTCGGATGATGGATGCCGCCGATTGGGAAATCGTTCCGCGTACAAATTTTCTGCCGCAGACTATTTTGTCCTGTTTCGCCATAAATCAAAATCATATCGGTGTATTCGATATTCGTGTAGGATGCCATTGCAATTGCGTGTAATGACGGTGAATACTATGTGCATACTAAATGGATATCCGAACGCTGCTTCAGCGACTGCCGGTGATTCCCATATGTTAACTAAGACAGAGTCGGACTCGAATAAAGAAAAATCATTTTCTCGTTACTACGTGCACATAGAACCATAATATTTTGTATTTAGGCATTACTCATGCGTTTCTTTCACCTAATTTTTTTTTTCGTACTATATCCGAATAAGGCTGTATATCATTCTTCATCTTATATATCATCATATATCTTATTAATGGTAGAACGTATTGTTCAGCTGCAATCAATAGGAATGTGATTTATACAGTGCGTCCACAGGACGTTATCCGTGTATCGGAAGCTAAACAGATTCAGAAAAATATAAACTTGTAGACTTATTTTTTCTTTCGAGAGGGCTCTCGTAGAATATCAGCGCGTCTATTTAACTCCCGTTTGTCTCATGTAACGTACAATTCATTTTCTTCAATGGATTGCTGCAATTATTATAAAGCATTTCAGTAATTAATCTAACGTAAAATCTTCATATTTGGATAAGTCTAACTTGATTTTTATGAATATTTCAGTACCTTCAGTACTTTGTTGCTTATTTCCTCGGTATGCAAAAGTTTTGGTTAGTGAATGTTACGTATTAATCTTTATTTTTTTATTTTTATATTTTTTTAATTTAATATTATTGTTGGTTGTAAACAAGATAATGCAATGCTAGTTTTAGATAGTGAGTTCACTATAAAATTCAATTTATTAAATAATGAAATACTAGCCAATAAAAATAATGTAAATATGTTATTAATTAAAACAAATAGAAAATTTATAGAATATTAAAAATAACGATATGAACAAAATTGTTGGTTGTAATAAAGAAGTATTTGAAGAAGTTGGTAATATAAAAATGCCACCACTGGATTTTAAGCTTAAAAATGATTATACACCTGCTGTAATACTTTGTAGAAAAGTGCCATATCAACTAATGAACCCTTTAAAGAAAGGATTAGACAAAATGATTATTGATAAAGTAATTGAAAAAATAACTGATTCGACGGAATTTGTAAATAACCAGATTAGAATATGTTTAGAACCAAAAAATTTAAATACTGCCATTAAAAGAGAACACTACAATTTGCTTACATTTGAAGACTTAACTAGTCAATTAACTAATTGATTAATTGACTGTTAAGCAGGAAAATGCATCTAAATTGACAACATTTGCAACACCTTAGGGACGTTATAAATTCTTAGGATTATCGTTTGGAGTGTCCTGTGCATCTGAAATATTTCATAGAACATCCTTGCAAATATTTAATGATATTGATGGTGTTAAAAATATATATACTGATGACCTGACAATATACGCAGATTCGTTAGAAAAACATAATAATATTGTTGAAAAAGTTTTTGGTAAAGCTAAAGAGTATGATGTAACATTTAATAAAAACAAATGGAAGTTTGGAGTAAACAAAGTAATATAATTGCTCATACACTATCAACAGAAGGTATTAAACCGGATGATGATAAGATTGAAGCTATTAATCAAATAAAACAACGTACTAATACTAAAGAGTTGAGCAGATTTTTAGGCATGGTCAGATATTTTTCAAAATTATACCAAATTTATCTTCTATTACTGCTAACTTACGAAGATTCTTAAAATAGAAGTAATATAGACTTTGCAAAAATGTCACTAGGAAGAATTTAACGAATTAAAGGAAATTAAAAAAAAATAAACCAGTATTAAAATATTATAATGAAAAGGAAGAAATCGTTTTTTCAGTAGATAGTAGCAAAGGAGGAGTGAAAAGCAGGCATTAGCGATTTTATTTGGATGCCAGAGATTTCACCAATATGTTTATGGTAAAAGAGTCAAAGTGGAAGCCGATCATAAACCTTTAGAGACAATTTTTAAGAAAGCATTAAATTCATGTCCATTATGAATTCACAGGATATTACTAAATTTACAGCAATATGAGTTAGAAATAAAATATAAATCAGCAAAGCAATTATATTTTGCTGATGCTTTATCCCGTTCAAGTTATGATGACAAAAATTATAACCTACTAGATAGAGAAATAGAAGCTCACATTAATCCTATTGAGTTAGTCGGTATCAATTCGAAAAAATTTAAAACGGTACAAAAAGAGACGAAAAATGCTAGTGAATTAAATAAATTAAAGGAATATGTTTTGAACGGTTGGCCAAGAAACAAGAAATGTGTAAATGACAGCGTAAAACAATATTGGCAATTTAGGCAGGACATTACTGTCTATAATGAAGTACTGTCTAAGAATGATCAATTAATTATACTTAAGAAGTTAAGACCTGAAATTAAAAATTGCTTACATTATGCACATTTAGGAATTAATAAAACAATTGAAAAAGCCAAAGAACTACTATTCTAGCCAAATATGTTAAGAGAAATAAAAGATATGATACAAAATGCATCAAAATTGTAAGTAGACTATGGCAGATACTGGCAGTAGACTTATTTACCTTAAAGTCAAAAGAATACGTTTTGATTGTAGACAGTTTTTCCAAGTATCCAGAAGTAATTTGTTTAAATAATAACACGACGACAAAAAGAATTATAGAATGTATGAAGGAAGTTTTTGCCAGACATAGAATCCCAACATTGCTTTACTGTGATAATGACCGCAATTCAAGTCGCAAGAACTTTTTGAATTTACTAAGCAATAGGGAATTGAACATAAAACTAGTTCACGTTACTATCCAGCATCAAAAGTAGAAACGTGTAGAAAGACCATACAGATAACTAAGAAATTGATGAAGAAAGCAAACAAAGATAATAAAGATATTCAATTATCACTATTGGAGTATAGGAATTCACCAACAGAAAATGGGTGTTCATCAGTGGAATTGTTATATGGAAGGAAGGTAAAAGGTAAAAGGTTTTAAATACTTTAAAAGGAAGAGGTTATAGTAAATGTAATGAATAGAGGTTGACGGCAAGGTTGTAAGAAGTTAGTGAGTAAGTAAGCATGGTGGCATGTAAATAGTGATACGACTGACAAATGTGAGCGTGATCTGTAATCCATTGTACGGTACTTTTGTATATATAAATAGTATATAACAGATATGTTTGTTTCTTTTTGATTGCTCTTATACTCTATGAATTATTCTTCTCTTTCTCAAATACAAGTAATTTCCGCTTTTTCGTTCTTCTACTTTCAATTTATCCTTTGGTTGCTTTCATGTGTTTTATCTTATCAAGTTCTCACATTTTATATACCTAATTTTTGTTTTTTAGTTTAGTTTTTTTTTTTTGTTGATTTTTGCGTTTCCTATAAATGTACCCAATGGATGTTAACTCATCAAGTTTCTTCTTCCTCATGTTTATGAAATATATGTATATCCTTATCCGTATTGTAACGATTTCTCTGATATATTGGTTTCTATTGGTATCTATTATTGGGAGTACTAAGTTCGGTTTAAAGTAGTTGCCTTTCCTGATTATGGGTTAACTTATGCTACTTAAACTACGGGTTTGAGCCCTTCTTTCAGCTGTATTAAAATGCACTAATCAACAATTAAAAAAAAATTGTGTTAATTCCACGTTATTGTGCTTATATATTTATTTATTGTTATTTTTTTCTAACCCGGACTGTTGTATTTTCATGTAACCTGAAAAATAGGACTAATCCATCCTGAAACCGATGCCTGCGAGAACTGGGAAATACAATTATTTCAAATTTATTATTACCATTAATTATATTTAATCACCAGCAAGTATGTTTGTATTTCGTATTACAAAAACCCCTGACTTCAAAGTTACTAATTTTATATAAATATATATAAAAAACTAAGTACGTACTTTATTAAGAATAACCTATTAAAACATCGTACCATTAAAAGGTTTATAAGAATATTTATTTTAATGTATTCATCTGAAGAATCGTTTTCACATAGCGGCTTGGGTAAATACATAAATATACATTGTACGTAATCAAACGAGAATTTGCCTTAATTGAGGGAGATACACGGCTTTACGTAGCAATACGCATATAAATAACGAAGTGTCCGCTTAGATATCAGTCCATTGGTTGTAGCTTAACACGATGACGAAAATATATTGCGTAGATACGTTTGAAAAACCTAAATGGATCTTAGTGAGATCTGGTTTGTGGCCGCTATTAGCGCACACATTGGTAGACAAAATCAAACTATTCCTCAATTTAACTTTCGATATAAGTATCTTCGTTATTGTTATTTACAACATCGTAAGAGCCGTAAAATCGAAAGACATGAAATTGTTAAATAAGTCTACGTGCATCCTAATACCTATGATAAATTATTCAGCGAAGTCGTGGACATTGTTCTCGAATAAAAAGTGTTTTTACTCTATACTAAGAGATTTGACATCTGAGATATTCAACGGACATGACGAAAAATTAAATCAACATGTACAGTTAATATATAAAATCTCTGGAATTCTCTTCAGGTACTTCGTCTTAGCGTTAGCTGCCTACTTATCTGTAGGAAGCTTTTTACCGATTATAGTGAATATCGGCTTGATAATACCATCACCTTTCGATGGAGGGCTATTAGATACCTACTATCGAATTTATCATTTTTTCTCTACGGCTTACATGGCATTTAATACAGTCGGTTTTGATGTATTGTACTTGACATTCATGAGTCTCTGTATTGCACAATTAAACATACTGAAAGAACGTTTGGAAAACGTACTCCACGAAGTATCGCAGTATTACACAGGAAAGAAACCTTTAAATTGTGGAGCAGAAGACATACTGAAAGAATGTGTAGCATTACATGAAACGATCAATCAGTACATACTTTCGCTATTCCAGTTGGCTGCATATTGAAGAATTTTTAATTTTAGATTTCTGAAAAAGCTTAGTATTCTTCTCTCATTTCCGCTGTTTATACAATATTCCTGTGGATGTTTCATCATATGTAACACTATTCTACAACTAACGCTACTGGTAAGTTCTAAGAAATTGATTTATTTTAGGCACTACGCGTGACTCTAATGGATTAAATTTCTAAAAAGTTTGACTCTAAAACACTTGAAAGTATAATAAAAAATTAAGACATTGATATAATATAATTACGATAAAATGTAGAAAGGCTTATGCCTTTCTATGTACCATTATACATATAAAACTAAATAATAAATTATTAAAACAAAGAAAGGTACCCAATCCGCACTTTTAGAATGTAATTAATCTTGGGCGGTTTGTAAATTTTATAGGCAAATGCAAAAAACGGTTTTGTTGTTCGTAAAAATTATCGATACATATAGGCGTTTAACATTTTTAATACGCTAATCTTGGGCAATGGGGATTTAGCTAGCATGACCCTTATTCCTGTGTACAAAAGGGTGTATATCTGGTTCTGGGGTGAATATATTCACTGTGGTATTACTATATGCAAGGAGAGTTCGACAAACATCTGACTTTGGCAAGAAAAAAAAACATTTTTACGTGTAAAATTCATTTTATTTTTCAAGTGTCCTTTGCTTAGCCCAATGTTTTTCTTCTTTTGTGTTCTATCTAAAAAATACGATTTCCATAATCCTGCAAAATTGGCGTTTGTTCCTGCATCGTTTAAAACAAGTCTCTTCCCGCTGATCTTTTTTTATTTCGAAAGACAAAATAATCGCTGGAGATTAAATTTTACGGATATGATGGGAGCAGAAGCAAGTCGTATTTAACTAATGTAATTTTGCTATAACTTTTTTTTGCTTTTCTTTGCTGATGCTTTTCGCAGCATTGTTGAAACGATCCAATAAGTTTGTAGAATGTTCGTCATTAATCGCTTCGCCCTTTTCAAAGGTAATCAACGTGGATTATTCCGCGTGCATTACAAAGCACTGTGGCACTCATGGTCTTGTTGACCGATAAAATCGGTTTGGTCGCCTTTGGTGTTAGTTTGCTACAATAAATTTATTTTGGCTCCTGATGTGCTGTAATGAATCCATGCTTCGCCAACAGTTATGAATTGCGCTTTAACATCCTCAATCATTCCTTTGAAGTTGATGCACGTGCATGTTTATGGTCAATTTGAGCAATCGCGGCAACCCGTCTTTGCAGAAAACTCCTTTATATTTAAGTGAGTTGTTGAAATGTTATGCATCTGATCAGTTGAAATACCTACTGATTATTTATTACTACATCGGATACTTTCTCAATCATTTTTGGTGTGGTGACCTCATTTGGACGACTTAAACGTTCTTCATCGATCAATCAATCAAACGTTATTCATCAGGGTGGGCCAAATTCGATACTTTGAATAGGAAACTTATATTTCTAAAGGAATGAGGCAAAAACTGACCTGAGCTTCTGGAGCTCCATTTTAAAGAGAAATCGATTGGCGAAATCCCTATTTTTATATCTTCCTTAATATAAGAATTAAGAATAAGCGTTTTCTTAAAATGTGCAATTTTTAAAACCCTGGTAACTTTTTTATTTGTGAAGATACTTGATTTATACAAAAACTATATTAGGCCGCTTTTTGACGAGCATCCGATGCTCTAATTTTTTCTTCTTTGAAACTCATATTTTTTGAGATATTATCAACACTTATTTTTGTTTTTTATATGGAACACCCTGTATATTTTTACACTTTTGAAAAGCATACCTTTAGAATGATCATATTTTTATTTATATTATAACTTTTAAATGGTTTGTTTTTTTTCAATTGACATTATTTTAAGATGGCTATGGATGGTAACTAACCAATAGACGTGTATCATGTTTACGCATTTTTTAGTAACAAAGGTAAGTTTAGTAACAAAATGCTCTGTAAATATGTCGTTTAAATATGTCGGTAACTTATTTTAAATTAATTTCAAATTTTCAATCATCATGAATTTTTACCGAATAAACCCTATTAATTCTTTATCAACAATGCTATTTATTAACAGTTTCCTTAGTTTAGTTTGTTTGAATTGTTATTTATAACATTTAATATCAAAATAATTTTTTCCGCCTTGTCGAAATTTTTTATTTCCTTATGTACCATATCCCACGGCCATCTTAAAATAACGTGAAAGGAAGAAAAACACATAACTTAAAAGTTGTTTAAATAAAATAATCAAGCGTGTTATATCATTCTAAAGGTAATTTTATAATGCTTTTCAAAAGTGTAAAAATATACAAGTTGTTCTATATAAAAAAAACACAAGTTTTGATATCTCAAAAAATACGAGTTAAAAAAAATTAGAGCGTAGAATCCCGCGTCAAAAAGCGCATTAATATAATTTTTATATAAATCAAGTATTTTCACAAATAAAAAAGTTACAAGGGTTTTTAAAAATTGCACATTTTAAGAAAACGCTCTGTATCTTTTATATTAAGGAAGATATAAAAATAGAAATTGCATTAATCAATTTCTCTTTAAAATCGAGCTCCAGAAGCTTGTGTCAGTATTTGTCTAATTCCTTTAGAAATATAAGTTCCCTATTAAAAGTATCGAATTTGGCCCACCCTGTACAGCGTTTAAGTACAACTGTCCGATATTTAACGGTCAATAACGAAGTGGCAGAGTTGTCATAAACTTCACTAAGTTTCATTTCTATCTCATCAATCGTTTCCTTTTTCAAAGACAAATATCTAGTCAGTACTTTATATTCGATTTTTTCCATTGCAGTAAAATCACGAATCAATAATGATAGCAAGGGTTGTGGCGTAGTATGGTAAACAACATATAAGTGTCGGCACCCTTTTAACTTCTGTGGTGCATTCTTTATGTGTTGTTTAAAATCGCGAAGATTGTTCTTTTTGCATTTCCAAACTACTAGACGTGTGTATTTGAAAACATACTAAGACTCTTGTCAAAGGTTACTCTTAAGTAAAATAGCTATTTCAAATCTAATAACGCTACCTTTTGTTAACTATTACCCGAACTCTCCTCAAAGCGTTCTGTACTGTATCATTTAAACGCTAAGTTAGAGAGTCGTTAACTTTCGAATACAAGCTTACTATTTCAATATTGGTATACATAACTCCGCTGACTGTTGCTCATAATAATCTGTAAAGCAATATCTTGCTGAGCACGTTCTTATTGAATATTCACGTGTTATAAATTTATCCATCAAAGCGATGTTAGTTTATGTAAAAGTGTCGAAAACAAAAGTTGATTGCATCCAGGACACCTAATGAAAGCAGGCTCGCTAGAAAAGTAACGACATAACCGTTATTGCTATTATATACCAAAGACACAACGCGATTATCTAAACGGCCGAGATGCCGATAACTGGCAGAAATGGAAACAGATCAATGGCCGTAGTTTAATTACGCGGTTCCTTCTGACGAGCGATTTCCATACACAAAACCTATGTACATTCAAAGGTTGAATCATGTTAGGTTGTTTTTTAGTGATTGTTTGTATATGTACAATCTTACTAATGAAGAACAACATCCTTTAAAGGAATAGAATAATGTCCTGTCCAACAATACACTGGTTTCCCGGTTTCGCGAAATGCGACGCTTCAACAAGTATCTTAGACGCGTAAAAATAATATTAGGTTAATATATTAATTAATTAGTGAACGTAAAAAAAAAGTAAAAAGCGAACGTTCCTGATATCATGGTGCTCGTGGTATAATATCAGCAGACCCGTCCGGCAAGTGGGAGGTGTCAGATTCGATTCCTTACCGCGACGACATCTCTTCAGATATTTGTCTTGTCTTTTATGCCGGCGGATGAAACCCAATTCGGAAAGGACGCGGGAATATATGCCGCGGGCAAATTAAAAGAGGACGTTTCTGCCAGCCTTGGAAAGCACGTAGGCATAAGAACGTAATCCTTATAGTAATGAACAGCCAAGTGGCTGATTATGTTCTACTGACTAAATGGGTCCGAAATAACATCAGGAATGTACTCGGTTATTGAGCATACTAGAACTAAAGAATATTCTGAGACTAGTACAAGTATATTCATATACCAACATAACAGGCAGTGAAAAGGCTGACCGACTAGTAGAGAGCGGTAATATACTCCTACAGACCGACTCTAAACGCTGCTTTGTGATCCCTTTGAAGGGGGCTAAGACAGAGATTAAGAAGCAACTATATCAACGGCATGCAAAATATTTAAGAGGAGAACCGAGGGGCCTGCATTTGAGGGTTTTCCTGGACGAACTCTCAAACGAAAATTCGCAGAAATTGCTGACCATGGCCAAATTCGATGTTGGACTGTGGAATGGTAGCGCAATTGCTCACTGTCATCTAAACAAGCATCTACATAAAGTGGGACTTGTACCTAGACTAGTATTCAGTGGATGTAGCCAGGAAGAGGAAAATGTTCTATACTTTACAAGCTACTGTGGCTTAGGGGCCGGAAGATTGACCCAAAAGAACTTTTAAATATAGAGCCAAAGAAAATTCATGACTTTTCAAAGCACATAAAGTTTGGAGGTCTGAACAATTTCCAGAAGGATTTGGAAATTGTTCAGGCCACTTCAGCGCAGTCCAGAATACCGTTAGGGGCAATAATAATAAAAATCTGTTAGATGCTATTTTTTAGCAATATCTCTGCCTCTTCCTCAAATTGATAACTGTATAACTTATAAACATTTTATGCCAATTGCAAAGATCTAACTGACTCAGACATCTGTCCTTACTAACTTTGTTGCTATTTAAATCAGATTTTATATCTTATAGAGAGAATCAGGATCTACGAACATTTTAGTTATGTGCGGCTACTCGTGTGTTACGCTTGGGCAAATGGCAACCTTCCATTTCCTTGGAAATGAAATTATTTTCAAGGTACGACATATATAATCCAGAATAGTAAGTTTCCTTGAATTCTATTGCCCTTTCAGGAGTACTTAAGTGACCTAAAGTTCGTTTTGTGTTATCACCCGGAAAACTCAGTTTTGATTTTCTGTTGGTGTCCTTTCAACCACCATCGCTCCTTTCCAAAAGAAAAGTAGTAATTGTTCCTTATGTAGATTTTGTTATATTCCATCGATACTGTTGCAATTGTAATTATATATTTTTTTAATAACATGGCAACTTAACGTTTGTTATTTGCGAATTGTAACCTTCATAGCTTGCTTCCCAATCTATTTTTGAAACGCAGATATTGCCGATTTTGGTGAATGTACAGCTTTATTTCCATTGCAGAGCGATAAGATTATAGAATCCTGTTATAGTTCGAGCTGGTACGAACTGGATATTAACGCAAGAAAAATATTACTTATTTTAATGGAAAGAGCCAAGAAACCGTTAACAGTGCAGTTGTACAAATTAATATTTATCTCCTTAGACTCCTTGGTAGTGGTAAGTAAAAGAAAAGGATTCATTTACGGACTACAATGATACAGCTCTATTACTGTTTTTAGATATTTAGATGGGCCTACTCAGTTTATGCTCTTATTAAAGTGCGATATAGCTGAATACGAAAATCGATGGACGTCGAAGTAATGGAAAAGTAAGACACAGGAAACCTATTGGTATTAAAATATTTTATAGATTTTATAAATGTGTATACAGTTGGCTTTTGTATTAAATCGGAAATGTTCCAAAAGACTTATTATTCGTTCGAATCCTGTGAAAACAAAGCGTCAATGATGACATTTGTTACAAGTAAAATATTTACTACAATTACAAGTGCGTAATGTAAATAATAGCGTTCAAATGTCGTAATAAAAAAATTGTATATGTTGGAAACGTGCAATAACAATATTTACTGTATTATTGGCCTATACTTCTTAACCAATCAACCCGGGTTTATACCTGGCAGTTTGATTCTAACTAACTATCACCCAAACTATCTCTACGACTATCTGCCTTAAAATTTGTCATCGAATCGAACATCGTCATGTTAAAAGCGGACAAAGGCAATGCTCAATTCCAAAGATTACGGCGGTAAAATGTTCACCCTACTAGAAAACCACTACTTATCGCCCCATATCTCGTGACCCAACCTCACGCATCCGGAGGGAAATAACAGCCATTATCAAACGCTCTTCCATCCCTGAAGACATCCAAAAGAGCGTCGTTCCTAAAGACTGCAAACCGCCCAAAATTCTATGGTCTGCCTAAAATCTACAAGCCCAATATCCTCCAGTGCAATCGATAGTCCGACTTACAAGTTGGTTAAACAACTGACCAGCGAGCTAAAACCCTACGCCGGCGGAAGAGATTCCTTTATTCTTAACTCAACTCACTTCGTGAAACGTATACAAAGCTTCACCCTTGACCTACAGGACATTCTGGTTTGTTTCGATGTAGAATCTCTATTCACAAAGGTCTTCATTCCTTCACACCGTCCAAATTATGACCGATATACTTAGCAGCCCACGATAAGCCCACCGCCATAGCCGAATTGGTAAACGCATGTCTTACATTCACTTATTTCCAGTTCCGTGGTAAGTTTTATGAACAAGTTTCTGGAGTTGCCATGGGTTCCCGTTTATCCCCAGTCGTCGCTAACATTTTCACGGAAGCGCTCGAATAAGTCCTATCATCCTACCACCAAAAATCGAAATGTTAGTTTAGATTCGTGGACGACACCTTCGTCATCTGGCCCATATGGACGGGAATCTTTACTCGAGTTCCTAACCTTTCTTAACTCCCAACATCCAGACGTACGTTTTACCGTGGAAGATGAATTAGATGGACGACTGCCATTTCTAGACGTCTTCGTATCTCGCTACCCCAACGGCAAACAAGGTCACAAAATTTACCGGAAACCGACCCACACGAACCGCTATCTGAACGACCTTTTGCATTTTCATCCAGCTCAAAAACAAGCGGCCATAAACACATTAGTTAAAAGAGTCATCTCCATCTCTCAACCTGACGCTCTCGCTAAAGAACTGAAACATGTAGCCGATTCCCTCATCGAAACAACTTCAGTAAGCGAGATATCCGGAAAACGGGACACCGTCATCGTACTCCCAAAGAACAGACCGTGTTGTACCGCCTTTTTACCCTATGTTCAAGCTGTTACTGATAAAATAGGCAAACTACTCAAGAAGCAGAACGTCAAGACAATCTTCAAACGCCTTTCAAAAATCTCCAACATATTACCGCCCGTGGAAGTCTACAGCAACACATATCTCTATGACGCCAGCGAGGGTAAGCCAATGCAGTGTACACTAACTTATTCATAGCTGAGGCGTTTGACAACATTAACTAACATCACTTTGCGTTGGTTTTGAACGCATTGGTTTGATTCAATATTTGACAGTAGCTACTTACGGCAAAAGCCGGGTTTTTCATTTGGAAATCATATTTAACTGGTTCGTGGTATTAATATAGTTTGGTTACCGTGACAGCAATAAACAAAACATATCAGCGATTTCAGACTGTCGATTCAAAATGTCGAACCTGAGTAGAAAGTTAAGTGACAGATTATTCTTGTACGAGGAAAAGTTAAAGAAACGGTGTATTTTAGCTAGCAGAGTGTCTAAGCCACGTTAGCCTAATCGACAATGTTCTTGGAATAATTGTCAAATTACACCTAAGATTTCGTGGTACATTTATATTCATTTAAATCTAACCAACGGGGAAAAAAATCCTAGAGGGTGATATATTGTACACGTATCTGTCATATTAAATCAAAAATTATAGAATTAAACTAAAACAAAGGAAAAACGTAAATCTAATTTAGTTAAAATTCAAGCTTAGTCTGGGTGGTAATCGCCAATAAGCAGCTCGAACGTCTGGCTTTACGGAGGGGTTACCCAGACATTCTCCTGCTACAATCTACATATACACTGCATGTGCTCCTCCCCATACAAGCTAGAAACCATAGATAATGCAAGTCCGGTGTTTGATCTATGCGGATGACACCGCGGTCCTAGCGACATCGAGGAACGACGAGTTGGCTGGTCAGGCTGGTGCAAGCACAGCTCAACAATATCTCGGAGTTCTACGACGCGAACGGACTAAGGATCAACCCTGGGAAGACGAAAGCCATTGCATTTTCCTGGAAACACCGAAGGCAGCTCCCCAAGATCAAAGTCAACGCGACGGAGATCGAATGGAGCGAAAGCGTCGATTATCTGGGGATCACCCCGGACAGCAGGCTTACCTTCGTGGAGCATAGTCGAAGAGTCCGCAGAAAGGCACTAGGAGCGGTCAGCAGACTGTACTCCATCCTCTGCAGCACCCGACTCAACCCAAGTACCGGGATCCTGCTCTACAAATCCTACATCCGCCCCATCCTAACGTACGCCAGCCCTTGCTGGAGCACGGCATCCCTTTCCCACGTCCTAACTCTCTCCAGGGTCCAGAACCGCTGTCTGAGGACGATCCTGAAAGTCCTCCGTGACACCAGGATCAATACCCTCTGCCTGCTGGACAATACCGAGAAGCTGGAAGAATTTCTGGCCAAACTCAACAAGGCGTTCTTCGTGAAGACCGAGAAGAGCGACAGTCCCGCCCTCCAAAGAGCAATTGTCCCTAGGATGACTGGAAGGCTGAAGCACAGGACGACCTATGGATACCTGAACAGGCTATAGTATCGTCAAATTCAGCTAACCGTAATAATCATTGCCATCTCTGTTTCAGACGACCAATCGAGGGGGAGTCTAACCGGGAGACTCCAAAAATTAGGAATAACCGCACTTCATCCCGGGAATATTCGAAAAAGAAAGGTTTTTCCGGAAAAGAACTTTTTCTTAAAAGAATGACACTGGATGACTAGTGACGCAAGTCAAGAGAGTACTGCGACGTAATGCAAGTCTGAGCGCTCCACGACGCACAGGCGAAAGGCATTTGTTGCAGTTTATAATGCTCGGTCTCCGACGAAGTTTATATACGTTACTAAAAGTATATATATGGCCCTGCCCAACAAGAGGCGCTTCTACAACAAGCGCTTGCCATAGTTGCGATTATTTGATTTAGCGTAATTTAATTTACGTAGACTTTTGCTTTGTATGCGGATGGTCTTGTTGCAGTCACATATATATTAAATGAATTTAAAAGTGCTTTTGTGATAAATACGTACGCAAACAATATCTTAAATGGATACAAATACAATATACAGTCTTACTCGGATATAGTACGAAAAAAAAAAAAAAATTAGGTGAAAGAAACGCATGAGTAATGCCTAAATACAAAATATTATGGTTCTATGTGCACGTAGTAACGAGAAAATGGTTTTTCTTTATTCGAGTCCGACTCTGTCTTAGTTAACATATGGGAATCACCGGCAGTCGCTGAAGCAGCGTTCGGATATCCATTTAGTATGCACATAGCATTCACCGTCATTACACGCAATTGCAATGGCATCCTATACGAATATCGAATACACCGATATGATTTTGATTTATGGCGAAACAGGACAAAATAGTCTTGCGGCAGAAAATTTGTACGCGGAACGGTTTCCCAATCGGCGGCATCCATCATCCGAGACAATTGTGAGAACCGTGTATCGACTTCGAGAAACAGGATCAGTAATTCCACGTTTCGAAGGTCGTGGCCGTCATATATCACGTAGAGTTCAGCAAGCAGAAGAGCATATTTTAAACATCGTTGAGGCGGAACCAGGCATAAGTACTACAACTTTAGCCCAGCAAGTAAATGTTTTTGCAGTAGTGTGCAAAGTAATTGCAGCGCGTGCAAAGATTAACGGAATTAGATTATCCTCGCCGTCTTGCCTTCTGCGAGTGCTTTCAACGCACCGAAGTTCGTCAACCACGTCTTGCGTCAGTAATTCTCTTTATCGACGAATCCACGTTTACAAGAGATGGTATTTTGAATTACCATAATATTCACCACTGGGCAGACGAAAACCCACACGAGATACACCAAGGCGCCTCGCAAGTTAGGATATCTGTCAATGTTTGGGCGGGTTTAGTAGGCGATTACCTACTTCTCACGATGGACATTTCGAACATTTTTTACATTAATAAATTATTTTGTCCTGTTTCGCCTAGATCGGTCCTTGTTAGGACCACCACAAATTTCATAAAAAGAAAAAGAATGTATAACTACAAATAACTCAAAACCCGACATTTCGGATGCATTAACTTTAAACATTAAGAACGCAAATCATATGGTTATCGGCATATTCAATGTAAACACATAAACACTTCGACATCAGCTGTACGACAGACTAATGCATTTCAATAGACTATTCACTATTCATAGCATCTACAATGCTTTATCGATTTTTATTTGCATCTGGGTTAACTTTGATTTATCAACGGTATTTGTATAATATAGGAGAAACAAAGATATGGACCGGCTTTACCTGCATTTTGGGCCCTAAAATTTGAACAAAATGTATATGTTACAAATAAATTTCTTTTTAAATTTTCAGTAACACATTGATAGGTATTCTTCAGATTTCGGTAGCTTACGTGCTATTTACAGGTAACCCTGTATATGAGAAATACAAACAAATGATGAATTTATATAATAAGGTGAATGAAATATTAAATAAAAATAATAGAATTACGATTTTACAAAATCTAATAAATGAGACTAACTAACTTCTTGTTGTAGAAACCAAACTAAAATGATAGATGCTTTAATAAGCCATCTAACGGAGATTTTTAAATTGATTTTGAACAATCGTTCAAATATACCGATTGCTTGGTAATATTAATTTATTTAACCATAACTAACAACGGAATCTAAAACTAGATAAATTTAAAAATAAGGATAAGTGAAAGTGCTGGCCGATGATATCCTTGAATCGGCATCTCTGAGTTTCGGCGCAAGCTTTCGGGTTCATAAACGTATGCATTCCAGTTTATGCAGCTTATTAAATAAACTCAACTAACATCCAACCTATTTTTGATGAACATCTTTTAATTAGAAAATTTATATTTAGATATGTGGAATATTCTTAGTGCAGATATGATTAAAAGTACTGAAAATATATTGTTGTAGTATTAGTCAAACGACGTAATGTACAACGAAAATTAATAAAATGTACTAAATTGGATTGAAATGCATTGAAATGACAACACTGAGTAATCTTAGAGGTGCATTCGAAAATAATGTGGTTAAAAATAGTGTAACATTACGTAACGCTCTTCTCCTCTTACAAAAACGATAATGTTCGGTGCACGGTTTAAATTTTGTTTTTTTTTGCCATAAAATCGGGACAAGTAGTGCTTTCCAGGATTCCGATTAAATCTGAAGAAGCTGTTCTTTTATTGTGTGTGGAACATAAGCTGATCTGATTTATGAGATGTGATGCATTTATCGTGACGTACTAATATATTCTTTTCTGCGTTTACTAAATACAAAGTAAATATGCTTTCCAATGAGATTTTTTTATAAGAGATGATGAACGGATCATAAGAAGCCACTGTAACAAATATCAAAACATAAAATGAACACAAAATATAACACGTAACTCACATTGGAGCAACATGATCTGAGTGTTTGTAATAGCGACATCTTGACCCGAATTGCGCTAGGATTACTTAATTAGTTGCTTGAAGAGCACAAAAACATAACATACATAAGTGGCCTTCTTGCGTATAAAAATACGTTCGAAAACTTCCTAATACGAGTATTTTAATTAATTAATTTAACGCTATTTTAATCCCTAAGTGCAAGTTTTCTATTATCGAACGCACCCTATATGTCGAATACAGTCTCAGTTTCACTTAGGCAAGCAATCCCTTCACTTTAACGGCAAAACTGAAAAAAGTAGATCAGAACATTTTATTATGTTACGTAAACATTTACATTTAAATTTGACCAGGTCAATTTTATGACGTGCATGTAAAAATTGGACACCCACCAACTTTAAACGTTCATAGTAAGAGCACATATATTTTTCTATGCAGAACTTGAACAGGATGTAATTGATAACTTCCTCTATAGTCTCTGTGTTTTATTAGAGTGGAAAACCGAATATAGGCACCACGCTATAAAAGAATATTCCAAAATGGGACGCGTTAAACTTTGAAATAGAAACGTTTTTAATGAATCAACATAGCTTAATTGCTCTACACGTAATGTCACCAACATGGAGATGTGAATTCAGGGTAATATTAGTGAGTATACCTAGAGTGTGAAGAGAAAAGTTTATACGATATTTGATGTGATTTGTGAGAAGAAGAATAAAATGGGATGCAAATGTATTAAATTAGACCCCGAACTCACTCGAACCAACATCAAAGCGTTCCCGTATTTCCGTAAGCGCCTAATTTCGAGAGTAGCAGCTAGTGATCGACTTGATCAAAGATTTTGGTAAGATCGGTGTAAATGAAATCAAGCTAAAATCCATAAGTTTCGCGAAATTAACAGAGACTAGACACACTCGTGTTTTGTCGACTCTAGGGGAAACTAGTAGACAGTGACCGTACTGAAAATTGCGAACTTTTACTTTATCATCACTAAAGTTCGCAATTTTCCGTGCGCGAAGATTGCTTTTTCGGTGTTTCTGCCATGAATAAAGTCATAGTATTCTGGGTACTAAATAAGCTGCAGTATAGATATAAAATAATATTTTAATAATAGATCATAGGGGGAAACAACAGTGGCAAAAACATTAATTTCAATTCAATAAAAAAAAATCCGAAAAAAAATACAAGATGGGGCAGAGAATCAACCCTAACTTTGAAGATGAACAAGAAAACAAGCCAGAAAAGATAGAATAAATGTATTTTTCATCTACATGGAGCTCCGATCAGGAACTATACTTCGAAGAAGGATTTGGTAACAGTTACGCATATCATGTTATACCGTGACGACACATCTGTTTCTGGAAAAATAGGTTTCGATGCCAAAAGCGTCTTGCTTTATCGACTATTTCGTTTTTACTTACGGATCGACACTTCCTGAACTGCTGCGTCGCTTAAGCCTATTCTCGCCCATCAACGATCTGCCCCACCCCATATCATATAAACAAACTTACTCTTTACTGCAATTCCTATTGCATTATCCAATCTATTTACTTATTTATTTATTTTCTTATCGATCTACGGTGGCCGTTTCAATTTTGCTTCTTCCGTCTCGATACATTTATCCAATTGTTTCTGAAGGTTGTTTTTCATTTTTTTTAGTACACTAGCTGTTGCACTGCAGAATGTGTGACATATATTAATTTTTTTTATGTAATTCGTTGTGTTAGTAGCTTCACGTAGGGTATCGCGAAATTGCTATAAGAGTTTGACAACTGAGACCAGGTGGCGCGCCAGGATCGTTAAATATGTATATACATACGTATTTACAGACAGCTTAAAGGAATACTAACATCGACTACGGGTCGAAGACTCGAAGTCGGTGAAAGAAGAACCCGAAGAAGAAGATAAAGTTATCAATAATAAATAATTATCGTTTATTTCCGTGGCCAGCGGTTTAATTTCATTGATACCTAGTATAATTTTTAATAATTTACAATTATTTAAGTAGATTCTGAAACGAACTATTGCTGTAACGCAGGAACGCAACTGCTGGCGATATTCTGTGTTCTGAGAGGACATAGTTGAACAGATGCAACATTATCAATGCGACGTTATCAATCTAAAAAAATCTTCGTAATGAACGTTTTAGGACATTTTAAGTTTTATAACAATGTTTTTTTTTGTATATATTTTTTTATATTGCTGCAATTGTTTTGATGGAAACAATTTAATTTATGTTACATAAACAAACTTTTGGTAGACCCTGTAAACACATTTATTACAATTACAATAACGAATGTATTTATTTACATATGAGCAAACTTTTGGAAATCTCTGTGTACTTCTTCTAGATGACGGTGCGTACGTACATAATCTCCCGATTCGTATTCTCGACTTGTGTTCTTTGCGCCGTACGTCATCCAAAAGAAGTCGCCGCGTCATCGCTCAGAAGGATATATAAACCGCTCGAAAATTCTATCTGATAGGAATCTACTCTTGCTTTTTCCGTATCGCTGTCGGCATAGACCACCACATGACCTAGGCGGATCTCTCTCGTGACCGCGTTATTCTTTCATTTCGTCAAGTTAAATCAAATTTTGTCCGATTCACGTTGATATTCGCAAGTTTGTTCAATGTTACCTAGCACTCTATAACGAATTTTTAACACATTAAATATTGAAATTCCGTTGCTAAATTACATATATCACTTGTACTTGGAAGCATATCCAAATCTAATTTGTATTTCTGTTGAATTTTATGTCTCTGAAGTTCTTTTTGTTTATTGTTTTTTATTGTAAATAAAACAATTATTTTTCTTAAGAGTACTTACTTTTTATTTCCGACGAACCTTGGACATAAATTGCTAAATTAATGAACGCACCAGCATCGTTACACTACTCACCTTAATTTAATTTTCATAAATGTTTATCACAAGTAATAAAAGACAAAACAAGGGATAAATTATTTTATTTGTAGACAAGTTACAAATTTGCTAAAATTAATTAGTATTAATTTTCCGTACTCTCAAAGACCCAACATTTTCTAAAACCGATACACGAATTTCCTAGCTTGTGAATAGGAACGGAACGCACGTAGAAACAAGCGTTACGCTATAACGTTAAATTGTACTGAGAATTTAAATTATGCTAAACGGAAGACATGTAATTGATATTTACAACTTTTGTACGACTAACGTGTCCCCTAGAACTTGCTGTGCCTCTTATGTTAACAATCGAGAAAGATAGTATAATAACTAGAGAGGATAAAGTCGGGTAGAATCATCACTCTTTTGCAGCGACTAGACATATTCGTGTTTTGTCCACTCTCGTGGAAACCAGTAGGCAACACGAACTCTTTCTCACGAGACGAACACACTCGAGTCTGTCTAGTCGCCGCAAAAGAGCAACATTTCCACCCGCCTTTGTCCTCTCTATTAATAACATTACAATACATACCGAGTATACATGTACTGACAACAACATAACTCAACTTAGATTTATCCATTGTTATGCACGGAATTGCGCATAAACGTTACATGGAATGCTTGCGCCTCACAAAAATTCAAAAACTATCAGAAATAATGTTAACATCCTAATCAGAAGTTAATAACGGCGATGTCGGTATGTTTTGTTTATAATTGTCAATGTAATCAAATAGTTCTAAAGTTAGAAGACACTTGGATGCAATAATTAAATGCAACGGTCGCGTTCATTTGCAAATATCTATCATTATATAAAAATAGATAGATATAGGAAAAATATATAGTGCTATTTAAAAACTGATGCTGCTGGTGTCTGAATTTGGCAGAATTTCTTGTTTAATACTAATATCAATATATCTCGAATGTGGTTTCATATTTTGTCTAGCTAGGGTCAAGTACGCAACCTAATGTTGTAAATATTTTGTCTAAAATCCATTTGTACTCTGCGTTTTTTAAAGCAAATAGATGCATCCACATTTAGGCAATTAAAAACAAATTGTTAACATTCTTCTTAAAGTAACGATGTAGGTTCTTAGTTTGTTATTTGTCGATCACTTTATTTATCCAGGAATACGTTTGAAAGATCTATTATGTTTTATATATTGTCTATTACGTTAGGCACAATTATGTAGTTCCGGATAACTGGACGTGTTTACATCTAGAGAGATACCAATCCAATTTTGATTCAATTTTAATGTTACTGTTCATATGAGCTTCGATAGTTTGATTGAAATACCGTCGTTTAGCTTGATGTTTGCTTACTTTTGATAAAAATTATTAAAGAGATTCTTTCAATAGTAACTGACATCTTTGGCCAGTATCTCTATTTGACTTTTGTTGCTTTTTTCTTGTTAGGAAAAATTTGATGCTGTAAATAATTAAAATGCTCTAACGTAAATAACGAAATTAAATTATTTAAATTGAAAAAGTAGAAATATTGTTGCATTAAAAGAAAAGACAAAATCTTTTCCTTATTTCTATGTTAAATTATTAAAATTAAATGGATAAGAGTTCGTTTTGCAATTCTTCGCGGCATATGAATCTGTATCTTTAGTTTGAATTTTCAAATTTAATATACTTGTTAGAGTATTTACTTAATTTTTATTTAATTAAGATTAGAAAGAATTCAGCGTACGTCCAAACCAAACACGACAATTTAAAATTGTTTCCAATATAAGAAACTATATTTAATCGCGTACTCGTATATAAGCGAAATGTAAACACAAAATTACGTTTAATTGTAATTGAAGGCAATAGAGAGAAAATTGATTTCGGCGGGATTATAAAAACTACATGCCAAGCGCGCCGTTCATCCAGTCGCTTGGACAAATTGTAATTGTAACAATGTCAGGTATCCAGACGGATGCAATCAATGCGTCTACCAGGATGAATTGCACCAAGACGTTCGAAAACTCAAAATGGATTTTGTCTACATCGGGTCTCTGGTTAACACGGAAAATTACAAGGACCGAAGTAGTGAAACTAGCGTTCAATTTTGGATTTAATGCAGTCGTATCTACCATCATTTGTTACAATATAGTAAACGCCATAGAGAGTAAAAACGTCAGGCTATTAAATAGAATGATATGTATTCTAATTTCAATGCTGAACTACTTGGCGAAATCGTTCACGTTGATGGTAAACAAAAAATGTTTCCGGTTGATTTTATCGGATCTAGGTTCTAGCACTTTCAATACACACAGCGAGAGATTAAATAAACACATTCAGTTCATCTACAGAATTTCTAGACTGCTGTTGAGGTATTTCACAATGGCTTTAACGGCGTACATGTTAATTGGAAGTTTTCTGCCAATATTGGTGAACATTAGTCTTACGATTCCCGCACCTTTCGATACAGGTAAATACGATGTCGTTTATAAGATTGGCCACTTCATCGCAACCGGTTACTTAGCTTTCAACACGATCGGATTTGACATGTTGTTTTTAACCCTGTTGAGTTTATGTGTAGCTCAGCTAAATATCCTACGAGGACGTTTAACGGAAGTTTTAGAAGATGCAACGGTGGATTCCGAAAATAGAATCAAACTAACGTTGCGAGTTCATTGCATTTTACGCGAAATTGTTGTGTTACACGAAACAATAAATCGGTAAGTATATCGGACAAATTACCAGCAACGTATTCTTTCAGTTTGGAGATCCTGCTTACGAAATGCTGAATGGGACGCATATTTTCAAGATGCAAATTCACTCCGAAAGGATACGTTATTGTTAACAAATAATTCTCATCGGGTAATATTTTATAATAATCCACTAAGCATGTTAATGCTGTTCGAATTACAGTTTCATATTATTTCTGTTGTGTGATACACTACCTACCGTTATTAAAACAACCATAATATTATTTTTTGTCAATAAATATTGAACATTTGATTGGAATGTTACATACTTTCTTCAGGAAAACTTTCAATTGTTTCTCCACCTTAAATATTATCAATAAAAAACTTTACTTGAATATTTTTATCACATTTCAAAAGTCATGCGTATCGGAAAATGCCTAGAAACAATAACCAAAAATATATAACGCTAAGATAGTTTAGCTTTCTCATGGTATTGATTAATTCATGGTAAACGAAACAGAAGGAGCGAAAAAGTTGTGGCATTAACTGTGAGGCAACAGCGATAGAAGGTAGAGATGAAGTACTCTCGAAACCACGCTGACGATGCCGAGTAGGCAGAAACATGTCCGTGTGTTAGTGTACTTTTTGTTGCGTTTGCCGTGAATCAGTCAGAGTACTGTTCGAGGGATGGTTTGGGAAACAGTACCCGGTTTATGTCGCTGCTTCTTGGACAGCAGACAGGCGTTTTTTGGGCACTAGAGGACGCCGAGAAATGTCGAGTTTGTCGTTTTGAAAGTTGTGGCATTAGCTGTGAGGCAACAGCGATAGAAGGTAGAAATAAAAAATTATTCTCGAAACCACGCTGATGACGCCGGGTAGGTAGAAATGTTAGAATATTTTTTCCTCTCCTTTGGTTGCGTTCGCCGTGAATTTATTTCATCATTACCATGAGGACGCTAAGCCATCTTAGCATTATATTTATTGATTATTTGAAAAGTCCCTTAAAAGACCAGTAAACTCTATATTTATAGAAAATCCAGCATTTTTATTAGATAAAAAATTGGAGGCAAAAAAAGACAACCATATATATTGATTATATAATTTGTGATTTAATTCCGACTTTAAGTGATTTTCGATTAGTATTGTGACTATTTGTCGTTAGTTGTATAAGATACGTATTAAGCATTAATTGACAAGCGCGTGGGTGTATTCAAAACAGCTACGATTTCTTCGTTTAAATTTTATTCAGAGAGATGCAAAGAAATTCATGTATTTTACCTCTGGAGGCTGTAATTCTAACGCAAAGATCATTGCATATAACCTGGAATTTGAAGTAAATGAAGTTTTAATCGGAAAATTGAAAAATCTACTTGTTCTACTTTACATTTTAATGGCTTTAATTACAAGTCGTTGTATTTTTTTGCGCATCTTTAATTTCTTTTATAAATTAAATATTGGAATTCCTCATTGTTAAGGTACATTTTTTTGGTTATTTGATTTTTACCTGCATGTTCTACATTTTTAAAGACGCAGAAGTAAAGTGCATGTATAGTACTTGGACAATTTTGGTTTGGTAGCATATATAGCCTACCTTGTAATAATATAGTCTATTTTCTATGGTGAAAGCTCTATTTATGCTGTTTAGTGCTTCGAAGCATTACGCGATTGATATCATACCTGTTTTGCAGCGACTAGACAGACCTGTGTCTATTCGCCTTATAAGAAGAGGTTCCTTTTGGTACTGGTTTCTTCGAGATTCGACAAAATACGAGTCTGTCTAGGCACTGCAAAACAGGTATGATTTCACTTGCTTCTATCCTCTTTAATTATATGCCTTTATTAGTTGATGAAAGTAGCTTTGTGTTATATATATAACACAAAAAGTCGATATGGTATATAGGGTGAACTAAATTGATTCCATTAAAGAAAATTTGGTTGAGGCAACTATTCATTTTGTTGAAGAAAGTTGATTGAAACAATATACTGAAGTTAGTAATAAATTAAAGAAATATTTTATAGGTGAGTGTGTGTAAATGTAGCGACAAACTAAAATTTAAGCAAGTTATTTTCGACAATGTTTAAATATCACTCTTGTTCTAGGTTCGTATTAAAATTAAGCGTGCTTCTGTCATTTCCGCTATTTATTCAGTACACTTGTGGGTGTTTCATTTTATGCAATACGGTGTTACAACTAACAATTTTGGTAAGTTTTAGAACATTATCTTTAAAAAGACGTTCGAATTTTTTACTTAGTTTCTTATTTGTCCGTTCTAACTTACACGTTCTATCCATTGACTTACTCATATCTAAAGAGTCCAAACGATGTGCCCGACCAGTAGCGTCGATGCGAGAGCAGAGTGGGGTAAACTCCGATCTTGCATAAGTAGCAAAAATAAACGATGCATTTAGTTGCCGCTCTAACGTGTTAAAGTATACGTTGAAAATGTTGCGAGGTCGTAAAAATAATGCGTCAAATCGGTTGTCTGCTACCGTAGTAAATAAATTTATACATCGGTTTCCCGATTTAATATATGACGGTAAGGCAGTGAAATGTTTAGTTTGTGAAACAACTTTATTATCTTGGAAAGCGAATCAGTGTCAAAGACATATAAATAGTGACAAACATAAATTGAAAAAGATTAGACGCAAATCATATAATGAATTTGTGGTTGATTTAACAATGATGCTAATTGCGACCAATATAGCAATGCATAAAGTCCAACACCCAATGTTTCGCCAGTTTTGGAATAAATAAAATCCTACGTGGAAATTACCATCTAAAAATACGCTACACAATTACGTACCATCAGTGCGTGAAAGAATTGTAAATTTTACGAAAAAAACGGTGAGAAATAAATACCTTTGGTTGACAATGGGCGAAACTACAGATATTAAAAAACAGTCCATCCTATCCATTGTCGTAAGGACGCTGACCCCACAAGGATCTTCTGACCCTTATTTACTAGCCTGTAAACGAATGCAAGATTGTACTGCCACGGCGATACGTAGTGTATTAATAGAAACACTACACAAATTTGAAATTTTACCGGAGCAACTGTTAATGTTAGTTACCGATGCTGCCGCGGTTATGTGTTCCACAGCAAAATTACTCAAAACGATTCAACCAAACCTGCTGCACGTCACATGTTTGCTTCACGCTTTACACCTTGTAACAAACATTATACGTACAAGTTATCCTGATGTGGATGAACTAATAGGACAAACGAAAGCGGTTTTTCTTAAATCTCCGAAACGTATTCGCCTATTTCATTCGCAGTGTCCTGACATACCCGAGCCGCCGCAACCAATTCTTATACGATGGGGTACGTGGTTCGAAGCAGCATTCTATTATTATAAACATTTTGAAAAAATTAAATCAGTAGTTTTACAACTAGACGGCAAAGTAGCGGCTGCAATAAGGCTCAGTCAGGTTCAATTTAAAAATCCTCAAGTTGCAGCAAATTTAAAAATTATTTACGACAGTTACGTTCCAATAGTGGATGCAATAAAAAAGTTACAGAACAGTGCGCTGTCCTTATCGGACTCATTAGCAATTATTGACCACGTAGAATTAGCGCTGCATATCCTCGATGATGAAAAAAGTGTTTGTGTTCGTGAAAAATTTAATAGTGTATTAGATAAAAATGTAGATTTTACAAAATTACGGCAACTTTTTACCAATACTGAAGATACGTTGTACAGATACAAAGAGCACTTTAACTATGCAAATATAACATCTCTCAACGTCGAACAATCCTTTTCAGCATATCAGCATTTATTTACGTCGCTACGTACGAACCTTTCGGAGACTAATACAGAAACATATATGATGGTGCAATTACTTCATCGCGCACATCCGGATATTTCTGCAACAATGTAAACATGTTAGGTAAGTTATTTATGTTTTTTCTTAACGTTTTGTAAAGTGATTCAATATATTTATTTTTAAATAAGCGCAGTGTTATTCTGGTAAACTCTCCACGCAACGCCAATGCTCGGGCACATCGTTTGGACTCTTTACTCATATCGTAATATTCACATTAGATGCACTGTCCTTATCCAATAAGAAGGGAGTTCTATTAATACCTACCTTTGGCAAGAAAAACAATATTTTTATGTTTCAGTACAGTTACCTTTGAAGTTGAAACGCTTAGTCCAACGTTTTTCTGTCTTTTATATCGCATCTAAAAATATGATTTTCCTAACCGAGCAAAATAGGCATTTGTTTTAGTAATCACTTCATAGTTTGAGCCAAATCTTTTTCCGCTACTTCTTTACAATCGGAAATAGGAAATAATCGCTGTGAGCAAAATCTGGCGAATACGGTACCCTAGCTTACGGAATTTGCAAGGGTAACGGCGTAAGTATGCACGCGTTCGTTGTCTTGATGAAACAGAATTCTTTTCTTCTCGTCGATAACGAAGGTGTAGAGCCACTACAAACTCACGAAGTTCTGCTTATGTCTTCTTATCATTCGTCTTCTTTTTAAAAATGTTTCGATGTTTTTCGTTGTTGTTAAATCGCAAAAGTTCACTTTAAATGGATGTTATTTGCAAATTAACTGACGTATCTGTTTGAAAACTTAACAGCGCTTTTGTCAGTGGCTACTTTTATGAAAAATAGAATTAATTCAATCCCAGTGGGGTAATCTCTTACCGAAGCCCCTGTTATATACAAGAAAAAAGCTGAGTTAAAATCAACACATTTTTCTGCACTTTCGCTCGTTCCGTCTTTGCTTTCTTTGAACTTGTAGAGAAGTGGTCTTCTTAATTACTACAACTACGGAAAAGCCTATAAATTCTCCTAAAATTATGAAATGTCTGTACGAGTTCATTTGTCTTTTACGTAGGAGAGGAATTTAATTTTTTTTTACTTTTTAATAGGTTTTAAGAAAATAGTACGTTTTTGGCATTTCACTTTTATTATCATTATTCTTCATTATTCTTTTTAATTGTAATAGTATTTTTTACGAAATTAAAAGGAAAATTATCTTTTTTTTTCGATTTTTCCACGACAAGAAGATAATCTATCGTACTTATCAGTCTAGAGATGACAAAGATAGGTAGAATTATTCCTTTTTTGTAGCGACTAGATAGATTCGTGTCTATTCGCCTCATGAGAATGGATTCGTACCTGTTTTCCCGAGAGTCGACAAAACACGAGTCTTTCTAGTATCTGCAAAAAGGTAATCATTTATTCACCTTTGTCCTCTCTACTTATCACTACAATTCGGAATATTCACTCAATGCCTGAATAACTACAAAGATTTAATAAGGTTTAAGCTAGAATGGTCTAAGATTGGAACTTTCGGGACGAGCGTTAGTATCCTGGTACGTATGTACTCACGAACAGATGGCTTACTAGGCGAAGCTAATATTAACATCGACCGTTGGCACACGTATGTATTTGTACGCAAAACATCGGATCCGACCGTGTTATTTCGCCGACAGTTGCAACTCTATTCATAAAGACGAATTTTTTCTAAATGTTCATTGTATGGCTATTTTGAACTTCTTTTTTTTTCTGTTTAAGAGAGAACCTGGTTCAATGAATGCTCTTAGTATGTGTGGTTATGCTGGCATTACGTTTGCTCAAATGGCGGCTTACCATTGGATGGGCAACGAGATCATCTTTAAAGTAATTAAATCTTAATTTTAATACAAAGATGCATGTACCAATAGCTTTAAAGCACTAGTGAAACGTTAACAACTTTGAATGATTCAAACGAGTCAAAAATCGGAATTTTTAGAGCGAGAAAATCATAGAATCCTCATATCTCTCCAGGTGGTACCAACTGGATGTGAGAGACCAAAAGATGTTACTACTTTTGATGGAACGAGCTAAAAGACCGTTAATTGTTAAATTGTACAAGTTCGTATTCATCTCATTAGATTCTATGGGTGTAGTAAGTACATAAGTAACTGTTTATTGAAATGTTGCTTTAAGTTTTTGAATATTATTGTCTCGTAGATAGTTCGTTGGGCATATTCGGTCTTCGCGTTGATAAAGGCCAGATATGGATAAATTACGGCTTACATGGAATAATATTGGAATAGGACGTTGCATTCTGGGAAAAAAGAAGAACGTGTATTTAATAAACAAATATAATGTTATATACTTACTTACATTATGTATTCTAGTTAACTATGTTTTAAATTTAATCAAATATTTAACAAAACAAAAGAAAATGAAATTGTTTCTTTCAAAAAAATATGTGTTTAATTCGGCTTCTTATTGGATGTATCAGATCACAAATACTTATTTCTCTTCTTATTTATATTCTTTATTTATTCGTTAATAAGAAGGGAATCTGCAAATATACCTTTCATGTAGCTACTTGTAGTTGTTGGGAAATAGTCACAGTTATAAAATTCTTAATAAAACAAGAAAGATCTCCAAAAATTATTTGTGAAGAAATGTTGGCTGCATACGGGGATGATTATCCTTTGAAGTCCACTATTGGCGAATTTTAGAATTCTGTGCGAATACCTTGGAATGTCAAAGGTTAGTGTAAGTTGGATGCCACAAATGCTGCGATTTCAATCCTATTTGTGAATCAAATGTGGTTCGTGACCAATACCTGGGTCGTATTGAACCTATCGAACATCAAATTTTGCCAACTTCAGATACTGGAAACGTTATCTTTTAAAAAGCGCCATCTATTTCTCTGCCTCGCCCGTGTACGAATTTCCAAACTTTTTGCATAATAATACATACGTGTAACAATTAAGGTGAAAAAGATATTTTCAGTTAAAGAGCATATTCTTGCCCAGACAGAACGAAGTATCCAACTTTACTTTGTAAGCTGAAACACTAAAACTCGTATCGCAACACTTCATTACTACTGGATGGATGTTTCGGTAATTAAGTAATTGTCTTCAATAGAACCATGTAGATTAAATATGAAGTATGCTGTTACTCATCAGTGATACCTTCGTTCACTGATGAAAGGTGTTGTGTTGAAAAAAAAAATGTTTCATGTCCCGCTAAAGGTATTAAACTAGCAACTTCATATCCATCCATTTGATTACTCAACAGAAGTCTCTCTGAATACTCTGAAGTTAAATCAACCAAAAATGAGACTTCGCTATCGGTAAGCAAGATACCCTAAATTTTCTCAATTAACCCGTAAGAGTTTTTAATAACCGAATCAGGAATCTGCCTTGGCAACTTCTTCAATTTGTCACTCGATCATCTAGAAAGCAAGTAAACTGAACTATTGATGCTGTCTACAATCCAGTTCAATACCGTCTCATATAACAGAAGCATTCCATTTCCAGAATTACAGTTTTACATGTACCAGGTGTCGCAGACAGGACCGCCATTTTTGTAATGCTTTGACATTTATGATGTAAGTATACAGAGAATTAGTGCTCAGCAAGCCATGGAGCGACGGACACCTCAAGAACGCGGAATTATTGTTACTTCTTATTTGGCCAAATCTATTTGCCAAATGTTGTTTTAACGCAGCGTGAATTTCGCTGTCGTTTTCCTGGTCGTCGTGTTCCATGTGCTCGAACAATTAAACGTTTATTCGTGCGCCTCGTGCAAACTGGGTCCACCGGAGATGTCGCAAGAAGTGGCCGGCCTCGTAGTGCTCGTTCGATGGTACTATCGTAACCGTAAATGGTGAGCGTTACAGACAGATGCTAAACGAATATTTTTTGCCACAAATTGCTGCATGGCGTCTCGATCATTGTTGGTTTCAGCAGAACGGAGCAACCGCTCGCACAGCTCGGGCAACTATGGAGATTTTGAGACATCAATTTCCAGGTCGAGTGATCTTCCGTTTTGGAGATTTGAACTGGCCGGTCCAGATCGCCAGATCTAACAGCACTCGACCTTTTCCCTTGGGGCTTCTTAAAATCTCGCGTTTACCGCAACAAACCACGAACCTTGCGAGCCTTGAAAGCTAACATTGAAGCAGAAATCGCTAATCTGGAGCCAGATGTTTTGCGAGCAACAATTCACAATGCCGTAAAACGAGCGCAATTATGCATCAACTCGGGAAGAGGCCATTTGAGCGATATAATTTTTTCCAATTAATGTTATCAATTTTACACTTTCAAGTAAAGTTTTTATGAAAACAGAGCTTCTTTTTCATTTATAACAAAATGGCAACCAATTCAATTTGCGCCATCTTGTAGTATAAATAACATTTTTCAAAAGTACTAATCACTTTGTATACCAACTAAAAATCTCCGCAGGAAAAGTCTAATTACATTTCACCTTGTATTTCAAACCTTTCTTTAATTCTTTAATGAGTCGATTAGGATTAGCGAATAGATACCTCTGCACTTAGAATATGGCAGACAAAGTAATATGTAGGTGCAGGAGGATCTACTCTGGATTGATGCAGAATATAAGCGTGCATCACTTCCAGTCATAATATACAGGATATTCCTTTTAACCAAATCGAGAAAAATAATTTTGAAGTTGATAAAATCAATTCTTTTCAATGATTACCTGTATATCCGATGATAAAATCATTTTACAGCAGCATCGTCCCGCATTTACACAACGTGATAGCTAATTTACACAACGTGATTGATTTTATCCTTGGTTTTGTAGTTGATTAAACAATTTATTTTTTGTTTGGGTGTAGAGGTCCATTTACAGAGAAACTCTTTATGTTGGGTTGTATATTTTAATACTCGTATTTAGCGACGTTTCATTGATTTGTAATCAATATTTTGCATTACACTAACTGTTGATAGTTGATTATTGATAACTAAAGAGTCCAAACGATGTGCCCGACCAGTAGCGTCGATGCGAGAGCAGAGTGGGGTAAACTCCGCTCTCGCATAAGTAGTAAAAATAAACGATGCATTTAGTTGCCGTTCTAACGTGTTAAAGTATACGTTGAAAATGTTGCGAGGTCGTAAAAATAATGCGTCAAATCGGTTGTCTGCTACCGTAGTAAATAAATTTATACATCGGTTTCCCGATTTAATATATGACGGTAAGGCAGTGAAATGTTTAGTTTGTGAAACAACTTTATTATCTTGGAAAGCGAGTCAGTGTCAAAGACATATAAATAGTGACAAACATAAATTGAAAAAGATTAGACGCAAATCATATAATGAATTTGTGGTTGATTTAACAATGATGCTAATTGCGACCAATATAGCAATACATAAAGTCCAACACCCAATGTTTCGCCAGTTATGGAATAAATACAATCCTACGTGGAAATTACCATCTAAAAATACGCTACACAATTACGTACCATCAGTGCGTGAAAGAATTGTAAATTTTACGAAAAAAACGGTGAAAAATAAATACCTTTGGTTGACAATGGACGAAACTACAGATATTAAAAAACAGTCCATCCTATCCATTGTCGTAAGGACGCTGACCCCACAAGGATCTTCTGACCCTTATTTACTAGCCTGTAAACGAATGCAAGATTGTACTGCCACGGCGATACGTAGTGTATTAATAGAAACACTACACAAATTTGAAATTTTACCGGAGCAACTGTTAATGTTAGCTACCGATGCTGCCGCGGTTATGTGTTCCACAGCAAAATTACTCAAAACGATTCAACCAAACCTGTTGCACGTCACATGTTTGCTTCACGCTTTACACCTTGTAACAAACATTATACGTACAAGTTATCCTGATGTGGATGAACTAATAGGACAAACGAAAGCGGTTTTTCTTAAATCTCCGAAACGTATTCGCCTATTTCATTCGCAGTGTCCTGACATACCCGAGCCGCCGCAACCAATTCTTATACGATGGGGTACGTGGTTAGAAGCAGCATTCTATTATTATAAACATTTTGAAAAAATTAAATCAGTAGTTTTACAACTAGACAGCAAAGAAGCGGCTGCAATAAGGCTCAGTCAGGTTCAATTTAAAAATCCTCAAGTTGCAGCAAATTTAAAAATTATTTACGACAGTTACGTTCCAATAGTGGATGCAATAAAAAAGTTACAGAACAGTGCGCTGTCCTTATCGGACTCATTAGCAATTATTGACCACGTAGAATTAGCGCTGCATATCCTTGATGATGAAAAAAGTGTTTGTGTTCGTGAAAAATTTAATAGTGTATTAGATAAAAATGTAGATTTTACAAAATTACGGCAACTTTTTACCAATACTGAAGATACGTTGTACAGATACAAAGAGCACTTTAACTATGCAAATATAACATCTCTCAACGTCGAACAATCCTTTTCAGCATATAAGCATTTATTTACGTCGCTACGTACGAACCTTTCGGAGACTAATACAGAAACATATATGATGGTGCAATTACTTCAGCGCGCACATCCGGATATTTCTGCAACAATGTAAACATGTTAGGTAAGTTATTTATGTTTTTTCTTAACGTTTTGTAAAGTGATTCAATATATTTATTTTTAAATAAGCGCACTGTTATTCTGGTAAACTCTCCACGCAACGCCAATGCTCGGGCACATCGTTTGGACTCTTTATTGATAACACCCAAAAGAATGTAAATTTCAATATCTCGATAATTGCACAAAAATTAGTTTAATTGAGACACTTTACAGTCTTCATCGTTCTCTGCGATTTTTTACAATGGTACTATTAAAAAAAGACGAAAAAATTGTTTTTTTCTAAAAGAAATATTATAATCAATTTTTATATGTAATTGTACGTACAATCATAGCAGACTACATTGTTCTAAAGCCACTGCAATAAATGCAAACGCAAATATCGTTTCTGCCTATACGTAATGTATTTCACAGTAATTAGGAAATAATTGATGTAATTAACGAAGATGAGAAGAAAAGTGGGGTCTTGCATAAGATATGAAAGCGCACACGTACACGTATTAGTTGTATTCGACTATAGACGTGGTCGTAAATACAAAAATGTTAAAATTAACGTGCAGTGCAGTAGTTGCTAAGCCAAAATGGATGTTAATAAAAACCGGATTGTGGCCTACTACAACAAACAATACTAAGCATGGATTTCTAAAATTACTGCTCAGCTTTTGTATCGATATAGCCGTTCTTGCGGTTATTATTCATAACATTATTAATGCGATCCGAGCAAACGATATGAGATCGTTAAACTACATGATATGCCTTGTAATTCCGTTTGTCAATTACATCGCAAAATCTTCCACCTTAATTTTGAACAAGCGTTGTTTTTGGGCGGTGTTGCAAGATATGGAGTCTGAGGCTTTTAATACACATAACGAGAAACTAACCAAACACGTCGGAGCGGTATTCAATATATCCAATGTACTATTCAGATACTTCTCGATAGCTCTCACAATAGAGGTCGCATTTTCAAGCTTTTTACCTTTAATGACGAACGCTAGCGTAATAGTACCTCCGTCGTTCGACACAGGACGATTCGATTTTGTTTATAAGATTTTACATTTCTTTGTAACAAGTTATATGGCCTATAATTCAATTGGTTTGGATGTATTATATCTAACTCTGATGGGTCTAGTCGTTGCGCAAATTGGCATATTACGAGAACGATTAGTAAACGTAGTTGAAGAGGCCGAAGGAGCTAGGTCTGAAAAGCCTATGAGTATGAAAATAGACAAAATCCTTAGAGAATGTGTTATTTTGCAGCATTTGATAAATGAGTAAGTATCAAGGCTATACTCACAGAATTTACGTTAATTTAACTATTCTAGGTTTGCTAAAAAGCTTAGCGTTCTACTTTCATTTCCATTATTTATCCAATACACTTGTGGATGTCTCGTTATATGCAACGCTATTTTGCAATTAACATTGATGGTGCGTATAAATGCATCCTATAATATAAATAACATCTATGCCTGCGCGCTTTTCATCTTAGAGAGACCCTGAATCGACCAATATAATGTCCCTGTGCGCTTACACTGCAATAACGTTTAGTCAAATGGCTGCGTATCACTGGCTTGGCAATGAAGCCACTTACAAGGTAATAATGATAAATTAAATGATTTTCAGACATATACGAGTTATATGACCGTGAGAAGTTTAATGTATGTTATTTATTTTTGTTATTCAAGTTTTTCATAGTAAATGGTAAGTAATGTTGGAAAGAAATATTAGTGAACTTAGAATTTCAATAATTCTTTTTGGAACGATATCGGAAATAAGAATTCAGCGATAAAAGATACGCTTTAAATTAGAAATAATAGTGATAAGTTTGTAACAGAATAGCGAATATTTGTCTTATGTGACACTAAATTCATCCAAAAAGGTCGTCCCTTGGTAAGCTAGTCACGATTATTGCTAATCCACAACAGGATTAGCAATAATCAATTCTAAAAAGGTTAAATTCTTGTTATTTATTGTTTTTTTAAGCCTTATCTGCTTCTTGTTTTGTATTATATGTTTTTTACTATTTGTTTACTTTATTCAAATTTGTTGCAATCAATTAATTGCTGCCAGTTCACTAATGTTTTTCGATTTTTGGCTGTTTCTTAGATTTTTTTTGTGTTACTACTTTCATAATGGGTCATGCATCTACGAGAATGATATAATAAATAGCTGCTTTATCTGTCGAAATAATGTCCTTATTTGTTCTGTATACTAAGTTACGTGAGTCCCCAGTTTTTTAAACTAGCCAAATAATAGGATTTATATAATATTTCAAGACGTGTCCCTGTTTCGGCAAAGACCTCAGTTACGTTCTCCTAGTTTGAAGAACAATGCCGCTAGTCGTCTACTTCGGCGTATCTTTCTTGTGAGGCGAAAGGACCAATTGCTTATATGTAATTCTTGTATGTTTACTTACTTAATCAGTTGTTCTTAAAATTAAACACAGTACGTGGATATACAAAAGATATTTATTAAATAGACAATCCCCTTGACAAAAAAATAAAATAAATATGGTACTCTTTCGTATGTATCAAAATTCAAACATATATGGATTTCATAATTCGATTCTTTGTGTACACGTTCAAATGTTTAATATCTAACGCGAGGGCCACCACCAAACGCTACCGCTGACTAAGTGAAAGAGCAACGGCAGGCAATCTTGTCAGTTCGTACGAGGAAGTTTGGATACTTTGTACGTTACCGGCGGAGGTTCTCTGTCTAGCTCTCGATCCGATACGTGCATTAGCAGTAACTTCATGGCAAATGACTATTAAAGATATTTTTTAATTAGAACGTTGACGAATTTTATATTTTTTGTAAACTTATAAGAAATTAAACGTATTTTTACATTGAATGTGTACAGGTCAAAGTTTAAATGATAGTGAATACTATTTATATTAACTTATACAAAGTAAAACGAATGAAACATTCAATTTCTCATAAAATAGACATAAATAAAATATTCCTTTTACAAAATAAATAAAGTTATAAAATAAAATAAAACAAAATAAAATGTTAAGTCTTTACCAACTTCTTCATTTAACATGAACCACTTTCCGTCGTCACTTTTTTGTAAAATTAATGGCGAGTCCCTTTTCGGTAACGATAGCTAATATATTTAAACCTGTGCAATATATAAGCGCAATTTCAGATTAAAATAATTATATAACTCAAGAAAATTTATTCTGAAGAAAACAAAAAATGTGTCGAAACGCTAAACAATATTTAATTATAAAATCTTTAATAAACTTCGTGCAGAGCCGCTGGAATCATAAAGAATGTCCTAAAATAAATATCAAGAAACGGCTAAGAAGAATTAATTGAAAATTAAAAATTTCCAAATGAATTTAGTTTGCCATTTTTAGTATTAAAATCATTTTATCACTTTTGCTAACAAAATTTCTTTATTCTTCTCTTTCATTTTCTAGCATCGCGAAATTTTTCTTCGCGAACTTTTCTAGCAAAAGTAGAAGCAAATAACAATGTTTAGCTATCAGGATTCTTTCTAATAATAGCAAAATGCAAAATCCGTTGACGAATGATGTGTTTAGACGAAAACAGCGATAGAAGGTTATGATGGAACTCTTCCGTTAAGTTTAATGTGCTGTGGTAGTATTTGCTGACAGTTTGTCCGATATATTTCCACGGAAAAACTTTTAAAAAGCACAGTAACAGAACGGGACGGATATTTTTATTTTATTTATTTATTTGGGAATTTGGAAGAACCCGACTTCGACTGGTCGAACGGCTGCAAACGCATAGAACTAATATTATCTGCTTGTGTTGACGCGGTTGGACGAATGTATCATGCCCTACTCTATCTCAAGTATCGGAGATACACGCGGCCGTCGATCCGCGATAGTAGAAAATTTTGTATTTCAGGTCTTTTTGTCTTTACTTCTCATACCATTCTCGTCCTATGAAAGGTAAAAGTGAGGCAATTATAATATTCTGCAAATTACAAACAATTACCATACTTTTCTCGCAGTTTCACGACAAATTGTCCAAGATTATTTTTATGTTTTTGTGTTTAAATTTTATTATATCTGCTCCACCACGCCTTATAAATTTCGTTATTTTAAATATTTTCGACTCTATGGTAGCGTACATTAATTTCTGTTTCCTGGTAATTTTTAATAAATCCATATAGTATCAAAATTAGCTTAATTTTATTTTACAAGATACATATGTAGGCTGTCGAAAAATGTATTAACCAAAGAAAAATTAACATAAGAAAGAATAAAAGAAAGAAAAAAAGAAAAGAAATATAAGAAAAGTAGGCGCAGTGTACAACAAAAATTAATAAATTTCTACAATCTTACCAAAATTATAGCGCAGTATAACTGAAACAGGAAATAAGGGAAAAGCATTAGCGAGAAACCAAAATATGAAACACGTTACTGTTCTCTTTATGTTGTCCAATACCGACCTCTTTAGCGTAGGGGACTATTTGATGCTTTTTGACCAATCAATTTTACATTAAAACAGGCTACCAGCACCGTTGTTCCTAAATATGAGTTTCTTTTTGTACCATCTGTTTTCAAATTAAAGAAGTTGGGTATCAGCTGATAGCAGTCAAATACATGACTGGAGACACTTTCGTCTACTTTTCGATATTTTTTAAATGTCAGTTTTAAGGTGTGTGGACGATACAAAGAGGTACTTGCGAATATTTTTTTTCTCGAGAGTTCAGATAGAACAGGAATGTTAGAATTAAAGTTTTTTCTCACATCGTTCAGTCTTCGGTTGAAAATGAGGGTCGACGTATTCTCAAAACACCTGTCCCGGATTAATCAACTAAACTTGTGTGGTAACATATGTTACATACCAAACATGGGACCTTACTAAAAGTAATATTTCGCATATTAATCTTCTTTTATAATTTATGTATTCATATATATGGAAGATTGAATAAATATAATATAAATATATACACATACATGAAAGCAGCATACACATTGGTCATCTTCAAAACATGAAGATATCAAACAACCAGAAACAAGGTATATGTTTGCAATAATTAATGATAAGGTTTCTTTATCGCCGAGTCGGCTATCTTCTTCATTGGATGAAAATATTGAGCTTTTCAATGTTTTCTTCAAAAGAACGAAATTAAAATTGGAGTATTAATCCAATACGCATCGGCTCCAATTAAAAGAACACCGCCCATAAACTGTCGTATTTCGTTAAAATTTTATAAACGTATTCCTAAAGGTCTACTTAGACGGTAATTTATCATACTGTGTTCGTCTAGTTTATTTTTCAGTATTTGCAAGAACTAAACGTTCCGCCTCTGCTTTTAAAGGAACATCCGAACAACCCAAATGTACCAATAAATTAGTAAAATGCGTGCAGCAGTTTCGAACAATTGCGAGTGACGCTTCGCAGACGAGAGCTTGCATCTTAATGCATAATTAACCCCCTCGAATGTTGCCGGATTTCTGGGTTACGTATTAGTTTCGGGAAAACTGGGAAAAGTTCTAATCGTAGTCATTACGACTATATGACGATGATGAAACCTATGGAAATGCAAATCAAGGTAAACCACGTAGAACAGGTCCAGATGCAGCCAGAAGGACCAGGAGACTTTGTTTTGGAGCACTTGGTTGTACTACACCGGTTTCGGTCGGTGATACTTTTAGTGTTAGAACGCTATTGATCATTATGGCGATCCCCGCGGACCCGAGTATAGACTTATTTACATTTCTTTTGTTGAATTATATCATGTTTATAAGTAGTATAAGCATTTTTGATACTAATAAATATTACTTGCAAATATTTGTTAGTGGTGCACTTTTAATGGCCGGCAGTGTATGTTCATCATCAACAGTTTTTTCGGATGCACATATCTAATATTCCAGAATATAAATTTAAAAATTCTCTTGTTGCAAATAGCTCACAGAAATATGGTTGTGAGGGTGATTGTTATTTCTTTGTAAGCATACCATTCACTGTATGTTCATTTTTTTATTCGATTAAATTTTACGGTTTTGGCCTTGGTGTATTGCGGACTAAATAAAATGTTCCGTTCATTATTATTTTAATTTATTAATTATTATTGTTATTAATTTGAAACAGTAATTTGTTTACATTGCAGAGCACTAAAATAGTGGAATCAGCCTACATAGCTAAATGGTACGTAATGAATGCAAAATCTCGAAAAATGCTTGTATTATTAATGGAAAGAGCTAAACGGCCATTGGAAATTCAAATATATAACTTTATAATTATTTCCCTGAATTCGTTTGGGATTGTAAGTTTATATAATATTTATCGTAGGAGATGTTGGAGACCATTAATATTTATTAATTTTGTTTAATGTTGTAGATCCTGCGCTGGGCCTATTCAGTATTTGCACTTATACGAGCAAGATACAAATAAATCTTTGAAATCCATCTAGACTCTGAATTCTTTCTCACTTTTTTGCAATCCTACAGTATTGCAACTTGTGAGCAGCTAAGGCTACTCTACATAATAGTTGACTGGTCTTGGGCAACAACAAATGTTTATAAAAATAACTTGATTACTTACTAAAAGTTAAAAATTGATTTAATGTAATAACAAATTTTAATGATCGTGAGAAGATTTTTTTATTTTTCAAAGTCCATTGGAATTGTTTAAATAATGTATAAATTATTATACTACAAATTTTTATACGAATAAATTTAAAAGGGCATCTTACGCACTGTTCCTCCACATTTAAATTTGACATAAATCTATCTTCCAGTTATTTAGTTTGTTATAAAAGCCCCACAAGGCTATGTAAATATGTAAGTTATCGAATAGAATTTGAGAAATATTAAAGAGAGCTATAAAGAACAGAAACAACGGACATTTAAAGATTGTATTTATAGCTTTGCGTTAACTACAACGGGATACTTTGTATGTATAATTAACATGTCTTTAATGCAGAAAAAGGATAACAGGAAAGCGTATCCTTATCGATTAGACATTAAGGGTAGTTAAACGACATAGAATTAACGAAGCTGAGAGAAGGGAGAATGAGTGCAGTACCAATTCCCAATTTAGTCGTTGAAGTGCAGTTGACGGCATCTAACTGGGAAGCAAGATATGGCGAAAACAAGTTGCACTAAGGTAGTGGAAAGACCAAAGCTGATGTTGTCGAATACCGGCTTATGGCCTATACGGAAAATGACAAAATACGAAGCGTTGAAATTGATGTTCAGCTTCCTGTCAAATTTATTCCTTCTGGTTTTTACTCCTTATAACGTCTTCAATGCCGTCAAATCGAAAGATATAGAATTTTTGAACTCGATGATATGCGTACTGATTCCCGTCGTGAATTATACGGCGAAAGCATATACGATAACGGCCAACAGGGAATGCCTGCAGGATATATTAAACGATCTAGAATCTGATGTTTTCAACGCGCATACGGAGCGATTAAATAGACACGTCCAGATAATCCATACTACGTCGAAAATTCTGTTGAGATACTTCATATTCACCATAACGCTGCACCTGATTATTAGAGGACTGTTGCCTATTTTAGTGGATGTTAACACGATAATAGTTCCTCCACCGTTCGACATGGGAAGATACGAAATTACGTATAAGATCGCGCATTTCCTTTTTACGGGCAATGTATCCTTTAATTCGATTGCCTTTGATGTATTCTATCTGTCTCTGCTTGCTCTATGTGTTGCTCAATTGAATATTCTCAGTGAAAGATTAGAAAATGTATTCGAAAGTGCCGAGGAAACCTTTGAAAACGGAATGAATCTCACTGTAGCACAACTCCTAAAAGAATGCGTTACGTTGCATGAAACCATAAACCAGTAAGTATAGCTTCTAAAATGCATGCATTAAATAAACAACTTTAGTGGAAAAAATTTCAGATATACGCAGAAACTAAACGACTTTCTTTCATTTCCTCTCTTTGTACAATACACGTGTGGGTGCTTTATTCTTTGTGATACTGTTCTTCTTCTTCAATCATCAGTAAGTCATTTGATGTAGATTTTAAAACTCATCTGCAAATACCAAAGCTATCTTTATTTCGATCTCCAAGTTCAGCACAGCAGCAGCATACAGATGTTTGAAATGAGCTTTTCTACACATTAGCGAATAGTTACTTGTCAATATAATCTATACGGGAAGTATTTAATTGAAAATAGAGTTGAGATATTGACTAGAAGATAGCTGTGTGAATGCATAAAGAGATATATATAATCCTATATGTATTTGTAAAAAGTTATCCAAATTCGATTCTTTTAACTTATATTTCTAATAGAATTAGACAAAAATTGACCTATGTTTCTGGAGCTCGACCTTAAAAAAATCGATTGGTGAAATACCTATTTTTATATCTTCCTTAATATTAGAGATATTAAAGAGAGGCGATTAAGAGTCGTTTTTCTTTAAACGCGTGATTTTTAAAAATTCTTGTGACTTTTATTTGTGAAAATGCTTGATTTATATAAAAACTATATTAAGACGCTTCTTTATGCAGAATCCTATGCTTTAATGTTTCTTTTTTTAAACTTCTATTTTTTGAGATATTATCAAGACTTTTTTATATGGAATTTTTTTTACTATTGAAAAGCGTATGAAATTACATTTAGAATGATATAACACAATTGATACTGTACTAATGTTTAAATTATTTGTTTTTCTTAATTTCATATTATTTTAAGATGGCTCTGGACGGTGGTAAATAAGCAAGTAAAAGATTTTAACGAAGCAGAATAAAATTGTTTTAGTATTAAATATTGCAAATAATAATCCAAACAAACTAAACTAAGAAAAAGAAAAATTAATAGCATTTTTGATATTATAGCTATAAGGAATTAAGATGCTTTAAGCGGTAAAAATTCATGTATTCGAATGTATTGAAAATTTGAAATTAATCATGACTAGAACTAAAATACACTCCGCCAAAAAAGTATCGCATAAACTAAAAAAGGGCATTTATAAACCAAGATATTTTTATACGTTCACAAAAAGTTTGCCTCGTGTATGTGAACTATAAAAACACTAACAAAATCATGGAACATAGCTTTTTTACTTTTTTTTTCTAAAAGAACACATTTAGAAAAATGTATATGTGTAAGGTTTGTTCAGTTGTTTATCGAAAGTCTTCCTATACGGACAAATTTTAAAGTGCGAAGTCAGAGTTCTGTACCAACGCTTTTAAAACTAAAATGAGCAATTTACCTTCAGAACAAGTGGCTGTTATAGTTGCTTTAATCGAAGATGGACGATCTCAAGCATACGTTGCTAATTTGATGAACATCAATCAGTCAAGTGTTTCTAGAGCCGTAGCCAGATATAGGGAAACAGGTAATTACAGTAGAAGACCTGTACCAGGTCGTCCAAGCTGTTCTACTCGCCAAGATGACCGCTATTTACTACTACAAGCATTACGTCGAAGACATGTAACTGCGAGACAATTGCAGAACGACTTGGCTAGAGTCAGAAATACTCGTGTGAGTACTCAAGCTATTCGGAATAGGTTACGACAGAGTGGATTAAGAGCTAGAGTAACTGTAATAGCCCCTAGTTTCACTAGGAACCACCGAGTGGCTCGCTTAAGGTTTGCCAGAGAACATGTAAATTGGAACATTAATGACTGGGTCAATATACTCTTCACAGATGAGTCAAGATTTTGTCTTTACACCTCAGATAGGCGTATCTCAGTGTACAGACGAGACGGTGAGCGCTATTCGCAGTGTAATATCAGACCTAGACCTAATTTCGCTGGTGGCTCTATTATGGTTTGGGGAGGCATCTGTTTAACAGGTCGTACAGAGTTAGTACTAGTAGACAGAGGTACACTGACTGCCCACAGGTATATAACGGACATTTTAGAAGAACATGTAGTACCATATGCGCCAATTATAGGAAACGAATTCATGTTAATGCACGATAATGCACGACCGCATGTTGCAATAATCGTCCATGAACCCTATCGAGCACGTGTGGGACCTCCTTCACAGATGGATACGAACCCAAAATGTTGCCCCAGCGGACCTGCATGGACTAGAAAATGCTCTCCGTGACGAGTGGGAGAATTTGGATCAGGCTTATATACGGAGGTTAATCGGATCTCTGCCAAACCGTATGCGAGCGGTCATAAGAGCCAGAGGTGGCAATACTCAGTATTAAAAGCTACTGTTATGACATTTTTCTTTCCAAAATTATAATTTATTGTTTTAATAAAAATCTCAAGTATGAGTTCTTGTTTTTATTTGGCCTGTATTTTATTTAAACAATCATAGAAATTATATCTTAGAGCGCATTAAAGTATATTTACAACTTTATGCTACGAACAAAGATTATGCGATACTGTTGTGATTCAAAACTAAATTATGCGATACTTTTTTGGCGGAGTGTATGTTGGTTTCTAAAATTCTTACCGACATATTTAAACGAAATATTTACAGAATATGCCTTTGTTACAAAAGAATGCTTAACATGATTATAGCATTTTTTAGCAACAAACAAAAAATCAACAAATTATAGCACATGTTCGAATTGTCTGTCGTTCTGTTGTAAACATAATCGATATCTGTTTCCTATACTCTGGGCTGAGTTCGCCAACTCGAGCGGAGATAGAATACTTGCAAAACTTCTAATTCCTGTCTTGAATTGAAAGGATGCTTAAACGTAAGATTTTTAATTCTTCGTCAAAGGAAAAAGTCCAATAGGGTTAGATCAGGCGACCTTCCTGACCAATGTGTCACATTAATCTGAACAGCATTGTGAGGAAGTGTTCCGCCATGCTGGAAGTAAACGAATTCCAGTTGGTTCAAAGGTATTTCGTTTACGAAATCTTCAATAAATTGTCGCAAAATTTGCTAGCATATTGAAGCACATATTGAAACTGTATCGTCCTTGGTTTGTCCTCCTAACAGTAACAGAGGGATTTTCACGCGTCTAGGTATAAGAATTAAATCTGTTAAAAATTCCCACACTGCTTACGTTACATTCATCCCACACACAGTTTAAAGCAAAATTGTGATTTTCTTAACATTCATCCAAAATCCATTGACAATATACCATACGATGCTGCAAATCCGCGGCAAAAAGGTAATACATTTTCTTTGTCCGATATGGTTTCATTTTATGCTTTTTTTAAATGCGTGTTACCGATGTTCTTGCTAAATAAGCTGCTTGTGCCATCTGGTGAGTGGAATGTGTCGAGTTATTTGCAGTTTCCCCTAAAGCAGCGACTTCTTCTAATTCTTTGCTTCTATTTTGAGCCACAATTAATTAATTTTTAGGTTTCGCCTTTTGAAAGGATCCAAAATTTATTAAATTTTTCTTTAACCTTAAGAAAATATCTCTGAATGGTTGTTCATAGTTTTCATACATTTTTGAGTTCTTAGATAATAGAAACACCAGTAATGTTAATAAAAATTCACATTTCAGAACATTTTTATAATATAAGATAAATATGTGTATTGCTTAGTTACCATCCATAGCCATTTTAAAATAATGTGAAATTAAGAAAAACAAATAATCTAAAAATTGTTTAAATAACATATCAAGTGTGTTATACCATTCTAAATGTAATTTTATATGCTTTTCAACGGTGTAAAAATATATAGGGCGTTCCACAAGTGTTGATAATACCTCAAAAATAGGAGTTAAAAAAACCGTACGCTCGAAGCTGCGCTGATGATGCCGGATAGGCAGAAACATGTCCGTGTGCTAATGTACTTTTTTCTCTCCTTTTTATGCGTTCGCCGTGAATTATTCCATCAATACCATGAGAGAACTAAGCTATCTTAGCATTATGTATATTTGGTTATTGTTTCTAGGCATTTTCTGATGTGTTCTAAGTGTAGGTAAAGCTCAAGTTTATTGTATCAAACTATATCACGTTCATTTCAGTCGACGGCCAACTTCACCAAAATATTGGGAATTTGTGCTTTTTTTGGTATAACATTTGGGCAAATGGCGGCATTTCACTGGTTAGGGAATGAAATAATTTTTAAGGTACGTAAAGGAGGGAACAAAAATTGAGTTGCGTACAAGTAGAGCATTATATGCATATGTAGATTTTATGTTTCCTGTCTTATTTACTTTCCATTCCTAATTATTTTTGATAAAACTCCAGAAAGTACGGCGATAGATACAAACTACCGTAAAACGGTGATGCTTTATGTAACTTAGAAGCAACTTTGTCACCCAATGTAACCTATGTTATCAAAACGTCGGCACCCTTGCGCTAACGTTTTGTTACAAGTAACTGAACATTAATCACAAAAATCTACAAAAGAATTCCATGTACTCATGGAGAACCAGGAGTACTTGAACCAAGCGGTAGATGGTTTTCGGGCAGAGGTAAGTCGTTGAAACGTATGGAATAACACGTTCGACGATGGTTAGTAAATGCCTTGGAAGACATCTAGAACCTGTTGGTCGCTCGTGCCCAGAAGCAACCACAATTGTTAGAGCTTTGGGAATTGCAGCTAACTGGTGTTTTCCGTTAACACGCTTGGACACTAGGACGGCACTGAAGAAGTACCTCGATAAAAATGTTTTATTTTTTGCACAGTTTTTATTAATTCTAGTCAAATTAGAAAAGAAATACATTATTTCAGAGTTAAAAAATATTTTGCATACAAAAATGTGCTTAGGTGATACATTTTGTTTCGGTTATCTTATCTTGCCATAATTTGCAATAGAACGCTCAAACTTGATTTTCTATATTAGTGACAAAGTAACTCTAAATACCGATAACTTTGACACCATCTGAATTACTTTATTTCGCTAAGTTTGCGAAAAAAAATTTTAATGAATGATGGATTAGGTATTAACTAAATCGTTCCACCCATATTATTTCTGCACTAATATTTCCAAAAGTAAGGGAGACAACCTAAAATGTGATGAAGACAGGATAAAGTGTCCGCGTTTTACGGTAACATTAGATGACGACTGACATTTAGAAAGAAAAAATTCATTTAAAATTCATCAATACTTCGCTTTGTATGTGGCGAAACATACGCCGTTGTGCCTTCAAGTGTCCCATCTTGAGTTTTTGTATTGATATGTTGGATTTCCTTGTTTAAACTCATAAGTTTCACTACTTATGTATATATGTAATCGCTAAACGCTTCTTATGAGGAGCTGGTGTAAAGCTGTATAAATCCAATGAGTGGAGTGGATTAATCCTCTCTTTAACTTTTGCTTTGTATCGTGGTTAACTCTTGGTCTGTATTTGATATCAGCAACCCTTAGTGACCCCAATATAACTCTGATTATGTTCTTTTCCATTATTCTCGGGTGTTCTCCCTCTCATTACTTTTATTTTACCTCCGTTTTCGAGCTTCTTTATTTTCAGTCCCATCTCTTTTCCATTCCTTGTTACTTCCTTTAAAATTGTTTCAATCACTTTCTTGCGTCTTGTCACCAGCGATAATTTGGCCTCTACCAGAACTAAGACTTCCTTTATGTATTTTTCTCATTATAACATCTAACGATAGATTGAATAGCATTGTTGACAACGAGTCACCCTGCCTTACGAGTTTGTTGATTATGAATGTTTTGTGTTATGATACTAACCTTCGATTTCTGCATTAGTCTTCTGATTTTAGCTTGCTCTATTTTCTTGCAGTGCCAGCATAACTATATTTTTATTTAATGAGTCGAAGACCTACGGAAAGAAACATTTACGTCCATTCAATGTTCATGTGCCTTCTCCCATATTTGTTTTAGCGTGGGCTGACTATAAAGCTTTGTACACGTAACTCATTGAAAATTATTTTATATCAGTATAATAAATATTTTTATTGCTGAAACTTGAATGTATCAATTTTAACTTTGGCCATTATCCCTTTAATAACCACGTAAATGTCGTTTCTTCTCGTTGTGGTGGCCATCTTATTTACTTTTCCTTATTTTATTAATTTAAGGCGAACACTAACGTATTGGCCCAATCCACACCACATAAAATATGTAATTCGATAGAACATTTTTAGAAGTATTTGTTTCACTGCGTGCAATACAAAACAAAAAAATTAACCAAGAATGTAACTTGCCGTGGAAATTAAAGGCTTATACCATTTATATAAAGAAGAATAGACATATGTTAAATCGAGAAGCAGGCGCTCTCATTCGATATTGATAGATTTCTTAGGGCAAAACGAATGTTTTGTGTTGTAGACTAACCAATATTTCGTGTACCTTAGTTGAGGATAGGAGGTAAAAGTACGTAGTTGTAAACATCTTTTAGAGCAGCCACAGAACGGGGCATGTAGAAATTAAAACCTACTTTTAATACCATTCGATCTTCAGTTGTTTCTCAAGGGGTATGGTGTTGAGTATGTCGATACTTCGATGTTGTTATACTACACTGCGGACTTCGCTATCATTATTACGTATTCGTTTATATGAAATATGTAGTTCGATAACTGAAATTTTGATTACAGAGTGACAAAATTATAGAATCTTCTTACACTTCAAGGTGGTATAGACTGGACATTCAGTCTCAGAAAATGCTGCTGATATTAATGGAGAGAGCCAAAAGACCGTTGGAGGTTAAGGTATATAGGTATATTTCTATTTCTTTCGAATCTTTGGGTGTAGTAAGTTTTAGCAAAAGTAGCCTTTTACGATAACCAATTACTATTTTTTTACAGATATTTCGTTGGGCCTACTCAGTGTTCGCTTTAATGAAAGCTAGGTGGTAGACAACCGAAGCGATCATTACGATTTAAGAAAATATTAGATTTATATTTAATTATGTCGTACTAGTTATTTAATTTATGAATTATTATTATTATTTATAGAAAAGTCATGTTAATTTTTCCGTAAATTGGAAAATTTCTTAAAAAAAATTATTTGATTCAGGAGGTCCAGAAATATGTTTCAGATCTACTGATTCATGTGTCGATCGTAAGAAACCATTAATGCACGTTCGAGATATTCTGTAGTAATTTAGAATACCGGTATCCATCATACTTAGAGGTGTGAACTCTTTAAAGTACAAGGTAAGATTTCGCGATGTTAGCACAGCTAAATTTATTTATGGCTACAGATACTCATTTTGTGTCAGTCGCAATAGTGTAATGTTGGGATGGAGCAACCCGAAGGAAACAGGTAGTCGTAGTAGCATGCGGATTAATGTTTGATAGTAGTAGTATGTCGAACCTACTTCTGCAATTCTTTTCTTTTAGCTTTTGTAAATAAATGGAAGGACAGATAAATGACGGTAAAGAAGAAAATACATTCTACAATAAACAAATTGATCCACATAGACGATCAATTTATTTACAAAAAGTACTATTTTAATTTCATCAAGCTTAACATAAAAGTAGCCCTATATGCAGCAGTACTTTTACTACGATATCAAAAGTAAGTTGCGTTAATGTGGTAGTTATGATCTCTCATATGTACTCTGACTGACACATATGACATCTACTGAAATCTAATCTTTTAACTGAACTTGACAACGTACACAATATTTATAAAAATTTAAATTTTCGTTAATAATTGTTCAATGCGCAGATGCAAATGAATCAATTAAGAACTGTGACGTTATTACGTAACTTCTTTGAATTGACGCACTGAATATGTGCGGATTGAACATCCACGCAGTAACGTGGATCTAGTGCAACTGTTTGTTCTCTTTGACCTGTCTACGCTATCTTTATTTATGATGTGGCAATCGTAAAGTCCATTTCATATCTTGAAATGTTCATACCTCAACGCTATCTTATTTAAGGTCATAACGTCATAACGATACCTTAAATAAGATACCACCGCCACGACCAATGCTGTTCAGCTATGTAGGCTTAGGTAACGGCTATTAAAGTGATGCTCTTTCGACAGTGAATGCGACGCCTTACCAGTTTATATCTCTTGCTGGCTTCTATTATTGGTGATTTTAAGATTGCAGATACTACCATATCTACCATAATTTGGGATTAAATCTGCAATATTACAAATTAAGTCATTATTTTAATACTAATAAATTACATTATATGAGGTAATTTTATTTTAAGAATAAATACTTTTAAATCGAGGGTATATTGCTAAAAATTGGCTTATTGGCTAAAAATTAAAGAAAGTTATCGAGAGCTTAGCGAAAGGAGGTCCTTATTATGTTTAATATATATTTGAAGTATTTATGTTCAAATGTGGTTTAATTTGTGAATTTAGTCCGTAAAAAAAATAGTTCGAAGTTATTAGTACTGATGTGAGTTAAAGTGAAAGGGTTCGTTTTGCTATTGATTAGTCGTTGGCTAAATTTATTTATTTAAATTGCCAATATATTATCAAATCGATATTCCCGAATTTATCAAAAAATCATTGCTGATAGATATATACATACATATGTACGTTCACACAAGATCAAGGCAAGAGAAAAAGAGGAAGGCTAAGAAAAACATGGGATAGCACAATAGAAGAAAGCTTGAGGAAAAGAAAGATATCGTGGAATGATGCAAGAAGAATGGCAAAAAATAAGAAAGAATGGATATCGCTTATCTACAATAATAAATAAAGGAGATAGAGTACAGAATTTACCTTTACACCCGTAGGATAATTAAGGTTAATAAATATAAATATACAGTGGCGAGCAAATGAATAGGGACACTAATCATATATTTAAGGTTTCGTGCTTTTCTACAATTTAAAACGAAGAAAAAGATTTTTTTTATAAAAGTCTTAGAAATGAATAAAAGTATATCCCTTAGAGATCACACCTGTATTTCTCGGAAGTATTAAAATGTTATGTTTGCATTTCTCAGGATCGGTCTCATGCAAATGAGCATTTAAATAGGGACAGTTGTCATAATCTTTTATTTAGTCTTCTTTAAGTTCTTTTCGAAGTAACTTAATATTATATTATTAAAACGCAATTACACAAAATAGATTTTTGTATATTAAAACGCATAATAATTAATTTTCACGGTAGCACAGACTAAATTATTTTAAAAATGGGTCGTGGAAAATATTGTACGCCCGAGCTTCGAAAAATTATAATTACACTTCACGAAAACGGTTTGAGTTTGAGAAAAATAGCTAACCAAGTATCTGTATCGAAAAATATGGTTGTTAATTAAATAAAATATTTCCAAAAATACTGAACCTGCGAAAAAATTCCTAAACAGGGAAGAACTAAGAAAACGACGGTTCGCATTGATAGACACATAGTACGTTTCTCACGTGCGAATCCATTAAAAATGGCGGCAGATATAAACAAAGAGGTAATTACAGAGACTGATAGACCAATTAGTCTATGGACGGTCAGACGAAGATTACAAGAAGCCGGATTACATGGTAGGATTGCTAGACATAAACCGTTTATAAGCAAAACAAATAGAATGAAAAGATTACAGTTTGCCAGAAATCATTTGGATTGGACTGCAGATCAGTGGAAATTTGTATTGTTTAGTGACGTGTCAAAATTTAACAGAATGGGATCGGATGGCAGAAGATATGTACGGCGAGGCCCCAATGAAGCGATGAATCCTAAGCATACAATAAAAACAGTAAAAGGGTTTGGAGGAAATGTGTTGGTATGGGGTTGTATGTCTTGTATAAGAGTTGGTCCGTTGCACAAAATTAATGGAGTAATGGATCGACATGTGTATGTTGATATGTTATCCAACGTTATGCTGCTATATGCAGAGGATCATTTGTCCAATTTGTACCAACAAGACAATGATCCCAAGCACACGGCTAAGATTGCAAAGGACCGGTTTCGACAAAATCATGTAAATCTTTTTGATTGGCCTTCTTGTAGTCCCGATTTAAACCCAACAGAAAACTTGTGGCAAGATGTGAAACTTCGTATTCGGGATAAAAATATTTCAAACCTCGAAGAACTGTTTCGATGTGTTGAGGAGGTCTGGAACAATATTCCCGTGGAACGATGTCAGCATTTCATCGATTCCATGCCTAGGAGATGTGTCGCAGTCATTAAAGCAAAGGGGTATCCCACCAAATCGAAATTCCAGCGTACCTATTTCAATGCTCGCATTTTACATATAGAATAATTTGTATTAGCATGTGTTTTTGTATCATAAAGTATATTTTGCAATTTATTGCTATGTATTAATTGTCCGTAGTTTGTAGTATATAGTTTCTTATTTTAAACTTTTGTTTATTCCAAAATACAAATAAATAAATACTTTCTTTCACAATTGCATTAGTGTCCCTATTCATTTGCTCGCAACTGTATATGTTCACATATAACGATTAGATGAATTAATGTTTTCTTTCGTATGTATTTGTTAATTTTGTATTGCAATATTTTGTTAAAATATGCATGTTAACACTATTAGATACATGCCTACCTGGAAATAAGCAAAAGACATTAGCAAAAGATATGTTTTCGATGAATTAAGAAATATATCTTAGAAAATTTTAATATTCTAGTAAAATTCTAAACAATAAGATACCTATCATGAAATAAATAAATATTCTAAGCAAAACATTCTAAAACGGTAACAATAAAAATCAAAAGATTTAAATAAATAACAATTCTATACATTTAAGAAATAATAAGAAATAAATTATAATGGAAATAAAATGTGCAAACAAAATAAAAACTAATATTTTGTCATTATTATAGTTAGTTTTTGACAACAGTCACTACGCCGTAACTTCTCCCATACGGGGCACATATTTTACGATAAATAAAAATAAAATACGATAAATAAAGAATTTATTACATATATTTTCAATTACGTTAAGTTCTGGCGACTTCGCTGCCCATGCAATTCTAAGTCACTTCGAGTTGCCTTGCTCAAAATATAGGAAAACTTCTTCGAGACTATATCTATACCCTTCTCCTGTAAATCCTCCTGCAATTGGGATAAATTATCCCATTTCAACCACACACATGTATCGCCAAAAGCTACAGCTTTGCGGCCACTTCTTCTGGTTATCTTGCACATTCTAACTAGCACTGTTCGCCTCCATAACATCTTCAACGCATCGTCAGTCGTAACAAACACTTTTTCGTCCGAAAATACTACATTCAGTCAACTACGATGCATGCTTGCGTATGCAAAACTGAGACGAGTTGCCGCATGGATTCGCTGTGGTTTTAATCTTCCCGTCTGGTCTTCTACAATAAATGCTGCTGTTTCTTCGAAGGTTGAAGAAAACTAAATTTCATTGTAATTATTTGTTAATTATATTATGTCTAGGTATAAGGTAAACTAAACCTTTAGAATAGGGTCGCAGAAAAACATCATAAAGATTGTTAGCGAACTCTTTGGAGCAACATGAACAATTATTAAAAGTTAGTGCGAGCTTAAGTTCTTAAGTATTGTATATAGTGTTTTAAGTGTAGATAACTATATTATAATTAAATCAGGAGATCTTGGTTGCTAAGTCAAAAATCCGTTGAGACCAATCCACCTATCATTAAACATTGTACTCAGTAAACGATCTACAACATAAGAGGAATAAGTCTCGTCTATTTGGTATGACCAGTCTCTCCGATTTAACAGAAGCAACTTGTCGAGAACGTCTGCTACGCATTACCGTTGAATGAATGAATGCATATCGCTCATTGTTTAGGTGCCGTCGCAAATTTGGAACCGTATTCTCCCATTCATTATTAAATGAAATATATTTAAACTAGATGTATTTTGAAAACTAGTTTCACGAACGAAGCGAGAGCTTTGATGTTGAATCAGTAGTGTCAGTTGCGATTATGAACAATACCCTCTCGTCCAAATTTTGACCTATTTACTTATTCCCTTTCCGCGGAACTATGAGGGTGGCTGTGAAAGTAAGCTAATACTTTTACTTAATAGTTCTCATCCTCTGTTGTAGATTTTGACATCTGCTTATTATGCTACCATTGTCCAGTAAGTAAAAAATAAAAAAAAGCGAATAGGCGGCAACCGAGGCTATCGCTTGTTAAACACTCAGCAAGTTCTGCTTATAATTTCATTGCATTTTCCATAAGTAAAAATAAATTTAAGATATCCTCGTAACTACTATTACCATTTTTGCTAAAGCAGTAAACCAACACAAATAAAGATAATTTGACTGATCACTTGAATGTAGATTGATATCGTTTAGTAATGTTTTGTAGCCTGCACAGCCTACTGCGTACCAATTTTCCAAGAAAGTACTAAGTCAAAACTACATTTTCTGAAAATCACTAATCCTAAAAGAAGCGATAGAAATAAGTATAAGAACAGAGAACTCAATTCTACATCACTTGGGTGTAAAAATATGTAGGACGTGTAATTTGAAAAAGTAACACCTTTAGTACTAAGAAGTTTGCCAAGTTAACCCTAGGTTTAACTGTTTCTAGTATTAAAAGTTAACTTTTACGCCTTGATTAAATAGTAGAGTACCTGTATTAATAAATTATATATTTAACTATCTACTTTCCACAATTCATAAGTTAACGGACGAAATTTCTTCAGCTGTTAAAAAAGAAATTATTTGAGGTTCGACAAACACAGACTATTACAAAATATACAGAGAATAATAGACTGACACCTGTGAACACCTTCGATGTTGTGTTGATCTGAATCTATGAATGCTAAGTTAATACAAAATCTAACATTATTTCTGTTGTCTTTTATATGAATAAAGAATGCTTACTTTAAGTATTGTTATCTTTTGCAAGATGTTCCTATTGTTGCAAAAATAATGCAAGACGTATATCATCAATGCAAAATAAATACAAGGCGTATATAGGCATAAGCAGTTATTACTAGAGCTCCCCAAAGTGCGTGGCAAGTCAGAAGGCGTACCGCCGGGCGTGGCCGGGGGGATATGTAATGTAATATATAAGCAAATAACTCGCATCGCATTTCGGTAGTTTATTACCGTATGCGATCGGGTTGTGACGGTATGGCGGACGCGCGTAGTAAGAAACGCCCACAGGCCGACAAAGTGAAAAAGTTCTGTGGAGAATTTCCTGACTTAATATACAATGGAAGTAAGATTATATGTAAAATTTGTAATATACCTCTGATGTGCAATGATAAATATGGCTGTAGAAGACATGTAAATAGTCAGCAACACAAAAATAAAAAACTGGGTGTATCACCGACTGAGGCAACTCAATTTATAATTGATTTATTTTATATGCTGACTGCGTGTAATTTACCGTTTTCCTTACTCAGGAAGAAACCATTCCGTGAATTTTGGAAGAAATATAATCCAGACTTTGAGTTACCGTCGGAAACAAGCTTAAGGAGATGTGTGCCAAGTGTACGTACCGAAATTGAAAACAGGATCAGATCTGCAATAAAAAATAAACTACTGCGGTTATGTATTGATGAAACGACAGACCGTAAAAAACATTCTATTTTGAATGTGATTGTACGTATACTGGAACCTCGTCAACCTACAAAGGGAATTTTATTAGCTAGTAAAAGACTAAAATCGTGTACTGCCGACGCTATCGAGAGCGTAGTCGTTGATACTTTACAAACATTTGAAATTGCCACTACTCAAGTATTAATTTTCATGACCGATGGTGCCGCGACAATGCGTTGTGTAGGTCGTTCTCTTCAAGAACATTATGGGATGATGTTACATATTACTTGTAAACTTCATGCTCTGCATATTGCGGCTGAAACTATTCGTGCAAATTTCCCTGAGGTAAATGCATTAATAACAAATACGAAACGAGTGTTTCTCAAATCTCCCAAACGTACCAGTGAATTTCATAAACAGTGTCTCGGTATTCCCGAACAACCAGAGCCGATTCTTACGCGTTGTTGGACATGGCTGAAGGCAGCGTTTTATTATTTTAAATACTTCCGGCAAATAAAATCAGTCGTCTTACAATTCAATCCCAACGAATCTGCGGCTATTAAGGAAAGCCAGGATAAATTCCAAGATATTTCCATTGAAGCAGACTTACAAACCGTTTACAACAATTATAGAGAAGTACTTGAGGCAATAAATAAATTACAAAATAGTGCACTGTCCCTGACGGAGTCAGTACAAATATTAGATGACGTTAATACACTCCTACACTGTATAAATAACAAAAAAAATGATATCGTTACAAGAAATTTTGAAAGTGTTATGAAGAAAGATACAAATTTTAGCAGGTTAAGACAAGTTTGGGAAGGTAACTCTACTGATCCGGTGACTAAATTCAAAGATTATTTTAATTACGCGTGCATTACATCATTAGACGTCGAGCGTTCATTTTCAAGATACAAAAGCATTTTTTCAGAACGACGAACATCCTTGAAAGAAACGACTGTGGAAACATTCCTAATGCTTCAGATGTTTGAGAAATCGGACTGCGCTTACGGTAACAGTTTTAATGTGCCTACCTCCTCGTGTGCTGACTAATACTATTTTCCTTGTGCATTAACACCCACTATATTGGATACGGCTAATTACAAAAGTAAGCGTTTTAAAATTCTTTATTTCTTTTGTTTTTATGTACTTTACTTATGTTCCTTATCGACGCCTATGGTGCGCCACGCGGTTGGGGAGCTCTCAGCGAATATAACTCATATAAAAGCTATATACTGTATACAATATAGCTGTTACACACCTTTAACGTATCATACGTTTTCTTGCTTTTTTCAACCAGCGTAAAAATAGATTTTATAGAATTCGCTTAAAAATCCTTAACAGAAACTAAAGATGCAACAAAAACTATGCGTTTCTGTTTACAATATCAAAGTTGGCCGTGACTTTCGATATAACCGGAGGTTCGACATTGATGAAGTTATTTTCTTTTAAACAGATCATAGGTAACAAATTGAAGAACTTTAATGGGCGTATTCACCCAAGGTAAATATATGGTGCTATTTAATAAAGGATAACCTTCCTGGTACTTACATTTAATTCCGCTCTCATTTAATTCCGAATACTCTGTATATTGGAGGACGTTCTAACAGAATATCTAGATGGAGTTGAGCACGCAATTTAATATTGTGAATGGGTATTTGTATTTCTGATTTTTTACAGGAAATAGATGCATCTAAGTTGATGCGATTGAGGAGGAAATCGTAAATGTATCGAAATATGTTAGAAATAGACATAGAAAATTGATATTATGTTAATATATTTATGGACAAGCAAATGTGTAATACGTAATAAGATTACTACGCATCTTATTCTAAATTCTGTCCAACAATAAGATAAGTGGCTTTTATCGAACATCCTATATGTAGGATGGGAATAACTTTTTCTGAACATTTTGACGTTCTACGATTTACAAATCTATACTCCGTGAAGATCGGAACACTCTGTATATATTCAAAATTCACCTAACTTATACATTTATACAGCTACAAAATATCAAGAATTTGATATTACTTCTTTGTCGAATGTGCAAACGTAAACAATATCTTGTTAATGACTTTGTATAAATAATGAAACCACTCAAAGAATAAAATGCAATGTATTCGATGAAACGCCAAGGGAATTAAACATATTAACTAAATTGGATAATTGATTTTTTGTAGGATGCGTGCAAACATTGTACTCCAGTTTCCGCAGAACAATCAAAGCACGAAGATGACTGTGAACTGTTTAGCTCCAATAGAGAAAACAAAGAGGATGCTATCTCAAAGCGGTTTATGGCCGATACGTCAAGCTACAGCATACGAAATCGCGAAATTCACTTACTCTCTGCTATCGTGTATTTTCCTGTTTATATTTGCGCCGTATAACACCGTCAATGCTATCCGATCGAACGATATGGAACTATTAAACTTAATGCTATGTGTGCTAATCCCATCTATTAACTATGTAGCGAAAGGATATACAATAATGATGAATAAAGTATGCCTTCAAGAGATAATACAAGATTTGTACTCGGAAGCTTTCAACAAGCACCCTGAACGATTGAATACGCACATTCAATTCGTATACAACATTTCTAACGTACTATTAAGGTACTTTATATTCACTATAACTTTATATATGATAATTAGGAGTGTATTGCCTATAATAATAAATGTTACCATCATAATACCACCTCCGTTTGATATGGGAAAATATGACATTTTGTACAGGATCGTTCACCTATTCGCTACCGCCAATGTATCTTTTAATACGATCGCCTTTGATGTATTTTATTTGACCCTGATAGGGTTGTGTACTGCACAGTTGGATATCTTAAAAGATCGTTTGCAGAATGCATTCGAAGAGGCTGAAAGATCGTATCAAAACTGTCAAGAGATGGATTTAGTCGTGACGGGTATTTTAAAGGAATGTGTTGTATTGCATCAAACGATTATTCAGTAAGTATTGCTTTCTTCCCTTCTTTATAGCTGTGCTTTAACGCTTTCGACGTAAATGTGTGAATAACTGAATTATTTGCGCTTAATTGTACAAAGAAACTAAAAGCAGTCGCTACTCACTTGAGCTCACTTTTATGAAATACTTACCCAATTAAACATTTTGGAGTTTCCTCCTTACGAAAGAGGTTTTTATATAGTTTTCGTTGAAATTAACATTATTTTACATAATTCCTATACGTGAATCACAAATCATAAATGTTCCACGGAACGTTACTAGAAAGTATTATAACGTATCTTGTAATTCTGATTAATTGATAATGATCCCTTTTTAATAACACTTAGACTATGTCCCTTTCTGTTTTAACAGTATCAATCTTACTTAGCTTTACCACCATGAGGGTCTTTAGAAAAAACAAAGGAATTGAAAGAAGTGGACGGCGACCCCACATGTGTTATATTATAGAACGAACAAATGTTACGATATCGAGCAATACAGGTTTCGCTCATTTATTTTTGTCGTTTTAAAAATTTAAATGTTTTGGAAAATCCCAATAGTAGTTATCGTAACTAGTTTCCAACCAAACAATGGAAAAAGAAAATGCCGACTGTTTAGGATTTATACATTCATTGATTGAGTTGAAACTTTAGATGTATTTGACTGGCACCTATCTTAAGGTAAAGAATGTGTAAGTTTTACAACAAAATTGTTTTTTGGCCGTTGAAAAAGTTTTCCAACGGCCACATATGCAGTTAAGTTTTATATTTATTTCAATTTTGTAATCTCTCAGTTCATCAAGTAATGCTTACAAATTTTTTCAAATTTGGTATTATTCTAAAGCACCTGAACATACTCGACCCCTGTTTTTAAGGTTGATAAATTTCACTTTTGCCAAGCAGCCTGCAGGGCACTGTATAGTGTGGGCTAAATTCGATACTTTTAATAGGAAACGTATATTTCTAAAGGAGTTAGACAAAAATCGACCCAAGCTTCTGGAGCTCGATTTCCAAGAGAAATCGATTCGTGAAATCCCTGTTTTTATATTTTCCTTAATATATGAGATACAGAGCCGTTCTCTTAAAATATGCAATTTTTAAAAACCCTTGTAATTTTTCTATTTGTGAAAATATTTGATTTATATAAAAACTATATTAGGCCGCTTTTTATCGCAGAATCTTATGCTCTAATTTTTTCTTTTTAAAACTCATATTTTTTGAGATATTATCAAGACATGTGTTTTTTATATGGAATACCCTGTATATTTTTCCACGTTTGAAAAGCATATACACTTGATATTTTGTTTAAACAACTTTTAAATTGTTGGGTTTTCTTTCTTTCACATTATTTTAAGATGGCCATGAAAGCTGGCAAATAAGCAAATAAAAGATTTCGACAAGGCAGAAAAAATTTTTTAGTATTAAATGTTATAAATAACAATTCAAACAAACTAAACTAAGGAAACCATTAATAAATAGCATTACTTATAAGGAATTAACAGGGTTTATTCGGTAAAAATTCATGATGTATTGAAAATTTGAAATTAATCATGACTAGAACTGAAATAAGTTGGGTTCTAAAATTCTTACCGCATATTTAACCGAAATATTTACAGAATAAACCTTTGTTACTAAAAAATGCGTAAACATGATACATTATAGCAAGTGTTCGTATTGTCCACTGTTCTATTGTAAACATAATCGAGACCGTTTTCTTACACTCTGAGCTGAATTCGACTATATAAACTTGAGCGGAGGTAGAATCGAACGCTTGTAAGACTGCAGCTTCTAATTCGTGTCTTGAATTGAGGGAATGTTTAAATGTAAGATTTTTAATTCTTCCCCAAAGGAAAAAATCCAATAGGGTTAGATCAGGTAATCTTGCCGGCCAATGTATTGGTTCTTGATTCCCGATCCAATTGTTACCGAATTGTTGGTTTAGGCCAGCATGGTTAACAGATGCTCCGTCATGCTGAAAGTAAACGAATTCCAATTAATTTAAAGGTATTTCCTTATTAATTCCTTATGTAATACTATTTATTAATGGTTTTCTTAGGTTAGTTTGTCTCAATTGTTATTTATAACATTTAATATTAAAACAATTGTTTTCTGCCTTGTCGAAATTCTTATATTTGCTTAGTTACAACCATCCACAGTCGTCTTAAAATCATGTGAAAGGAAGATGTTATAGACAGATAAGATTTCCTCCTTTGTTTGCTTCTTTTATTGTAAGAATTAATATCTATATTTAAAGAAATTTATTATAGTTTTCTATTAGTTTATTAATATTAACCGTTTTAGGTACGTATAAGCACGTCTTGGATTTACCTGTATACACTTTAATAAGTCCAGATAGTTACACAGTAAAGATTTAAATTTCTGAAGCTTATTGTACTATATTCTTTGTAATCCCTCAATCTTTTTATGTTCAAGTATCTTCTATTGTCAAATATCTGTATTTTCCCGACCTTCCAGATTTATATAGTATTAATTTAGTTTAGGCATCGCACCGATCATTTTGAATAGAATTGTAAACCGAAATTACTTTAATACCTTTTAGTTTAATTCCTCTTACAATTGCTCACTTGAATATATTTATTTTTATACTTAAAATAAAGTCTCTTAATTTAGCGTAATTTCGGGAAGTTCCAAGAAATGTAGTTTGCCCTTCCTTAAAATATTTGTTAGAGAAGGGGTTTTAGAAGTTTTCCTTCACTCGATTTTGTATTTTAAAATTCAGTACTTCAATCAGTCTCATCCAACAAACATCATTTCACTGTTATGTAGTTAAGTTTAATATACATAGTATATTTTAAACTCAATCAAATGCATTTTACTTCATAACAATTTCACGTGCTAATTCGCTTAATCCGGAAACCTATTCAAACAAAACGCTGCCGATCAAGTTTATCAATAATACACTCCGCCAAAAAAGTATCGCATAAACTAAAAAAAGGCATTTATAAACCAAGATATTTTTATACGTTCACAAAAAGTTTGCCTCGTGTATGTGAACTATAAAAACACTAACAAAATCATGGAACATAGCTTTTTTACTTTTTTTTCTAAAAGAACACATTTAGACAAATGCATATGTGTAAGGTTTGTTCAGTTGTTTATTGAAAGTCTTCCTACACGGACAAATTTTAAAGTGCGAAGTCAGAGTTCTGTACCAACGCTTTTAAAACTAAAATGAGCAATTTAACTTCAGAACAAGTGGCTGCTATAGTTGCTTTAATCGAAGATGGACGATCTCAAGTATACGTTGCTAATTTGATGAACATCAATCGGTCAAGTGTTTCTAGAGCCGTAGCCAGATACAGGGAAACAGGCAATTACAGTAGAAGACCTGTACCAGGTCGTCCAAGATGTTCTACTCGCCAAGATGACCGCTATTTACTACTACAAGCATTACGTGGAAGACATGTAACTGCGAGACAATTGCAGAACGACTTGGCTAGAGTCAGAAATACTCGTGTGAGTACTCAAACTATTCGGAATAGGTTACGACAGAGTGGATTAAGAGCTAGAGTAGCTGTAACAGCCCCTCGTCTCACTAGGAACCACCGAGTGGCTCGCTTAAGGTTTGCCAGAGAACATGTAAATTGGAACATTAACGACTGGGCCAATATACTCTTCACAGATGAGTCAAGATTTGGTCTTTACACCTCAGATAGGCGTATCTCAGTGTACAGACGAGACGGTGAGCGCTATTCGCGGCGTAATATCAGACCTAGACCTAATTTCGCTGGTGGCTCTATTATGGTTTGGGGAGGCATCTGTTTAACAGGTCGTACAGAGTTAGTACCAATAGACAGAGGTACACTGACTGCCCACAGGTATATAACGGACATTTTAGAAGAACATGTAGTACCATATGCGCCAATTATAGGAAACGAATTCATGTTAATGCACGATAATGCACGACCGCATGTTGCGATAATCGTCCAGGAATACCTTAACGATGTTGGTAATCCAGTTTTAGATTGGCCTGCGGTAAGTCCGGACATGAACCCTATCGAGCACGTGTGGGACCTCCTTCACAGACGGATACGAACCCAAAATGTTGCCCCAGCGGACCTGCATGGACTAGAAAATGCTCTCCGTGACGAGTGGGAGAATTTGGATCAGGCTTATATACGGAGGTTAATCGAATCTCTGCCAAACCGTATGCGAGCGGTCATAAGAGCCAGAGGTGGCAATACTCAGTATTAAAAGCTACTGTTATGACATTTTTCTTTCCAAAATTATAATTTCTTGTTTTCATAAAAATCTCAAGTATGAGTTCTTGTTTTTATTTGGCCTGTATTTTATTTAAACAATCATAGAAATTATATCTTAGAGCGCATTAAAGTATATTTACAACTTTATGCTACAAACAAAGATTATGCGATACTTTTATGATTCAAAACTAAATTATGCGATACTTTTTTGGCGGAGTGTACCTTTACGGCCTTACAACCCGTGGGTGGCGAGACGCGGAACTTCTATGTGGCTTGGTGCAACAATTCGTCAAAAATCAAACCGTGCCCTGTTCTCACCAAAACAGAAGAAAAACAAAAAATTTGAAAGTTGTTTAATTAAAATATCAGGTGTGTTATATCATTCTAAAGGTAATTTTATATATTTTTCAAAAGTGTAAAAATATACAAGGTGTTCAACATGAAAAAACACATATCTTGATAATATCTATATAAAAAATAGGAGTTACAAAAAAAGAAGAAATTAGAACATAGGATTCTGCGTCAAAAAGCGCCCCAATATAGTTTTTATATAAATCAAGTGTTTTCACAAATAAAAAGGGAAAATATAAAGAATAGGGACTTCGCCAATCAATTTCTCTTTAAAATCGAGCTCCAGGAGTTTGGGTCAGTTTTTGTCTAATTCCTTTAGAAATATAAGTTGCCCATTAAACGTATCGAATTTGGCGCACCCTGTACTCTAGCACAATTTCTATAATATCAGGCCACGACATCAAGTTGCTTATTCTCTTTATTTTCTTTCTAGGTACGTCCACAAATTGAACGTTCTTCTTTCATTTCCACTGTTTGTCCAATACACATGTGGATGTATTATATTATGTAATGCTGTACTGCAACTTAGCACATTGGTAAGCTTGCCCAAACATATGTTAGTAAAGTTATACTATTTAACATTATGATATAGCAGGTATTACGATGCAAGAGAAGTACGTCTTAAGTAATGATGATGCATGTCTTTCCCATAGTAGTTGCCCTACTAAGTTAATTTATTTTTAACACCAACCATAAACACTTATTTTATTGATTAAAGATTGATGCAATGATTGGAATAATGTACTAAACAATGGTGACACCATTAGATTAGATTAATATGAAATGCTCTGGCGTTTTAGATTAGACTTAGTGTTTTAGACATTTTAAGTCTGCTCCCATAAATCCCATCTCCGATTCCATTCTCTGTCTTTGAGCCGTCGCTGTATCAGATGGATTTGAGCTTTATGGGCGGGACTTTCTTCTACTCTTCTTCGCCTGGTATTACCGTCATTTATTAGTCTGTAATATATTAACGTGGCCTTCGCTTGGATGTATATATGTAGCGGTTGCAGGTTTAGGTGACTTCCAGAGCAGCCGTTGCTGTGATTTCCATGGCCCTCGTGGCGCACAGACAGTCTTTGTAAGCCTGTAACTTAGCCGCCTTGTTATTTCTACCCGCAATATTTTCGCCCACCACACCACGGATCCATATGTTATCATCCCTCATGTGTAACAACAGCGTCATTTTTCCGTTTAACCACCGCGTTTTTTCACAGCACCTTTTACATCTACTTAAGGCAATAGTAGATTTGTTGATGGTTTTAATGAGAGTTCCATGTACGTCTTTGATCTTACTCTGAGATATTTCGCTTCTTTAGCAAATAGAATTTCCGCTCCTCTAAGCACGATTGGCTTTAGGCCTCGAGTTATGCTTTTCCTAGTAAAAGGTAATAATACACATCCGTGTGGGCATCCATCTTCTGCCCTTACCCTAATACTAGTTTCTTGTAGAGCACCAGTAGAATTCGAGACAACAGTAGAGCCACGATGGGACTCACTTTTTCCTAGCCACCTCTATAAAAGAGCTTGTGGTAGTATTATTAAATGCCGCCTCAATGTCTAGAAAGGCAGTTATTGCCATGTCTGTGTCTTCTATTGATTTAGAAATTAGTTGATTTATGCATGTACGCATAATGACAATTGCTGAGTGATTGTGTTGTCAGCACCTCGCCTCGAATATATCTGTCCATCAGCTGCTACAACGTCTTTAGCAGAAAGGAGAACAAGCTAATAGGTCTATAAAATTTCGGTGTTCACATCAGAAACCTTTCCTACTTTGGGGACGAATATGACCATTGTCCTACTCCACTGAGTTGGCATATATGCCCGTGTTAAACAGCTTTTGAAAATACTGCCTGGGTGAGGTACTAGCACCCGGCTGGTACTGTCATCTTTGTGGCCAACTTCCAATATTCTCGAGCTATGTAGTCTACTTGGCCTTTACTCAAGGACATTGACTCCTGTGACCTTGCTAGAATTATTGAGGGAGGAAAGTTGACAAACCTTTCTTCTTAGTTTCAAGACAGGTATCGTTCTTCTTTTCAACAATACCAACCTCGTCTTGAAAACAATTATCCTTTGCTTGGATTTTGTGGATTCTGGAGCATGTGGGGCTACTGTCGGTCTTCTCCCAAAATCTCTTAACTTTCTCAATTTCTTTGTTATACTATGTGAACTTTATCCTGTAAACGTCCCAGTTGCGGTTGTCCTTTGCTTTGTTAAACAGCCTTCTTACTTCGGGCCTTTAGTTTGGTACGCCGAGGCTCCACCACGCTGTTTTATTGCCCTTTAACAGAGTTATTCTCATTGGGCAGTTTTCAAGGCTGTGTTTATAGCTTCGCTTACCTATTTTACTGCCAGATTTAACCCTTCTAGATTTCTCACAGGAGTCGTACCACCTTCGAGAGACTCCCTGAGGAGCTCTTGGTATTCTGCTAAGTTGATCTCTCTGAGATTTTTGTACGTGGTTTCCGACATACGTGGTTGGTGAAACTAATAATGTAGCACTAAATAGTATTTTAATATAAAAAAAAGTACAAAAACATTCTAATCTATCTGCTTAAAATCATTTTGTAAATATAACTGCAAGAAGGACTAAATAGTAGCACTTTTTTACAGGACATGCTTAGTTCCACAGCTATTTTGGGCGTATGCACATTCTTTAGTATAACATTCGGACAGATGGCAGCATTCCATTACATTGGAAATGATATCATTTTCAAGGTGATTTATATTAAATATTTTTGAATAGTGCGTTAGGGTGGTTCTTATCTTTGAACTTTTCAAATGCTTGGATTCCCATCCTCTACATTATTTCAATCACCGAAAATATGGTTTGTACCAAGTTATCGACCTTGACGAAACTTGATGATAACGTTTACATAACTGGTAACAGCGAAGTATAGTTATGTCCGTTCCACCATTCATGAACTTCTTCCAACTGTAATTACCTCGAATTGTTGGAATTAACTTCTGCAGAAGTGGTCTGCGCTATTTATTAAAATATTCTTTGTTATTTCAAGAATTTTTTCGAATTAGTTTATGGAATATTCGATTCAGAAAGTTTTGCACTAAGAACAAACAAAAAATGGTCCAAATAGGGAAGAATATAACCCTTATGAATGGAATTCGCCGTGGACTATATTCCAATATCAGAGCGTTTGAGGGTGACCCTGCGACTGTCCGATTGAGTTGGTTTGTTAATTAGAATTAGAGGATGGGAATAGGAAAATATGAACTTTTAGAAAATAACACGTAGCTAAGATCCATCCTACTACGCAGGTTTGAGTAAATATATGTTTAATTTCACGATGCTATTCAAAGTGAGCGCATTGTAATAATCCTTTCCGATTTCTAATTTTACATATAAAAAATAAATAACAAAAGCGAGTTAGTAACTTTCGATGTTATAATGCTTTATTACAATTGTTATTTTTGCATATCTGAAATTTTACCTTCTAGTGTAGTCACACGTCTTACTTACTAAAATGTATTAAACGGTATGATATTTCTTATGCCTAGCATTATCTACTTTTTGAGTATATTACTTAAGCTTTTCGTTACGTATAACAATTGTATAGGGTGAATCGGGAAGAACGAACCAAATGCTAGGAGTGTATTGTACAAGCGAAAATTATCACATATGACCTATTACCTACCTGAATCGATCCTTAAGGAACGCAAAATCGTTTCAATCATTTTGTTCTAGTGATATATACTGACAGCATCGGTGTACTCTGACAGTGATAATTAGAGAAACCAATAGGCAACACGAACCCTTTCTTATGAGACGAATAGACACGAGTCTGTCTACTCGCTGCAAAAAAGGTATGATTTCACTCGCTTTTGCCCTCTCTAGTGATAATTACTAGAAGCCTATCTAAATCAACAACCGCGTCTCCTACCGTATTCTGAACGTATGCTTATGTGCCAAGCAGGAAGTTGTCGTTCAAAGGAGTAGCACTCGCGGTGTTAAGGACTTAACATTCTATTTCGTTTTATTTTATTCTATTTAATAATTTTAACCATTTTCATTTATTTGGTAAAAGTAATATTTTCTTTATGTCTATTTTATGATAAATTAAATGTTTCGTTTGTTTTGCTTTATATAAATTCATATAATTCGTATTTAACATCATTTAAACTTTGACGCGTACGCATTCAATGTAAAAATACGTTTAATTTCTTATAAAGTTTGCAAAAAATATAAAATTTCTCAATATTCTAATTAAAAGAAAATATCTTTATTTGTCATTTGTTATATCTGTTTGATGTTGCTACTGTTAATGAGCGTATCGGATCGAGCGCTAGGCAGGGAATCTCCGCCAGTACCGTCAAGTATCCAAACTTCGTCGGAAGTCGAAAGTACGAACTGACACGATTGCCTGCCGTGGGTCTTTCGCTTGTGCGTCACGCAGCGCTCAGACCCGCACTATTGTTGCAAGCGAGATATAGTCCGTTTTACTTTATTTTAATCTGACTATCTGAGCAGGTAATTACTAATTACGTTTGTGTAAACAAACAATGCGATAAGCTGGGACTTGCACAGAGGCGTATTTTGTAATGTTCCTGTAATTTCCTTTTAAATATAATAATTAATATATGTATAATACAAGAAATGTATGAACCTTGTTTAATTTTATTTTGTGTTGCAATTGTAGGTAATAAATTAGTATTATTACTGTATAATTTTAAAACTGTTTATACTACATAATCCTTTTACTAATTCCAAAGCATTTACAATTCGAAATTAAACAGTATATACATAATGTACCCTATTAATTTGCTATTAGAATATAATATTAAATAATAAATATTAAATATCCTGGATACGAATTTACCATAAATAATACAGTCAATTGAAATTTTCGTTAGTAGCAAAATATAAATTGAGGTGTAAGGAGAGAAAGTATATATTTTGCTGCAAAAAAATGTGGAGACCTTGGAATGAAGACACGGAAGGCGAGCAAAGTGAAATAAATAATGATAAGTGTGAATCGGAAGCGGACAATGTAAATGGTGGCGCTAAAGAAAAACATCTTGGAACTGAAGCTAAGCAAATAGTGTTAAGTGTATACAGTAATTTACGAGAAGAAAGTACAGAACATACGGATAAGGACGTAATGAAGACAACGTCAAAATTAACTGGTGTGTGCTTCTGCACAGTTTACAATATAGTAAAGCATGGTATTCAGAACAGAAAAGTTAGAAGTGATAAAGGATGTATAAGAAAAGTACCAAATTGGGAGGTCGACATCATTCGGCGAACAGTATACGGTATGTATAAGCAGGGTGAAGTTGCAACATTAGATAGCTTACAAAGAAATCTTAAAGCGAATACAGAAATACAAGCATCTAGATCAACAATATGGCGAACATTAAAGCAAAATGGATTTCAATTTGGGACAATAGATAAACGACGTGTTATAATGGAGTCGCCGAGGATACAAAAATTGCGACAAGAATATTTAATTGAAATGAAAAAATTCAGAAATGAGGGACGGTTTATTTGTTACCTAGACGAAACCTGGTACGATACTCACGATACCGTAAATAAAGGTTGTACTGATAATAGATGTACCCCCATTCAGAGGAAAAAGGATTATTATTTTACACGCTGGTTCTGATAGTGGTTGGGTAGGCCAAGTGTTACTTTCTGCAAGAAACATAAAAAATTGTAATCTTGACTATCACGAAGATATGACAGCCCAAGTATTTGAAGAGTGGTTCCAGAAAAATCTCTTGCCAATGTTACCTGAAAGAAGTGTTATTGTTATGGATAATGCTTTATACCACTCACGACAGGTTAAGACGTTACCAAATTCGAATAGTACGAAAGCTCAAATATCGGAGTTTTTGCAACAAAATGATCTCTATTATGAAGAAAGCTACACAAAACAACAATTATTAGAAGTGTTTGAAACAAAAACTTTTGAAAGGGAATATGTTGTTGATAGTATGGCCATCGCCGCAGGGCATACAGTTTTACGTTTGCCGCCATATTACTGTATACTTAATCCCATCGAATTAATTTGGAGCCAACTGAAAGAAAATGTTCGCCGCACTAATAATAGTCCCAAATCTAGGGAGGCAGTTTTAAATCGAATTAGAGAAGCGATTGCCAATATAACACCAGAAAAATGGAAAAATTGCATTAAGCATACAATTGACATAGTGAATATATATTTACAAGATGTTAATATTAATCAGGAATTCATAATTGATCGAAATGAAAGTGACCAAAACAGCACTGACCTTGAGGAACTTCAAAGTGTATGAAACCGAATTTTTTAAAGTATATGACATTTAAATGTGTTGTTATAAACATTATAGACCAAATATTATGTACTTGTATATATATATATATTCGCAATTTTAAATGTATCTATTATTATATTAAGCTATCAATTATGGTTAGAATTACATTGTTATTTAATATGTATTTCATCATCACAACACAAAATAAGATTAAACTACGTTCATAGTTTTCTTGTATTATACATATATTAATTATTGTATTCTAAAAAGAATTACACGAACATCACAAAATACGCCCCTGTGCAAGTCCCAGCTTATAGCATTGTTTGTTTACCCAAACGTTTTACCTGCTCAATAGTCAGATTAAAATAAGTGAAACGGACTATACTAGAGGTGAAGAACGCGAGCATATGGGTACTCGTGAGTTCTATAGCACCTGTTTACGGTAGCGGCTACTGCCACCCAACCAGACGTTCATGCTTCGGTAGGGCCGTGGCGTTATATATTGAACATTTGAATGCGTACAAAAGGAGTGCCATATTTATTTTATTTTTTGTCAAGATAATTGTTTATCTAATAAATATATTTTGTATATCTACGTACTGTCTTTAATTTTAAGAGTAACCGATTAAGCGAGTAAACGTACAAAAATTAGTCTAAAGAGTCCAAACGATGTGCCCGAGCATTGGCGTTGCGTGGAGAGTTTACCAGAATAACAGTGCGCTTATTTAAAAATAAATATATTGAATCACTTTACAAAACGTTAAGAAAAAACATAAATAACTTACCTAACATGTTTACATTGTTGCAGAAATATCCGGATGTGCGCGATGAAGTAATTGCACCATCATATATGTTTCTGTATTAGTCTCGGAAAGGTTCGTACGTAGCGACGTAAATAAATGCTTATATGCTGAAAAGGATTGTTCGACGTTGAGAGATGTTATATTTGCATAGTTAAAGTGCTCTTTGTATCTGTACAACGTATCTTCAGTATTGGTAAAAAGTTGCCGTAATTTTGTAAAATCTACATTTTTATCTAATACACTATTAAATTTTTCACGAACACAAACACTTTTTTCATCATCAAGGATATGCAGCGCTAATTCTACGTGGTCAATAATTGCTAATGAGTCCGATAAGGACAGCGCACTGTTCTGTAACTTTTTTATTGCATCCACTATTGGAACGTAACTGTCGTAAATAATTTTTAAATTTGCTGCAACTTGAGGATTTTTAAATTGAACCTGACTGAGCCTTATTGCAGCCGCTACTTTGCCGTCTAGTTGTAAAACTACTGATTTAATTTTTTCAAAATGTTTATAATAATAGAATGCTGCTTCTAACCACGTACCCCATCGTATAAGAATTGGTTGCGGCAGCTCGGGTATGTCAGGACACTGCGAATGAAATAGGCGAATACGTTTCGGAGATTTAAGAAAAACCGCTTTCGTTTGTCCTATTAGTTCATCCACATCAGGATAACTTGTACGTATAATGTTTGTTACAAGGTGTAAAGCGTGAAGCAAACATGTGACGTGCAGCAGGTTTGGTTGAATCGTTTTGAGTAATTTTGCTGTGGAACACATAACCGCGGCAGCATCGGTAACTAACATTAACAGTTGCTCCGGTAAAATTTCAAATTTGTGTAGTGTTTCTATTAATACACTACGTATCGCCGTGGCGGTACAATCTTGCATTCGTTTACAGGCTAGTAAATAAGGGTCAGAAGATCCTTGTGGGGTCAGCGTCCTTACGACAATGGATAGGATGGACTGTTTTTTAATATCTGTAGTTTCGTCCATTGTCAACCAAAGGTATTTATTTTTCACCGTTTTTTTCGTAAAATTTACAATTCTTTCACGCACTGATGGTACGTAATTGTGTAGCGTATTTTTAGATGGTAATTTCCACGTAGGATTGTATTTATTCCAAAACTGGCGAAACATTGGGTGTTGGACTTTATGTATTGCTATATTGGTCGCAATTAGCATCATTGTTAAGTCAACCACAAATTCATTATATGATTTGCGTCGAATCTTTTTCAATTTATGTTTGTCACTATTTATATGTCTTTGACACTGACTCGCTTTCCAAGATAATAAAGTTCTTTCACAAACTAAACATTTCACTGCCTTACCGTCATATATTAAATCGGAAAACCGATGTATAAATTAATTTACTACGGTAGCAGACAACCGATTTGACGCATTATTTTTACGACCTCGCAACATTTTCAACGTATACTTTAACACGTTAGAACGGCAACTAAATGCATCGTTTATTTTTACTACTTATGCGAGAGCGGAGTTTGCCCCACTCTGCTCTCGCATCGACGCTACTGGTCGGGTACATCGTTTGGACTCTTTAAAAATTACATATAAGCAATTGGTCCTTTCGTCTTACAAGAAGGATACACCAAAGCAGACGACTAGCGGCATTGTTCTTCAAACTAGGAGAACGTAACATTAGTCTTCCGAGCCATATATCGCGCTGCCTTTGGTAAAATTTAAACCTCTATAATATTACAATAGTTTCCGATACGTCCGACAAGTATAAAACACTATGGAGGAACAGTTATCCTCATTGAAAATCCATAGAAAGCAAATGAATATTTTAACACGAACAGGAAAATTTCTTGATAAAAATGTCCGTATTAACTAGAAAGATCAGTTACAAGCTCATGCATAAGTATAGGACAAATACATGCATAAGTGCAATACAGGCTGGTATCTGCAACGTGAACATCTAGCGGGTACCAATAGTTACTATACAACTTGAATAAATGCAAATCGGATAAAAACAAATTGTGTCTCTTGCATTATTTTCACGTGTTCGGTACACTCTTGAAGTTTGGTTAAATTCTCCCGATTCACCCTGGTTTTAGTTAGATCATTCTCATACAGCGCTCCATGTTCATATTCTCTACTTGTTTAGCCATTGCTTTTGATGCTATTTCCATTAAGGACTAACTACACCAATAGAGCGTCATACTATTTATAGTTTATGTTGTTGTTTTACTTGAAAACTCCTTGATCTATTTACAAAATCTATTTATTTTTCAAATAAAATTATCAGGTTTGTGTTTAGTAATATAAATATAAAAATGATAACTCAAAATAAAAAGCATCTTTATACAGGGTTTGGCAAAGTGATCTCCCATACTTTGCACAGCCGGCGAGCATCGTGCCTTCGTTATCGAAATATTTGTGAAAAGTAACGAATCTGTGATTACGACGCAAAGAACTTTTCGTACTCACTTCGCGCTTGATAGACATGCTCTGCTTCAACGTTGTGGGTTTCAAATTTTAGAGCCACAGGTTCAGTCCTAAAACGAAAATCAACTGGTAGAGCCAGAAGTGTTCGGACACCTGAAAATGTTGCAGCTGTAAGAGAACGAACGATCTCCTAGCCATTCAGCTGTTAGACATGCTTTGCGTTTGTCAGATCGTTCTGTGAGAAGAATTTTACATGCTAATTTGAAGTTTCACCCATATAAACTGATGATCGTGCAAGAACTTAGTGAACGGGACTGGGAAAATCGAAGAGTATGTTCCAACGATATTCTTCAAACGTTTCACAAAATGATCTTTTAATAACGAGTGACGAAGCTCATTTCCAAGTATCTGGTTGTGTGAAAAGCAGAATTTCTGCTACTGGGCACCAGAGTCCCTATTTTTTTGAAGAGGGAGGCGTGGCTGTTACCGTAACTACTGATCGATATGACGACATGCTGCGCAACTTTTTGGAACCAAAACTTAGAGAACTTTAACATCCGAATGTGTGGTTTCAACAGGATGGAGCTCATACGGCAAGAAGGGCAATGAACGTTTTAAGGGAAATATTTCCAGGACACGTAATCTCGTTACGTGGAGACGTTGGGTGGCCTGCGCGTTCACCCTATCTTGCCTTATGCGACTTTTTTCTTTGTGGCTACCTGAAAGCGAAGGTTTTCAACACCATCCCTAAACCATTAACGAATTGAAAAAAGTAATACGTTATTATTAGAAATTAGAGGCATATCGCCTCAAGTTACTGCTCGGGTGATGGAAACTTTCAAAAATCGGCTTCGAATGTGTATTGAAAAAAATGGTCGTCACTTGGGCTCTGTAATTTTCCAAACATAATAAGAACAAATGACATAACACTTTTTCGCTTAATAAAAATAAAATCTAAATCGCATTTACAATGGCGTTTTTATTAAAGATTAAAATGTGGGAGATCATTTTGCCAAATCCTGTACATCACTCGTCCCTAAGCAGTATTAGACAATGCCTCGTTACCACACACACACACACACACAAGGTGGCTGATACAAATTGTAGCACTCTTCCTTTCTTTCGCAAAATATTAGTCACCAATTCGCCTAAGAGCAGCCTAAGCCTAAGATATCTTCTAAGATAAATTTGTCTTTTTCACCAAATATTTGAATATTTCAGAGTAACAAAATTATAGAAGCATCTTACACATCTAAGTGGTATCAATTCAGTTCGTCGTCGCAAAGGGTTTTATTAATACTAATGGAAAGGGCCAAGAGACCGCTTGAAATTCAAATTTATAAATATATACCTATTTCATTGGAGTCTCTGTCTGTGGTAAGATTTTTCTATTGTTACGGTCGTATAGATTATCTTAATTTGAAAATATTGTAGATATTTCGTTGGGCATACTCATTGTTTGCTTTAATGAAAGTTGGGTATAAGTAAACGGTGAAAATCTGCTGGGTGTAAGCTACAAGTTGTATTTGTGTGCCGGATTAAATCTATTAACAATAACAAATTAAGTAAGAGTGGGTTCTCTTCTTATGCCTGTTGTCAGAAGGAAAATTATTATTATTTATATGTATGTATGTATGAGGGTTATCATTTTAGTTTTGTATACAATCACATTAGATCGTTCAAGGCGGTTTATTGTTTTTAAAAGTAATCACCACGAAGATTTATCCATTTTCCAATTGTTTCATACCAACTTATGTCATTAAGTGGTTGGAATAGTTAAAATTGCCATTTTAAGGGCATCAACTATTTTTTCTGGTGATTACTTTAACCACTCAGACCATTCCTCAGAGCATAAAAAATGTTTGGGACTTAGGTTAGGACTGTACGGAGAATGCGATGTTTTGGTGTTCTAAGGACTCTATGTGAATTCGTATATCGGGACGGCAGATGATCCGCCGTTGTCGGTTGGGTCTTCGAAGTACATTAATTACTTTAAATTATATATCGATCAGCACTAATAGCAGCATCATTACTCTAAAGAAACTGTCCAAGATTGAGCACAAACTCCGACTATTGTACACAATCGTTAGAGGCATACGTTGATGGTTGAGAAACCAACCTGCATCAACACTAGAAACCATTGGAATGCAACTCCTAAATACAAGACTCGCCTTTGGTACCAAGTAGCTGCTTAGTCTAAAAATTTTGAATCAATGGTTCAAAAACGTCCACCTTATTGTCTTTTGTTTACTGTTGTCATAGTAAGCGAGCAATTTAATATAGAATACCTTCTAAGTTCAAAGTTTGAATGTTGCTGAACATCCTATATGTTCCAAATACGTTTTAACATCATGTCTACAGGCAGACAAGTACTTAAGGACAAAATTTTAAACATCTCGAAATTTATTAGAAATGGGTATATGAAACTCATACTGTATTGGTTTATTTCTAGAGAAACAAAAATCGTCGTAATGTACGTGTCGTTCAGTTCTGAATAAAGTAAGTGCCTCAGTTGCAATTTATCAATCAGCCTGTACATACGAAAACAAGCCATATATGATCTGTTAATTTATCAAAATATTTTAGCTTCTTACACAATCGGCGTAAGTTTGAGTGAATTGTGTAAGACGATATCTAATTTAAATGAGGAGACAAATACTCATTTGCTTAATTTTCATCGGACTAGAAACCATCACTCTGAACAGAGGTTAACACTTTTCCTTAGTCTAAGTAATAAAGACAGTAATTTATGCAAGACATTTGTTTGTTACTTTATGTAGATATAAACTAATTCGGCATTCAATTTTTTTGTGGAAATACAATCTTTTTACTGGAAGAGGAAGGAAAAAATTGAAGAAAAATTGAAAGGAAAATAAAAGAAAATTTACTTATTAGATCAAAAACTAGTTCAATCAGAAATTAAAACAATTATCGACCTAATGTTGAGCTGTTGGATAATTGTCAAATAACGTCCTTCCCTTAGCGAAACGGAAGTTCGTTGTTAGTCACCAATTTTCCTTCAATGATCTTTTAGGTGTAATTAAGAAAAACAAGAAGAGTAACGTCAATAAAGCTTCGCTTAAAGAATCAGTTACAAAATTGTTACTGTTGTAATTTTCATATTTAATTTTAGCAGGGTGTGGTGTATTTTTTTTTTAGATCGTGTTTACTATGTTTTAGGCGAGTTCGCGGAAATTAATTAGTTTCAAGTAGTTTAATTAAGCTGTCACAAATGGACTATTTACTTGTGTCTAGTGCTATTTTATTCTTACATGTACTGTGCAATGATGATATCAAATTCATTTACCTAATATCGCAAAATATTTACAGCAAACCATGTTTATTTGCAGGCGTAACGACCCTTTGCAGTAAAATGTACTGTTATGATTAATAAACTTGTATTAGCAACACAGTTTAACTTTTGTCACTGTTGTCTTCTATCTTCTATTTGCAATATGCTTTAATACGTTAACGTAATTCAATTAAACACATAAATTCTATGCAAATATTTTTAAAATTTATTTATAACAATCTTACAGTGTAGAGTGTTTTGTGCATATAAACGTTGGATTATAGCGTGAGCCGACTTCTTGACAAACAATCGTAGTACTAGTAAGTATATGTGCTGATCAGTAATAACTGCTTACGATGTACGCCTTGAATTTATTTTGCATTAATGATAATAATTTTTTTAACTACTAAAGAAATTCCGTACATTAACTGGCGCAGTCAGTAGGATTTTGATAATCACCGCTGTAGGATTTGCAACGCCGAAGGCAAGTGAGTGGATCTTAATCCTTTGGACAGCAACAGCGGAAATCTACAAAATATACACGGTCCGAGGATAAAACTTTCCAATAACGCAACATTGGCGGAAGGAACCAACTTCAAGGACAAAATCAGTCCTAGAAGCCTCCACAACGTTATAATATAAGAGTCTGGGAAACGATCAAAATCTTGTCAACAGATAAACCAAGAAACAAATCCAAAATCCAAGAAACAAAAAAATCAACGAATTGAACAAGAAAACATTTGAAGAAAGAAGAATTTAAAGAAAGCAGAAAGAAGAAAGAAAAATCATCACCCACATCACAAGAACCGGCATCCACGCCACCAACGTCATCGACAACACCGACAACAAGGGGCAATAGAAACAAACCGTATGAAAACGACATTTTTACTATTGTAAGTAGATTTTAAACGATCCCTGCATGAGCATAACAGTAGACGATTTAATTGACACGATAAACGTGTCATTAAATATGGATTCCGAAAGACGTACAACTGAACATGAATATACGAGAAGCTCAATCACGTAAGCTGAAATATTGACAATACCAATCTTTAAAGGAAATCCAAACACATTGCTTTTATTTATTGAAGCCTGTGGAGATTTATTAAACACATATGTAGACCGTATTAATCGTAACAACCCGATCAATTCTTATTTAATTCTAATGGTAAAACCTAAATTAAGTTGAGAAGCGTTATCATTAATTCGATTTCGATAATTAAAAATTTGACAAGAAATTAAATCTTTATTAGAATTAAACTTTCTAGATCAAGGATATGAAGATTGCTTATTAAATGAATTAATCGGACAGAATTTAAAGAAAAACGAAAATTCATATAGATTTGGTCAACGAATTGGTCAAAGATTTACTAAATTTATTATTAACAAAAAAGTAGTTAGACACACGTGAAGAATTAAATACGGCATTATAAACATATAAAAGAGGTCCAACGAGACAAGTCTAATAGAATTAATTTACATCAAAAATTCCATTACCAATATTAGAAGAAGCAATGGACGGAAATTATATCACACAGAATTTGCCATGTGAATGACATATTTTGGTGATAATGGTGGGATAATTGATGGGACAGTAATTATAACAATTGTATGTATCAATCCTTCGAAGTTAACAATTTTGAAATAAGAAATCTCTTTACATCGAGATTTCACAAACTAACATTAAGTTAAAAAGAAAATTAATTCAAAATTGTAATAAAAACATTGATGTTAAAATATTCAAAGGTACTTACTTAATTCAAGACTTGTGAAACACTTGTAAATTTAACATAACATGTTAACATGTAACAACATAATGACATTTTAACGATCAATTTGACACAACCTACATCACATAGTATTTCTTTAGAAATATAATAATATAATAAATAATATAATATAATATAATAATATGATAAAGAAATAATCAAACGGTTTTATTAAATACTTGGAATAATACTCATTTCAAGAGTAACACTAGGAATTATATTATTTATTGTCTGCTTATTTATGCTACTATTGTAATTGTAATATTATATTATGTTCAGAAAAAGAACATGGAAATTAATGAAAACATGAAAAGCAAATAATAAAGAAACAGATCTCCCTTCTATAATCTAATCATCGATAATTCTGTATATTGCAGGGAAGGAGTTATGTATGTATATCCGTTGATAAGTAATAGCTGCTTGCGATATACGCCTTGCATTCATTTTGCATTAATGATTAGAGAGGATAAAGGCGGATGAAAATATTACTTTTTTGCAGAGACTAGACGGACTCGTGTTTTGTCGGCTCTCGGGGACACAAGTAGGCAACACGAATCCATTCTCGTAAGGCGAATAGACACGAGTCTATCTAGTCGCTGCGAAAAAGGAATAGTTCCACCTGCCGTTGTCATCTCTCTATTATGCATTATTGCATTATTTCTGCAAACAATAGGAACGTCTTGCAAAAGATAATAGTATCAAAGGAAGCATTCTTTATTCATATAAAAGGGAACAGAAATAATGCTTGATTTAGTGTTAACGTAACATCGTTAGCGTTAGTTCAGTCTAATCATTGTTAGTTGTACTCAGTACATATATAACATAAATTCTATGCAAATATTTTTAAAGTTTATTTATAGTGTAGAGTGTGTCATGCACATAAACATCGGATTGTAACGTGAGCCGACTTCTTAACAAACAAGCGTAATAGACGAACACACATATTTGATAATATATAATCTTAAATTGGAGTAATTCTGGTAATAGCTAATGATCGATTACGACATCAACGTCGGATATTGATGTGCGCATATAAATACTGGTCTACAAGCTGAAATTTATTGTAAAATACGCCGTTATACAATGAGTAGGTTAAATTGCGTAAAAGTAGTGTCTAGGACGACATCGATTTTGTTGCTGGAGGGACTACTACCCTCTCACAATTTTCGTAAATTGCAAATAGCTAAACTAATCTACCACTACATTTTGTACGTATTTATGATAAGTTTGGTCGGTTTGAATATTGTTAAAGGTGTAAGAGCAAACAACGCGATGCTGGTAAATCGCATGATTTGCGTTCTCATCCCGGTATTAAACTTAATAGCAAAAGCGTTTACGATGCAAACAAATAGAAATTGCTTCAGAGCATTAATAGAGGACTTGAACTCGGACGCCTTCAACGCACACAGCAGCAAACATAACGAATACATCCAATTTGTAGATCGAATTAGCAAATTATTGTTGAGGTACTTTACTCTAACGATTACGTTATTTCTATCGCTGGCTTGTTTACTGCCGATATTCGTAAATACCAAAATACTTATTCCTAATCCTATACCACTCGGGAAATTCGAAATTATTTATAAAATAGTGCATCTTGTCAGTACAAGTTATTTCGGTCTAAACTCAGCATGCTTGGATCTGTTATACGTATCAATGATAGGAATATGCATTGCCCAATTGAATATATTAGAAGAAAGGTTGATAAATATGTACGAGGATTCCAGTCTAGTATTTCAGGAAAAACCTTCGGAAATTGACAAAACGTATCCGTCAATACAGGAGCTTTTAAGAGAATGCGTTATTTTGCACGAAGTAATAAATGGGTGAGTATTTAAATATTAAGTATAATAGATAATAAGGGACAGTTGCAATTTGATGCTTTAGAATAACGACATCACACTCTCTCGTGTAGCATCCTGCACATTCTTGGTTATTACAGTAATCAGAATTTAAGCACGTACGTATGTAATTAGATTACGAAGGATTGCTCTTATTTATTATTATATTATTATTATTATAATCCACGTTGAAATATTACATATCGGAATTATGCCGTGCAAAGACAAAACATGTTTAGACTTTGTATTTTGATGTTAAAGATATAAAACGTATTCGCTTTTTTTGGTTAACTTTTGGTGGTGAAGTTGTTTCACCATTGTTTTTCACAGCAATAGGAAAACAACGTAATATAGGTATTACACCGTTTTTCCATACGATAAACATATTGTAAAACGGGTGCCGATCCGTATTCGTTGTCTGATTTTCGAATCCGCCATTATTTTGCAGTACAGAAAGTAAATGATGTATGTCGATAAAGTCTTATATGGAGGAAAAGAGTAATAGTTTTTAAAATCCTTGCATTTAGAGCAATAATGCGTTTTTCTTGCGCATATTGTTTGATAACTAGAGCTCCCCAACTGCGTGGCGCACCATAGGCGTCGATAAGGAACATAAGTAAAGTACATAAAAACAAAAGAAATAAAGAATTTTAAAACGCTTACTTTTGTAATTAGTCGTATCCAATATAGTGGGTGTTAATGCACAAGGAAAATAGTATTAGTCAGCACACGAGGAGGTAGGCACATTAAAACTGTTACCGTAAGCGCAATCCGATTTCTCAAACATCTGAAGCATTAGGAATGTTTCCACAGTCGTTTCTTTCAAGGATGTTCGTCGTTCTGAAAAAATGTTTTTATATCTTGAAAATGAACGCTCGACGTCTAATGATGTAATACACGCGTAATTAAAATAATCTTTGAATTTAGTCACCGGATCAGTAGAGTTACCTTCCCAAACTTGTCTTAACCTGCTAAAATTTGTATCTTTCTTCATAACACTTTCAAAATTTCTTGTAACGATATCATTTTTTCTGTTATTTATACAGTGTAGGAGTGTATTAACGTCATCTAATATTTGTACTGACTCCGTCAGGGACAGTGCACTATTTTGTAATTTATTTATTGCCTCAAGTACTTCTCTATAATTGTTGTAAACGGTTTGTAAATCTGCTTCAACGGAAATATCTTGGAATTTATCCTAGCTTTCCTTAATAGCCGCAGATTCGTTGGGATTGAATTGTAAGACGACTGATTTTATTTGCCGGAAGTATTTAAAATAATAAAACGCTGCCTTCAGCCATGTCCCCCAACGCGTAAGAATCGGCTCTGGTGGTTCGGGAATACCGGGACACTGTTTATGAAATTCACTGGTACGTTTGGGAGATTTGAGAAACACTCGTTTCGTATTTGTTATTAATGCATTTACCTCAGGGAAATTTGCACGAATAGTTTCAGCCACAATATGCAGAGCATGAAGTTTACAAGTAATATGTAACATCATCCCATAATGTTCTTGAAGAGAACGACCTACACAACGCATTGTCGCGGCACCATCGGTCATGAAAATTAATACTTGAGTAGTGGCAATTTCAAATGTTTGTAAAGTATCAACGACTACGCTCTCGATAGCGTCGGCAGTACACGATTTCAGTCTTTTACTAGCTAATAAAATTCCCTTTGTAGGTTGACGAGGTTCCAGTATACGTACAATCACATTCAAAATAGAATGTTTTGCAGATCTGATCCTGTTTTCAATTTCGGTACGTACACTTGGCACACATCTCCTTAAGCTTGTTTCCGACGGTAACTCAAAGTCTGGATTATATTTATTCCAAAATTCACGGAATGGTTTCTTCCTGAGTAAGGAAAACGGTAAATTACACGCAGTCAGCATATAAAATAAATCAATTATAAATTGAGTTGCCTCAGTCGGTGATACACCCAGTTTTTTATTTTTGTGTTGCTGACTATTTACATGTCTTCTACAGCCATATTTATCATTGTACATCAGAGGTATATTACAAATTTTACATATAATCTTACTTCCATTATATATTAAGTCAGGAAATTCTCCACAGAACTTTTTCACTTTGTCGGCCTGTGGGCGTTTCTTACTACGCGCGTCCGCCATACCGTCACAACCCGATCGCATACGGTAATAAACTACCGAAATGCGATGCGAGTTATTTGCTTATATATTACATTACATATCCTCCCGGCCACGCCCGGCGGTACGCCTTCTGACTTGCCACGCACTTTGGGGAGCTCTATTGATAACACTGGCCAACAAATTTCAACTTTCGTTATTGCGATAAAATAATTTACATTAATATCAATAGAAACATATAAACATTTATTTTAATAAAAGGTAGAAGGTCGAGTTTGCTCAATTTTTATATTTCAATGAAAAGTTTTTTAGATTAGATCATAATTTAATGTATATTTGAAATTATTATAATTAGAAATGTGAAGTAACACTGTTCCATCTCTTATAAATAACATCTACAACATCTCTTCTTAACATCCAACAGTAATCTGCTAACATAACAGGATTCCATTTCCTCTGATACTGTTTTTCCATTCCCATGATGTCTTGGTGGAAGCGCTCACCGTGTTCATCGCTAACGTCGTCCATATTTTCCGGACAAAAATCCAAGTGAAAATGTAGAATGTGCACTTTGAGGGACATATTACAGCCGGCAGCGTGAAATGCTTCTAACATATCCATAACTAAAGTTTTACAGTTGTCAGCTTTTTTGTTTCCCAAGAAATTCGTGAAAACTTGTACCATGGAGAGCCAAGCTGTTTTTTCCTTCGCTGTTAATTTGGTTTCAAAGATTTCCTTATTTACTATTTCTGGCATCTGATGTCCAACAAAAATACCTTCTTTCGGTTTCCCTTGTGCTAATTTTGGAAACTTTTCACGAAGGTATTTGAAAACTTTACCTTCGAGATCCAGTGCCTTTACAAATTCTTTGATAAGCCCAAGTTTCACGTGGATAGATGGTATTATGATCTTTTCTGTTTCTACTAAATGCTGATGTTGTACATTGTCTTTTCCTGGTATAAACTGTTGTCGTCATGGCCACTCTTGCTTATGGTAATGTTTTTCCCAAAGACATAGAAAGTAACAGTATTTGGTGTAACCAGATTGCATACCCGAAATAATTGCAATTACCTTAAAATCTGCACAAATATTCCAGGAATAGTCTTTGTACTTTATCTTTTCTAATAAAATTTTGAGATTTTCGTACGTTTCTTTCATAGAAACAGCACGACCTATCGGAATAGAAGGATAATGGTTTCCAGTATGCAACAAGACTGATTTTAGGCTGATGTTTGATGAGTCTATGAATAATCTCAAAGAACTGGGATCACGATGTATTCCAAAAGCTCCAGAAAGTTTCTAAACATTATTGCAGTAGGCCAGATTACCGGCTACACTATAAAGGCATTTGCTTTGTAACCACAGCTAAGCCAATTTATATATGCTGTTCAATTTCATGAGTTACTAGCTTAGGGTAAAAACCTTGTTGGTCAGTGTAATTGATCCGGACGCGAGGTTTCGGATAATAGATCCGCATTCAAGATTACGTATAACGAATCTGAATTCGAAGTGCCGGATGGCGGATCCGGATCTATGCCATCGAATAAGGTGTTATCCGAATCCATTACTCGATTGATCCATATATCAATATATCTCGATAGTAAATTATTCGGATCAAAGTAACAACTTTAGTAATGGACAATAATTTGTTTAGCTAGCCAACTCCAGAGTTTGCTTCTTTTTTCAGCGTTTTGATGATAGAACTTTTTGTACATTACATATTTGTTTTACCATTACTATATCTTAGCAAAGAATTGTTACAGGACAATAAAAGTGTAGTGTGTAGATAGAGCCGCAACTAAGGGCCACCAAATACTGCCTGGCTCGTGCTTTCAGAAGGAAGTGATATTGCTGAATTAGGTGGAGGCGAACACGCTCGAAGTTACGCTGATGATGCGTCGAGTAGTGTGTTTTCTCCTTTACTCATATTGCTTTTCTCTTGAGTAATTCCATCAATACAACGAAGAAGCTGTGTTGGCATTATATTTGGGTTTCAAAGCACAAATAATACTTTAAGACTTTTCTACTTCCACTTCTTGCAGGACCTCAAACAAAATATTGATGAATGGCTCGTATCAGTTTCTTCTTTAAGTGAAAATCTTGTATGTGAGTAATGTCTTTAAGCCAATAAAATAGCCAAAAGCCACACACGGTGCAGTATTGTGATAATAAAATAGCCAAAAGCCACACATAGCCAGATCAGATGTGTCGATAGATAATCTACTGCTTCTATATTTTTTTCACCAAATATTGAATTATAACAGCTGCTATATGGGACGGTGCAGTATTATGATATAACATAGTACCCTTCTCAGAAACCCTATTGAACACTGTAGACAACGTTTTCTAGTTTAATTTAGCTGTAATTTTTTTTGTTCATCCAACTTAACAGCATAAACCTGTACTTGTAAAAAAACACAGGATATGTACATGACTTTTTTGATAGATCATTGCTCTTTTATAATTGTTGGTGTCTCTTCCTTTTTATGGATTCATGTGCAGCTCTCTTCACGGGTAGATACTTCAAAAGACGGAATATACGTTTCATCACCTGCATAAAAAGCTGCAAAAAAAATTTTTATAAAAAGACTAGCAACTTTTTCAAATACTGGCGATTGTGTACGAGGGTCTTAGCAGCGGTCCTCTTTAATTTATTTTCTTAACAGGAAACAATATTCTCTTCAGAATAACATTTTTTCGCATTCGTAGTTCTTATTCTGTGCACCTACGTGTGGATGAATTTCGCCTTCGTTTTTCATATTTTGAAGTAGCATAATCAACAAATAATCGGGTGCATTGCTAAATTTCTGATGAAACTGATGCAAAAAGTTACAAACTCGGTAGTATAAACTTAAAAAAAGAACCGCAGAATGTTTTCAGTCGGTCATGTCAGCATGTTTTTAGAAAAATTTCGAAAAATATCCACGTAAAATTCGTGCTGTTGTCTTGATTACGCAGTGAGATTGCAATACCCGAATTTCTTTGAAAATTATATGAATGGTGACAACATCCTTGATAAATCTTTTTTCTCAGATGAAGCTTGATTCCGCTCTAGTGGTTTTATTAATAAACAGACCAAGCGCATATGGTTCAATAAACACCATTGTATCATGGCACAGAAACCATCATATTCTGAAAAGGTTGGTGTAGCCATCAAGCTAGTAGCTTGATGGAGGAGAATTATTGATCTATTACTTTTCCATGAAGCGGTAAAGGCACAAATCTTTGTTTGCAACCACTTTTAAACCAGTTGCTTGATAATGATGATGAAGGGATAGACCTTTTCAACAAGTTAATACCACAATTCACAAATTACTAGAAACAATGAACCAATACGTGTATATTTTCAAACCAAATAGTAGATTTTCTTTTTCTACATCTCGTGTTTGAACAGTTATTTAGTTTGTGCAGTCAGCAAGAACAGTAAGTGTGACTCACGTAGTGTGCCAATATTTTTAGTGAGAAGGGTGATTCTTTAATATTGGGAAAAAATTCAGGGACAGGTTCTTCAGATAAAAATAAGAAAAAAGGTTCCGATACAGGGCAAAACGTTCATTTTTTTGTAATTGTAACTTTTAATAATTGTTATTTCAAAAGTCCTTTAACCGATTTATTTGAAAATTGACTGGTTTATGTTTAATAATAGGAGCTATTTGTTATATCATTAATAACATAATACAAAATGTTACAAAATAATAATTTTAATAGCTTTTGCTCTGCATTTATTTATTATGTCCAGGTATTAATGCACAAAAATTCCACCTTATACTTCTTTCGATGTATAAGTCTGTATTAAGCTAGCTGAAGAACACTTATTCTTCATAGTAAAAGCTAATAATAACTATAACCTGTTCTTTTTTAGGTTTGTGAAAAAGTTGAGTGTCCTGCTCTCTTTTCCTCTATTTGTTCAATACGTATGTGGATGTCTAGTAATATGCAATGTCGTATTGCAAGTGACAGTCATGGTAAGTGGAATTGTTGAAAATTGTTGAAATTTATTTGCCCAGATAAATACGACAGTGATGTCGTACCTATTCGATTCCTCCCTAAGAATTTTGTGAAAGATGAGTTTAGTTGATACTTTATGGCTTTAGGGCGAAACTGAAACTACCAACGTTGTAACCATTGTCGCGTACGTCAGCGTAATCCTGTTCCAAATGGCTATGTATCATTGGTTTGGAAATGAAATATTGTTCAAGGTAACAAGCGTAAACAAATTTTCTAATACGCGAAATGTGATGAATTACATCTTTTAGAGCGATAAAATCATAGAAGCTTCCTATCTTTCCAAGTGGTATAACTTGGATAATAGGTCCAGACGTTACATAATGATATTAATGGAACGTGCTAAAAGACCGTTGGCAATTGAGCTTTATAAATTGGTGCCAATTTCCCTGGAATCATTAGCTGTGGTACGTACTTAGTTTCCCAATAAACACTTATATGTGATAATGCTGTTTATTTTTTAGATTCTTCGATGGTCTTATTCACTCTTTGCGCTGATCAAGGTTATGTATAGTTGAGAATATATTGTTCTATTATTTAATAGCTTTAATGTAAATTAGATCTAGCTCTTGCTGATTGATTATAGTGTATTGAATCATTAATAATTTATAAACGTTATGAAATAGACAGTATGTTGATAAACAAACTTATTTGTATGTTCTGTTTTTCCACAAGAGCGTTTTTTTCCAGATATTATCTCTAAGATCTGCATCTGCCATACTTAAGCGTTTAGCTATTTTATAATATAAAGTTTTATTTCATAATTATTGCCGAAGAAAATTATAAGAAAAAATATTAGTACATATGTTGTTATGTACATATTTGGCTTTTACTGGTGGTTTTTGTAGTGCCCTAGAATTAGCACATGTTCAGTTTTAAGTGGTAACATCAACTGGAACAAAAATAACTTTGAAAGGACACCTTTAATTCGTAGCATGCGTGTTAATTTTGACACTAAATTTTCTGCACCATTATTTCATCAAGAATCTCCATGCGATATTCTATTTGGGGCAGCTTGCGACGGTTGTTTTATTTTATCGATGATAGATTCCCTATTTTTCACTACAGTGATACCAAAATAAAAAAAAAAATGATATCAAAAATTCTAAAAATAGCAACCTTGACTGCAACACAGTATCTAATTTTACCTTCGTCCAGTTTTTTATTTAATAATGAATTCAAGCGAGATAATACGCTTGATTTTTGTTGGTTTTTCAAACGCGCACGCTTTCTCCTAATGAACCGATAAAGCCTGCCACAGATTGTCCAAGGTAGAACAAATTTCTTCACACACTGCACGTATTTTAACGGCAGTTTTCGATTTTTCTTAAACCATGAAAGGAAAGAATAATGCAATGGCAATGGTGACGGTAGTGGCCGTAAAAATGAGAGCTTTCTAATTGAAAAAAGAATGGTCAGATAGCACCAGAGGCACGTGTAGGCTCCACTTTGAAAAAGGAATACCTGGAGGTAAAAAATAACACGATAATTTTAATTTTTGTTTGTGATACTTTCCCTTGGCATTTCCTGAGATGTTAAAAATCATAACACAATCATAATACCACATATCTGGTTGGCAAACTTCTTCTGTTTTTACCAAACCAATTTTCTTTTTAACTGAGCCTTTTGTGACTGTCCGATTTTGTGACTTCTTGCAATTTGACATTTATTGCCTCATATGCATTGTTCTTTTTCATCGGGATTCGAATATCCTGAAATACATATTAATATTCTATTAATTAATATATTAATATAATATTCTGAAAACGCGATTTAATGAAATCGATTACATACATTATCTTGTGGTGTCGTATTTGTAATACGTTTGTATCATAAAATTAATGAGCGGTTAATTATTTTATACAAACAATATATGCAATCGGGCGTCCTTGCAAACTGAAAATTCTTTCTTGTTTATCACCCGCACGTCGACGACTTTGCACGAGAGTGTTGTATGTGGACGGTAAATTCAAGACATCAAGGCTTTTTGAAACGACCGCTTCTCGGTTTATATTTTTAATCGGTTCATGTGCAGAAGAATAGTATTCAACCACACAACGCCTTTCTTAACACACATCACGAACGAATCCTTCGCTACCGGCTGTTTTCCAGATTGTGTAAGACAATAAAATTACTCTGATTCCAATCTATTGTACTAAAAAAAGTGATGTACATCTGGATTTCAGTTTTTAGGTAACCTTATACTTTTTTGTTGACATGTCTTACTTCTTGTCATCTATGGGATAAATAAATCTTATTGCTATTATCACTGGAGAGGACAAAAGCGAGTGAAATCACACCTCTTTGCAGCGACTAGACAAACTCGTGTCTATTCGCCTCACCAGAATGGATTCGTGTTGCTTACTGGTATCCACGAGAGTCGACAAAACACGAGTCTGTCTAGTCGCTGCAAAACAGGTATTATTTCACTCGCTTCTGTCCTCCCTAATTATCATTACCCATTCGATTAAACCTGCTGGAAAGAACGCGTATTGACGATGCGATGACCTCGAAAGATCTCCAAAGATCTGATGCAACAATACGCAACACAGGCACACTATTCTGTACTCATTTTCGCATAAAATCATAAGATACTTCTATTAATATACGAATATCGTAGTGGATGCTCAAGATTTTTTTTGGTTCAATATGTAATATTCTCACTAAGAAAGTAGAACGGCTATTTAATATTCCAGGTTAAAACTTTTTGTAAATGCAAAATAAGATGTAAACCAAGTATGGGCAATCTTTGATATGTTGTGGACCAAACTTTAATGTGTAAATACGTTCGCGGGCCACGTTTAAAAGTAGTGCATTTTAAAGTAGTGTTCATAATTTTTAGCGATGGATATCAGACATGAAATAATACAACAATGTTATTATAATGCAATTTATTAAAATAAGAAAATGAAATGAAAAAAATACGTGCAACATTATATTTAAATCGTGAAATTTGGAATTATTACAAACTACGAAAGTTAAATAACGACGACGAAATCAATGAGACACTTGATCTTGAATTTGGGAAACTAATCCATCGATGTTTGGATTAATTCCACTGATACAAAGACGTAAAGAATTTTCCAAATTATCGTCAGTCAGCCTCGTACGATGTTTTGATTTATTAACTTTCATCATTGAAAAGAGCTGTTCGCATTTATAAGTACTGCCAAACGTACAAATCAATCTTCTTGCGAATTTTCTAAGCTCCGGAAAATGGTCTTTTTCGAGGTATTTTTTGTAGAAATTGCACAACTCCACGTCTTCAAATTTAGATGTTAGGATTTAGTTTTCTTAAAGTTCGATCAACTCTATTTGCAAGTGTATTGGTGCATTCTCTACATTACTTTTCGCTGGAGTAGCAAGTAATTTGAAACTGTCTTCCATGTTCTTAAAATCGCTAAATCTGTTCGAAAATTGCTTCAACAGTAACTTGAGTTCTTCAGCATATTGATCATAAGCAGTATTTTCATACGCAGAGAGCGTGGTGAAATGGTAACTGTTATCAGTAGAGCTCCCCAACTGCGTGGCGCACCATAGGCGTCGATAAGGAACATAAGTAAAGTACATAAAAACAAAAGAAATAAAGAATTTTAAAACGCTTACTTTTGTAATTAGCCGTATCCAATATAGTGGGTGTTAATGCACAAGGAAAATAGTATTAGTCAGCACACGAGGAGGTAGGCACATTAAAACTGTTACCGTAAGCGCAATCCGATTTCTCAAACATCTGAAGCATTAGGAATGTTTCCACAGTGGTTTCTTTCAAGGATGTTCGTCGTTCTGAAAAAATGTTTTTATATCTTGAAAATGAACGCTCGACGTCTAATGATGTAATACACGCGTAATTAAAATAATCTTTGAATTTAGTCACCGGATCAGTAGAGTTACCTTCCCAAACTTGTCTTAACCTGCTAAAATTTGTATCTTTCTTCATAACACTTTCAAAATTTCTTGTAACGATATCATTTTTTTTTGTTATTTATATAGTGTAGGAGTGTATTAACGTCATCTAATATTTGTACTGACTCCGTCAGGGACAGTGCACTATTTTGTAATTTATTTATTGCCTCAAGTACTTCTCTATAATTGTTGTAAACGGTTTGTAAATCTGCTTCAACGGAAATATCTTGGAATTTATCCTGGCTTTCCTTAATAGCCGCAGATTCGTTGGGATTGAATTGTAAGACGACTGATTTTATTTGCCGGAAGTATTTAAAATAATAAAACGCTGCCTTCAGCCATGTCCCCCAACGCGTAAGAATCGGCTCTGGTGGTTCGGGAATACCGGGACACTGTTTATGAAATTCACTGGTACGTTTGGGAGATTTGAGAAACACTCGTTTCGTATTTGTTATTAGTGCATTTACCTCAGGGAAATTTGCACGAATAGTTTCAGCCACAATATGCAGAGCATGAAGTTTACAAGTAATATGTAACATCATCCCATAATGTTCTTGAAGAGAACGACCTACACAACGCATTGTCGCGGCACCATCGGTCATGAAAATTAATACTTGAGTAGTGGCAATTTCAAATGTTTGTAAAGTATCAACGACTAAGCTCTCGATAGCGTCGGCAGTACACGATTTTAGTCTTTTACTAGCTAATAAAATTCCTTTTGTAGGTTGACGAGGTTCCAGTATACGTACAATCACATTCAAAATAGAATGTTTTTTACGGTCTGTCGTTTCGTCAATACATAACCACAGTAGTTTATTTTTTATTGCAGATCTGATCCTGTTTTCAATTTCGGTACGTACACTTGGCACACATCTCCTTAAGCTTGTTTCCGACGGTAACTCAAAGTCTGGATTATATTTATTCCAAAATTCACGGAATGGTTTCTTCCTGAGTAAGGAAAACGGTAAATTACACGCAGTCAGCATATAAAATAAATCAATTATAAATTGAGTTGCCTCAGTCGGTGATACACCCAGTTTTTTATTTTTGTGTTGCTGACTATTTACATGTCTTCTACAGCCATATTTATCATTGCACATCAGAGGTATATTACAAATTTTACATATAATCTTACTTCCATTATATATTAAGTCAGGAAATTCTCCACAGAACTTTTTCACTTTGTCGGCCTGTGGGCGTTTCTTACTACGCGCGTCCGCCATACCGTCACAACCCGATCGCATACGGTAATAAACTACCGAAATGCGATGCGAGTTATTTGCTTATATATTACATTACATATCCCCCCGGCCACGCCCGGCGGTACGCCTTCTGGCTTGCCACGCACTTTGGGGAGCTCTAGTTATCAGTAAGCATCTGTGCCTCCCACAAGCGTATTTTGCTCTGAAACGCTTTCAAACGGCTGTGCAAATCATTTACTAACTGTCCTTGTTTTTGAAGTTTCAAATTTAAATCATTCAAATGGCTTGTAAGGTCGACCAGAAATACTAAGTCACATATCCATTTTGGGTCACCCAATTCAGATAGTGGTTTATCTTTTATTTGCATAAAATCTGCTATCTCATTTCGATTCTCGTAAAACCGTTTCAGCAATTTTCCTTTTCTTAGCCATCTGACTTCACAATAATATGTTACGTCCTCATATTCGGCTGATATTTCATCGAAAAACGCCTTGAACCGACCATGGTTAAGCCCTCGGGATCGAATAAAATTGATGGTTTTTATTACCACATTCATAACATTCTTGAGTCGAATGGACTTAGATAGTGCATTGAAGGACTATAAAATCATCTTTTTGCACATTTAATTCAGTTGCTTGTTTATACAAAATTCCAATGAAACCTTTACGTAAACCGACCATAGAAGGTGCACCATCTGTGCGTACGCACATGTTGATTTTCTTCATTTGGAGTGAGTATGAGTAAGTAGTATAATATTTTTTTTAATTGGGACTTTTAAAAAACTTACAGCGGGCCGGATCTGTCCCGCGGACTAGTTATTGCCCACATATGATGTAAACGAATGCTAAGGTTAAATTGAGAGACATTAATGCAAGAGCTCGATCCTCTGGATTTAGCACAGCTAGCATTCGCATTCGACTTCTGTTATATTTTCTTTCCGATGTAACACATTAGTACCAGGATAAAAGTGTTGCATCGATTCATTTTTCAGTACCTGTTAATTATTAGGATAAAACGATGATACTCGATAATTTTTTTTTGTACACCTTGCGAGTAGCATCAGCAAAACTAAAGTTGATAGTTTAATATGTTTATTATTTGATACCAATACAAATCATCGTAATAAAAACAAAATATAAGAAAAAACACAAAAAAATAGGACTATCGCAATAAAAAAGAAATAGTCGAGGGTAGGAATTCACGGCCGTTATCTACTTGCAATAAACTTTCGAATATTGCCGTGTGGATGAGTTTACTCTTGCGTAGCCTTCTGCCGAAGCTGAGTCAAGAGGAAATACGCAGAAGATTATTCTACAAAAATAAAATACATTGTTTTACATTGGCGTATAGGTGAACATAGTCGTAACTCCTCTTTGTTAAGAATCTATAAGGTTCAATAAGTAACAGTGACGCAGAAATTAAATATTGTTTACAGTTTAGTTTTTACTTCACTACTGATAGGTGCATAATGCAAAAACAATTTACTTCGAATGAATGTACGGGATATACGTTGTGAAATGCATTAGCCTTTCAATAAGCCAATGCTGTTCTTAAAATAGAAACGATGTAAACAGGCGTAAAGGTAATTTTTCTTAAATTTATATAATTTGATAATGTACCATTACTTCTGCATCGATCTATATTAATCGTTCTTAAACATATACATGCCGTCTTTTTATTAATACTTCCATTTTCATTAACATACATACGTGCGTTCACTGGTGGCAATTTAAAATGAATCACTAAAAAATTCTAGCAAAATAAGGTTTATTAGTAGCACAAATGCTTATGCTCCTTATAAACCCATCAGGCGAGCTTTAACTTGATTTCCAATCCACAAGTTCCAAAACTGTAATGTAATCCAATGATTACGATTAAATCTACGAGCATGTAGCCCAATAATCAGGCCACGTTCGAAGCGGGTTAGTTAGTTAAACGCAGGCTTTTGTTTGCGAGGCATCATTCACGTTGCAACTACACTCCGCCAAAAAGGTATCGCATAAACTAAAAAAGGGCATTTATAAACCAAGATATTTTTATACGTTCACAAAAAGTTTGCCTCGTGTATGTGAACTATAAAAACACTAACAAAATCATGGAACATAGCTTTTTTATTTACTTATTTATTTTTTTTCTAAAAGAACACATTTAGAAAAATGCATATGTGTAAGGTTTGTTCAGTTGTTTATTGAAAGTCTTCCTATACGGACAAATTTTAAAGTGCGAAGTCAGAGTTCTGTACCAACGCTTTTAAAACTAAAATGAGCAATTTAACTTCAGAACAAGTGGCTGCTATAGTTGCTTTAATCGAAGATGGACGATCTCAAGCATACGTTGCTAATTTGATGAACATCAATCAGTCAAGTGTTTCTAGAGCCGTAGCCAGATATAGGGAAACAGGCAATTACAGTAGAAGACCTGTACCAGGTCGTCCAAGATGTTCTACTCACCAAGATGACCGCTATTTACTACTACAAGCATTACGTCGAAGACATGTAACTGCGAGACAATTGCAGAACGACTTGGCTAGAGTCAGAAATACTCGTGTGAGTACTCAAACTATTCGGAATAGGTTACGACAGAGTGGATTAAGAGCTAGAGTAGCTGTAACAGCCCCTCGTCTCACTGGGAACCACCGAGTGGCTCGCTTAAGGTTTGCCAGAGAACATGTAAATTGGAACATTAATGACTGGGCCAATATACTCTTCACAGATGAGTCAAGATTTGGTCTTTACACCTCAGATAGGCGTATCTCAGTGTACAGACGAGACGGTGAGCGCTATTCGCAGTGTAATATCAGACCTAGACCTAATTTCGCTGGTGGCTCTATTATGGTTTGGGAGGCATCTGTTTAACAGGTCGTACAGAGTTAGTACCAGTAGACAGAGGTACACTGACTGCCCACAGGTATATAACGGACATTTTAGAAGAACATGTAGTACCATATGCGCCAATTATAGGAAACGAATTCATGTTAATGCACGATAATGCACGACCGCATGTTGCAATAATCGTCCAGGAATACCTTAACGATGTTGGTATTCCAGTTTTAGATTGGCCTGCGGTAAGTCCGGACATGAACCCAAAATGTTGCCCCAGCGGACCTGCATGGACTAGAAAATGCTCTCCGTGACGAGTGGGAGAATTTGGATCAGGCTTATATACGGAGGTTAATCGAATCTCTGCCAAACCGTATGCGAGCGGTTATAAGAGCCAGAGGTGGCAATACTCAGTATTAAAAGCTACTGTTATGACATTTTTCTTTCCAAAATTATAATTTCTTGTTTTAATAAAAATCTCAAGTATGAGTTCTTGTTTTTATTTGGCCTGTATTTTATTTAAACAATCATAGAAATTATATCTTAGAGCGCATTAAAGTATATTTACAGCTTTATGCTACAAACAAAGATTATGCGATACTTTTATGATTCAAAACTAAATTATGCGATACTTTTTTGGCGGAATGTATATAATTGTAATAGGTGTTCCTATAGAAATATGTGCCGAACTTCTGGGTCTTGTTGGAAAATCAACTCCACCAATACAATACGATAAGCTATCCTTTAACTAGAGCTTAAGAAATACATTTTAACGAAATGCTCCAATTTAGAGCTGCACTGGCTGCAATTTTTAATTGCAGCCAGTGTATATTTGAAGCAGTTTTCGCAATACTGTGATTTGTAACTAAGTCTACAGAAACGAATACACTTTACAAAATACGAGCCTGTCTAGTCTCTGCTAATTTCGTGAAGCGTCCTCGTTTCCACAGGCTTACTTATAACTAGAGAGGACAAAAGCGAGTGAAATCATACCTGTTTTGTAGCGACTAGACAGACTCGTGTTTTAGATCGAGTCTCGGGAAAACCAGTAGGTAACACGAACCCTTTCTTATGAGACGAATAGACCCGAGTCTGTCCAATCGCTGCGAAAAAGGTATGATTTCACTCGCTTTTGTCCTCCCTCCTTATAACTATAACATCGTGCTAACAGTCTACCAAGTAAGACCAATTGCAGGATACAACAGATGGATCAAAATATAAATTAGCCGGACAAACGAAAGTATATGCAGTGAACGCATCGCCTGTAGCGACACATTGATAGTAAACACTGCAATTGTTCAAGTCTCTAACGTATCCGGGAGCGCTACAAATATCGGGTACTGAGGGAAGAGTTGTGGTTGTTGGATCTGGTGTTGGTTCTACGATTGGCTAAAATGTTTGTAGTATTGAAGTCATGTTTTAGAGTAATCGGGCAAATGTTACCAATTCTAACGTTCTCCTTATGGTTTTTAGTAGAATATCTTTTTCGCCACATGCACCGTTGAAATCATCTGTTTCGACAGACCACACCATGACGCCACCAAGTGCTTCAGATTTTGCAAAATTCACCTTAAAAACGGAGTTACAATTTTTTTTTGTTGAATATGTTCCGCGTAACCTACCTTCAATGCTATCGATTTTGCGTTATCGTACGAAATCCACTGATTATTTTTATAAGTATAGGGAACCTGCGAAGTATTATCCCAATTTTGAATCCAGCCACCTTGCGCCAGTTTCTGACAAATCTAACGTAAACGAGATGGTAATATGTGAATAGTTGTGGTTTGAAGTAGAGACATGAACGGCATTAATACCTCATTATAACCAAGTATGCCAGATTCTTGTGTACAAGGTCCACTAGCACCCCCACCAATTGCAGGAGCACCAACTCCATTATTGCTTACATTGGCCAGAGTAAAAGTGCGCCCGTACAAGGGTATCCCAAGAACTATCTTTGATCGATTAGCTTGTCTGACAATCCAAGCATCGATACAGTCATACTGCAATCACGTTTAGTGGAATAAGTAAACAACAAGTCTATGTTGATAATTAGAGCGGGCCAGCGTGTCTGCATATCGGGACCGTAACATCACGCGCAACGCAGAAACCGAAGCAGTCTCGTTTCGAGTTAGTTCATCTTGGATTTCCACGCGAGTTAGTCGAATGTCGGCATTTAATTCACAGTATGTTGGGCGTATAGAATCGCAAAAGGCGACCATCGTTTGAAAATGTAAAAAAATTATAACAAAAATTGAAAAAGGAACGTACCATCAAGAGATAAATCTATGTTGGATTTATTGTCCATGTTACTCGAGTGTGGTTTGCAACTTCGCCTACTAGATAAAAAAGTTGTTTTATGACTTCCGGAATAAATACAGCCAGACCAAGATGTCAGCTGCCACCTTGGATAACGTTACGAAGGTATCTACTATCTGTGCGCGAAGATAACGAAAAAGATCGAAGCCGTAGTTAAAGATAAGACGTTGTCGTTGAGCGTGGACGAAACGACATCGAAAAAAAAAAATCAATTGCATATGCTATGGTGCGTATACTGGAATTCCTTCAATCAAATTTTTACATTTTATTAGCAAGTAAAAGAATACAAAAGTGTACCGGGGAAGCGATTACGAAGATGGTATTAGGTACGTTACAGAAATTAGAAGTATCACCTAATCAACTATTGATATTCACGAGCCACGACCATGGCCACCGCAGCAACGCGCTGCGGTGGACGTTCTCTAAAACAAGTGTGCGAACGTTTTATTTGTGACGTGTGAAGCGTAAATGTTATCTAGAGGTGCTGTTGAAATGTGCTAAATGAATTCGAGAAGTTTATTGACGGTGCCACACAGTATCCCCAAATCGCCAAAGTCGATTCTTACACGTTGGAGATCATAGTTGAAGGCGGCTTTCTATTATTTGAAATATTTGGAACAAACAAAATTTACGGTTTTTCAATTCAATCCCGACAAAGCTGTAGCTACTAAAGAAGATCAAACAAATTTTAGAATACTTCGGCTTAAATCGATTTAACAACTGTTTACGACAATTATGCCGGTTTATTTGATACAATAGAGAAATTTCAAAATACAACAGTGTCATTTGTGGAGTCAATGCAAATTATGAACGATGTAGACGCATTGCTGTGCCCTACGAATGATATTAAAAGTAAGTATGTGGGTTATATATAATATCTATAATTAAATAAATAAATTAACATTACTCTTTGCCGATATATACGTGCGTTAAACTCTAATATATGAATCTCAATTAATGTTCTAGATTGCAGACAAAAGTGGCCCACTCTATTGATAATTGCTGTTTGGCACCGCGGTAGGGATGACTCACAGCGCTTGCGCGATACATAAGCACAAGGGTGCAGTCATTCGTAGCAGAAGTAGCTGTAAAAGTTGAATACGATTTAACTGAAAAAGATGCCGTTATGTTTGGAGGTATGACGATTCTCATGGTTGTAAAAGAAGAGCGGCATTAACTGTTAACACAATGGGATGTTTTAACTTTTCTGGGAAGATTTTTCTCTAAATATGACATAACTTATACAGTACATATATTTAAATATGGAGATCTGTTAAATATTGACAAGGTTTCTTTTTCCAATTTTAATAATTTTAGAAAATAAATGCATTTGTTAAAATAACTAAAGCTTTTGATAGTTCTACACTTAGCTTTCAAAATGTTATATGGTTAGTATTAGGTGTTAATAATTTCAAATAAATCCGACATTGTAAAATTTCGTTGTAGCTAACAATGCTATTAGCTTTATTGGGTAGTTTTTTCAAAAAATTGTTATAATAAAAAAAGATTAGCTTATATCTAAGTGCCCCGCGTAGTAATAAGGATAGATACATTTGAAAGTGTGGAAGAAAATTTGGTTTTACAGTGATCTACTAGTAAACGAGCTTCAAGAAAAAATCATTTCGCCTTGAGATTATCAGTTATCAGTAGAGAGGACAAAAGGGAGCGAAATCATACCTGTTTTGCAGCGACTAAACAGATTCGTGTTTTGCCGACTCAGTAGGCAACACGAACACTTTCTTATGAGGCGAATAGACACGAGTCTGTCTAGTCGGTACAAAAAAAAGTATGATTTCACTTGTTTTTGTCTTCTCTACTTATCAGCGAGTGAGAATTGATATTGATGCATAAAATTCGGGAATGTAATATGATACATGTTCAATGCGTATTGCTTATAAAAATTCGATGAGATTATATATACTTAGTAGCTAAAATTAATATTTGAAAAACAATAAAAACGTATTAAAAGTTATTACTGAAGTAGTGAACAGGATAATTGATGGTATATATATGGTATATTTGTTTTGTATATTATAAATTTGTATAATTTGTATATTTTGTAATATATCGTATATATAACAAAAAGTATTAAATAAGCATAGGTTCTATTTTTTTTTTTTTTATTAATAGAACTAAAACGGATTTAATAAATTATAGATAGTTATTGAAATACAACTTTAAAAGTAAATAATTGGAAAAATAAGAAAAAAAGCAAATTACTATGTAAGAAAATATTCCCTATAATAGTTGTTGAATACGAATCATTGAACCTGCGCTATCGTTGTACTATCTTGATTAGTTTTGTTAAATTGTTATTTGGTCAAGTAAATGTTCTCAAAGAGAAAAATTAAGGAGTTAAGGCCGGCAGAAGTTGAAGGCTTAAGGAATCAGAGCGCCATCGTATTGAAACTACATTTCTTGACGATGAAACAGGGAAGTATGTTCGATTGTCATAAAAAACATTTAATTTAAAAAAGTTGCATAATGTTCAGTATTTAGCCTGCGTGATAAAACTTCTAATTCGAACAGTTCTTTGTTGTACTATAAAATTCTGCTCGCTGACAATAATTTTTCTTTGTAATACTTTGTAATACTGATGCGATGAACTTGATAATGGATTGATAAATACAAAGTACTAAGAGAGACAAAACTGTGCTGCAATGTGTTTAGTGTTCAGTGTGGAATTGTCCAACGTTTCATCAACTACACAACTACATTCTGGCGTGATTACCTCAGTCATTGCGTAGAACATCGTCTATTAGTAAATTTACTACAATGATACTTCCTAGATACCTCAAGATAATTACCGTAACATTACGTTCAACTCACTCATTTGGAAAACTGCCAAATTTTTTTTCACAAACTATCTTGTTTGAATTTTAAAGGCAGACTACTATATTACCTAACATAAACTAAAAACTACACCAAACCCATTTACTTTGAAAATTATCAATTTTATTTTTTCAAACAGTGTTGTTCACCTTTCAAACATTAAGCTACTTGATGTCCTAATCTATATTACTTAAACGTATTAGTAATATCTATAGCGTAAACAACTTTAAAGAAGAGAAATATGAAGATAAATGCAGAGAAGACTAAAGTCATGTCAATAGGGAAACACGATGCGACGATGATAATTTATATAGATGGAAAGGTTTTATAACAAGTAGAAATATTCAAATATCTCGGAATAAATATATATCAGGAAGGTAAAGAAATTTTATAAAAAATAAAGGAAATTTCAAAGAGGACAAAAATAACTGTGTTTGACACAATATTTAAACCTGTATTGACATACAGCAGTGAGAGTTGGATCTTAAACAATCAAACTAACAGTAGAATACAAGCGTTGGAGATGAAATATTTAAGAGCGGTTAAAGGGGTCACTCGAAAGGATAGATTAAAAAGCGAGAAGATCAGGGAAGAATTAGGAGTAGAGTCAATTTAGAATAGTATAGAGAGGCAGAAACTCAAATGGTTTTGGGCATATGGTACGGATGGAAGAAGAAAGACTGACGAAAGGAGTATGTCTGGCAGGATCAAGACAAAGTCAAGAGAAAAAGAGGGAGGCCAAGAAAAACATGGGATAGCACAATAGAAGAAAGCTTGAGAAAAAGAGGGATATCGTGGAATGATGCAAGAAAAATGGCAAAAAATAAGAAAGAATGGACATCGCTTATCTAAGTCGAATATCTATCTTATCTAATCGAAAGTCGAATCGGTTAAAAATTAGGTCGTCCCTACCGCTGTGCCGAACGATATTGATAACATATACTTACCACATCGAAGTTAGTAAGAGAACGGTTCAGTGGTGCGTTATGACCTGTTACTGAATCCCACGCCCCATGCATATCGTACGTCATCACGTGAATTAAGTCTAAATACCTAAAAGTGCGAAGATTTGAGCATTACATTCTTGAACCAACATTAGACATGAAGACATGAAAGAAGTAAATATTGACTGTTGTAAATTTAGAATCTGATTGATGTAGATACATACGCCGCAGGATTCATATTAGACATATTTATTCTGCATTATTTTTGTCAATTGCTCTGGATTTTAGATCGTCTTTACATGATGCAATAGTTGATTCATTTGAACCATTAGAATATATAGAATAGTTTGTATCCTTTTCTAATTGTTTGATCAAATATACTTACTCTGACAGCTTGGGTACATCATAGGATGTATCAATTGACGGTGGACAAGCTGCCACAGCGGCAGTTAATAAATAACGCTGCTGGAAGGCTTCTCTCATTTCTTTCAATAAAGTGGAGAAGTTATTCTGAAAGTATGAATAGTGTAAGCGGAAGTATGAACACTAGCATTTTCTGATGTTTGCGCACCTTGTCTGTAGTTGCGCCACCTCTTTGACCTGGATATTCCCAATCCAAATCAAAGCCATCAAAATTGTAAGTTTCTAAAATTGCAGAAACGCTAGTAATAAATGTTGCTCTACAAGCTGGTTGGCCAACCATATTCGAATATTTCGTTGAACCTTCGTTCCAACCCCCAATCGCCAACAACGCCTTTAACGCGCTATTTTGATTACGCAGGGCCGTAAAATTATAAAGATTGCCTGGTACGTAACGCGGTCGTTAATCAAAATGCACTGACATTATCATGGCTTACCTAAGTCAACATCAAGCCATGGATCGAGAAGACGAATTTTGCAGTCAGTTCCAAGTCCGGCAAAAGCATAAATGATATGGGTACATAAATAAGGATCTATGTTTCCTACGGTATATTTGCATTCTCCTTGACGGTAATATGCCCAAGTTCCATGATAACATACTATTTTATCTAAAACAATGCAATATCTATCATAGTTGCACAATATGCACGGGCTGACGACACACGTGGTCGTTACAAAACAATTTTAGATATCAAATTTCTAACAGTGAGGCCCTCCAATAAATTAACATTATACTATAATTTATAAATGAAGAAATTTGGCAGATCAGTACAACATTTCTGTATATCCCGAAGACTCGTAAGGCCATTAATACCGATCGATACAAAGAGGGCACTAATTATTGGTATCAACATTTAGCACCATACACATTGATGCACTGTGTTAAAGTCATTCACTAAGTAGATTTTTTTATAGTCGGAATATAACGATTAATTGTTATAAAGGCTACTATGGAAATCATTCGCGGTATGGCTACAAAGATTTCATCTATCTTCATCGATCTTCATCTATCTTCACATACGTATTACCATCGAATTTCCAATATATGTGCCTGTTTGTATTGTATTAGTATAGTATTTGCGCATGTTGCAGTCATTTGTTTACTGTAAATTTATTTATTGTTGTCCCTGTGGAAATTGTTGCCAGATAATTTCGTGATGAATACACCTGATTTTATCCATTTGGAAGGTACCACAATGTTTGATCGGAATTTGAGGCTACTAAATTTTGGAGTTCCCTCCTAATGAGTAGAGATGGTTAGATCTTCCGCAGCTCCTTTATATAGCATGTTTACTACATGCGCTTCATAGCTATCCAAGAGCGAACCAACTCATAGCTAACACAAAGAAGATGTTTACCAAATCCCCTAAACGAATTCGCCAATCCAAGAACTTCTATTCGCGAACCAACTGGGGTACTTAACTTGTAGCAGTATAATATTGCCGTAAAGCTTTTCAGAGTATCAAACCTTTTGACCATGAAACCATAGATTCTGACTATTAAAATAGGTCAAGAACTGTTTTCGAGTCTTCAAACTGAGGCAGATACAGAGGAAAATTTCGGAAAATACTCTGTCGTTGGAGAATCCTTTGGAAAATTGCAAAACAATGCATTATCCTTATCAGAAGCCCTTAATGCCCTTGATAAGATGAAAACGGCCCTGGAAAACTTGACAGTTAATCTAACCAAGCACGTATCACAAAAATTTGCAATCGTTCTTAATAAAAATCCGGATCTGTAGAAAATGCGATTTATAAGCAAGGATATAAGTGACATGCGCGATAATGAAAGCTATAAGATGCATACGTGTATGTAGAAGGGGAAATGTATCTACAATGGAAGTAATATGAATGTTACAATTCTATCCTAAATTCTGTATGTGATTCACATTCGTCTACATCCAGCTGATAATAGAGAAAAGCAAGCACATATAATTTTTTTTCTTATTGCTTTCTCTGAGAGGGATTTTCATAATTGTATTCAACTGGACCGATATACTGATTTGATGCAGGTTACACAGAGAGTAACAAAAATTACATTAATAAATGATGGGCTAATAATATCTGCATGAAATGGGCAAAAGTAAGTGGTAGACAGCAACAATATGACAAAACAAAACGATTCTCCTTTGAGATTGGTGAACATTTATCTATCAAAATAAAATATGGAAAACGCGCTCCTTGCTCTACGAAAACCAATATTAAGGGTAAAGATAATTTGTGGTAAATACAAAGATAACATGTTTGTATTTTTTTAAACCATTCCAAAAAATAATGTGCTCTATTTTATTGTTGCATTCCACGTTGAGATATGCGATGCTACACTTTTTTATGGCAAGAACCATACATATCGAAAGTTGAGTGGACGGGAAGGCTTAATGGATTGTACGAAACGAGGAACAAGATTTAACAAAAGATGTTTTCTTTTTTTTACATTTTTGTAATAAAAACTAAAAGCATGTCCTATCCGTTAAAGCCATAAAGAAATAGTTGTCGTTTAAAACTTGAAGAAATCCGAATAATAATTTTCAGTTATAGGAACATGTGAATATACTTGGAAATATTTTTCACATTACTTATATTAAAGCTTATTACTAGAGAGGACAAAGGCGGATGAAATTATTATTTTTTTTACTGAGACTGGACAGACTCGTGTTTTGTTGACTCTCGGGGAAACCAGTAGGCAACGCGAATCGATTCTCATGAGGCGAATAGACACGAATCTATCTAGTCGGTGCAAAAAAGGAATAATTCCACCTGCCTTTGTCATCTCTACTTATTACAAACAAAAGCAAGCTAAATAATTACCAGTAGCAGCAAATGCAGACACAATTATTGCAGCTAATGAAATAACGCTTTTCCACATACTTGGAGTTACCATTTGAATGCACATTTCACTTCTCTACATGAGCCTTACTATTAACCTCCTTTTATATGATTTTGTCGTGACCATCTCGGTGTTTATGCATCCAAATATGTCATAAAATTTAATTCTTTTGTGTGATAAAGCGATTAACATGGAAAAGTTTCCTAGAAAATCTACAATGCTATTTCTCAACATGCAAATACTGATTATATTATTTGTGGCAACCTTAACGTAAATAAACTTTAATTTTGCGAATTTAAAAATAATTTCACAACCATTCGTATATGTTAATGGAAGTTTATCATCTACACATGTAACCGTCAAACACAAAAGTAACCGGAAAGCTTTAAGGTGTTACTGCAATTTGCTGTTGGCGGTTGTTTCGCATATCCAAAGTGCCACAAACAATGAGGAACGTAACATATGTTACACATTGGTTTATTTTGAATGATTATAAAAATATAGTAGAAACACATTTAGCATTCTACGTTCTGTTTCCACGTAGACTATTCGTCAACAAAATTAATATTTCAACTCCGCTATTGCCAATATTTTTGGGGTCCAATGCTGCCCACTAACACTATTATTTTATTTCGTAAATATTTTTATTTGATCACCAAGATCAATACATTCTGCAGTCGGAGAGCCGATACTACTTTGCCAAGCTAGAAGGTTTTAAAAAATATTTTTTTAAAACAAGTACGTGACAATTGTTTTACTAAATTTGTCGAGCAACTAAATCAATACTTATGCAAAATTTAGAGACTTACATATTCATACTTATTTGGTCATGATTGCGAGAGTGCGAGGGCAACACCGGTGGTCACCTGTTCCCTCCATTTTGGTTTCATTTGATGTTTTCGTCTTATCAGGGAATGATACTTACTTCATTTTAAAACAAAGAAATTAAGTCTGCAACTAATTTTGAAGATAGAATACTTACTGTATGAAAGTTTTGAACAATGCCTATAAATAATAATAATGATTGGAAGGACTGTGAGCTACTATGGCAAATAATACAATGGCGTCGGTGCACTCCGCACCACACAAGTTCAATTAATTAATCCCGTACAGCCGCTTCGAGCGTGCATACGATTCTCATTCTTAAATGTTAATCGAATGTCCTGTTCTATATTTACTTTATATTTTACGTTTCTTCTTCTGAAGAAGCACTATATGATTGCGAGCGTGTTTAGTTAAGCATAAAATATAATTTTATAATTACTAGCAGCAGCAAATGTAGTAACAAGCATAGCAGCTAACATAATATAGCTCTTTCACATGCCACTCACTCTATATCATCTTGCGGCTTGTATTTCTCTACCTACCAAAGTAATCAATAGAAATGCAGATCGCAGCGACTAGACTGACTCGTGCCCATTCGTCTCATAAGAAAGGGTTCGTATCGCCTATTGGTTTCTCCGAGAGTCGACAAAACACGTGTTTGTCTAGCCGCTGCAAAAAAGGAATAATTTCACTTGCCTACTAATCAGCTTTATTTACATAACATTGAAGGTATATCTCAACATTAAGCTAATATTTGGTTAACACATCTTTATGAAATTTAACAACATACCGAGTGTTCATTTGAAAACTTCTCGCCCTAAATTTCCGCAACAATTTGCAAAAATTTTCTGAAACACGTAAGAAGTATTACCAAGAGGGACAACCTTTTATGCAAAAAGTGACTTACCAATTTTAATTTCTCCGCTCTCGGGGGATACTCCCTCAACAATCTTAAATGAAAAGAGGTATCGAGTGATATCTTATTTTAATGGTCCTTTGAAGCAGTACATTTAGGCATTTAATTTTTTTTAAATTGATCTACTCATTTTCGAGATCTTTTTTATATAGATATTTTTATTAAGAAATTATTTCGACTTAGTTTCATTTGTATTTCTAGTTTCTTAGGAGAAAAGCTAGAAATTTTAGGAGTATTAGAACAAAAATCAATATTAAAAATCTTTATAAATTTCTGAAAAATAGAAACAAGGAAAGTAAATAACCGTACAGTTATTTGAGCTTTAAGTTATGTTTAAAACAGAATACGTACGTTATAACGGTACGTTTTTCTGCCCATTTTGCGCTCGTTGATTCAATGTTATTTATAGAACATTAAAGTAATGGTAATAGGGTGGAAACACTTGGTATGAAAGTTAGTCTTATAATTATAAAGCTCCCAAAATTGGGAGTTACGTATGTACGTAAGGTCCCAAGTAACTTTGGCAACTGTATTAAGGAAAATAGAACGTATCCTAGAAACCACGGATTGAACAAAAGAATGTTAGTAATATATAACTATGTTCAACTGTTTAGAAGATCTGCGAACCAGTTGTTAAAGACGCTTTCAACTTTAAGTACAAGTGTACTAAATTCTATAGTGACTATATTTGTGAATAAGACGCTATCTGTTATACAACGAATAATATATTTTCCCGGTAATTCATATAATTTTTATATATCACGAACCATAACATCGAATTAAAGGTTAGCAGCTTACTAAATTGGACCAGTTGCAAGCCGATATGGACAGGTCAAAGTATAAGCCAGGTTGGCAATTGAAGCGATATTCGATATAACTGTTCCCGTTCACAATACATTGGTAGAAAACACTGCAGTCATTCGGATCTCTTGCAAACCCAGGAGCAGTACAAATAGGACCTGGCGGAGGTAGAGAAGGAGTGGGTGTTGAAGACCCATCACCCGAGCCCGGGTTTGCTGTTGAACCTGGGTTGGAAGTTGAACCTGTGTCTCCCGGTGAACTTTCGTCTTTCGGCGTAGTTACTGGTGGAGCTGGGGGGTCTACAACAGGCTGAAGTAATTGTACAAGTTAGTTAAATCGACGTAGAATTGCGCATTGTATTTACCAATTGTAATGTCCTTCCTATCGTTTTCAATATGATATTTTTTTCACCACATGCACCGTTGAAGTCATCTGTTTCGATAGACCAGACCATAATGCCGCCTACTCCTCTCGATTTTACATATTCCGTCTAAAACGCAGAGAAACGTGAATTTCTTCAATACATGTATATATATCACCCGTAGTTACCTTCAAAGCTATAGACTCCGGATTATCGTACGAAATCCATTGATCCCCTTTGTATGCATATGGAACTAATGCTTCGCTGTCCCATTTCTGAGTCCAGCCACCTTGAGCAAGTAGTAGACATACCTATTATAAAGAAACGGAGAAGATCATGTATATAGAAATAGATAATTACGAAAGGCATTATTACCTCATTATAGCCAAGTATACCAGATTCTTGTGTACAAGATCCGGCAGTACCACCATTAGAAGCGGGACAACCTACACAGTTATTGTTCGCATTGGTTAGTCTGAAAGTACGTCCGTAAATGGGTAATCCGATAATTATTTTTTCTGGATCGCCTCCTTTTTCAATCCAAGTGTTCACACAGTCGTTCTAGAGATGTGTTTCGAAAAATTATTTATTCGTACAATAAAATCAACAGTAGATACCTACCACATTGAAATCGGTAGATGCATTCGCAGACCGGTACAGAGGTGAATTGTGACCGGTTACTGGATCCCATGCTCCGTGCATATCGTACGTCATGACATGAATTAAATCTAAATCACTGAAAATGTGTACAATTAAGCCGTTTTCCAATTCGTTGGCGTTTAATATTTGAGATATTCACTACAAGCTTTATCCGTACTTCAACAACAATTTAAGCTTTAGATATTATTCAAATAGTAAACTGATTACAAAATGTCGTGGAAGGTGGAAGGTTTGCAATGGCGACGTGGTTTCATTATTTCTGTCAATAATTACTTTGAATGGTATCTATCATGTAAAAGAAATACTAGGAATACAAAGAACTAAACTAAGTACCATAGCTATTTGTTTGTTGAATATCTGCCAGAAAGAAAAGTAATTCTCTGTTATGGGCTTGCATACAACTATCGCTTTTGCTTGTTCCAAAATTCACAGATAAAGTTAGGTTTTTGAAATTATTTTCTTGATGTCTGCTTAAAATATAATTTTAACAACCGGTTGCATTGGCCGCAATACCTTTAGCAGCATATGACTCTTCTCATGAGTTCTCATCTTCTCAAGAGATAAATAACTCATGAGTTAACCTATACGATGTCGATCTATGCAATAAGCATTAATAGGCAAAGATTCTCCTTTAAAAATGACAAAAATAATATGAAACATGCAAGAAATGTTGCCTATTTTTCATAAATCGGGCAACACCCTTTATATCTTAATTAACCCTAATATCATTGCAAGCATTATTTTCAAACTTAGACAATTCATGCAATTGGTCTTTTAGTCTTTTAATATAAAATAAACGTCAACATTTAAAAGATAGAGATAGAGAATAAAGAACAATGTCGAATTTTCCCATTTCTACATCAAGTGATGGCAAGTATTCATGTTCAGCGAGCAAATTTTCCCCAATTCTACAAATTGACAATTAAAAATCAGTTTAATTTCGCAGGAAAGTGCTGGGAGGATAACTTGTTGAGTGGCTTATTCAATTGTTTATGGACTAAATTTGAAGCTTGGTGTTGTTTTCTAGAAAGTACGGATAAGCTGGTTAGTACGGAAGTTAATTCTGCACATAAGTAAACACAATTAATCGAAAATGAATTTGATTCATATCAAGAAATCATTCTATGAGCTTATCACTAACAACATATTTTTCATACGAAATGATTGATTAACTTGTTTGTAGTTTTATTTATTTAGAGCACTTAATAGTTAATGTAGAACTGCGTCAAGTTTGTAAAAAAAAATGTAGACGAAGCTTAAGTCACCAGAAACTTAATATTACAAATATTTCTTATTGTATTCAATGCAACGAATGAATCTAATTTAATAGTAATTGTATCGTATACTTATTTCTTAACTTGATTTTGATAAGTGCTTATTTATACCTTGATATCGCGGGTACATCGTACGATAAGTCAACTGACGGCGAGCAAGCTGCGACTGCAGCTGTTAACAAATAACGTCCATTAAAGGCTGCTTTCATCTCCCTTATCAAGGCGGAGAAATTATCCTGGAAGAAGAAAATCAATTGAACGTACAAAATGAACGCGAAAGTGTACGAATGTCGTTCATTATCAAAATCTATTTAGAATTGAAGTTTGCCTTAAATAATGATGACGTACCACGTCTGCGGGAACGCCTCCTCTTTGATTCGGGTACTCCCAATCTAAATCGAAACCATCGAATCCGTAGGTTTGTATCATATTTATAACGCTGGTGATAAATGTCTGTCTACAAGAAGGTTGGGCAACCATGTTAGAATACTTAGACGAACCTTCATTCCATCCTCCAATAGCTAGTAACGTCTTCAAACCGTTATTTTGATTGCGCAGACCGGTAAACTTCGTAAGTGCTTCTGTAAATCAATTGCTTAGTAGAAGTGCGATATTTTCGGGTAGTATCTTGACTCACGTAAATCTACATCGAGCCAACTATCTAGAAGGCGAACGGAACATCCATTAAGTCCCACGAAGGCATAAACCATATGAGTGCATAGGGTAGAGTCGATCATATCGACGGTGTATTTGCAGGTTCCAGGTCTGTAGTTCGCCCAGGTTCCATGATAACATACTAACTTGTCTGAAACATGATCCATTTCATAAATGAAACAGATTGATTCACACATTTCTCGGTTTTGCAAGTAATAATTTTTATGGTAGTCTTAATGTTTGAAAGAATCTCGTGTCTAATTTATTCGCACAGCGATTAGTCGGAGAACCAAATTATTGCTAGTGATTAGCTTAGTTAATCTCGGGAAACAATTGGAAATTGTTAATCCTGGTCGGACTGAGTAGCTTGAGATACAATGGAAATTCTAATAAAGATATGAGCAGTAATCTTATATGTATTTGAGTTGTTATTGTTGAATACAAAATATTTATTTTGTTTGTGAAATATACATTTGCCGGATTTGGTTTGTATTTGGGTAGTTATAGGTGCGCTTAGAAAAGTTCTTCAAGTGGTTTGGGTAAAATAACCAGTGTAATAGTTAATTACTATTTATAAAATTTGAAAATATGGAAAAAATAAAAGTCGCGAAATTTGAGCTACAAAATTGTGGATTCTTTCGAAATAACTGATTGTGATCAATGTACATCTAAACCAAAATCTTATACGTGAGCTGCTTCCTAGCGTAAGAGGCAAAACCCTTATAACAATGACCAATTCATTGTATAGTACCATTGTCTCGATAAGGAAAATTAATTTCGACCGTCCTGAGCTGCCTAATCCTGTCACTTTTTAGATGTAAATTATTCGAGAAAGCAAGTATAGTGTTAGCCGGTCGATTATGCGACATTACCAGCTCCTTTTGCTAGAACTTCCTAGAACACGAATGGCCAAAAGATGCAAGACTTTATCCAGTCCCATCAGCTAAACGAAACCATACCAATACAGCGATTCACCCAAATAGAGTTAGACCACAAAATACGGAAGCGATCCGCTGATGTCACTGGTCATGACGCATTCAAACACATTGCATCCTTCAGCATGATGGCTACTGCTTGATACCCTTTCGGACACTTATACTGCCAGCACTCCCACCATTATGATCGGTGATCTGATGCCAAGCATACGTTTATCTGTCTATCCATATAATGGTAGACGCGTGGACGCGAAGAAGGACGCGTGCTTCTCCCATTGTCTTGAGGTTCGCAACGAGCTCTGTGCAGATCATAACCGCGTCCTCTAGTACCTTGATGAATATGTCCTGCCATCAGATTTTGAAAGGAAGACAATTTCACAACCCCTTTTTGGGGACGTTTGTCTCACACAATGGAGTCGATCGATATCATGGACAACCCTCTCCGATTGGAATTCATACAAGACAGTTTAAACTACGGTAAAACCACTGTAAGAGTTAATGCTAATGATGTCTGTACGTAGATATAAGAACGACCATCGGATGAAAGAATCGACTTAGGAAACGCTAGCAAATAACGTTGGATCTTACGGATAAGAAAGAATATGACAAAGTAGACGAGCGATTGAACCCACTTTTATGAGAGCCGTTGGGAATAACTGATAAACTGCCTGTCCGATTTTATGGAACACTATGGAAGTACGAATGTTAAAATGGAAACGCGCGATTCCGCCTACTCGTTGTTTTGTCGGCATGGCATATACTTCTCAGGACAAGATTGTACTAACTCACTAGAGAGGACGAAATCGAGTGAACCGCGAACCGAGTGAACATATTTTTTTTTGCAGCGACTAGAGAGACTCGTGTCTATTCGTCTAATAAGAATGGATTCGTGTTGCCTACCGGTTTCCTCGAGAGTCGACAAAACACGTATCTGTCTAGTCTCTGCAAAGCAGGTATGATTTCACTCGCTTTTGTCGTCTCTAGTAATAACCTAGACAATTATCATATCGATCGCGTCGAAATTATATTACTTTGGCTAAGAGGTCCTGATGAAGCTATGCTGGTGGAATACACGTCATTAAAGCCGGTTTCGTCGCAGATAGTAAAGACAATTATTTCACCGCTAGTAAGGCTTCATATTTACTGTCGGCTACGTAAGTCAACCATTACTGCCCGGACTGGAGGGAGGTAAGTGTTGGCCCTAACAATGGGATGGAATGTTTTTCTTTGTGCCCCAAGAAATTAAATACATTAAAATATCAATACATGTAACCATACGTAACGTAACACAAAAAATGTTAAACCAAAATTGTTAAATATTGGTGGTGTAGAGTGTGCCGATACCGTTCGTGTCACACTACCACAATGTTCAGTACTATCGTCATTGACGTAGTAGGAATAAAGCAACGTCCGATAGCAATATGACATGTCCTGTAGATCCTGGAGGAGACTAAATATATCAGAGAAATGCAGAAAGGGTAGAAAGGTAGAAAAAGTAGAAAGGAAGTGAATTAAACAAGGATCGAGAAGATGACCCACCTAATATTCGCATTTTAGTTGAAACAATAACAATTACAGTGGCCAATTTTTCGCAATTTCATTCTATAATAATTTAAATTTTCCTTACAAACTTTCATTTTAAACACCTCATCTAGAGTTTACCTAAATTGAGAATGAGTCAGAATTTAATTTTTAGACCAGATAAAACGATTAACAAGCAAAAATTTTTGGTAAGAACGTTATGCGAAAATAAAATGTTGTCTATGTAAGTACTAATAAATAAACTCATGAACAAACTGATTACAACTGATTACATTACACTATATATTCAACACAGGCAACTACAAAAATTACAAATAATACATCTCGGAATATAATAAACTAACAGCTTTTTCATGCGCTTACTGTATGTAGAAATATAAGAACGAATTTGACGTCACTATACCGACCACGTCTTTGATAAAACTTTGAGAAAACATATCTGTGTTTTATCATTAGACCTTTATTTATATTTATTTATATCGAAGAGAATTGAAGTTGTACCATTTTAAAGATAAACGGGGAACTTACGGGGAAATATTTCTACCGACACGCTACCATCCAGAAACCGAAAACTCCAAAAAGAGTGGGTGGGTGAAATGAATGTTTCAATTTTGGAAATTTTACGCTCTATCTATGCATATGCTTGCTAATGGTAGAAGAAAAAGTAGAAGTTTAAAGAGAGAAATTGTTTGATCTAACGAGTTTTATGAAGCAGTAACTAATTCGACCAAGAAGAAAGGTTATAAGCGTACCGACATTGTTACACATACCTTTTCGCTAAAAGTCGAACTTGGAAATAATAGAATAATGGAATAGAAAATGAACTATTTTTCAGCTAAGGACCTCTTTTTGAATTTTCGTCATTATCATAACCCATAAGATGTATGTTTTTAATACTTATTGATGCATTACAATGCCGCTTTATGCATAAAACACATGCAAACGTAATGAAGTTTCAGTTTTTCTAAGCCTAACATATTAACTGCGTTCTAGAAACGAGAGGACTGGAAATGTAGCGTATAAAAAGGAAAGAACAAGGAAATAAAACAACATTGGCGAAATATACAATAACAATATCAAAACGAATTAGTTTGGGGAAAAAATGTGTAAAGAGTTTTGTAGAAGAAAAAAGATGAATTGATGAACACCTTGCGGAAGCAAAGAATTATTATTTAACATCATCTAACGGAACTAGCAATATCTGCTTCTTTAGATACTGAAGACATGTAAAGCCAAATTATACATGAAATCCTAGACATTCGACAAGTTACAATCTTACCCAGATCGTAGCTTCATTCTAAAGCAAGTATAAAATGACTTCCTTAAAACTATAGCGGATATACCCAATACCAAATTATGAACAGAGTTTTAAGACATAGTCGAGCACGAGCGGAAAGCACTGGGAATTGCAGTTGATTGAAATAAAGGAATCCTTTCTATGAATCCAAAGGAGTTTTTGCATACTTTATTATTCCTCATCAAAGCAGAACAACTGAAACAACATTTTCACTTAAACTTATGAAGGCTAAATAAAGTATACGAAAGCTTGGAATTATAGAAGACAATTTTTCTTTCGATCTGCTGTAATCCCAAATGTCTATTGTAATTGTTACCTTAAAACATGCAATGAAATTAATTCTTTGTGAACAACTACGGAAAAAAAAGACAAAACATCTAAAATTTAATTGAGTTAGAAAGCTTGAAATTCTAGAAAGTAAAAGAAGTATTTAAAGGAATGCCTTATCATACGAAAGCGTTCCACGTTATGAAAAATATTGCAAACTTTATAGTTACCGGTGGCAGCAAATGCAGTGGCAAGCACCGTAGCTAACACAATGTGACTCTTCCACATGTTACCGTCTTGTCGCTGGCAAACCACCAAACCAACCAACTCGGAAGAAATCTGTGCATCGGCCCCTTATATACGGTACCTTATTATTTACATGACATTGAAGATATATCCCAAACGTAAACCTCACTAGATAAAGCACCTAAACATATAAGGCTTTAGATTCTGTAAATAAAAGAATATTTAATATACTATAAAAACTGAATATGTTTTTATCAAATTTAACAATATCTGTAAGTGAGTTTTATATTTATGTAGTTCCCGAAATTGCGAGTCATGTACATGCGTGTGACTAGGGTCTTACGATTTCAAACAATTCGGCAATGGTATTAGGTAAGATAAGACGTATTCTGACGGCCACGCGTTGTAACAAATTATAACAAGTAATGAAACGCAAACAGCTAGGCAAAATTTGTTATGTAATGCCTTATACAACTATTTACAAGTTTGCTCGCCAGTGAACTCATTGCCAGGTTTAAAGCCATTTTCAATGCTACTGGATACATTGTCTTTCTATACTAAATTCTATATTGATAAAAGCAAGTACGCACAACAGTGTTAATTAACGGAACGTAAAATTCATTTGCCACTTGTGGAGGAAAACCAATCGGTTTATATGATTTTACAAGAATCTAATTACACTGGCCAACAAATTTCAACTTTTGATCTTGCCATAAAATTATTTATACTAATTTCAATAGAAAATATATAAACATTTATTTTAATAAAAGGTAGAAGAGGAAGTTAGCTCGATTCTTTTTGTATTTTAATGAAAAGGGTTTTTTTTTAGATTAGATCATAATTTAATGTATATTTCAAATCATTATAATTAGAAATGTGAACTAATGCTGCTCCATTTCTTATAAACAATATCTAGAGCATCTCTTCTTAACATCCAACAGTAATCTGCTAACATGACAGGATTCCATTCCATCCCGTCCCTGATACCGTTTTTCCGTTCTCATGATGTCTTGGTGGAAGCGCTCACCGTGTTCATCGCTAACGTCGTCCATATTTTCCGGACAAAAATCCAAGTGAGAATGTAAAATGTGCACTTTAAGGGACATATTACAGCTAGCAGCGTGAAATGCTTGCAACATATCCATTACTAAAGTTTTATACTTGTCAGCTTCCTTGTATTCCAAGAAATTCGTGAAAACTTGTACCATGGAGAGCCAAGCTGCTTTTTCCTTCGCTGTTAATTTGGTTCCAAAGATTTCATCATTTACTATTTTACCTTCTTTCAGTTTCCCTTGTGTTAATTTTGGAAATTTTTCACGAAGGTATTTAAAACTTTCACGTTCGAGATCCAAAGCCTTTACAGTTTTTATTTTAAGTTTTTTATGAGGCCAAGTTTCACGTGGAGAGGTGGTATTATGATCTTTTCTTTTTCTACTAGAGGCCGATGTTGTATATTGTCTTTTCCTGATATAAACTGTTATCGTAGTGGCCACTCTTGCTTATGGTAATGTTTTTCCCAAAGACATAAACAGCAACAGTATTTGGTGTAACCAGATTGATTACCCAAAATAATTGGAATTACTTTAAAATCTGCACAATTATTCCGGGAATAGTCTTTGTACTTTATGTTTTCTAATAAATTGTTCAGATTTTCGTCAGTTTCTTTCATAGAAACAGAGTGACGTATCGGAATAGAAGGATAATGGTTTCCAGTATGCAACAAAACTGCTTTTAGGCTGGTCTTTGATGAGTCTATGAATAATCTCCAAGGACTGGGATCACGATGTATTCCAAAAGCTTCAGAAAGTTTATAAATATTATTGCAGTAGATTACCGGCCATACTATAAAGGCATTTTCTCTCTAACCACAGCTAAGCCAATATTGTCGCTTTTCGAATCACTTTTATATTAGATATGCTGTTCAATTTCATCAGTTATTAATTTAGGATAAATACCTCGTTGGTCAGTATTATTAATAATTTAAAGTTTCTTATATGTAGAGAGTATGTAATGTAAAAATGGATATACCAGTACTAGAAGCAAACCTTGTTTAGCTTTGCCTGGTTTATAAACAGTCTTATTCGGATATAGTACGAAAAAAAAATTAGGTGAAAGAAACGCATGAGTAATGCCTAAATACAAAATATTATGGTTCTATGTGCACGTAGTAACGAGAAAATGATTTTTCTTTATTCGAGTCCGACTCTGTCTTAGTTAACATATGGGAATCACCGGCAGTCGCTGAAGCAGCGTTCGGATATCCATTTAGTATGCACATAGCATTCACCGTCATTACACGCAATTGCAATGGCATCCTATACGAATATCGAATACACCGATATGATTTCGATTTATGGCGAAACAGGACAAAATAGTCTTGCGGCAGAAAATTTGTACGCGGAACGGTTTCCCAATCGGCGACATCCATCATCCGAGACAATTGTGAGAACCGTGTATCGACTTCGAGAAACAGGATCAGTAATTCCACGTTTCGAAGGTCGTGGCCGTCATATATCACGTACAGTTCAGCAAGCAGAAGAGCATATTTTAAACATCGTTGAGGCGGAACCAGGCATAAGTACTACAACTTTAGCCCAGCAAGTAAATGTGTCCCAAACGACGTTGCATCGAATTTTGAAAAATAATTTACTTCATCCGTATCACATCCAGCGCGTGCAAAGATTAACGGAATTAGATTATCCTCGCCGTCTTGCCTTCTGCGAGTGGTTTCAACGCACCGAAGTTCGTCAACCACGTCTTGCGTCAGTAATTCTCTTTACCGACGAATCCATGTTTACAAGAGATGGTATTTTGAATTACCATAATATTCACCACTGGGCAGACGAAAACCCACACGAGGTACACCAAGGCGCCTCGCAAGTTAGGATATCTGTCAATGTTTGGGCGGGTTTAGTAGGCGGTTACCGACTTGGACCACATGTGCTCCCACAACGATTAAATACAGAATCCTATTTACAGTTCCTCCGAGATGAATTACCCGAGTATTTGGATGAGATACCACTAGCGATACGGCAACAATTGTGGTTTATGCATGACGGAGCACCCGCGCATAGTAGTCGAGTAATTCAAGCATTTTTGAACCAAAGATTTCCACAATGGATTGGACGTGGAAGTCGTACTCCATGGCCACCTCGTAGTCCCGATCTAAATCCATTAGACTTTTTTCTGTGGGGACACATGAAAAGCTTGGTATATGATCGTCGCCCTGATATTGAAAATGTCGAAGATCTGCGAAATCGCATTTATGTTGCAGCTCAACGCATTCGCGAAGACATGGTAAATTTTACTCGTGTGCATAATAACTTTCGTCGCCGAATTGATGCCTGTATTAGAGCTCACGGTGGGCATTTCGAACATTTTTTACCTTAATAAATTATTTTGTCCTGTTTCGCCTAGATCGGTCCTTGTTAGGACCACCACAAATTTCATAAAAAGAAAAAGAGTGTATAACTACAAATAACTCAAAACCCGACATTTCGGATGCATTAACTTTAAACATTAAGAACGCAAATCATATGGTTATCGGCATATTCAATGTAAACACATAAACACTTCGACATCAGCTGTACGACAGACTAATGCATTTCAATAGACTATTCACTATTCATAGCATCTACAATGCTTTATCGATTTTTATTTGCATCTGTGTTAACTTTGATTCATCAGCGGTATTTGTATAATATAGGAGAAACAAAGATATGGACCGGCTTTACCTGCATTTTGGGCCCTAAAATTTGAACAAAATGTATATGTTACAAATAAATTTCTTTTTAAATTTTCAGTAACACATTGATAGGTAGTCTTCAGATTTCGGTAGCTTAAGTGCTATTTACAGGTAACCCTGTATAGTCTTTAGTTAAAAATAATCACTTCCTTTGGAGTACTATATCTTGTTTGGCAGTTTAGAGCAATGCGGTCAATCAGAAGTGCCAGTTTACAAAATATGGAGCATTTGATGAGGAAAAGCTTCTTAAAAGCAATCAGTTGCTATTGCGCGTACAACCATTTTGGGGCATTTTTAACCGCAAGGTGGTATTACGTTAGACACTATATGATTCCGACAGGACAGAACAATTAGCTACAACTTACAAATTTTCATGAATGATGTAAGCGAGGGGTTTACAGCCTGAATTATTTCATACCTAATTAAGGGACGTTCACTGATCTGTAATATTGCTCGATTTCGACGTTTACCTAAACTATAAGGGAAGGGAAATAACTCAAGGGTAAAACATATCAGGATCAATCAAAGATGATGGAAGAATTCTACCTATCAATGCGGGATTGTCCATTAGTTCTCTAAGAAAGTGTTGACGAGGAGAGACGCCATTTGAAGAATTTAATTTTTAAAACTCAAATGAGGTAAGGAAGATGCTTTGATGTACAAGCTGCCTTAACTTTCTGGTACCCATTGTGTAAATGGCAGGATGCCAATATTTCAGATGATGTAACGAATATCATAACATATTCTATCATGAATTTTGTATAGAACACTCCGTATTGTATTGTGTTTGTAGTTTCTCCATCTAGAACTAAACCGATGCAATATGAATTCCATAGGCCTGTTTCTAAGAGGTTCTGAAATATATATAATTGTGCCCAATAACCTTTATCAGAGATACATAGCTATTTTCTTTAAGAAGTACATTTCAGAGTACATTTTTGCGATATTGAATGGATGTACGTAGACATGCCTTCGAAATACAGTGTTCAATATTGAACATCAGACATTCGTTGGGATAATGTATATGTTTAATGTCGAAAATAAAGCATCTGTTTCAGACTAAACGCTAAGCCTGCCTATTTTTTTTTCCTTTTCGTTTCTGTTATTAGTATAGCGATGGCCTTACTAGGTGTAAAAGCTTCTGTGGCATAACCACAGAAGCCTTTTGAGTGTTGTTGGTGGCCTTGTAGCTAGGTGAAGCACAGTTAATTGTGTTCCAACTGCGAATGACGACTCGGAAATGCACCGGACCCACTAAAAAAATGTTTTGATCCTAGCGGTACTCTAACCTGCAGCACCTAAACCTTATTGACTAAACTGCCGCCGTTAAATATATTTCAATATTTTCCACTAAATTGTTTGTGGTGCTACTATTGCTTGCTTACTTAAATTGCTGTTCTTAACCTTTTCCAGCTTAAATTATGTTGTTAGTGAACAGCTCTTATAAGCTATTGGGCAAATATACCGAAGGAAGGAATTTCAAGCATTCACTGTATAGATGTATAGATAAACAAGTAAACAGCTATTAATTATTGCAATAAAAGTTATTAAATTTGTCTATTGTTTATTATAGTTTATCGCTTTTTCCAGATCTTAAGTTTCAATTTGAAGTCTACGGTATCAGCCTGCGTCAATTACTGTTACTCTGCATTGTTTCCCTGTTCGTTTTCACAAAAAAAGTGGATTAGTATTAAATACTTTTTCATTTTTAAGTCAGTGATGTGAACGTTTTCAGTAGCACCAAATTTCAGTTCTTTCAGAAATATTTTCGACTGTGTTATGATGAATGTCATTAGTAATGTTCTAAGTAAACAAAAATTATAACATTTAGGTGTCCCAACTGTCATTGTTTAACGTAAACAAATAAGAATTGTCAAAATATTTAAATTCATATTCATTGCAGATGATTTAATTTACATACAAGAAGATTAAGTGTTTTTTACAAGAAAAACTACGCAATCAGCCTAACGTTATTGTCTACTTGTTATCAAAATATGACTTTATGAAAAGTGAATGAGAAATTTTTCACAAGATCCTACAAATTTTATTTGTGCAGTAAACAAGCTCAATGCCAAAGATTATAAATGTATACTTCAAAAAGCTTGAAGCAGACATGTTATATGGAGCAAATTCGGTTGAACAGTTTTGAATAATTGTGCGGTGCCACGCTTAACGGCGGTAACATCGGTAACGATCAAACACTTGCTTTGGTGAAATTTCAAAATTGTCTAGTTTTCTAACCATTATATATTAATGTATTTATATTAATTATATATCATTTCGTGTACGTAAGATTACCTAAATAATAGAATATTAAAAATATTTTCATGAGTTAGGTTACCGTACAATATTGTGCGTTACGCTACTGATTTTATTCGAAACACAATTTCATGAAGACGGCGCAACCAATCTGTATTCATAGAAAGGCTTCGACAATCATTTTGTATCTTTCGGTATAATTAATTAATCAGATACAAGAATTAAGATAAACGCCAAGGACATCAAAAATAATGCTGAGAAACATATTTTATGCGAATGTGTTGCTATCAGTCGCACACGGCATTAACATTTCAGTAGGCTACTTTTCGCACCTTCTAAGTTGAAGGAAGGTGGAAGAGATCCTAGTTGTAGGGCACTGATTTGAGTGCGTCTTGCTCCTACTCACAAACACGGAAATTCGCGTATCGGTTCTGGTAAATTTTGGGTTCTTGAAAATACGGAGAATCGATGTTAATTAATTTTAGCAAATTTGCAACCTGTCTGCAAATAAAGTAATTAAATTCCTTATTTTGCTTTTTATTATTTTTGACGAAATTTATAGTAACGAGAAGATCTCAATGCGGTCGGTATTTGTTTATTTTTTGCAGCTGCGTCTCTCACCAGTAGATGACGCTAGTACTTAATATGCTTACAGGTTACGGTGTCATATGTTACTTATATGGTAACTACCTCATGGAGTTCTAAATTAATTTTTAAATTATTTAAAATTTTTAATTATTAAATTAGAGTGAATAGTGTTTCATGTTCCTTTTAGCTTTAGAAATGGTATTTTAATAATTCAACATGTTAAAAATTCCGTTACCAATCTATGCAGTAAACCGGAAATTTGGCATATATGATGAACAAACAAACAAAAAATTTGGCAGTAACGATGAACAAACTTACGGTCTTTAATGTAAATTAAATAAAATTTAATTTAACTCTGCGAAGAAATGAATGGGGAGCGCCGGAAGCGATACGGAGGGACGATCAGTGTGTAAGATTTACATATCATTCTGGGCGATGACGCGGAGACTTCTTTTGGATGATGCACGATGCCAAAAAACACAAGTCGAGAATCCGAATAGAAAGCTTAAGCATGTACGCACCGTCATATAGAAGAAATACATAGGGATTTTCAAAAGTTTGTTCACATGAAAACAAATAAAGTTTAACTAAACATTCGCAAATATGACTCGAAGAATAAAAAAAAAGTTATTTTAATAATAAATTGCCTCTTCCTTTCTGTAAAGGTTCTTTGAATCTGTAACGACCAGCGGTTCGTTACATACTAAAAGCCTTCATCTATTTTAACGCACGCACGATAGTACCTAGTTACAATAGATCTATTAAGGTCACAGTGACCAAAGGCATCTATGCCATTGTCCGACTATAATAGTAATAATCAGAACACTCATTCATATTTGCACAATTGAGCTTGATACTGTAAATGATCATAAAGTTTATTCGGAATTGTGAAGATTATGTTTCTTCTAGTTTCTGTGACGTTCAAATTTCCTTCAATTTTTTTTTTGGGAGATTCCGGAATATGTTCTTTATTCAATTTTCATACATAGTTTGGAAATTCACGTAGAATACATTTTATCTTCTTTTTTTATATTTAAATGAATTTTAATTCTAATTTAGTTTACCATATTGAAAGAAAATTAAAAGAACGAGTCTTCGAAAAATCTGTGGTAAGAATGTAAATAAAATTAATTCAACATGTTTTGTAGGCGAATTTTCAAATTATGTTTTTGTAAATGGAAAAAAAATATATTTCGAAATTTCGAAACATAATATAATATGTATCATTTTAATTCAAAATTCGGTTACAGTGTTATTATATACTATAAGGACATATGACCTCACGTTTCTCTAAAACTTGAACTAAGATTAAAACGGTTTGTTTATTTTGATTTCAACACATCAAAAGTAGTAAGGTTTAGTCGATTTCATTTGAAATAAAATGAAATAAATACGTTTTTGGCTGTTGTCCAGTGTAATTAGCTGTCGATAACATAATATAATCGTCAATAATATGAGATAAAATATAGAACATTGGAACATAAGGATTATTTGAAAGGGTTTTATCTTATATTACTGATGATAACGCAACCTTATTGTTTTTCGACCTCAGTAACTATAGCCTGATCATGACCTCACTGACGTTTGACTTGGCCCATATACCCATATGTATTAGTTACTCTAAAAAGTACACAACCGAATAGAAATTTATATCACCACTCCAGCCATCACTGGAGAATTGTTCTGTTTAAGATCATCTGATGATACATCAGATCACTGATCTGATCACTGATACATCTGTATAAGATATAACAGTTTGTTTGGCCAATACTTCGTTGCCCGATGCATTTCTTCAGGTACCTTTGTCAAAGGTACACAATTATTATAATATTACATTTAAATATTATTAAAATTAAATACACATTGAAGGATTGACAGAAATTTAACTCTACGAAATCAATTGCATTGAAAGAAATATAAATAAAATTTAAATATAGCCATTATAAGCTCAGTTTATGCTTGACTTTAGCAGATGTTAGTCGAGGAGTGGATATGGCTCAAATGTCTGAATTCGTATTCGTTAGACCTCAGATACTATGACGAAATCTTTGAAAACCAAATTAACAGCGAAGGAAAAAACAGCTTTACGGCTCTCCAAGTTTTCATGAATTTCTTGAGAAACAAAAAAGGTGACAGCAATAAAACTTTAGTAATGTAACTTAAAGTGCACATTCTATATTCTCTCTTGGATTTTTGTCCGGAAAATATGGGCGACGTTAGGGATGAACACGGTGAGCGCTTCCACTAAGACATCATGGGAATGGAAAAACGGTATCAGGGGAAATGGGATCTTGTTATGTTAGCAGATTACGGTTGGATGTTAAGAGAAGATGTTGTAGATATTGCTTATAAGAGACGGAGCAGTATTACTTCACATTTCTAATTACAATAATTTGAAATATACATTAAATTATGATCTAATCTAGAAAACCTTTTCGTTGAAATATTAAAAAAAATCGAGCTAACTTAACCTTCTACCTTTTATTAAAATAAATGTTTATATGTTTTCTATTGAAATTAGTATAAATTATTTTATGGCAAAATCACAAGTTGAAATTTGTTGGCCAGAGACATGATACGTCGTTTTTCTAATTGCCTTTGTAATCAGATAGTTCTGTTCGACGAGCCACACAGAATTTAGGTTAAGGAAATTCTAGGCATTTCGTTTTTGCGTGTACACATGTTCATTGTGATTCCTAAGGTAGAGATAGAAGAATGGTTGAAATCAAATCTAGCCTTGCGGTTTCGTTCCTTGTACATACATGTATATAAGTACACACTGTTATTGCTAATATACTTATACGTACTATTTTATTATTATTGTTATTATTATTATCGATCGATTTGTTCGGTAACTTCTTAAGAAAATTAATCGATGATATTTAGGAATGGAAAGATGTAGGTTAAGATAAAGCATAATTTCACTGCAATAAAGATATATTTGTTTCCAGTATTACATTCGGCTCAAAAAATCCATTATAGTAACAGGTAACATCGTAATTTAGCAGTTCACTGCAGAACAATAGTTGCAGGACGAGATAGCCGGGTCGAAGCACAAACCAGCAGCGCATGTAAATTTGTATGGAGTACCTCCGACACATTGATAGAAGACGCCGCAATCTGCAGAATCTCTACAGAAACTCGTGTTAAGTGTGCAACAACCACTGCCGCCAGATGGAGATCCTTCCGTGGTGGTGGTAGGTGTGGTACTTGTGGAGCTGCTTGGGTTGTCTGGATTTGAACCACCAGAACCAGTAGAGCCGCCAGAGCTAGGCTATAATCAGATTCTATAATTATGTGCGAGTTTAAAATTTACAGGACATTTTACCAAATTTAGCGTAGTTCTAATTGCGTTCAAGAGCGGATTTTTGCTACCACATAGTCCGTTGAAGTCATCTGTTTCCAAGGACCAAATCATAATACCACCTAAGCCTTTAGCTTTGGCATATTCGACCTGAAAATATGCAGGTTTGTATTACCAGGAGAAAATACATTAAAAGAAGATATGTTACCTTTACTGCAACCGATTGCTCGTTATCATAACCAATCCATTGATTTCCATTGTATGCGTAGGGTATTTGCTGTTCGTTATTCCAAATTACCGTCCATCCACCTTCAAGAATTCTTTGACAAATCTAAGTAAAGAAATTAATTCGAGTACTTATTGCGTAACATAATAAGAAAATAATTGTTGCTCTTTTCCTTCATAATAGTACAAATGAAAGCGATTGGTCTACCCAGTTGAAACCGCATCGTAATTGCATGAGAACGTCGACGTTTCGGTCTCAATTTAATAGAGCTTCCTCTGGGATGTCTACCCAATGTTTAGAAACAATTTCTAACTGAATTCAGAATGTTATTCGTTTACAGGACTTTTCGAAGTTTTACTATTAGAGCAAGTACATCAATCACCTCATTGTATCCAAGATAACCCATTTCTTGCGTGCATGGTCCAGCACTACCACCGCCAGAAGCTGGAGCACCAAGTCCCTTGTTGCTGCTGCTTAGGGTAAATGTGCGCCCATATGTTCCAATGCCCAGAATAATTTTCTTGGGATCTGCGCCCCTTTGTATCCAACCAGAAATGGCGGCGTCCTAAATAGAGAGAAAATACAAAACTGTATATGACGAAAAGTTCGTTTGTTGGAATACGTACAACATTGAGCGTTCTTGCGGTGCCAGTTTCGCTTGAAAGTGGATATAAAGGAGCGTTATGCCCTGTTACTGGATCCCAAGCTCCATGCAGGTCATAAGTCATTACATTAATAAAATCTAAATACCTGAAAGTAAGTACTGAATTGGTGTAATTCACTTGTAATATTTGCGATTACATGTTCGTCTCCTTTTTGACGCTGAAATGCATGTAATTTAGGAAAATGTTTTATTGCGCATATATCGTTTGTTTTTAAATGTTCTAAATTTCCCGTTTTGGGAGGTGAAAGCTACCTTTGGACCACTAAATGAACCGGAAACTCTCTGAATACTAATTCTACTACAACTAATTGTAGTAGAATTAGTCGTTGTAAAGTCTTACTAAAGCAATCGATCTGAGAATATTCTTTTGTGCGGTGGCGGCCCAACGGGGTGTATAACCTTTTTTTTCAATTAATTTATCGATATTTTTATTTTTAAATGTGGGATAATTTCTTTAAAGAACACTGAATCTGGAGTAATTCAGTCAGCTTTGTAAAAGAAAAGCAGCTACCCGGCATAGCTTCGGTAACATAGTGTAATTACTTTGCTTCTGGTATTTTCCCAAGAACTGCCATTATTGGAATAACCATATAGCGTAATTTTCTAATGAATTCTTTTTTTATGTATTTTAATAACGTTGCTTTAATCAATCACCCGAAAAATTTCCGTCACTTAAGATTATTCCTTATATCAAAGTTACCATTCGTTCCGTTCGCCAAGGAAAAAACGGTTCAAATCACAACCTTTCAATTTAATGATTTTTACGTGAACTTACTTAGATAATTGAGGAACTTCATAAGATAGGTCCACAGAGGCTGAAGCGGCTGCAACTGCGGCGGTTAATAGATAACCGTACTTCTCAAATTCTGCTCTAAATTCGGCTAACATTATGGAGAAGTTAGCCTGGAGAAGAATAAGTAACGTTAAACTTATTTTTACAATACGCTAATTCTTTGCTATTACTTTATCGCTAGCAGCGCCACCTCTTTGAGCGGGATATTCCCAATCCAAATCGAAGCCGTCGAATCCATACTTTTGCATGAAGGCTATAGCGTTCGCGATAAATCTTGCTCTTAATGTTGGACTGCTTACTACCGTAGTGAAAGCCATAGAACCTTCGTTCCACCCTCCTATAGCGACCAGCGACTTCAAATTGCTGTTTTTGCTTTTTAAATTGGTGAATCTTCTAAGAGCGCCTATCGATTTATATATATAGCGATAATAGAATGTTGCAGAAATTTTGCTTATGTGAGTATTGGTTACCTAAGCCGTCGTCTTCTTCCAGCCAGGAATCCATTATGCGAATCGATCCGTCGTTGTTCATTCCCACAAACCCGTAGATTACATGCGTACATAAGCTGGTGTCGATATTTTCGATGGTGTATTTACAATTTCCTGTCCTATAATTTGCCCAACTTCCAAGGTAACAAACGAATTTATCTGAAGCATTGAACATCGTTAGCAACAAATAATTAAAAAAACTCTCAAAAATTCTTCACACACAAAATAAATCATTTGGTAATGGTAACGTTCTTCATATATTAGTTCATAACAAACCAAATTTAACTCTAAATCAATTACGAATAATATCGAACGAAATCTACAAAACAAGGCAAATTACCTGTCGCGCCAATAGCCGCGGCGGTAACTGCGAGTAACACAACCAAACTCTTCCACATTATGAAATCCTTTAGTTTACTACAAGCACTTATGTATTTCTACAAAACTTGTGAATCTTTCAGTAAATGTGTTACCATTTATACCACGACTTTTTATTATTTTAAGATTATATTTTATTTTTTAAAAGATAAATTTTAAATATGTAATTAAATTTTTATTTAATTGCACCGAAAGCGAGGTACACTATGCAAATAAAAAAATTCGTTAATTATTCCTATAGATATGATCACCTCGTGCTACAATTAAAAGGTTTAAATGTAAGATAAGTAGGCACCTAATAGTAAAAACGTAGTGCCGTTTGTTGAATAAACAACATAAACGTATTCTTTGGACCAGTTATCAGTATTTCTTCAAATAAAGTTATTATAACTACGAACATAACGAAAAGTTTATATCAATGTTACTTTGTATAGCCTTACGATATAGAAAGAGACTCGTGTGATCGGGGTGTGAGGATATTTTTGTATTTGCAATACAAGTTATGGCTATGCTTACACATACAGCGAAACGACCACTTATTTCAGATCTTTTTCAATATTCGTCAAATAGTTCTTTACTCTCCGAAATCAACGTACTTATTTGTCACGTCGCTAATATTGCCATATCACCCTCATCGTTTTCCATGCACCAAAGGGTTATTAAAGGTATTGTATGTATAAGTCAAGTTGATTTTTTTTAGTTTTAATAATATAGTTATTATTATTATTTTTAATTAAAAATAATAATAATAAATAATAATCATTTTTAATAATTATTATTTTTGGGAATGAATTATTTCTATTTGCTTCATGTCTTGTAAGAAAATTTGACCGCACCGAAGTACCCCTGATAACCACTTACCTGGTGCAGCAAACGTTGCAGCCGCAAAAGCAGTCAATAGAAGCAGACCTTTCCACATTCTCAGAACTCGGTATTGTAACTAGCTATAGTCTCGTAACTGACACAAACACTAGGAGATGTAAAAACAATGGTTTTGAGTTTTCTTTTATAGAATTTTTTTTATTGTGTAGACATTCTGTTACTTATCTATCTAATCCTGCAGTTAAATATGGTAACCAGAAGCGAATTAAATTATACATTTCACATGCTGTGTTTACACAAAATTCTATCTATTTTTTCGTAATTATATTTTTACACAAGCATTTAGTTTATCGGCTTTAATTTGAAGCGTTTTTAGAGTTTGTTTACAGCTTAAACGATATTAAATGTAAAAAATATTCATTAATCGCGACGATGCAAAGGACATAAGAAGGATGAATTCTATTTAGCAGATGAAACGATTACTTTTTTGCAGAGACTAGACAGGTACGTGTTTTATCGACTCTCGGGCATACAAGTGGCCAACACGAACTCTTTCTTATGAGACGAATAGACACGAGTCTGTCTAGTTGCTTGAAAAGAATAATAATTTCACCTGCCTTGGTCATCTCTACTAATCAATAACTTCGGGTATATCCTTCATGAAAAATGTGTTGAAAGCAATACAAGAAGCAAAAAGATGTATTTGAACTGCTTTTAGCGACAAGTTGAATTTTTTGTTTCTATGTTTCAGAAAACAATAGTCATTTACTTTGCAATTTGAAGACGTTGAGAAGCTAAATTAAGTGGAAATGAAATAAAAGTAAGGCAAAGGATTATATTGCTGGCTATGTAGTATTAAAGTTCGCTAAGTACTAGCGAACTCCAGAAATTTGCTAAGCAGAGGTTCTCTCAAATTTCTGATGATTTCTGATGGAACTACCGCTGAATAGAAAACTCTGATTCTACAGGCAACGAAATAGTGAAACTGCTTCTTCTTCCTTTAGCTAGTAGAATGAACCCAGTTTTGTGCAGATGTTTTCTTAATTATGCGTGATCAGGATCGGCTACGGTTAGAAACATGACAGATTTACCTACTCATGGGATAGACCCGCAGATTCGCCCTAGGACTGAAGAGTGGGATAAGCGTTTTGGCAAGGTAACTTATCCTACCCAGCGGTTCTACCCAGCATTAACTTGGTTACCTCGTTCCTAATACTAGTAGATACGTTCTACCATAAAAGGGGGAGATAACCGTATAAGTTTCTGCCCAAACATTAAGCTTGTTTCTGCAGTCAGTGGTTCTGAAGAGAGTACATGCTATAAGGTACTAAAGAGTCCATAGAGGAGCCTTAAACATCCTAAAAATGTTAATAGGGAACAGGTTACCTTTTCGCAGAAAGGCCGTCATCTATAACCACCGATCCTCGATTGACACCGCGACATCCAGCTAATCTGTGACGTCCACCGTCTTTATAAAAGCGCACTGCTCTCCTCGTATTCCCGCAGTTGGTTTTTCCCTCTAGCATGGTTCACATGCTGGGTTACTGTGATTAATTGCTTCACGATCAGTTAGTTTCGCCACTGACGTGATTTACATGTTGAGTTACCGTGCCATCTTTTCTTTTTTCGAAGAAGCCCCGTGATTTTTTAGCGAAACGTAAATTTTTCGATTACCTACCAAGGCACGGTCCAAATCCGGAGCACGTTCAGTTTTAACTTACTCTGGCCTACGTTATGATTTACATATTACTTATACTACATGGACATGCAAAATTGCAACATCAAGAAGAAATGAGAATTTAACCAAACTTGGTAGAAACTATCAAGGTAATGGTTATAATTTCAAAGAAAGAGAACAAAAGATGAACCTTAATTTATTGATAATGTATTGCCCTCCTATTAGCCGATGTACTCGTAGGGTGTGGTGCCGCAAGCAATCCGCAATGAATGGCGTATATTGACATGGGTCTCTTCGCACTGGATTAGAGAATTTCCGTGGAAGCGAAAGAGTAAGTTTAAGGTTGGAAAGAGTAAGTCCGAATTTTAGAAATAGCGAACGGGCTTTTCGTCCTGCCAAACGAGTTTGACGGACGGAATAATTAACAATCCGCATTTCAGACCGATCCGACTCATTCGCACCTCTAATTTTGACCTTATTGATCAATAATGCCTCTGCCTCTTGAATTACTACTTGAGAAATTCGTGTAATCTGATGAGTGCTTGATGTTTGCACATATTCCAAGAGAATTACGCACTATAGAGGAAATGAAGTCTCGAAAGTTTCGAGATTTCATCTAGCGATTAACTAATTAATTAATTTCAGCGACTAGCATACTGATTTTAATGTTATTTATAGAGCTCCCCAAAGTGCGTGGCAAGTCAGAAGGCGTACCGCCGGGCGTGGCCGGGGGGATATGTAATGTAATATATAAGCAAATAACTCGCATCGCATTTCGGTAGTTTATTACCGTATGCGATCGGGTTGTGACGGTATGGCGGACGCGCGTAGTAAGAAACGCCCACAGGCCGACAAAGTGAAAAAGTTCTGTGGAGAATTTCCTGACTTAATATATAATGGAAGTAAGATTATATGTAAAATTTGTAATATACCTCTGATGTGCAATGATAAATATGGCTGTAGAAGACATGTAAATAGTCAGCAACACAAAAATAAAAAACTGGGTGTATCACCGACTGAGGCAACTCAATTTATAATTGATTTATTTTATATGCTGACTGCGTGTAATTTACCGTTTTCCTTACTCAGGAAGAAACCATTCCGTGAATTTTGGAATACATATAATCCAGACTTTGAGTTACCGTCGGAAACAAGCTTAAGGAGATGTGTGCCAAGTGTACGTACCGAAATTGAAAACAGGATCAGATCTGCAATAAAAAATAAACTACTGTGGTTATGTATTGACGAAACGACAGACCGTAAAAAACATTCTATTTTGAATGTGATTGTACGTATACTGGAACCTCGTCAACCTACAAAGGGAATCTTATTAGCTAGTAAAAGACTAAAATCGTGTACTGCCGACGCTATCGAGAGCGTAGTCGTTGATACTTTACAAACATTTGAAATTGCACTACTCAAGTATTAATTTTCATGACCGATGGTGCCGCGACAATGCGTTGTGTAGGTCGTTCTCTTCAAGAACATTATGGGAGGAGCTTACATATTACTTGTAAACTTCATGCTCTGCATATTGCGGCTGAAACTATTCGTGCAAATTTCCCTGAGGTAAATGCATTAATAACAAATACGAAACGAGTGTTTCTCAAAGCTCCCAAACGTACCGGTGAATTTCATAAACAGTGTCCCGGTATTCCCGAACCACCAGAGCCGATTCTTACGCGTTGGGGGACATGGCTGAAGGCAGCGTTTTATTATTTTAAATACTTCCGGCAAATAAAATCAGTCGTCTTACAATTCAATCCCAACGAATCTGCGGCTATTAAGGAAAGCCAGGATAAATTCCAAGATATTTCCGTTGAAGCAGATTTACAAACCGTTTACAACAATTATAGAGAAGTACTTGAGGCAATAAATAAATTACAAAATAGTGCACTGTCCCTGACGGAGTCAGTACAAATATTAGATGACGTTAATACACTCCTACACTGTATAAATAACAAAAAAAATGATATCGTTACAAGAAATTTTGAAAGTGTTATGAAGAAAGATACAAATTTTAGCAGGTTAAGACAAGTTTGGGAAGGTAACTCTACTGATCCGGTGACTAAATTCAAAGATTATTTTAATTACGCGTGTATTACATCATTAGACGTCGAGCGTTCATTTTCAAGATATAAAAACATTTTTTCAGAACGACGAACATCCTTGAAAGAAACGACTGTGGAAACATTCCTAATGCTTCAGATGTTTGAGAAATCGGATTGCGCTTACGGTAACAGTTTTAATGTGCCTACCTCCTCGTGTGCTGACTAATACTATTTTCCTTGTGCATTAACACCCACTATATTGGATACGGCTAATTACAAAAGTAAGCGTTTTAAAATTCTTTATTTCTTTTGTTTTTATGTACTTTACTTATGTTCCTTATCGACGCCTATGGTGCGCCACGCAGTTGGGGAGCTCTAGTTATTTATTACAAAGAAACATTTTGCGTAGAATGCCACACTTTCCGATTATGCGGATAAATCAGTAAATTCCTCTTTTTTCCAATTTTATTAGGTCTTATATTGCCGCGTAGGCATCTAGGTTATTCTGTTAATTCGGAGTGATCGTTCAAATAATTTATAAAGTGTGATAATTAATTATTCAGACAACACAAGCTCTCGTATTTACAAAAACTCGCGAATAAGAGACTGCTCCGTTATTTATAATAATAAATATAAATAATAAACAACTTAATTCTTTTCCTAAATCTGCTTATGATGGTGATTATTAATGTTGATTATTAATGAAGCATTCTAGCATTTCTTTATATTTGCGTATATGTACATATTGTGTACGTATATCTCAATGACTTTGCAGAAAAACTTTAACTTTTAAACGATTTACGGTTTATAGGTAAGTACAATCTGCGTGAGTAAAAATAGCACTACTGTTAAAAGTGGGATTATTAAAATAATCTCACGTTTGTTATCTTTTTTCACAGCATAGATAAAGATCGTTAATAAACAATATAAGGCGTCCTTTATTTAAATTAGACGCCTTATTTTTTCAGAACATCGTATAAGCAAGATTTAACATAAATAAAAATAATATTGGATCCAACAAAAACCGGTATTTTTTATATTCAATATCCCGTTTCTTGCTTTCTTTGACCTCAGTTTATTTTCCGAAGAGAAACTTTCTTCTGTCCATTTTGTTTCTATTTTGTATTACTATAACTCCACCACAGTTCTAAAAAGTCCACGAAATGTCTTTCTTGCAATTAATCAGTTAGCGTTTTCAACAGCCCATTCGCTAGAAAATATCATCTTCAGGAAGATAACGAATGGCTGAATGTGATTTTCCACAGCAGAAACGGCGGCAGCTAAAGTTAAATGTTTCACGTTTACCGGCAACAACTCTATCAAGTTTCTGCACAGTTGTCAACCCCGTTTTATTCACGTTCCAGACTTTGTGAATCCCAAATTTGTAGCGTTACATAAAATTCTCCATATTTGTGCTAAACTGGGTGCTCCTGCGATACTAACAGATAAAACTGGTTGTCTTTTAATAAAAAAAAAAATCCAATCTGCACCAGCAATTTTTTTTAATTTTCCCCATATTTCTTTATATGCCTCCATTGCAACCTCCATATAGCCAGAAATAAACGTAAGCAATTTTTAAAATGTATTGAAGAAATTTTCTTAGTCATCGGATAAGTTCTATTATTTGGAGACCCACGAATCGTTTTTCCGTTTAGCAACACATTTGTAGCCGCGTAATAGGTAAGACTTTGTTTTATTACATCTTCTGTTTATTGGGATTGTCCGTCACTTATTATAACCAACCCCAATCATTTTGTGACGAACAACCTACCCTGCCATTTTGTAAGCATGACGTAATTTTTCGTTTAATTGTTACGCGTTATAGGATGCAAATGTAAAATAGAGAAGTCGGCTGATACCAGATACCTTAGTGTACTTGCTAATGGTTAACTGGAACCGTTTCTTAAATACGTACGTATTAAAAAACTTCAGCATCTTGCTCATTTACTGTAAATACTACTAGTTTTTGGCAGAAACAAAAATTACAAAAAAATCGTCGTTCCAAAAAGGGGTGGCTAGTATCGGACAAAAGAAAAAGTAAAAAAAGACTGACATCCCTGAATTTTTAATAAAAGATTTTGATCAGAAATTCAAATTATGTCAAACAAGTAACTTTTACAGGAAAGAGAGAGAAATTATCTATGATATCGACATTATGCTATGAAAGGCCGTCCTCTTCAACTTCCGCGCCGTTTTCATGTGTCCGTCCTTCACAAATCTCACATTGCATTCATTTTTCTTCAAAAGATCCTCCATAGACGATAGAACTTGTACTGCAGCAGTTGTCAATGTTAAGATTCCGTGCTGCTGCATTTAGTTCAAATATGTTCGCTTTTGGTATTTGTCCGTCTACCATATATCGTTATCAATTATCCGATGCTGTTTATAATTTACTTGGGAACATAGGGAACGCTGGAATGCGATTTCCCACCGTGGAAAGAGCGGCAGTTAAAATTGCAATTGTTCCACGCTTACTGGCTCTTCTAATATAAAACTGTGTCTGTTAATAAAGGAAGAAATCCAATTTGCACCAGCAATTTTTTTTAATTTCCCAGTAGTTTGGAATTCTGTTTAAATTTGCATGAGCGACTTTATAAACTAGTCTTCAAACTTCCGTAGGACGTAATCCGAAATAAACGTCGGACATGCTGGAGTAATTTTTTTTGAATATCATTAAACGTTTCTCAATTTTTAATACAACGAACAAGATTTTTGCATCAGTGATACCTCCATAATTTCCTCATGTGTATTTTTACTGTAATACTAATAATAATGCCCTTTATTTCTACTTGAACGTACAAGGAAAGTACACAGTAAAAACAAGCGTCAAACTACGAAGAAAAAAAAAGTATTACAAAGTGACATCACATTCCATATTCCTTTAACGTCTATGGTTCAACATTGTGTAGATACGACGCCTGATATATTTTCAGGTAATTTATTAAATAGCATTATCCTATTGTATTGTACGCCTTTTATAAATTTTGTTAATCTGTATTTTGGAAAATTATAATTAGCTTTGTGCCTATATTCATGCATTTTTTTAATTTTCTTTTAATCTCATTTTATCTTTAAAATTGAAAATAACACATTCATACATATAAATTCCAAACAATGTTAGCAAACCGTTCGTCGTAAATAGTGATCGAAGAGATACACCGTACTCCAGACCCTGCAGCGCCCGTATCGCTCGTTTCTGTAAAATAGAAGCTCGTTCCACATTTGACGAACATCCCCATAATATGATTCCGTATCAAATAATTGACACAAGATAAGCATGATACACTGCTCTCACAGTTGCAAAATTCGTTATTTTCGTTATTTATAATATTTTTAATGTAAAGCGTACACTACTGAGTCTGCCACATATCTATTCTATTTGTTGATCGTATTTTTTTTTTGGTTATTTAAAGTAATATAACTTGGAGTTTCAGTACCTTCATTACATTAAAAAAAAGGCAGTGAATTTTATTTCTATTTATTTCCAAAAGGTTTTGCTGAAACCATTGTTCAGTAAAATTTAGAAATATTGAACCATTTTGAGTTAAGCAAGGAAAGTAAACAGCAAATTAGTGTCATCGGTGTAATTCACAATTTGTTGATTGCAGTTGGAAACATTTTCAGATTAGATCAGAGATATATCATTAATAAAAATTAGAAATAATAGAGGACCCAGCATACTGCCTTGTGGTACCCCAACATTTCTAATTGCTGTATTTGAATATGCCGAACTAGCAACACTGTGCAGTTTTACGGTTTGCTTTCTGTTACTTAGATATGATTTAACCAGTCAATAGCAGCGCCTCTGACACCATAACACTCCAACTTTGTAAGCAAAATAGAGCGAGATGTGGCATCAAACGCTTTCGATAGCTCTAAGAAGAGATTATACTCTAGATTACTATTTTCTAATTGTGATAGTACCCACTCTCTATATTCAGATAATGCCGTATTAGTATCTTCTCCTGAAATGTTTTTTGGTTTTTATTAAAAAGATTATGTTTCGTGAAAAACAAACACACTTGCTCTGACACGGATTTGGTAATTTTTGAAAGCATAGGTAACAAGGGTATGCTGATGGGAAGCAATTTATTCAAAGCGTATTCAAATAAGAACATACGATTTTATCTAAGAGTATCAATCTTTCATTAGTATTGTCTGAAGTAAAAAGCGTGTACATACCTATTTACTAACTCTTGTAGGCAACTTAGAAACTCATTTTTAATTGCATTACGTTATTACTTGCGAGTCAATCCTTCTTGAATTTATATTGGAAAGTCCACCGATATACAGAATGTATGAAATTTCAGATATTTTTTATTTGAAAAATTTGACAAACACAGGGTATCAATATTTTTGGTAACAGATAATCAATTTTATAATTCTTTAAAATAACTCGAGAATAAATGAATTTGAATGTAAGAAGTTTTTTTTTTTTAATAAGAAGGCATTTTTGAAGTAGAAGCAGATACCACTAATTATAGGGGGTGTCGTTTTAATTGACTACGTTGGTGTTAGATTTAGAGACTACGTTTTTGGAACACTCTATACAATATTATTGATATGTATTTGCAGGGGTGAAGAGTGTTTCATGTTGACAGTAAAAATTTAAAGACAGGTTTACATAGTTACCGAATACCGAACAGAAGCTATTGATGTTTGAGTTAATCTGTTAATTTGTCAAAATTTGCAGCGGTAACTACAATACAAATATCAAGTTTTGCGTTGATCTAAATTCCACGCAGAAACAAATGTAAATATATTTAAAATTGTTTATATCCCGTGATCTTAAGTAACATCTAGATACACATTGTGGTTAATATTCTAGGAAAATCGTATTACAATAATGAACGTTAAGCTCCTTAATTCACTGTGACGATAAACGTGGCCTTCTTCATCTCTCCACTTTATTGCCATATTTAGTCTAAAATTTAAAAGATAATGCTCTTCTTCTTTAACAAACGCCTACGTATACTATCATATACTTTTTTGTGAAAGTTATTAATAGTTCAATATTGCAGCGTAGAATTGCAATATAGAATCTGCACTACAAAATATATACAATAATTCTCATAAGTTAATATACACTCCACCAAAAAAGTATCGCATAATTTAGTTTTGAATCATAAAAGTATCGCATAATCTTTGTTTGTAGCATAAAGTTGTAAATATACTTTAATGCGCTCTAAGATATAATTTCTATGATTGTTTAAATAAAATACAGGCCAAATAAAAACAAGAACTCATACTTGAGATTTTTATTAAAACAAGAAATTATAATTTTGGAAAGAAAAATGTCATAACAGTAGCTTTTAATACTGAGTATTGCCACCTCTGGCTCTTATGACCGCTCGCATACGGTTTGGCAGAGATTCGATTAACCTCCGTATATAAGCCTGATCCAAATTCTCCCACTCGTCACGGAGAGCATTTTCTAGTCCATGCAGGTCCGCTGGGGCAACATTTTGGGTTCATGTCCGGACTTACCGCAGGCCAATCTAAAACTGGAATACCAACATCGTTAAGGTATTCCTGGACGATTATTGCAACATGCGGTCGTGCATTATCGTGCATTAACATGAATTCGTTTCCTATAATTGGCGCATACGGTACTACATGTTCTTCTAAAATGTCCGTTATATACCTGTGGGCAGTCAGTGTACCTCTGTCTACTGGTGCTAACTCTGTACGACCTGTTAAACAGATGCCAGCGAAATTAGGTCTAGGTCTGATATTACACTGCGAATAGCGCTCACCGTCTCGTCTGTACACTGAGATACGCCTATCTGAGGTGTAAAGACCAAATCTTGACTCATCTGTGAAGAGTATATTGGCCCAGTCATTAATGTTCCAATTTACATGTTCTCTGGCAAACCTTAAGCGAGCCACTCGGTGGTTCCTAGTGAGACGAGGGACTGTTACAGCTACTCTAGCTCTTAATCCACTCTGTCGTAACCTATTCCGAATAGTTTGAGTACTCACACGAGTATTTCTGACTCTAGCCAAGTCGTTCTGCAATTGTCTCGCAGTTACATGTCTTCGACGTAATGCTTGTAGTAGTAAATAGCGCTCATCTTGGCGAGTAGAACATCTTGGACGACCTGGTACAGGTCTTCTACTGTAATTGCCTGTTTCCCTATATCTGGCTGCGGCTCTAGAAACACTTGACTGATTGATGTTCATCAAATTAGCAACGCATGCTTGAGATCGTCCATCTTCGATTAAAGCAACTATAGCAGCCACTTGTTCTGAAGTTAAATTGCTCATTTTAGTTTTAAAAGCGTTGGTACAGAACTCTGACTTCGCACTTTAAAATTTGTCCGTATAGGAAGACTTTCAATAAACAACTGAACAAACCTTACACATATGCATTTTTCTAAATGTGTTCTTTTAGAAAAAAAGAAGTAAAAAAGCTATGTTCCATGATTTTGTTAGTGTTTTTATAGTTCACATACACGAGGCAAACTTTTTGTGAACGTATAAAAATATCTTGGTTTATAAATGCCCTTTTTTAGTTTATGCAATACTTTTTTGGCGGAGTGTATTTAAAGATAGTGGATGTGTGAATACAGAAGTATATTAATGTTAGGTAGCAGTATTAAGTCTTCGCAAAAAAAAAACAAATATAAGAAAGATTTAGAGCTGCCCTTAAACAAAACAGGAAGAAAAGCTGCACTAAATGCGTACAGTATAATTACCTTTCCAGGAAGTATCAAGAAGACCCAGACGCTCGAAGCTAACGCAAGCAATGTAATAATAATAATAAAAATAAGCAATAGAAAATTGTTCAACAGTAAATACCATATAAACGACAAAAGTAAATCAATACAAAAAAAGCATCCTGAGGTGCTACTAACACAATAAAAATAAAGGTAAATTGTTTAAAAAGTAATTAAAAACTTTTGGACATAATTAAAATGTTTGTCCTGGCTCTTGGAACATTTAAGAAAGTACATGAACAAGCGTTACATTACCGCTAAATTGCCAAAGTATGCGCGACGTATCCATTTTTTATTATTTAGTAAATTTAGCAAAAACTCAGCACTGTATCTGTTACGTTTATCAGAAGGTGACAGAAGATAGCGTCGCGATAGGCCAGGACAACCACGTTCGGGATAACTGCCAGATACTTTAAACGTTAAATATTTTAAGAATCGTTCATATATCTCCTCAGTCGTAAGTTGCTGGTATGTACGTATAATGTGAATACTAAACCAGAGACGTATACTTTGAACTAAAAGAAGTATAAAGTTTTAATTGCGAGAAGATTATTAAAGTTGTGACATGATCTTATGACAAACCCAAGCGATCTGGATGCTGACAAGCATATCTTGTAAATATGATCAGAAAAATTCAGACGAGCATCGAAAAGCACACCCAAGTGATTCATCTTGTTCTTTCTGGAGATTAGTTTCGAGTTTGCGTCGGCCGTCGCACAAGCCCTCATAAGGACGGGAGCTCATCGCAACATTTCGTCGGCTATTAGCGGTCAACCACGGGTACGTCCTTTTGAATAATGGAAATAACGCCGGATTTTTGGGTTGGATTTCGTGTGCGTTGAATACTGAGCGTCTAATCTCATTTAACGCCATCTTTCTACATACAAATTATAGAGCGATTCCTTGTCTTTTATTTATTTATTTATTTATTTATTTATTTATTTATTTATTTATTTATTTATTTATTTATTTATTTATTTATTTATTTATTTATTTATTTATTTATTTATATATTTATTTATTTATTTATTTATTTATTTATTTATTTATTTATTTATTTATTTATTTATTTATTTATTTATTTATTTATTTATTTATTTATTTATTTATTTTTAATTCAAAATTGAACAATTGTGTAAATGATACATATTGTGTACTTTTGTAATTTTTGTTGATAAAAACCGATCTAATCTCTGTTTATTGTCCTTCCATTGTTGATCTTTCTTCTTCTGTTTTCAGTTAAAGCAGAAACCGTACGAAAAGATGGGTAGGATGCATATAATTATATATTCCATTGATTCATTGTTTATTTCTGTTATAAATGAAATTACAAGTTATGCTACAAATTGTTTAATTTCCAAGCAGAAACTTGTATGTGGAACACTAACCTTTTACAAGTACTTATTACTCTATTAAACGTTTTATAGTGTACATGCACATCTTAAAAATGACATTTAGAAATTTTATAATTTACGACAACAATACAATCTTGTACAGTTTGATTGAAGTTACTAGATATATATTAGGTATTGTATTGGTGCATGTACCACAAGTAACAATTGCTGATAATGTCAAATTGTCAAGTTACATATCTCAATAGCTTTTGTAACTTTTTCAGTAGCAGTTAAAATATTGTTTTTTTTAAGTTTTTCAGCCGTGTATTTCGTATAAAATGTTTTATTTATCTTTGCTATATGTAACAAGATCGATACCTCTCCAGCTAGAACTTCAGACAGACTAAATGTACGTCATTTGGAATAACACGGAGCACATTAACACGTAACAAAAGTGAAAAATAAATTGTATTAAAAATTACTACAATGAATAACAATAATATTTAAAGTAAATCAGTATCTTAAATACATAGCAACTATATGATCGGGTAGCAGGAAATTCATGTTGTTCTGTTAGTAGGTACCGTTCTGTTTTATGAATAGTAATCAGTGCCAAGGCTCAATACAAATCAATTGTATCTAGCTTTTATTAAAGCAAATACCGAGTACGACCATCGGACGATCTAAAATTAGACGTTTTAGAAGTAACAAATGCAATTAAGATTTCAAAAGCTCACCACTCCTAGCGACGCTAAAGAAATGAAAACAAATTTGTATAACGTTATAACCAAAGGCCTTTTACTTCTTTCCATCAACAGAATAATGTATTTTTGAGAAATCAAGTCCAGTTCATACCATTCAGAAAGGTAACACGATTCTATTATTTTATCGCTCTAAAATTTACATTTGCTCTAATTACGGAAGCGAAACATTATAGTGTTTACCTTAAAGAGGATTTCGTTTCCAAGCCAGTGGTAAACTGCTATTTGGGCAAATACTACACCTGAGTAGCCGCATAAACCTATAATGTTAGTTGTGTCCGAACTGCCCTTAAATTAATGAAATTAATTCAACGATACTAAAAATTATTACGTAATTATATAGTTACCAGTATGGTTAGTTGCAATATGGTGTTGCAGATGACAAAACATCCAATTCCATATTGAATTATTAAGGGGAACGATAGCAGAATATCGAGCTTCTTGACGAACCTAAATGCGAAAACACTTTTTAAGTACTAACTTTCTTTTTAACTACATATTTGGTTATTATCAACGGCTCTCTGCACTTTCATATTGATATAATCAGATATTAAGCTTCTTGACGAACCTAAATGCGAAAACAATATATTTGATTATTATCAACCGTTCTTGGTTTCCACTTTCATATCGATAGAATCAGATGTGAATACAAAAAAAATATCTCAAGGTAGAAGTAGAAAACTAACTAGATCTCCTAAATAAAGTAAACAACATAGAAGTGGGACAGATTTTAGTCTCGTCTGATGTTAGTTCACTCTTAGCGTGTTGAACCCAGACGCCATAGCCGAGTTCTTAAAATTAAATAACATTGAACAAAATTGCTGCGTAAAAAAAGTTCTCTCACATGTACGGAGCTCAATTTCGAAGAGAAGGTGAATATTATTTGTAATTGGAAGGTACAGCGATAACATATTTGAAAGAGATATGAAGGAGGACGTCAAATGTTTCTCTCAAATCTACTTTGGGCACATAAACGACACCCTCGCGCTTTTCAACTATGAGAATTTTTTAGAATTTAGAATTTTCTATTTTCTAATATATATTCTATTATATATTAGAAAAATTATATTATATTTCTAATTTTTTAAAATTATTTAGAATTTTCTTGTTAGACGTAATAGGTAACTCAAAACTTTAGACAATAGAAGAAAAGAAGACAACTAACTTACGTTCATATATTCCAAGTTACCAAAAGATAAATTGGCCAAAGAAGGTGGAAGATGCCTCTCATTGGTCTTAGCCCCTTTTGTGGTTTGCAAAAGTGGTAAATAAAATAAGCAACAAAGATGTGAAAGAACCAATAAAAAGGACTCACACTGGAAAATTTTTCCAAGGCAAAAATCATATCAGTCTCACCAAAGACACCAAAAATGGTGTTATCGTTTAGAAAAGGTAATCTTGGATTACTGGCAAGATTTTTCACAGATTGTGTAATCTTAAATTATCACTAGAGACGACAAAGGCAGGTGGAATTATTCCTTTTTTACAGTGACTAGACAAAACTCGTGACTATTCGTCTCATGAGATGGATTCGTGTTACCTGCTGGTGTCCTCGAGAGTCGACAAAACACGAGTCTGTCTAGTCTCTGCAAAAAAGTAATAATCTTATCCGCCTCTGTCCTCTCTAATTATCACTTAATTAAACTAGGAAAAGCCGAAGCTCAAATTTGTTGTCTATGTTAGTACTCCGCAACTGAAGTGCCGCAGCAAACTTGTGTGTACTACTTGAGGGTGCCGCGATGCAATACTTACAACTCGCTGTATATTCTAATATAATATACGAACCTGAATGAATGAATGAATAGGAGAAAACAAAAAAACGGTTTCAATTAACATTATTTAATACAGTTCAACAAGTAAATGAACTTATATCGTTTATTCTTTGAGAAAATTTCAATTATATACAAGTATAGGTACCAAATGAAAGTGCATCAAAATGATCGCTGGTTCTTTGCTTTTTTCATTAGAACGTTCCGCAAAAATAGCCTCAATGGTTTAGATATACCGAGGTTGCTCTATGTCAAGGAGCTCTGAAAACAGCAGAACGCATTTTACGCAAATATGTTGCAAATATTTTAATGGACCAGTTCCTGCATCTCTTAGATTAAAGGGGAATATCGTTAAGGTTTAATAGCAGCTGCTGTCTAGCTACTTTAACACACATAAGCGCATTTTATTATTAAGGTCGTAGTGACCAAAAGCATCTGTGCTATGGCGCGACTATAATAGTAATAGCAATAAATACCTTCATAAATGTAGATAGTTTCGTCCTTAGCATAACAAAAGATTAAGGCAGACATATATAGAAAAGAAATCAACACTGATAGATACATAATAACTGATTCAACAACATAAAATGGCCGCGATTAGTATGTAAAGCCGAGAGATTAGTGGAATTTTTCTTTGAATAAAAGTACATTTTATAAGGAACCTATATTTGTAAAAAATGTAATAAGTGGTCACTTCTTCACAGGTGTTGATCGCAGTCTTAAAGAAGTTAAGTTCTAGACACTTCACGTTTCTGGCAGAAACATGTGATGAGAAATTTATGACATCTATTTTTCACAGATTATCGAAGGCTTAAGAAATAATGTTTCCAGGATCGGTAACTTATTAAATTTGCTACGCCTTCCTGTCGAAAAGAGAAAAGGAGCGAAAAGACGAAGAGGAGTTTCGTAATTACTTACCATAAAAAAATAAGTAATTTTTATTATCATGTCTGGTGAGATTTAAAGGAAGTCATTTGTGACCGCTACCCCAGTCGGCGGCTGTCGTAGGTCGTCAAAGAAAATTTTAATAAGGGATCTGGCTCCCGCGGCAGGAGCCACGCAGATTTGAAAGGCGCCACCCACTCAAAACACAAATGACTATTGTTGAGCCCGGCTCTGGGCGTCTGAGATGCGCCGCCAGAAACTTGTGAATTGTATCCTCAATTTCGAATTACATTTATAAATATATATACAAAAAAATAACTTGAAATAAAAATAAAAAAACGGTAGATTAATAGTCGATTTAATAGAATTTCCTAACATCCAATTAAATTTTAAATATAAATTCCTCGATTATGTCAAAGTAAACTTCAATACAATAAAGTAAAATTGGTTTGTCTACCTGTCAAGAACTTGAGAGTTCACATGTCATCACACTTAGATATAGTTAGATATACTAAATAATAAAAAAAAGGAAAAATTATTTTGTATTATCTGAATTATTTGATCCTCTGATTAATAATAATACATATTGTATAAATTAAAAAAAAGAGAAAATTTTCGAAGTTGAATTATGTTTTTTTTTTTATTAATTTGATTTATTTCGTCACACCCTCCCCCTACAATCCGTAACGAAGAAGGAGTATTTATCTATGTGAAACTGGTCCGGATAGTTTTTGCTCCACGGAGGATTATATCTTTGGAACTTGGGCGGATAGACGCCTTCCTTAAATTCACCAGAAAAGACTTGGTTAAATATTCGTACACAAGATCTCTGGGAGAGTTCTTGGGTTTAATTACGTCCACCGCTAGAACTCTAATCCCAGATTAGAGTTCTTCCGACGTGAGATTTGGGTCTTAGACAAAGTTCAAAACCAAGCCAAAAAAAAAATTACGGATCACTGTGTTAGAAATTAAAATTACTACTAGACGTTTTAACTAAACGCATAGTATATCAAACTGGGCGGATTTCTACCCGCGATACAAAGCGAAAGGCCTTCCTTTAAGGCAAAATTTATACACCACATCAAACAGAAATTCGCGAATCACCTTACTCGAAAGATGGTGAAACGGAAAAAGACACTTTAAAGTAGATAATTCTCACGTTTTAGAATAAAATAGTTTTGGTGATCAAACGTCACACAAACGGATCAATCTGAAAAACTATCAAAAATTGCTTAAAAACAACACGGTACGACCTCTATTGCCAAGAATGGAAAATGACTGCGAAAATTATTTTCTTAAGAAATTTTGGAGAAGTAAAAAATAAAATGGACAAAGACACAAAAAAAATATATATAAAATCTTCCCGAGAATTATCGAAGCAGTGAAGGGAGTTAAAAATGCTGCAAAATCCGGTCAAAGAGAATTTAAATGACGAGAGTTCGCACGGTGCGTGCTAGGTTGCCTAACTGCAAAACACATTGCGTATGCCTCGGAAGGAAAAGTACGCGAGATAAACAAAATTACAGAGTGGTTCAAAAGAAAACAACATTTGCACATAAATTGCGTGCGGGAATATTATATTTGATCAACGGAATGGGCATTAGACCACGTGCAAAGAAAATATGGCACATTTTACATTTTATACACGTTGTAAGGACACTGAATTTCGTTTGTGTAAGGAACACGAACGAAATCGGACATAACATATTAGAAAACCTTAAGTTAATTGCTAAATTAAGACTAATAACTTCGCCATCAAAGCAATTTGCTTAGAGAGAAGCCATTTGTAGGAAAAAGTACAAAACTCTATTAAACTAACAGGTTAATAACATTTAAATATATTTTATATTTTATGTTTACGTATACATCGATCAAACTATAACATTTGTTGTTAAAGGGAAAATCGTTTTGCTTTGATTAAAAATAGGAGAACACAATTTACAAATGTAAGATCCAAATTTATATTTTAAAAGTATTGTTCTACTTTCGGTAAAGTAAATGTAACGCAGGAAAACTTTTTTTAAAATAATTATTAAGAATTCGTTTCACAAACGTCCATGCCATATTTTTACTTACTTGTTAATCGTTTCATGTAAAATGATGCAGTCCGTTAAAATGTGCCGCACCAAATGGTTAACATCACCGAAACGTTTCCTACAAGCGATATCTTCATAAAGCAGTTTCGCATCCGCAAGAACGTTACATAATTTTTCTTCTAATATATCCAACTGTGCACTGCTGAGAGCCATTAGTGACATATAGAATACGTCGAAGGCCGTTGAAGTAATACCGATGAGAACTGCAGCAAAAAGGTGAGCAGCATTGTACAAATTTTCAAATTTCCCTGTATAGAACGAAGCTGGAATTATCGGCTTAATATTCGTAAAAAAAGGTAGCACGCCGAATATCGAGATAAATAATGTGAATACGAAAGCGAAATACCAAATTAGTAAGTTCGAAGCTTTGTATACGACGTGAATGTGTCTGTTCAACTTCTCGTCGTGACAATTAAAAACATCGCACTTGAGATCGTTTAAAATTGAATCCAAACAGTCCCGATTCACGAAAAGCGTTACTGGTTTAGAGAAACAGCTGATTAGAGGCAACAGAACGCACGTCATCCAGTTCAATAAATTTATATTATTCGTTTCGATGGCGTTAACGATGTTGTGAAGAACTATGCCCAGAACAACAACGTCGAATGTAAAATTAAAAAGATATTTAAAGGCAGCCGTTCTTGTTACAACTTTCATAGGCCATAAACCGCACCTTTCCAGCAACCATCTAGGTTTCAATAAAGGCGCAATACAGTCAATGTGTGTCATTTTATTGAGGTTCAGTAAGCATAAAGATGGCTTATATTTATTCCGTGACGTACAACGATATAATCGTTTGGCAATTAATGAAGAAAAAAATGAGATTGTATAAAACAGATGAAGATAATCTAGTAAACTAGTAAATTGGTTGTTGTAAATTGATTGGTTTAGATGTGTGTGAATTACGTTTCGTTAATACTAAGCAGGCTCTTATGTAGTTTATGTACAAAATTCAGAGCAACCGCTAAAATTATATTTCAAACTAAAATTTTGAAACCCAGCAGTTTACCTGCCATATGACGAAGTTATGCATGGTTGAGTGTAGGCTTTCACGACCGTAATCGATAGTAGAAATTTCTTTCGGGTGTTGTCGTGTATAATTAATATTTTACTTGACGTTTCGCTGATCATATTGTCAGCTTCTTCAGAAGATTTCTAAAGAGTCTTTAGAAATTTCTACTAAAGTTATCGTACTGCTTTATTGTCTAAAGTGTAAAGGAAAAGTGTAAAACATTTACTGTTAAAGGTTCTTTGTGAGACTCACCAGCAAAATACCTATTCTTTGACACGCACTGCTTCATGTTTTTCCATATATCAAAAACCTTGTAGTTCGTGGTAAATTTACCAAGCATGTTTCGTTTTGTAGTTATTCTTTGCAGTATATACATATTATAAACTTTCAGGATTCGCGTCATTTTCTCGTTATATCACGTACTGTTGTCATATATACGTCTGTTCTCCATTTACATTGTGCATCGGGTTATATGCATAATATTGCGGAGCAATTGCAAGCGTAATAGTAGGTATTTACAAGAATTTTCCGCATTTAATTCTTTGATTGCGGTGCGTAGTACTGTGTATTTTATGTCGCCGTATTCTACTGCTTAAACACCCAAATCAATAGACGAATCAACATAATTCTAATACGTAATAGGGTTAATTAGTAACTGTAGTTAAAATGAGAAATAGAGTGCTAATAAAACTGACGTTGTAAAATAGTATTGTTATCCCAGTTAACGTACGTGCGATCCGAAACATGTAAACGATAACGGCTGGAGATACGGGTTTAGTTAAATAGAATGAATTATTCGATTAGAGTATTATATATTCGCCTTTAGAAATTTGTTGAAAAAAGGATATGCTGGATTGCATTTTATTGGCAGATTTTCTTGTGTAAAGTTTGAGTATATTTTTCACTTTGTCTTTCTGATCAGACTTTTCTGTGAAACACCGAGTTGAATAGGGAGTAATTAAATATACCTCTTTCTCTTCGTTATGATACACACTATAAACCATATAAATAGAACACATCAGAAAATGCCTAGAAACAATAACCAAAAGTACACAATGCTAAGATAGCTTAGCTCTTAGCCGTTGAATATTTCAGCTATGTTGACGTTCCGCTGTTGCTTAATAGGCATTCGTGTCTGTGTTCCTGTAAAAATTCAAATGAATTGATATCGAGCTATAACCAAAAATATGTAATGCTAAGGTAGCTTAGCTCTTTAATGGTATTGATAGAATAATTCACGACGAACGCAACAAAAAGATACAAAAAAATTTACACTAACACGCGGACATGTTTCTGCGCTACCAGTGCCGCCATCTCGTTTTCTGTTCTGTTCTGTTCTGTTCGAGGGATGGTTTGGGAAATAGTACCCTGTTTATGTGGCTGCTTCTTGGACGGTAGACAGGCGCTTCTATTTCACCAGAGAGCGCTAAGAAATTTCGATTTTGTCGTTTTAGAAGTTGTGGCATTAACTGCGAGGTAACAGAGAGAGAAAGTAGAGACGAAAATACGCTCGAAACGGCGCTCATGACGCCGAGTAGGCAGAAACATGTCCGTGTGTTAGAGTATTTTTTTCTCTCCTTTTATTGCGTTCACCGTGAATTACTCAATCAATTCCAATAGCATTATATATTTTTGGTTATAAACCATATGTTTAGATTGATCCCTAGTTCAATAAACATATTGTAATAGTTTTCATAATTATAAAAATGAAACAAAAACTAAACTAAGGGTACGCTATTATGTACCAGGTAAATTTGCAACTTATCTATGTTTTTAATCTTGGTTTATTCTTGATCTTGTGTTTATTCAATTTAACAGAGATAGGATTGTTAGTTTCTGCGATTACATAATTTCCACGTGCGTTGGTGAGAATCCATTGTTTCCACGTGATACGCCTGGATCAATTTTACACCTGCCATGGAGCGAACAATAAACTGCTGTGAATCTCTTCATTTTTAAATCTAGTGAGCACAAAACTTTTAAACTAACATTATATGGTACATAACACACTACTGCTGAAATGTGAGTTATCGTTTGACCAAAAGGTTGGTACTTGAATGGGTGACTGTCCGCTTGAGTGCAAATGCAACCAGTTGAACACTGTGGTTCGATTTAGCGGAGCGTAATAGACCTATGTACATGATCTAAACACGTTGTGGTGTCCAATTGCATATTTGCAGTAAGACTATTAATATAATCTTAAGAGAAGAAGAAAATATTTGATTTATGTTGACTTAACATTTATTTACATAACTGTTTACGATTATAGTTCCTAGAATAAATTTAAATGTACTTGATGGCTTAAAACATTTTAATTTGCGTTTAATTGCAAAGTACTCTGAAACGTTGTAAAGAAAAAAAAATAATAACATTATTTAAAACAAAACATTCTTTACGCATAATTAAAATTGATGTTAACCGATATCAACTAATTGGATGAATGGATACCGCCATTATAATTTGATGAGGTTGTCATAAAGTAAAGAGTATACTTAAAGAATTTTATGGAAGTGAAATAATTGTAGGAATTGTATTTTTGGCTTTGGAGTTATTTACAATTAGACACGACCAAAGACATTGCGAAGAAAATTACAAATGTTGTATGATACAACTTGGAAAGAATCGAGATCGTATTCATCACTTGCAGTAAATAGCGATTCGATAAATTTAGTTAGTACTGATACTTGTTGTCGACTCATTTTATTAAATTGTTCTACAAGTTGAAATACACTCCGCCAAAAAAGTATCGCATAAACTAAAAAAGGGCATTTATAAACCAAGATATTTTTATACGTTCACAAAAAGTTTGCCTCGTGTATGTGAACTGTAAAAACACTAACAAAATCATGGAACATAGCTTTTTTACTTTTTTTTTTTCTAAAAGAACACATTTAGAAAAATGCATATGTGTAAGGTTTGTTCAGTTGTTTATTGAAAGTCTTCCTATACGGACAAATTTTAAAGTGCGAAGTCAGAGTTCTGTACCAACGCTTTTAAAACTAAAATGAGCAATTTAACTTCAGAACAAGTGGCTGCTATAGTCGCTTTAATCGAAGATGGACGATCTCAAGCATACGTTGCTAATTTGATGAACATCAATCAGTCAAGTGTTTCTAGAGCCGTAGCCAGATATAGGGAAACAGGCAATTACAGTAGAAGACCTGTACCAGGTCGTCCAAGATGTTCTACTCGCCAAGATGACCTCTATTTACTACTACAAGCATTACGTCGAAGACACGTAACTGCGAGACAATTGCAGAACGACTTGGCTAGAGTCAGAAATACTCGTATGAGTACTCAAACTATTCGAAATAGGTTACGACAGAGTGGACTAAGAGCTAAAGTAGCTGTAACAGCCCCTCGTCTCACTAGGAACCACCGAGTGGCTCGCTTAAGGTTTGCCAGAGAACATGTAAATTGGAACATTAATGACTGGGCCGATATACTCTTCACAGATGAGTCAAGATTTGGTCTTTACACCTCAGATAGGCGTATCTCACTGTACAGACGAGACGGTGAGCGCTATTCGCAGTGTAATATCAGACCTAGACCTAATTTCGCTGGTGGCTCTATTATGGTTTGGGGAGGCATCTGTTTAACAGGTCGTACAGAGTTAGTACCACTAGACAGAGGTAGACTGACTGCCCACAAGTATATAACGGACATTTTAGAAGAACATGTAGTACCATATGCGCCAATTATAGGAAACGAATTCATGTTAATGCGATAATGCACGACCGCATGTTGCAATAATCGTCCAGGAATACCTTAACGATGTTGGTATTCCAGTTTTAGATTGGCCTGCGGTAAGTCCGGACATGAACCCTACCGAGCACGTGTGGGACCTCCTTCACAGACGGATACGAACCCAAAATGTTGCCCCGGCGGACCTGCATGGACTAGAAAATGCTCTCCGTGACGAGTGGGAGAATTTGGATCAGGCTTATATACGGAGGTTAATCGAATCTCTACCAAACCGTATGCGAGCGTTCATAAGAGCCAGAGGTGGCAATACTCAGTATTAAAAGCTACTGTTATGACATTTTTCTTTCTAAAATTATAATTTCTTGTTTTAATAAAAATCTCAAGTATGAGTTCTTGTTTTTATTTGGCCTGTATTTTATTTAAACAATCATAGAAATTATATCTTAGAGCGCGTTAAAGTATATTTACAACTTTATGCTACAAACAAAGATTATGCGATACTTTTATGATTCAAAACTAAATTATTGCGATACTTTTTTGGCGGAGTGTATATTATTGACTTTATGATTTATGATTTATTTTATGATAGCAAAAAGGGACGCTATTTACATTTTCTATTGTTCTAAGCTTTGTTTTAATAAATTTTACCAAATAAGAATGTAATCACAACGCATTTAATAGTAGTAATATAAATAATAATGTTTATTGTTTACTAGAATATATAAGAAATTTGAAATAACTTTCATTGGTTTGAAAAGGTCAGATTCTAGCTGCTACTACTAATGCGTTACTACTGTAATAAGATCGCTTTCGCACATATTACAAATCACACATCCGAACGATCACCCGCAGATAGACGCCAGTGGAGCGCAGTGAAAATGGCGAACTTTACTTATGACTAAAGAGGACAAAGGCAGATGAAATCGCAACGATTAGATAGACTGGTGTCTATTCGCCTCATAAGAAAGGGTTCGTGTTGGCTACTGGTTTCTCCGAGAGTCGCTACAAAAAAGTAATAATTCCACCAGCCTTTGTCATCTCTACTTATGATATGCTTCATCATTATTTAACTTATATTCAAAGGTGCTGTGCAAAGAGTACAATATTTTCTACTTAATAATAAAACAATAAAGTTGGTATTCGTTTTGGATATTATTAGGTTGGAAGTAGGATACGGAAAGTACGGAAATGGATCATTCTTCATCATTCATCTTGATAATATCTTTAGCCAAAATGTCGAAATAGGTATATATGCATTACAGTGCTTCTCGAGATACGCCGTATTGGTTTATTGGCCATCTTCGTGAGTGATCCTCTATATTGACTACGCTCTACCACTTGCAAGGAGGACAAAACGGATACTGCTGAAAACCTATTTGGAAAACTGTATTGTGATATTAAAGCTCAAAAAGGAGAGGAAGAATGGGAATCCCAATTTTGCATAGTAAAGTGTATTAAGGAAATCGAGACTGGCAATAAAAAAGTTATTACAAGACAAGAAAGTTTTTTTTTTTCAATTCCTCTGATGCACCTTCTACGTAAAATCTGTGTGACAACACTTTTAATGCTCCGGAACGATTCATTGTATTCTAATCTTTTTTTTGGAACAGCTTACATATGAGTCTGGAAGCAGTAATTAATGTTACCTTCAACGACATTATACAAAGAGATATAGAAAGAAACTAAATTGCAAGACTAATGTAAACAAGATAAAGTATTTGATTTTGTACACAATTGCAACTTTGTCGTTCCATCTTGCCTTAAATGTAAACGTTTATAAGTAGAGAGGACAAAGGCGGATGAAATTATTACTTTTTTGTAGAAACCAGAAAGACTCGTGTTTTGTTGACTCTCGGGGACACCAGCTGGCAACACGAATCCATTCTTATGAGGCGAATAGACACGAATCTATCTAGTCGCCGCAAAAAAAGGAATAACTCCACCTGTCTTTGTTATCTCTATTTATAAGTACGTGTTGATTCAGATTTAGAAACTAACTATTAACACTTAATGAAATATGCTGAAATGAACTGACAATGAGTACAAACGCACGAAGGTAAGTGTCTTTACCATGAGTTTAATTAAGAATAAGTAATACAAATATACGCCTGCTAACATTTGCTACTATCGGATATCAATGATATCTATTTTACAATGGTACCTAAGATCAAGCAGACAATGCTTTACAAATGTTTTTCATGGTTTATCGTTGTCTTCCTGTATGATGCAATGCTTGCAAGTCTAAAAACAATCAGCATGGATTTCACTTAGTTTCAACTTTCCTATAACGTTCAAACTCTTCAATGGCTCCATCAACCTGGTTGCTATTATTGGTAGGAGAACTAAGTAGAAAATATGAAGCAAGCTGTGGAACGCTCTAGAATATTGCAAAACACCATTATCTAACTACATCTTGACTTGAACAAGGATTAAAATGCAGTGAAAAATAAATAGTAACGGTGAAAAAGCTTCTGTTGCAATTATTTAAATTATTATTATAATTCCCAAGTAATTTCTTCCTTGGAAGAATTAAAGGCTGTAGCTTACGGAAACTTAGGAAAGATACCTTTTAGAATAATCATATCATCATCATCAACAATTCCAAAATAAAAGTAAAACTAAAAACCTGAAAATAGTAATGACGATAATATTCTTTATTAATCCAACAGGTTTCTGTAATTGTCTGTTTGTTGCGAACAGGTGACCGTTTCATTAAATTTGTTTTTTTTTTTCAATTTTTAATGGGTGTATTTTGTGTATTTTTTCAGAATCTGATAAAGAAGCTGTTCTAGATATTCCCTTTTTTTACACATTTCCCTGTACTCAAAACGCGTTCTTCTTTAGGAAATTGAATATGGAGCAACAAAGCGTTGCGACGAAGTGCTATAAACTGTTGTTTTTCTAAAAATAACAAAATAAAAATGATGGTAGGATTTCTTGTAAATTTTGTTGATAAAATTGAATTTAACCACCATCTACTTATTATCCTTTCGTTTGTTGATCTTGCCTGTTGGGTAGATTGTAGATATATGTATATCACAATGTTCCTGCTTTAGTTTCGCTAAACATGAAATTATAAGGTATACAACAAATAATGTGTAGTTTCCAAACAAAGACGAACTGCATATCTATCTATATTTTTAAAAAGATATGAGAATACAGACATTTTGTAATTTACGACAACAATTCGACTTTATAGAGTCTGAGGTTATTAGCCACACGAAATAATATATCTTCATGCAGAGAGAACAAATTGCATTGTAAAAATAAATTGTATGATATAAATAAAAAATAATGGCTTTTGTCCTTTTTTCAGTAACAGCAAAAATATTGTTTGTTTATGGTTAACCATAAACACGGAGAAAAACCAAGTACATAACAAATACGGTAAACAATGCATAGGTAAATTATTTGTTTATACATAACAATATACATCGTAAGTAAAAATGTTTTAGTTGTCTTGGATACATGACGAGCAACCTCAGATCATACACGCGTAAAAACATAGAATGAAAAATAAGCATCTAATATTTGAAATAAATAGCAGCTGTACAATTGGCTAGCAGAAAATTGATACTATTCTGTTAGTAGAAACCGTTCCGTCATAGATCCCATTTATTTGCAGTAATCAGTACAAATGGACAATACAAATTAATTGTATTTAGCTTTTATTAAAGCAAACACCGAGTAAGACCATCGGACGATCTAAAATTAGAAGCTGTAGAAGTAACAAAGGCAATTAAGGTTTCAAAAGCTCACCACTCCTAGCGAGGCTAGCGAAATGAAAACAAATTTGTATAACGTTATAACCAAAGGCCTTTTACTTCTTTCCATCAACAGGATAATGTATTTTTGAGAAATCAAGTCCAGTTCATACCATTCAGAAAGGTAACACGATTCTATTATTTTATCGCTCTAAAATTTACATTTGCTCGAATTACGGAAGCGAAACTTTATAGTGTTTACCTTAAAGAGGATTTCGTTTCCAAGCCAGTGGTAGACTGCTATTTGGGCAAATACTACACCTGAGTAGCCGCATAAACCTATAATGTTAGTTGTGTCCGAACTGCCCTTAAATTAATGAAATTAATTCAACGATACTAAAAACTATTACGTAATTATATAGTTACCAGTATGGTTAGTTGCAATATGGTGTTGCAGATGATAAAACATCCAATTCCGTATTGAATAATTAAGGGGAATGATAGCAGAATATCGAGCTTCTTGACGAACCTAAATGCGAAAACACTTTTTAAGTACTAACTTTCTTTTTAACTACATATTTGGTTATTATCAACCGCTCTCTGCACTTTCATATTGATATAATCAGATATTAATACAAAGAAATTACTCGTCAAAATAGAAATAGAAAACTCACTAGACGTTGTAAATAAAGTAAACAATATAAAGTGAAGAGGTTTTAATATCGTTTGATGCTTGTTCATTCCTTCTCGACGTGTCGAACCCAGAAACTATTTCGATTATTTGGCTAAATAGCACTTACTTATGATGTGAAAATTGCTGAGTACAACGGATTAACTTCTCTCTGATTGTACCAAACTCAGTTTCAAGGAGACGAAATACTATGAATAACAATTTTCATGAAAAGACATGAAATATTTTTCTAGGGTCTGGTTTAGATGCGTAAACAATGTAAAAAATGTTCCATTAAAGGTATTCTCGTAACACATATCCCAAGGTTTGAGACAATAGAAGGAAAGTGAACCAACTTAAGTTCAGATATTCCAAGTCACTAAGGGATCGAAGGAATTCAAAAGGCGGATAAAGTGGCCAAAGAAATAGCGAATATGCATTTCGTTGGTCCTAACCCCTTTCGTGGCCTTCAAAATAGGTAAATAAAACAAACAATATTGACATGGGAGGACAATAAGAAGAGAAACCCTTTCAGGACAAAAGTCAGCGGGAGCACTCATATTAATCTCACCAAAGGCAGCAAAAACAGCGCTATTGTTCGGCACAGTGGATCCTAGATCATTAGTGGCATTTTTAACAGGACATATGGCCCTAAATTGTCACCTATTTGTACTGAGAACTGCTAAAGATTAAATCTATCATCTATGCCAAAGAGTTCTGGAGCCAATAGAACGCATTCCATGCAAACGTACAGATGTATTGTCATCAAACGTACACTATGCTAACATTCCAGTAGGCTATTTGACTGAAGCAGGAATATACTGGAGTAATACTAATGTTTATTAAATGCCTCCAACTACTCTAACATACACAAGGGCAGAGACAACGCGGTTACAATAATAAATATGTTCATATGTGCGACTTACATGAGTCAGGCACATCGGTCTAAAACTTTTACCAGTGATAGGACCATTACGATTAAAATTAAGCGTTTCAAGTAGTCACAGTAGAAAAATTTTAATTTTGTAATCTTTCTACATCTTTGAGTAAATTCTCAAACATCAACAATTTTAAATTATTTTAGTTATGCAACGTAAAATCAAAACAATTAAATCTGTTTGAAACATCAGCCCTCAACAGAATTTCCTTGATTCGTGTTGTTTAATTAGTGATGGATGAGAAACGATTAAATATTCCTAAAAAATTAAGGCGTTATTCGACTTCTCGATGATAACGTGCGTTCAAGCTGAGAGGTTGCATTTAACTAACATACGACAGCTGCAGACTGTAATCGTCCTTCCAACATTCTTGAAAACGAAAATACAAGACAATTAAATAATCAAAGACACTCTGACGATGCAGTAATATTAGTGATATTGTAATAATTCTCGCACGAGTTTACGGGATATGCGTATACTAAAAAAGAGGAAGATTTGCATGGAGAAATGGGGTATTTGAAAAGAATTATGTTTATTGAATTGATTTTGTAGTTAATTGTAAAAGTAAGTATTTACGAAGAGTTAATGTCTATTGGGCTAGTATTTTAAATACAAAAATCGTCGGTTCCCTTTTCTTTTTTCTTACATTAAACACGCAACGATTTTTAAGTTTCTTTAAATGCCGAATTAATGGATCCGATTGATAATTTGTTCGTTGTAAGGTGAGAGCTCTATTTATAGTCCGATGGAGCTAAAATCCATAACGCAAGAATAGTGCAACATGGTTAGGCGTGATTCTTCTTTAAGATAGATAGGCTATAACGGTCTTTTAATCGAATGGACGCCGAGATCGCGCGATATTGCAACACTGGACATTTTTCTATAGGGAACTATTAAAAAATATTGCATATGCATCCAGACGCTGCAACAGAGAGGATGCGAGAGAATCCGGCAAATCTGCCGCGAAGTTCCTCTGGAAATATTATGACATGTAATGAATAACAGAAGACAAGTAGATAAACGTGTATTGCTTTAGAGCGATTTGGTTGAAAAGTCTTTGATGTAACAAGTATTCGAAAATTATAATTTAACGTTTAATGTTGTAGTTTTAATTGTTTCGATTCTACGTTGCACGCTTGATATTTGAGATGAGAGTTTTTCCAATAAGGGAAGAAAAATGTACAAAAATACAAAATTAAACATTTTCAGCGAAACTTCGTACTTGGAGTATCGTAGTGACTAGCAACGACTTCTTTAACAATACAAACACTGCTTATTTTGATCATACTTGTCCAAATTTAGACTTCAAGAAAATTAATTCTTACAAAGATATTAATTGCGATATCCTCTAGCACTAGTAAAAGTTTTGTACTAATCGTATTATTAGTAAACAATTTATTTATGTGTCTTCTTGTAAAATGAAATACATTATAGATAGTGTTATAATTAGAAATAACAAAGGGAAATAAAACAAACATTCACAGATAAGAAGTCAACACTAATGATCCGACGACGCAAAATGGGTGTAATTCATTTCCAAGTCAAGAGGTTAATCAAATTTCTTTTGAATGAAAATAGATTAGATAAGAAGTGTATAAATTCAAAGAAAGAATTTTACAATTTGTAACGACTACTTCTCCACAGACGTTACTGGCATCCCCAGAAAAGTTCAATATACGATTTATCGGACTTCCTTTTCACAAACTACAAACTATCGAAAGTCTATGTAAGAAAACTGAAAAGCGCAGCACAATCAAAGGCTATAAATATAACGTAGTCCATATTATATTATAAAACCTTAATTCAAAACATGTTACTTCGCCAAGAGAATAACATGTTTTTAGAAATGCAACAAGAGCAAAAATCTACTAAGCTGAGGAGTTTAAATACTTTGCTAATTACTAAGAATTGGTATCACAAGTGTTCATTATTTAGACTTACTTGTTAATAGTTTCGTGTAAAATAATGCAGTCCCTTAAAATCTGCCGCACCAAATGGTTAACATTAGCGAAACGTCTTCTATAAGCAATATCTTCATAAAGCAGTTTCGCATTCTCAAGAACGTTGCACAGCTTTTCTTCTAATATATCCAGCTGTGCACTGCCAAGAGCCATTAAGGACATGTAGAATACGTCGAACGCCGTCGAAATACTACCTATGTAAGCTACAGCAAAAAGATGAGCAAGATTGTACAAATTTTCAAATTTTCCCGTATGAAACGAGGCCGGAATTATTGGCCTAATATTTGTAAAAAACGGCAGCACGCCGAATGTCGAGATAAATGTTGTGAACACGAAAGCGAAATACCAAATCAGTAGATTAGAAATTCTGTATATGAACTGTATGTGCCTGTTCAACTCCTTACTATGACAGTTAAAAGCGTCAGATTTCAGATCGTTTATAATTGATTCCAAACAGTTTCGATTCACGAACAGCGTTATCGCTTTAGAGCAATAGTTAAGTAGCGGCAAAAAAACGCACGTCATCCAGTTCAATAAATTTATATTATTCGTTTCGATAGCGTTGACGATATTGTGAACAACTATGCCCAAAACAACAACGTCGAATACAAAATTGAAAAGATATTTGGCAACAGTCGTTCTTGTTACAACTTCCATAGGCCATAAACCACTTATCTCCAACAGCCATCTGGGTTTCGATAAAGGCGCAACACAATCGACGTGCGTCATTTTACTGAAGTCGAGTGAACAAAATAGGTTAACTTAAAGAAAGCAGTTCGAATTTACTCTCTGACGCACATATATAATTGACTGATAATTAATGAAAGAAAGCATGAATACATGAAAGGACGTAGCAAGATTGTCTACAATTAGTGAATTGGCCATTGTAAATTGATTTGATCAGATGGATGTAAAATCCAGTCTGGCACTGATTAGTTCATATTTTTGAATTTATTAAATTCAAAATTCACATAATTCATTTAAAGAGCAACGAGCAAAATTAGTTAGAACATTCCATCTTGTGTACAATCTAATTTCTCAACGAACAAAGTCAGACATACTGCTTTCTCGTCTAAAGTGAAAACAAAAAGTAAAAGATTACTTTTCAATGTTCAGTTCTTTACTTACTTGCAAAATAAGTACGTTTTAGAAAGCGCTTATTCATGCTTCTCCATATATTAAATATATTGGAATTTATAGCAAATTTGTCAAGCTTCGCCTTCTAGATAATTTTCCAGACACTGTTAGAAAATAGACCTTATTTCAGGGACTTTCAGAAGTTTAAGAAGACCAATTGTAACCTATTCTAGGATAGCAATTCTTACACTTGCACCATTTTATCGTTATATGTCTAGTATTTTTGTCAAACTTCTGTTTTTTTATACTATGCATCAGTTTTATACCTAATATTGCCCGACAATTGAAGAGCTAATAATACCTATTTACCAGAATTCTCTGCATTTAATTCTTTGATTACGGTGCATAATATAACGTATTTTATTTCATTGCATTCGATATCAGAAATGCGAGGTAGATAACCCAAATCGATAGTTGATTAGCATCACTTTAGTGCGTAAAATAATCAATTGGTGGTGGTAATTATTATTAAATTATTAATTATATTATATACAGTCACAGTTTCACTTTTCTGCAATGCTCCTTTGGCTATTGTAATATTACGTACGAGAATATTAACTTAAATATATTATATTTAAGTTAATATAATATTAAATACAGGGTTACCTGTAAATAGCACGTAAGCTACCGAAATCTGAAGACTACCTATCAATGTGTTACTGAAAATTTAAAAAGAAATTTATTTGTAACATATACATTTTGTTCAAATTTTACGGCCCAAAATGCAGGTAAAGCCGGTCCATATCTTTGTTTCTCTTATATTATACAAATACCGCTGATGAATCAAAGTTAACCCAGCTGCAAATAAAAATCGATAAAGCATTGTAGATGCTATGAATAGTGAATAGTCTATTGAAATGCATTAGTCTGTCGTACAGCTGATGTCGAAGTGTTTATGTGTTTACATTGAATATGCCGATAACCATATGATTTGCGTTCTTAATGTTTAAAGTTAATGCATCCGAAATGTCGGGTTTTGAGTTATTTGTAGTTATACATTCTTTTTCTTTTTATGAAATTTGTGGTGGTCCTAACAAGGACCGATCTAGGCGAAACAGGACAAAATAATTTATTAATGTAAAAAATGTTCGAAATGTCCACCGTGAGCTCTAATACAGGCATCAATTCGGCGACGAAAGTTATTATGCACACGAGTAAAATTTACCATGTCTTCGCGAATGCGTTGAGCTGCAACATAAATGCGATTTCGCAGATCTTCGACATTTTCAATATCAGGGCGACGATCATATACCAAGCTTTTCATGAATCCCCACAGAAAAAAGTCTAATGGATTTAGATCGGGACTACGAGGTGGCCATGGAGTACGACTTCCACGTCCAATCCATTGTGGAAATCTTTGGTTCAAAAAAGCTTGAATTACTCGACTACTATGCGCGGGTGCTCCGTCATGCATAAACCACAATTGTTGCCGTATCGCTAGTGGTATCTCATCCAAATACTCAGGTAATTCATCTCGGAGGAACTGTAAATAGGATTCTGTATTTAATCGTTGTGGGAGCACATGTGGTCCAAGTAGGTAATCGCCTACTAAACCCGCCCAAACATTGACAGATATCCTAACTTGCGAGGCGCCTTGGTGTATCTCGTGTGGGTTTTCGTCTGCCCAGTGGTGAATATTATGGTAATTCAAAATACCATCTCTTGTAAACGTGGATTCGTCGGTAAAGAGAATTACTGACGCAAGACGTGGTTGACGAACTTCGGTGCGTTGAAACCACTCGCAGAAGGCAAGACGGCGAGGATAATCTAATTCCGTTAATCCTTGCACGCGCAGGATGTGATACGGATGAAGTAAATTATCTTTGAAAATTCGATGCACCGTCGTTATGGGACACATTTACTTGCCGGGCTAAAGTTGTAGTACTTATGCCTGCTTCCGCCTCAACGATGTTTAAAATATGCTCTTCTGCTTGCTGAACTCTACGTGATATATGACGGCCACGACCTTCGAAACGTGGAATTACTGATCCTGTTTCTCGAAGTCGATACACGGTTCTCACAATTGTCTCGGATGATGGATGCCGCCGATTGGGAAACCGTTCCGCGTACAAATTTTCTGCCGCAAGACTATTTTGTCCTGTTTCGCCATAAATCAAAATCATATCGGTGTATTCGATATTCGTATAGGATGCCATTGCAATTGCGTGTAATGACGGTGAATGCTATGTGCATACTAAATGGATATCCGAACGCTGCTTCAGCGACTGCCGGTGATTCCCATATGTTAACTAAGACAGAGTCGGACTCGAATAAAGAAAAATCATTTTCTCGTTACTACGTGCACATAGAACCATAATATTTTGTATTTAGGCATTACTCATGCGTTTCTTTCACCTAATTTTTTTTTCGTACTATATCCGAATAAGACTGTATATTAGCTGTTCTAGTTAGTTAAGTTCAAGTAATGGATAACACGTGGAGATACGGATTTAATTAAAAGCGAGGCATTTCTAAACTTACGAAATTCTACCAAAGGAGCAATATTGGATTACGTTTTCAACAATTCTTTCGTCGCAGTTTATACGAATTTATACAATACTTTTGTCAGCATCCTCTGAAGGCAGTACCAGACTAATAAAAATAAAATTACCATGTGATTAACTTTTTACAAAAGATCTATGAGGCAATTCTGTGGTGTCTTCACCTATCATAAAGAAACCGCAAGTTTCCGCCTTGTAATTGTTACAAATTGATTTCTTAAAATTAACCACTAGGGTTTGTTTCTAAATATTTAAAACACCTTTTCACTCCTCCTTTTAATGCCTTAAAGATAGTGAACGGCAAAATCATGACTTACCGTCTTGTTTGAATACATAGTAGTAATTTTTCTTTGTTGTAACAGTCGCCACGAGTGATGAGGACGATAAGGGTTGTGTTCTAAACGTACTTATTTGTAGGGCTCAAGATGTTTTTGTTACGGGAGCACGCTTAAACTAGGAGGGAAATAGCTCTTAATGTGTATAATTATTTTTCTAAAAGTAAATTAGTAAATATTAGTGAAATACAACAGTTAACGTCTGAAGCAACTGGTATATCAATGCGAATAATAGAATGAATTGTTCAGGAAGGACATCTGGCGACAGGTCCAGGTAAGTAAAGTAAAATTTAGTTCCTTTAAGAAGAGATTGAGGCAAAAGGATGTCATTTGCTTACCAGAATACCAATTAAGAATAATACGGGATATGATATATGACATTAATCAATCAGATGAACGATGACTTACGGTATCGGGTCTACGGCAGAAAATGGAGCGGAAATTAAATTGAAAGCCTTTTCGATGAAAGAAGCACTTTAATTGGATTTGGAACTTAAGCTTAGATGCGTACAAAATAATGGAGACTAAATAGATTAAAAAATACGAGCATTATGAACTGATTACTTAAAAAAATCAAATATTACCGCGACCAGAATCGATTCATTATTTATATAGACGGACATACATTCATAATGGCCTTAAGTCTTTAGAAATGTGAAGCGATGAAAGTACGAAAGGTCCCTTTAAAAGCATTTCCAAAAGATTTAGGTTCGTAATAGCACACGCCAGTGGAAATATGGGTTTTATCCATAATTCCCTACAGATATTCAAGTCTTCAAGTCAAACATGTCAACGAATTCTGTTATTGTAATAGATAATCCGTCCTATCAGCTAAGATAACCAAGATGATTCGTTAACGCAAAAAAATATTCACTGCAGTATTACAATATTAAGGCCAAAGCCGTATCAAATAACTAAGCAAAATAAACGTCGATATCTAAGTTAAAAGTTCCATGAAATTTTAGCGCGCAAAGTACACATAGTTTTGAAGCTTTCGCCATATCATCATAGAACTGACTTGGGCTACGGTAAAGAGCAACGTCGCGGCCAAAAACGCCGTTCTTAAAATGGAAGAGTACGTAATTTACGTACTCTTTCCCTGTTAATTTAACAGAAGAAGAATATTAAAGGGTATCACAATAAGATAAATTAGAAAAGAACCTGCAAATACATCGTTGATATAGAAATGAAAATAAATATTTACAAACAGGAAACTACACATAAGTATCGGTACCTTCGCACCACACACGCTTATTTATTATATAGTAATACATAATAATACTGACCAACAAAGTTTTTATCCTAAGTTAGTAACTGATGGAATTGAACAGCATATATGAAATAAAAATGAATCGAAAAGCGGCAACATTGGCTTAGCTGTGGTTACAGAGAAACTGCCTTTATAGTATGGCCGATAATCTAATCTACTGCAATAATGTTTATGAACCGTTATCCTTCTATTCCGATAGGTCATGCTGTTTCTATGAAAGAAACTTACGAGAATCTGAAAATTTTATTAGAAAAGGTAAAGCACAAAGACTATTCCTGGAATATTTGTGCAGATTTTAAAGTAATTGCAATTATTTTGGGCATGCAATCTGGTTACACCAAATACTTTTGCTTTTTATGTTTTTGGGAAAAACATTACCATAAGCAAGAGTGGCCACTACGACAACAGTTTATACCAGAAAAAGACAATGTACATCAGCCTCTAGCAGAGAAAGAAAAGATCCATAATACCACCTCTCCACGTGAAATTTGGGCTCATGAAAAACTTCCTAAAGGCACTGGATCCCGAAGGTGAAGGTTTTAAATACCTTCGTGAAAAGTTTCCAAAATGAACACAAGGGAAATTGAAAGAAGGAATTTTTGTTGGACCTCAGATACGAGAAACAGTAAATGATAAAATCTTTGAAACCAAATTAACAGCGAAAGTTTTCACGAATTTCTTGGGAAACAAAAAAGCTGACAACTATGAAAACTTTAGTAATGGATATGTTACAAGCCTTTCACGCTGCTGGCTGTAATATGTCCCTTAAAGTGCACATTCTACATTCTCACTTGGATTTTTGTCCGGAAAATATGGGCGACGTTAGCGATGAACACGGTGAGCGCTTCCACCAAGACATCATGGGAATGGAAAAACGGTATCAGGGGAAATGGAATCCTGTTATGTTAGCAGATTTCTGTTAGATGTGAAGAAGAAATGCTGTAGATATTGTTTATAAGAGACGGAGCAGCATTACTTCACATTTCTAATTATAATAATTTGAAATGTACATTACATTATGATCTAATCTGAAAAAAAACCTTTTCGTTGAAATATAAAAAGAAGTCGAGCTAACTTCTATCTTTTATTAAAATAAATGTTTATATGTTTTCTATTGAAATCAGTATAAATTATTTTATGGCAAAATCAAAAGTTATAATTTGTTGGCCAGTGTAATCGAACCAACTACGGATGGTATCGATAGTAGTCGATTATATATATATCGATGGTCTTCGTATCCATAATAATATCGCTGGCCTAATTATAAATGTACTCTAAAGAGAACGTCACAGACGTTCATCATTCTATCGTTTCAACAATTGCTTCGGCATCTTGGATAGTTGCACTGCCCACAATTACTTAATTGTTCGCATTGCCTAATTATACGGTGTTTACTATCTATGCTCTTTACTTCATATGCCCATTACATATGTAGAGTGTACCTGCATACAGCGTTAGTAAAAAGTCCCGGAACGGTCGAATAACTTTGTTATTTGAAAATTATGATTTCTGAAATTTGGTATGGGGGTATAGTTAATATAAATGCATTTTATGCAATACAGTTAATATTTTTTTCACTTCCGGTTTAATCGACAATACGTCCAACTTTTTGTTTTTAAATGGAACGCCCAGATTTTTTAACACTTTTGAATGCAAAATAAGAAACTACGTTCAGGAAGTATTAAGATGTTTATTTTTATTCACAAGAAAACAGTTAAAAAATTGAAAAAGGGTCCTAATACAGAAAAATCAAGATACCTGTCTATTCAGGTTGCGATTATAATTGTTCAAAGTGCTCTCCATTTACAAATTGACAAAAATGTAAATGGTCAGTAAAATTTCTTAATGAATTTTGTATTTGGTCTAGAGTGATGCGATTGGCTTCTTGAACTATTCTCTCTTCCAATTGTTCAAGATTATGGGGACGATTTTTATACACTTGACATTTCAAGTGACCCCAAAAGAAAAAATCTAATGGCCAGAGATCTGACGAACGTGCTGGCCATTCGATTGCTCCTCTACGTCCGATCCAACGTCCCGGAAAAATTTCATTCAAATAATCGCGGACATTATGGGCAAAATGGGGAGGAGCTCCATCTTGTTGAAACCAAAAATGTGCATTAGGGTGATCACCTATGTTTGCATTTGGAAAGAGGGCCGCAAGTGCCGGAACAACCTCATTTCGCAATAAATTTAAGTAGACGTTGCCAGTTAAATTTCCTCTTATAAAAAATGGTCCTATGATGTTGTTTCCAACAAGACCAGCCCAGACATTCACCTTTTGAGGACGCTGTGTATCGACTTCTTCAATCTAATGCGGATTTTCAATTGACCAGTAGCGACAATTATGTTTGTTCACAGTGCCGTTGAGACAAAACGTTGCCTCATCTAAAAAAAATGATGTGATCTAAAACATTAGGCTTCTGCTCGATCAATTCCGTCATTGTTTCGCAAAATTGTAGTCTACGATCTGGATCATCTTCAGTTAACTCATGGACGGGATACATTTTATAGGCTTTCATTCTTGCTGATTTAAGAATCTTATGAGCAGATTTTTGAGAGATCTCATGAATTTGACCTAATTCTGTTGTGGACACGTGATGATTTCCTTCCACTGTAAGTAACACATTCAAACTAGTTTCTTCATCTGTTGCTGTTAATGGACGTCCCCTTCTAGGTAAATCCTTCACCTGACGAAAGACTTCAAACTTTTGAATTGTTCGGCATACCGTACTTTTACTAATGTGACGATCCGGATAAACAGTATTAAACAAAATACGAACCTCTTCAAAAGAACGTTGACGATCACCGTACCCACGCATCATTAATATCTCAATTCGTTCTGATTCAGTAAGTTTTACTGCCATTTTCAAATGTGTCAATGTCTAAAATAAGTAAATTTATAGCGATGCAAAAGTTAAAACGCTTTTAAAATTGTCAAATGTGACGGCAAAAAGAATGCAAACACTAAACAACAACTTTTTTCAAAGGTATCTTGATTTTTCTATATTAGGACACTTGTTAAATTTTGTAACTGTTGTCTTGTGAATAAAAATAAACATCTTAATACTTCCTGAACGTAGTTTTTTATTTTGCATTCAAAAGTGTTAAAAAATCTGGGCGTTCCATTTAAAAAAAAAAGTTGGATGCATTGCCGATTAAACCGAAAGTGAAAAAAATATTAATTGTATTGCATAAAATGCATTTATATTGACTATATCCCCATACCAAATTTCAGTTCCAGGACTTTTTACTAACGCTATATGTACATTTCGTGGGACCCCTATAGGTAGCCATGTTATGCATTACTTACAATTAGAATAAAATACCTGTTAATGTAATAATAACGTGAATTGCAGAAAATGCGATTTATAAGCAAGGGTAAAAGTGACACACTTTATGGTGAATGCTATGAGATGCGCATTATTAAATGCGCAAATATTACTTCACTAGATGTAGAGCGGTGGCTTTTCAAGTACAAGTACATATTTCCGTCGTCGCAAAAGGTAAATTAATCTACAATGGAAATAATAATTCTATGCCAATTCTTTACCCCTTCGACTGCTTCCTGCTTGTATGTAAGTACATACATATTTATTAACTTTGTGCCCCATTTGTAAATTAATTTTTTACATACGCATTTTACAATTTATTTACAAATTAAATCAAAATATTAAGTAAATAAATTTACAAGATATACAATTATAAGAAAACCTTTATTTGAAATAACACATTTTACATCACGTTTACAATATCTATCCTATCTTAAAGGTAAGTATATAGGATGGTTTCTATCAGAAATTAATTAATAGCGTTTAGTAAAGCATGCTGAATACAAATACGCGAAGGCAAATATCTTTACTTTAGGTTTAACTAATAAATACTGCAAGCATATACCTGCGAACATGTGCTGTATCTGAATATTGGACATATCCGTGTTACAGCAGTATTCATAAACAAGTACACAAAATTTTGCAAGTGTCTTCCACGGTTCATCGTTGTCTTCTTTTATGATGTAATATCCGCTAGCCCAAAAGTAATTAGCATATATTTCACCAAACATCCAGTTCCCTATGGTGCCTAAAATCTTCAGCGATTTGGGGTAAATTCCATTAAATAGTTTGCCAATAAGGTTGAATGTCGATAAAGATTGGTCCAAATTTATGAAGACAACCTCTAAAACTACTCGCGAAAGGATGAAATATAAAATAAGAACTAAGTTGTTGATCACTTTGGAATACCACAAAATATAGCAAAACATCGCTTATCAGACAACACGTGCGTCTTGGCTTGGACACGGTCTCAAGTGTACTGAAAGGTAATAGGTAACGGTAGGAAACCTCTTCCTTCTCAATCATCTAAATTATTAAATGCAGGTACATTTTTTAGGTAATTGCATGGCGAAGCGTAAAAAATTATAGCAATCAGGTTTTGAAATTGAGATGTACTGAGCGGCCAGCCGACAAGCTATTAATAATACATACCGCTGCAGAAGAACAATTGCAGTTGTCAACGTCTTGGCATTTTCAAAATGGCCATCTACTTCTTTGGCTTCCTGTCTTTTAGCATGTATAACATTGGATACTTCAAAATAGGGAAGTAAATCTGACGTGTACTGTAATTGTGGCAAATCATAACGTAGTAACCGTATACAAACAACGAATAATTTCCTAAAATGGCTCTTAAGAGCTGGGTATATATAATAATACCAAGTTGCAGGCTGCACAAAGAAGAAAGAAGCGCATAGTTTGACCTATTGCAATAAAGCTAATAACATATATCAAATACCAGTAGGGTACTCCAACCTTTTGGTCTAAATAATTTAAGGGTTTAAGTGTAAATAAGGCGAAGAAATTTTGGTATTAATTTATTAAGTTAGTCTGAGGAGGACTTGGAATACTGCATAAGCAGAAGTATAAACGACTTCTTTATTGTATTTGTAATCCGCTAAAAGTTTCTAGAATTTATAAGCTTTTGCTACTTTTCTGTAAAAGGACACATTGTATATAGAAACAACAGTTACCTAGTTGTACTTTTCCTCAATCTCATATAAGAACTCGGGATCCCACAAGAAGAAACAGATATTCGCATTCTTGTTGGGAAGAACTTCGCGCAGCACATCTCCCTTCTTTGCCTTAGTAATGACATTACTCGAAGGGAAAGCAACTGAATCTAACAAATTCCAAAAGATGGAAATATTCCGTTAAATTTGAAAGCTATCGAGAATCTCCTACGACGCATGCGCAGTAAAGAGGTTTTGGCAGTTAGTAATCACAAAAGCGTTTCGAAACTTGCGTAACAAGTGCAAAACCCTTGCGTACTTCCCTATAAACTTGTTTCATATGACCTCATCTAGACCTGTGCATGAAAAATTACTCGTGGGTCCCTGATGGTCAATCTTCTTCGCAAGATGTTGCCATCACTGCAATAATCTGAACAACGCGGAGTAGTTTTCTTCGTACATGTTGGTATTCAACATTTCTCTACATTTATTTAGATCTAGTACACCTCTCCGTAATGTGATTTAGGCTTACCCGCAGCTTCTGAATATCCTCAACGAAATTACGAACAAAAATCACAATATTTATGCTTATTTTCTGCAATGAAATTTTTAAAGAGATAATACAGAACATTTACAGAAATATACATACATACAGAAATTTTGAAATAACGTCATTTCCACGAATAAATTCCTAAAACTAGTAATTTATTAACAAAAGTGCATGTATGCAGCATGCCATTTATGTTTTTACAATCAAATGTCCAAAAGTGTCTCTTTACTTTTTAAAGATGGCATCGGAAAGATGTCCTCCTATTCGGCGTTCACACTCTAACAGCCTGTTATGAAAACTCTGGAATGCGCGGTGTAGCACATCTTGGGGAATGGCGGTGATTTCTTGTTGAATGTTCTCCTTCAGTTCATGGATTGTTGCAGGTCGTGTACGGTACACCTTGCCTTTAAGGTACCCCCGCAGGAAGAAGTCGCACACACTAAGATCAGGGAATCTCGCAGGCCATTCAATGACACCGTTACGTGAAATAATGCGTAAACAATTCCACTTCCAAACAATTAGCGAACTGCTGCCATCGAATGTCGAGCAGTGTGTGACGTGGCTCCGTCCTGCCGAAACCACATGTCTTCCATGTTAAGATTAAGCTCGTACAGTCTCGGTATAAAGAATGTTTGAAGCATTTCAACATATCGAGCGGATGTTACTGTTGCTGCACTACCATCCTCACGTGCAAAAAAATAAGGACATAATACAGCACACCATATTGTGACCTTGTCGCTATGTAGTGGTCGCTGGTGTGACTCACAAGGATTGTCCTGGGCCCAATAACGAAAACTCTGTTTGTTTACGAAACCGTTCAGGTGGAAATGGGCTTCATCTGATATCCATATGTTACCAACGAAATTCGCGTCCTCGTTAATTTTAGCCAATATCTGCCTACTAAACTCCATACGTGACGCTGGGTCTCGTTCATGTAATTGTTGCACAATCTGCAACTTATAGGGATGGAAATGTAATTCGTGCAATATTCTTTGCAAGCTTCGTCGCTTAATCCCTAGCGTAGATGCATGCTGTCGAACGGAGCGGCGAGGACTTCTCTCGATTGCAGCTCTAACAGCCTCAATGTTCACCTGGAGCTTCCTTTTTCAAGACAGATCTTGTTTCTTCAAAATTACGCACCCGCGTTGTAATCGCATGCGCAGATGGGACACGTCCATGACGTCGAAGCTGTCGAAATATTCTCTGCGCGGCAGTCCCACCATCAGCATTTTTATAAAACGCTCTCACAGCTACTGCACGTTCCGCACCAGTCCAACGATCCACGATTACTAAATGGCAATGCGTTCGCAACAATTGTGCGACGTTACGAACAACTGCCGGCTCTACAGTGCTGACAACTGTAACGTTAAAAATTTCCCGTTCCCCTGCGCCACCCTGTATTGGCAGATCATTACTTTCAGCTTTTTTTGCAGATACTTCGTTAAGCCTAATCTTTTACAAATACAATCAGAACCAAGTACGTTCCTGACTAAACTTATATTTATTGCGTCAATTGTATATACACTGTGTCCATAAAGTAAGGAATAAATTCGATTAAAATTCAGGGCATTTTCCTTCAGAAAAACACTCGGACACGTGTATTACTTGTCCCAAAATTGAGATATGATCCCTAAGTATAAAATTTTCAAATGAAAACCCCCATTTTTTGATGGATTTGTAGATTTTTCGTAAAATTCTGAGTATTTTTCATGTAGCATACCCTGTATCGAAATTCAGCCGTTTTCGAATAAATAAAAAAGAATTATCTTTGCTAATGATAAAAGATACCAGTCCACAATACAGTGTGGGCTAGTATTTTGTACATTGTCGGAAGTTGTGTTTATTTGTTTTCTTAGTAATTCTGCTTTTATCCATCTAATAAACGACATTCCAATAACGTCAAAATTTTTGGATTACCTAATTTGTTAGTTTGGGTTTGAATTTATTTGAAAAAAGAGTAATCTTACAATGCGTTCACCGACACCACAAAAAATTAAAATTCTCTATGATGATTGAGTATGGTGATAGAGTGCGAACTCAAAGTGAGGTGTATGTTTAATCCAATAACAAATATCCGGACAAACCAAGAAACCAGTCAGTAGTCACAAAATTACGAAGAAGTTTCGAGATACTGGTTCTATAGAAGATAAACCAAGGACGCCCTGCGATCAACGAGGAAAACAAAGTAAATGTTCTACTAGCCATAGAAGAAAATCCACATATTAGCATTCGTCGAATTAGTCGTATCCACGATACCCCTCCTTCCTCTGTACAGAAGGTTTTACGATTAGAAAAATTGTATCCTTACAAAATAAAACTGGTACACGAATTAAATGAAGATGATCGAGACCGACGAATGCAATTCTCTCAAATCTTAATGTATATCTGCCACAATTTCCCTCGTCGTGTTGAAAATATTTTGTTCTTAGATTAATCAACTTTTACATTAACCGGGGAAGTTAATAGACAAAACTGCCGGTGTTAGGCAAAAGAAAATCCCAGATTGATAAGAGAACAACATACCCAATATCCTGAAAAAAATAATATTTGGGCAGGAATTGTCAAAAATCAAATCATTGGGCCTTACTTTTTTGGAGAGATATTGAACGGTCCATGATATCTTGATTTCTTACAATAATATCTAATCCCCAATTTAAGAAATTTATTTCTATGTGCTAATGACCAGATGTTATATGAAGAAAATTTATGGTTTATGCAAGATGCGCCACCACATTATGCAGTTCAGGTTAGGCAATATCTCAATGAAGTGGCATTCCCTAACAGATGAATTGGAAGGCGTGAATCAATTGAATAGCCACCAAGGTCTCCCGATCCCTTTCCTCTCCGATCCTTTGGATTACTTTTTGTGGGGTTATCTCAAAAATATTGTGTACAAAACTAAACCTGAATCGCTTGACTACTTAAAAACTAGAATTAGAAGAGAATGTACTGACCATTAATCAAGAAACAATAAATAGGGTCCAACATGAATCTATCGATCGTTTGGGATGCTGCCAGTCACGAGAATTGTTTCACTTTCAGCATTTAATTAAGTAAATAATTATCGTTCCTTATTAATTCCAATGTTTCGATGAAACCATGTTATCTTTTATCAGTAATAAAACAGTAGTAGTAGTAGTAGTCGTCTTTTTTTAAACGCCGTTTCTTCTTCCGTAACAGCGGAATATCAACATCGGGTATGCTACATGAAAAATATTCAGAATTTTACGTAGAATCCATAAATGCAACTAAAAAGCGGGGTTCCAATTTGAAAATTTCAACTTAGGGGTCGTATTTCAATTTTGGGACATCCTGTACATTAAAATTTTATCTCAAAAAATGCACGTTAAAAAAAGTAATATAGGTGTCCTAGTATTTTTCCGAAAGAAAATATCCTGAATTTTAATCGAATTTATTCCTTACCTTATGTACACAGTGTAAAAAATCAGCTTTACCAAATGCCTCATTATATGAATGCAGTAGTTCGTGTCCATGTTCGTGATCGTATTCCAATGCTGCCAGATCTTCTGTATATTCAACATAAAACTTCTGATTTTCGTCCGATTTTTTATTGAAGAAACAAAATACAGCAATATTTTCAGTTGTGTCCTGAAAAGCAGAAATAAAGAGAATAGACATAATCAAGAAGATATTTATAGATTTCAAATACTAATATCTTCACTTATACGTGTAGACTCCTTTAGGTGGATGAGAGACTACGAAGGTGAGATGTCCTTTCCATTTGGGTTACAATATTAGTTATGCGACAAATAAAGAATTGTTTGACGGTAATTGTAGAACTTTTGACCTTTTTTACACCAAGACAAAAAGATTTTAAAAAGGTAAAAACAATATTAGTTATGAATTCAACCACGTGTGAAAACGTGGCATAGAAGGAAACTATCCACGCAATGCAAAAAATATAACTATCCATTTCTAGCGTATACACGACTCGCGCGAAAATTTAGCCGAATCTGTACAGTTATAATTGTAGCCCGAGTATCGTGCCCGAGGGCACCTCCCAATTTTTGGAAACATAAATCCATCAATATTTTCTCTGCTAACCAGAAAATTCCACATCTATCGTAAACTGACATTAGATAACTTCCGAAAACATATTGTTGAAATGTACTAGCTGCAAGATATCTTTGTTATTAAATTTGTGTAGGCTTCCTATACAAAAATCTCCATTACTTCATGTTTCTGGCAGTCAGTAACTGGAAGGATGTGACCGTTGGCCTAAATTTCTGACTAGTTAACCAAGTATTTATCTGGGGTTGGTCAATCAAATCGGAAAGCAGTGCTTTCGTGCGTTTTGTTAAATTAAAATTTAACTCTGAAAAAAACACTTATTCATTATGATTCGTTATCCCTTTGTCAATATTTTATATTAATTTATATTATTATAAATCAAAACATTTATGGTGAAGCTTCTATCTACTATTATGTGTACCCAGAATTTGATTTCGAAATACACCTTTACAGTATATGTAATATTTCATATTTTATTAAAAATTCCAGCAAATTTTTTTCTAAATTTCGCCGATTTAAATAACACTTATGTATATCGTTTGTGCTTACTGTACAATGGTATAACATTTATAAAATTTATCTTCAAATACTGGCTGCACTGAATAATTGAGTTTTATCGTGTACGTGAGAGAAACTACCCCGAAATTTACTGTTTACTTCTTTAATTGTCTTTTATTGTATTAATGATATTAATTTCAAGTCAATTTCGTGTGTGTGTTTTCATTCGTTTTTAGAAACTAACCTAACAACTTATGAAAACGATATCTCCTGTTCTTCCCCTTATTTCTCTTCATTAACTCTCCATTCATCTCTTAAATTTTAGAAATTCCGTTTCGCAACGCTATTCGAGTACAATACCTCCTGTAACTATGATAATCCATGTACCGTAAGGCATATATTTCTCTAAACATATACGGTCGTATATAAAATTTTAAAAATATTCTAACAATATTAGAGTAGATAAAATAAAACAATAATGTAAATATCTTCATAGGCTATACCTAATAAAAAAGATTTTACTTATTGTAACAACGGTAAAATTGGTTTTGCAATAATGACGTCACTCAGCAGCTGAGTATTGGCGTGAATATAAAAGAGACTACCTCAAAATTTACTGTTTGGCTTTTTAATGGTTTTTTATAATATTGATGCTATCAATGGAAGTTCCTTCCGTGTGTGTGTTTCCCTTCACTCTTAAAAACTAACTACTTAAAAGAAAAACGATATCTGCTTGTTTTTCCTCTTATTTCACAGAATTTTTTCTCCTTTATCTCCCGAATTTTAGAAATCCCGTCGGGCAACACTATTCCAATCTAATATCGCCTATAACCGCGACAAAGCGCAGCGATATGTATAACCTTGATAACAATAAAATCAGAGTAAATAAAGTAAAAAAAATAATATGAATTTCTTCAAAGGCTTTACCCAATCAAAAAGATTTGATTTAATTATCAAAGGTGGAAAGGGTAACCCCAAGACCTCTCTTTGCTATAATATGGCCTACTATTACTCCCCATTCCAACTTATTATGTCTTCCAAATGAATAACATATTTTTCTTTTAATATTGTTCAATGCCAAAATTTTTCAAGATTCGTTTGTCCAACTGGAGAAACATGGAGGAGAATAAAATATTAACGAAAATAACCATTGTGGGAGTAGAAGACATAAAGCCTAATAATAAAATTCTCCTCCAATCAGAGCAGCAGCTATTCGTTTATAAAAGAAAGGTAGAAATACTGTTGTCAGTACCGCTAAAATTCTTGTTGAACGTAGTAGTTACCCTTTTAAAGTTGTAGTGAATGTTTGGGTAAGTAGTTTCGTAAATCGTTTTTAAATTACTTTTGCAATCAACTCAATCATTGTGATGGACCAAACTTTTGCCAAATTAGAAAAAAATTACAAAAACGTACGAGTATTGGTATTTCTTGTAGAATAAACATTCTTGCTGTTGCTTGACGTAAATGTTTACTCCTGTGTCATAGTTCATAAAAGAGTGCAGAACTTCAATCCTGAAACCGGTTTCTAGGAAAACTTGATTGAAAATTGTGTATGTTGAAAGATGCAAGGTACGACGGAAAAAATCTTCCTCGTAGAGATCTTGCCCATACGAAGAGCTATATTATAATAACAGTAATAATAATAATTTATTAATTTAAAAAGATGACATCTCCGACAGATGCTGTTTGCAATGAACAAATTATTCTTACAATCGACTGCTTGAGTCCCACAACATCGTGGTGTTTACTTATTGCAATTATATTCTAAATTACTTTGCAATTTGTTAAAAACTTTTAATGATGTGCAGCAAACACTATTAAAATGGATCCGTGTAACATGTAATTTGGTTTATAGTTGTTCTGCTCTTTTATCCATTAATCTCAATGTTAATTACTAGCAATAGCCATGATTTCTTCCCTATTTTTCATATTTAAATATAAAAAGCGAATTATTGTAACAAAATAACCTGCAAAATAATCAATATATTCGAATAAATTTCTCAGCAAGGTAGTCACCGAGCAATTTGTTTTTCATTAGTTATAGCTGTCCGTCAGTCATTAAATTGCATTCTTACGCTACTGTTTCACTTTACGAACCTAAATTCCTGCGTCTTAGATTTTCGTTTCTGAAAGCAAGAAAGAGTCCGCCGGACGCTTTGAGTCTTCCAACGCAGAACCAGCATCCTTCTGCAGAAGTTTTAAAATGCTTTCCCAAATCAATTTGGCACAATTACTGTTCTTCTACTTCTAATCTGTTGTTAAAAATTCCAGCCCAAACATTAATTTTTGGGGCTACTGGGTATTCGTACAAACAGGGAACTCGGGGATTTTCTTGGGTTCGTTATTTAAAATAATGACTCATAGATGTTCTCCGTGAGAGTGAATATTCGTGGGATTTATAACCAGGTTTCTTCAAAATATTGAAAACTGTTGAATAGTGCAAACCACACTTAGACACAATATGTACTATACCATACAAGGAATTTTCTCTTATTATTATTATTATTATTATTATTATTATTATTATTATTATTGCTTTCTTGATGGCCTTTGTTCACAGTTTTGCTTGAGAAAACAGCCATTGTCAAATTTATTAACAAGTTTCAAAATTAACAATTGGACCATGATGCCTCCTCGCAGAATTGCACATTACTTTTTTATAATATCCAGCCATACAAATATGTCCAACTCAAAATGTACCTCAATTATAAATTACAATTATTCCAATATTACAAATGTAATGCTTAATTACGTTTACGCCTTTATACGATGTATAAAGGCAAATATTGAACATAATAACAATTTTTAATCAAAAATGTATTAAAGCCTTGCGTAGAGAGATTTCCTGGAAAATGTTTGAGACATAAACGTAAATGCGAAAATGTCAAATTCGGTTTCGTGAGCTTTCATGTGCTATTGCAATAAAGTATTAGGTCGGTGAGAGTTCAATCTATTGGTCTTTAGAGTAATTACAAATTTAATGTAATAACTTAAATGGCTTGTATCATCCATAAATGTATCTATTGGGTCGTTCCGTGGTATTCCACCGTCGAAAATATAGAAACATACAAAAACAAATGTAAACTTTTATTCATACAAGCGAGAAATTTCGATATGAAACGTTTTTCATATATTCTGTATAAATCCTGTACAATTCTCACTGCTAGTTAGTGCGAATACGACACACCAATTTGGTAGGAAGAAGTTCGTCTAATCCGTACATTAGAGACACCGCTTTTTGTATATCTTGAAACTTAAATAGTAACACATACCATGCGGTAACAGTCTACCCCCATCTTGAATCCTTAGATGTTGAACGAATCCTATTCCTATCGGTAGAACTAGTCTAATTTATTACCAATTTATTATTTATTATTTATTACCACAAAAATCTCGTACTAGTGCTAAAAAAATTTTACATTATTAAACGATAACGCGCTGCAAAAGACGTGCCGTGACGTGACGTGACGTGACGTGCGTGACGTGCATAACACGCGTCCACAGCATTTCCCAAATGTTGTGTTAATTTCCTCAAGAATTAGGTAAGAACAGGGAATATTGAGGAAGGCTGATATGAACTGAAGACAAGCATCCAAGCACTTAATAACGTACAGAATGTTCCCGTTAAAAGATTTGTATTCAGATGAAACTGAACGGCATTATTTTCTAAATTTTTTAGGGAAGCAATTATCTTCCACACGCACGCACTTGGGTGGTTTTTAGCTCTAGTTTCCGTTTAATATTCCGAGTTCGAACCGTGTCATGTTGTTTTTTATTAAACGAAAGCCCAACGTTTCACGCACAATGACATGGTGATTCTTTAAGAGAGGGAAAGGGAACGGGTAACAATTTGCACGATAACTCAAAATGTAAACCGCGACAGATACGGAACTAAGTGAACAGCAAGCAGTTAATTAAGGTATGTGAACCATGCAAGGGGCCAAAAGCAACTATCACCTACCACCATTATTGTGGGCGAAACGACGAGTTTTTGTTTAATAAGAAAACGACATGACAACTCAGATCACGTTTAGTTTTACGTAACGTGCCGTGAGGTGACGTGACGTGACGTGACGTGATGTGACGTGACGTGAAGTGACGTTGCGTGACGTGACGTCGTTTTAAAAAAGAAAACAGAGACATCGTCAGGTTAAGATTATAACATGTTTTTCCAGAGAATGGAATTAACAAAAGCGAAATTAAATTGCATCGATGTGCTCCTTCCCATTGAAAAATTATTACGTATTTCTGGTGTTTGGCCCGTAAAAGAATTTAAAATGAATTATTTGCTAAGGACGGCAATGAGTTGGATAATTTCGTACGTACTGTTAGGAATGATGTTCGCTGAGGTTATGCACGTTATGGGAGACGTTAGAAGAGTCAACGAAATAGCTTGCACGCTAACACCAATTACCGTTTACTGCTTCAAAATGACAGCATTGGTGTATTACAGAAATAAATTCTTCGACATTTTACAAATTCTCAATTCGGAGCTTTTCAACAGTTACGACGACACTATACTCAAACCTTTGGAAAAAATAATAAAGAGTACTAACAAAGCAAAGAAAATCTTTCAAGTGTTGACGTTGTGTGTCTTGTCGTTCTACACAATATTTCCTATTTTCGATGAGAAAGATTTACCAATACCCTTTAGCTTCGATGTAAGGAGCTATAAGTACGTAATTCACGCTTTCCAAATTGGAGCGTTATCTATCTGCGCCTGGAATTTAACTAGTATAGACCTACTATTCGTGTGTCTTATGGGAATAGCCGCAGCTATAATCGACACACTGCGAAGAAATATTGCTAACGTAGTATCAGATGCAGAAAAGTTAAACAACGAAAGTTTCCGAAATAGCAAGAGCAGCATACGTCTAAATAAGAGCATATTCAAGCTTCTGAGGAGATGTACCATGTTGCATATGGCTATTTTAAGGTCAGTACTTACCTATAATATAGAGAGTTCCTAAAATGTTTGATATCCGATAAATACAATCCAAAATAATGCATTAGCATTTAAATCTTAATTTTTGCCAACGAGTAATACATATTTTCATTTCGACTTTAGGATTTCCAAATTAAATTGCAATTGTCCATATTTTTGTTCGTTAAAAGAACCACAGCATTTCCCAGATATTGAGGAAGGCTGATATGAATTGAAGAGAAGCATCCAAGCACATAATAACGTACAGAATGAAGCTGAACAGCATTATTTTCTAAATTTTTTAGGGAAGCAATTATCTTCCACACGCACGCACTTGGTGGTTTTTAGCTTTAGTTTCCGTTTAACATTCCGAGTTCGAACCGTCTCATGTTGTTTTTTATTAAACGAAAGCCCAACGTTTCACGCACAACGACATGGTGCTTCTTTAAGAGAGGGAAAGTGGACGGGTAACAATTAGCATGATAACTCAAAATGTAAACCGCGACAGATGCGAAACTAAGTGAGCAGCAAGCAGTTAATTAAGGTAACTCAGCATGTGAACCATGCAAGGGGCCAAAAGCAACTCCTATCAGCTACCACCATTATTGTGGGCGAAACATCGAGTTTTTGTTTAATAAAAAAACGACATGACAACTCAGATCACGTTTAGTTTTAACTGATTCTAGTTGTGCAAGCCTACTTTTTTACTTTTATTATAATGTTAACCCCAACAATATTCTTTTAACGGCTCGTTAAAGACAAAATTTATGGTCTATATAATCAAAGTATGCAAAGCAATCATGCCCCATTTACTCACTAACTTGTAATTCCTTTACAGATATATTGACGATGTAGAAACAATATTTTCCCTTTCATTGTTGATCCATTATTTAACAGCGATTATTTTGATTTGCAGTAGTCTACTGCAACTAACAACTTTGGTAAGTTAGACAAATAGGAAAATAGTTTTATCTTCCATTCCACAAACCAAACAATAAAGTAATAATCGACAGGCTATTAATTACTGTATAGTAGCACCTAAATAAAAACAATAACGGAATTTCCAAGGTGTCCAATAAACTTTCATTTTAATCACGCTTTACATGCTTTTTTAGGTTAGCCAGCAGTATTCTAATAAATGTATGCATATTTTAAGGTAGACAGCCATTCGATTCAATTCCTGCTATCATGCTTATTCGTGATCATTGTCTTGGTACAAACGTTTTTATATCACTGGTTTGGCAATGAAGTTATAGTTAAGGTAAGATGAAAGGGTGAACTTCATTCTATAAAAACAATGGTTTTACGTATTATGGTGGAATTTCAGTATTAAGAGCGGTTTTTTTTAATCTATAATATCAATTACTTTTTATTTAAATACACTCCGCCAAAAAAGTATCGCATAATTTAATTTTGAATCATAAAAGTATCGCGTAATCTTTGTTTGTAGCATCAAGTTGTAAATATACTTTAATGCGCTCTAAGATATAATTTCTATGATTGTTTAAATAAAATACAGGCCAAATAAAAACAAGAACTCATACTTGAGATTTTTATTAAAACAAGAAATTATAATTTTGGAAAGAAAAATGTCATAACGGTAGCTTTTAATACTGAGTATTGCCACCTCTTGCTCTTATGACCGCTCGCATACGGTTTGGCAGAGATTCGATTAACCTCCGTATATAAGCCTGATCCAAATTCTCCCACCCGTCACGGAGAGCATTTTCTAGTCCATGCAGGTCCGCTGGGGCAACATTTTGGGTTCATGTCCGGACTTACCGCAGGCCAATCTAAAACTGGAATACCAACATCGTTAAGGTATTCCTGGACGATTATTGCAACATGCGGTCGTGCATTATCGTGCATTAACATGAATTCGTTTCCTATAATTGGCGCATATGGTACTACATGTTCTTCTAAAATGTCCGTTATATACCTGTGGGCAGTCAGTGTACCTCTGTCTACTGGTACTAACTCTGTACGACCTGTTAAACAGATGCCTCCCCTAACCATAATAGAGCCACCAGCGAAATTAGGTCTAGGTCTGATATTACACTGCGAATAGCGCTCACCGTCTCGTCTGTACACTGAGGTACGCCTATCTGAGGTGTAAAGACCAAATCTTGACTCATCTGTGAGGAGTATATTGGCCCAGTCATTAATGTTCCAATTTACATGTTCTTTGGCTAACCTTAAGCGAGCCACTCGGTGGTTCCTAGTGAGACGAGGGGCTGTTACAGCTACTCTAGCTCTTAATCCACTCTGTCGTAACCTATTCCGGACAGTTTGAGTACTCACACGAGTATTTCTGACTCTAGCCAAGTCGTTCTGCAATTGTCTCGCAGTTACATGTCTTCGACGTAATGCTTGTAGTAGTAAATAGCGGTCATCTTGGCGAGTAGAACATCTTGGACGACCTGGTACAGGTCTTCTGCTGTAATTGCTCTGTTTCCCTATATCTGGCTACGGCTCTAGAAACACTTGACTGATTGATGTTCATCAAATTAGCAACGTATGCTTGAGATCGTCCATCGTCGATTAAAGCAACTATAGCAGCCACTTGTTCGAAAGTGAAATTGCTCATTTTAGTTTTAAAGGCGTTGGTACAGAACTCTGACTTCGCACTTTAAAATTTGTCCGTATAGGAAGACTTCAATAAACAACTGAACAAACCTTACACATATGCATTTTTCTAAATGTGTTCTTTTAGAAAAAGAAAAAGTAAAAAAGCTATGTTCCATGACTTTGTTAGTGCTTTTATAGTTCACATGCACGAGGCAAACTTTTTGTGAACGTATAAAAATATCTTGGTTTATAAATGCCCTTTTTTAGTTTATGCGATACTTTTTTGGCGGAGTGTAATTAAGCAGTTGATGTTGGTGCTAAAACATTGTTGAAAAAACTTGATTTGTTTGTTGCTGATAGTTTTTTTTTTTTTTTGCAAAAATTAACTTTGTTTTTTACGAGTACAATTTGTTAAATTTAAAGTTCATTTTATTTTCCTTTTTGATATTAGTTGCAACATTATATGTTCAAGAAACCACTTACTTTTAAAATAATTGATATTTTTCGCTGTATGTATTAGTAAATAAAGAATCAGATTAGATGATAATCTCATGTCCTTTATTTCCGACGAACTAGAACTACTAACAGTTAATTAGTAGTTAATGCTCCACGCATTTCCAATACGCTTTCTCTTTAATAAGTTCCTCTCTTTTTTGCTTACTCTTCTCAGAGTAGTTTTCCAAATACTTAGAACATTTTTAAATTAGTAAAGCATTTGTAATTGTTGACTTATATTGCATTTCCAGATACTTTTTTTAATTTTCGCTACCATAAAACAAGTTCCTCAATTTGTCCATCTGTTTACTTGTTGTCTTCGGAGTGCCATCCAATAACTTGATATTTTATTTTAATAGTCCTAACGACAATCATTTCTGATATTACAGATGACGTTGCGAATTTAGATTGCTGGATTGCATATGTGTGTTGTCCATGGGTTATGTGTGTTTTTACAAAAATTCTTTGCAAGATGCGAATTATCGAAAATAAATTGTGACTTTGATTATCCCCGCAAAGTAATGTTGATGGAGTCTGGAGAATTAATCATGTAAATCATCAAAATGCTCTAATTTCAATAATAATCCAATTTTTTATCAATATCCATGTCTAATCTCAATATCTATATCTAATATAATAATCCATATTAAGGTGCAGCGATTTATATGGGCAATCCTCGCTTACTGACAATTATTTATGTAATACGCGAAGGAGATTGTCTGTTCTATGATAAAAAAGAATAAAGTATTCGTACTCTACTCGCCACAGAAGTTTAATTAAAATCAGGGACAACTGTTTCGAGGACTTGATACATTTATGTCATATGGAATACATATGACATAAACATCATTGGCGCTTCATTTCATAACCATTATTTGTTGGTTTAACTGGTTTTGAAGTGCCAATGACGTAATGTGATTTTCTCAGTACTATGAAAAAAATTATTCCACCCTAATATACATACAGTGGCGAGCAAATGAATAGGGACATTAATCGTATATTTAAGGTTACGTGTTTTTCTACAATTTAAAACGAAGCAAAAGAATTTTTGTTTATAAAATTCTTAGAAATGAATAAAAGTATATCCTTTAGACATCACACCTGCATTTCTCGGAAGTATTAAACTGTTATGTTTGCATTTCTCACGATCGGTTTCATGCAAGCGAGCATTTAAATACGGACAGTTGTCATAATCTTTTATTTAGTCTTCTTTAAGTTCTTTTAAAAGTAACTTAATATTATATTGTTAAAACGCAATTACACAAAATAGATTTTTGTATATTAAATCGCATAATAATTAATTTTCACGGTAGCACAGACTAAATTATTTTAAAAATGGGTCCTGGAAAACATTTTACGCCCGAGCTTCGAAAAATTATAATTACACTTCACGAAAACGGTTTGAGTTTGAGAAAAATAGCTAACCAAGTATCTGTATCGAAAAATATGATTGCTAATCAAATAAAATATTTCTAAAAATACGGAACCTGCGAAAAAATTCCTAAACAGGGAAGAACTAAGAAAGCGACGGTTCGCATTGATAGACACATAGCACTTCTCTCACGTGCCAATCCATTAAAAACGGCGGGAGATGTACACAAAGAGGTAATAACAGAGATAGACCAATTAGTGTATGGACAGTCAGACGAAGATTACAAGAAGCCGGATTACATGGTAGGATTGTTAGACATAAACCGCTTATAAGCAAAACAAAGAGAATGAAAAAATTAAAGTTTGCCAGAAATCATTTGCATTGGATTGCAGATCAGTGGAAATTTGTATTGTTTAGTGACGTGTCAAAATTTAATAGAATGGGATCGGATGGCAGAAGATATGTACGACGAGGCCCCAATCAAGCGATGAATCCTAAGCATACAATAAAAACAGTAAAAAGGTTTGGAGGAAATGTGTTGGTCTGGGGTTGTTTGTCTTACATAGTAGTTGGTCCGTTGCACAAAATTAATGGAATAATGGATCAATATGTGTATGTTGATATTTTATCCAACGTTTTGCTGCCATATGCGGAGGATCGTTTGTCCGTACTTTGGAAGTACCAACAAGACAATGCACCCAAGCACACAGCTAAGATTGCAAAGGACCGGTTTCCACAAAATCATGTAGATCTTCTTGATTGGCCTTCTTGTAGTCTCGATTTAAACCCAATCGAAAACTTGCGGCAAGATGTGAAACTTTGTATTCGGGATAAAAATATTGCAAACCTCGAAGAACTGTTTCGATGTGTTGAGGAGGTCTGGAACAATATTCTCGTGGAACGATGTCAGCATCTCATCGATTCCATGCCTAGGAGATGTGCCGCTGTCATTAAAGCAAAGGGGTATCCCACCAAATCGAAATTCCAGCGTACCTATTTCAATGCTCGCATTTTACATATGGAATAATTTGTATTAGCGTGTGTTTTTGTATCGTAAAGTATATTTTGCAATTTATTGCTATGTATTAATTGTCCGCAGTTTGTAGTATACAGTGTCCTATTTTAAACTTTTCTTTATTCGAAAATACAAATAAATAAATACTTTCTTTCACAACTGCATTAGTGTCTCTATTCATTTGTTCGCAACTGTATGTTACATATCAATGCATTACGTGTTGTATTTTCAGAGTACTAAAATCGGAGAGGCCTGTTATATATCAGAATGGTATAAGTGTGGTATTGAAGCTCGAAAAATGCTACTAATGTTAATGATGGGATCTCAGAGACCGCTTGGAGTTACAATACACAAATTCGCAATGGTTTCCTTAGCTTCGTTCCTCACTGTGAGTAGATGATTACGATATTGCTTGTTATGACGTAACAAAAGAAAAACATTATGAAATAAAGTTGTCCTATAGTATTTCTGCAACTTCTTCTATAAAGTCGATTCATTTTGTTAGATTTGATACTTTTCGTGTATTTTTCATTTTTATGTAAATATAAAATTACGTTTTACGTAAATAGCAATGCTTCTTTATTCAATTATGAAGTTGCATCGATTGATTTGCTTATGCCATTGGAATACTGGTGTAGCTATTACAAAAAAAATCACGTAACGAAAAACATTGTTAAATTGTGTGTCAAATTATGTTCCTTTTATTAACAATACAAGAACGTTTCTATTGTATTTGCCTTTATTAGTTTCCATTCTTACAATCGGAGTAGAAGGCGGTGGTTCATGAAGTTGCTTCGATTGATTTGCTTATGTCACTGGTATCTGTTTCCATTCTACTTAGTAACGTATCAACAATGCAGCGGATGTTACACTTTGAACACACGAAATCTTTACAGTAGCTATTAGCCAAAAGGCCACGAGATGTACAGGTTACTTGTTTAAAATTTCGCGCGTATATCTTATCCCATGTATCAGAGTTGCCTGGCCAAACTGCCTAAAAATGTCTATTCAATTGAAGAGTTATATGTGATGTTGAGAAATATGTGCAAATATTTAGTAAGGCTGTTATTTCAACCGTTCCAACAAACATCTGACTCCCTGAGTTTAAAGAAGATGCGCTCGATAGAATAGTAGGCGCTTGCACGGTATGGAGTCTTGAGCATGAGCAGCTACTTTATCCAAAGCACAAACAGCGGGCGCAGGATCTTAATGATGCTGATTTTCGACCAGGAATACTAATTTGTAACTAGTTTCCACAACGAGGATGCTATTATTATTTTCCAGAATGACCATCAGTAGCTGAAATGAATCCTCAGACGAATAGACAATCGAGGCACCAACTTGCGAACTTTTTCATCCAACACTTGGACTGGTAGTATCGGTGATTATTTATGTAGGTTCAAAGCTTTCGCTAAACAAGTTAAATGGATCAAATTATAGGAATTTTTTGGCAACCTATAAGTTCATACATGTCGGTGCTCCACCACATTTCAATCTTGTTGTTAGGGAATATCAATAATTTTTTGAATCGTTTCTTTTACTACGGGGCTACCTAAGAAGTCTTGTTTACTCTAGGCCGATTTTTTTCATAGAAGTCTTTGTAACCGCATACAACATATGTACATAGTGTTCGTTAGTTCGGGAAGGTACCCGAATTCTTGAATTCGATAAAGTTCGATGCTGCGAAATCTGTATTGCTGCTAAAGGAGAACATATCCAGCCATTACCCTAACATCTAATCATAGCACGTTTAACGAACCTTGTTAACAACAAAAGGTATACGATACGTACAATTGTTACCAATTATTCGTAATTTTGAAAAGGATTGTTTCAGTTATGTCTATAGGAACAGTACAAATATACTCCAATTCTCGGTTGCATCAAATCATTGGTTAATACTAATTTTATTTCCTTTATTCCACATTTTAAGATCAAAAGTCTATCTAATTGTTTCCTTTTATTGCAGATAATCCGATGGTCCTACTCTTTCGCAGCTTTAATCAGAACAAGATACATATCGGAATAAATTTCAAATAGAAGCATACTACACGTATACTCCAGTGTCTCATCTCAAATGCCAGTATTCACATACGCGCCAACCTCAACTATGTGAACTGCAAGCTGAGCAACAATAATGAATGGTGTACTAGATAACACGCAGTTCTATTTTATGATATTTAAATATAAATACACTGTCTGGTTTAGGAGGATTATGTCTGCATTAGGATTTTCTAGTTTAGTATTGTGAATATGTTTAGTAATATATAAATTATTATATCGCATCAAGCACCTTTCATTTTTGGTCTTATAAGAAAATGTAAAGCTAAGGTATCAGTTAGTCGTCGTTTTAAGTTCAACTTTAATATGTTTGTATTATAAGCTTTATCGTATAAAAAAGTTTAAAAAAGAGCTATACTGATTATCGTAAACGAAAGAAATGATAATAACAATTACAATCACAATTTGTACTATAGTAAACAACGCCTAAATATCGGCAACCTCCGCACCGCATGCGCTTATTAATCATATAATTAATCCCGATTAATTATCATATAATTCATTAAAGCTATGTGGTACCAAGGTGGTCGATGCTTATGTGTTGTTTACGGTATTACGCCATGGTCCTTGGTATCATTATTATACGCATATATTGTTATATTTGCTTGAATATTAAAAAGTGTTTATGTAGTGGCCGAATCAGAAAATTAATATAAAAAGTAAAGTTTTATTATCTGCAATAACAATCGGTGCATTTAAAGCAAAACCAATTTGTAATAAACGGAGAATAAGCGCGTTGACATATATAGACAAACATCGTGTTTGCGTTGAAAACCTTTATTAATGGTGTATGTTTACAAAAAGAACATAATATTAACAACTATATACACTCCGCCAAAAAAGTATCGCATAAACTACAAAAGGGGCATTTATAAACCAAGATATTTTTATACGTTCACAAAAAGTTTGCGTTGTGTATGTGAACTATAAAAACACAAACAAAATCATGGAACATAGCTTTTTTACTTTTTTTTCTAAAAGAACACATTTAGAAAAATGCATATGTGTAAGATTTGTTCAGTTGTTTATTAAAAGTTTTCCTATACGGACAAATTTTAAAGTGCGAAGTCAGAGTTCTGTACCAACGCTTTTAAAACTAAAATGAGCAATTTAACTTCAATTGATTTTTATTCAATTGATTTTCATTCATGATTTTCAAAATGATTGATGTTCATCAAATTAACTAATTTGATGAACATCAATCAGTCAAGTGTTTCTAGAGCCGTAGCCAGATATAGGGAAACAGGCAATTACAGTAGAAGACCTGTACCAGGTCGTCCAAGATGTTCTACTCGCCAAGATGACTACAAGCATTACGTCGAAGACATGTAACTGCGAGACAATTGCAGAACGACTTGGCCAGATTCGGAAATACTCGTGTGAGTACTCAAACTATTCGGAATAGGTTACGACAGAGTGGATTAAGAGCTAGAGTAGCTGTAACAGTCCCTCGTCTCACTAGGAACCACCGAGTGGCTCGCTTAAGGTTTGCCAGAGAACATGTAAATTGGAACATTAATGACTGGGCCAATATACTCTTCACAGATGAGTCAAGATTTGGTCTTTACACCTCAGATAGGCGTATCTCAGTGTACAGACGAGACGGTGAGCGCTATTCGCAGTGTAATATCAGACCTAGACCTAATTTCGCTGGTGGCTCTATTTTGGTTTGGGGAGGCATCTGTTTAACAGGTCGTACAGAGTTAGTACCAGTAGACAGAGGTACACTGACTGCCCACAGGTATATAACGGACATTTTAGAAGAACATGTAGTACCATATGCGCCAATTATAGGAAACGAATTAATGTTAATGCACGATAATGCACGACCGCATGTTGCGATAATCCAGGAATACCTTAACGATGTTGGTATTCCAGTTTTAGATTGGCCTGCGGTAAGTCCGGACATGAACCCTATCGAGCACGTGTGGGACCTCCTTCACAAACGGATACGAACCCAAGGACTAGAAAATGCTCTCCGTGACGAGTGGGAGAATTTGGATCAGGCTTATATACGGAGGTTAATCGAATCTCTGTCAAACCGTATGCGAGCGGTCATAAGAGCCAGAGGTGGCAATACTCAGTATTAAAAGCTACTGTTATGACATTTTTCTTTCCAAAATTATAATTTCTTGTTTTAATAAAAATCTCAAGTATGAGTTCTTGTTTTCATTTGGCCTGTATTTTATTTAAACAATCATAGAAATTATATCTTAGAGCGCATTAAAGTATATTTACAGCTTTATGCTACAAACGAAAATTATGCGATACTTTTATGATTCAAAACTAAATTATGCGATACTTTTTTGGCGGAGTGTATATATAAAAAATTTGAAATTACAAAGAGTAAAAGAAAAGCTGAACCTTGAGTAATATTATAATAACGAGATAGTATAGTAACAAAAAAAAGTAATATCAACAGATAATAAAACAATAAACTTCTAAAAATACAAATATAAGTCAATCCAAAAACACAGTACACCAATAAATAAATAATAATAATAATAACAAATATAATAGTAACAAATTCTAATAAATACAATAATAATAAAAACAAAAATCAACCATAATTCTAGTAAACAAGAACATCTTAACACCGTGTATAGTAACCCCTACTGAAAAACTACATCTTCCAATCGTCATGGCATTGAGTTCACAAGATTAAAACACGGATAAGGAATGTGCTCCTGTAGCATGTCGCTATTCTGTATGATGCCTAGACCATCATTTTCATCCCAATGGCGAACAACTGCTGCCCATAAATTTTCGATAGGGTTGAGGTCAGCGGCTAAATGATCTGTTGAATTTCTTGGTGTTCTTCGAACCACCTCTGCACAGTTTCTTCCCGGTGTATTAAGCCGTTGTCGTGCACGGTCTAGAAACCGTCGTCATCAGGATATGATTATTTAAAATCTCTACATACATGTTTGCAATGATATGCACATTAGTCTAGATCTGTTTCCCAAGTACTGTCGCTTGCCACAAAGAACGAGACACTTAGATTAGCTGCGTGTGACACAGACTTTACTGTGATAGGTATAGGTATGGAGTGCTTTTAAATTTTTTATGTTTATGTTGAGTTGTATTTCATGCCACTTATACAGAATAACAGACGCAAAGAAAGAAACTAATTTTCATTTTTTCATGAAATATAAAATCACACATTTCATACAACATCCACAACTACATAAATACACTCCGCCCAAAAAGTATCGCATAATTTAGTTTTGAATCATAAAAGTATCGCATAATCTTTGTTTGTAGCATAAAGTTGTAAGTATACTTTAATGCGCTCTAAGATATAATTTCTATAATTGTTTAAATAAAATACAGGCCAAATAAAAACAACAACTCATACTTGAGATTTTTATTAAAACAAGAAATTATAATTTTGGAAAGAAAAATGTCATAACAGTAGCTTTTAATGCTGAGTATTGCCACCTCTGGCTCTTATGACCGCTCGCATACGGTTTGGCAGAGATTCGATTAACCTCCGTATATAAGCCTGATCCAAATTCTCCACTCGTCACGGAGAGCATTTTCTAGTCCATGCAGGTCCGCTGGGGCAACATTTTGGGTTCGTATCCGTCTGTGAAGGAGGTCCCACACGTGCTCGATAGGGTTCATGTCCGGACTTACCGCAGGCCAATCTAAAACTGGAATACCAACATTGTTAAGGTATTCCTGGACGATTATCGCAACATGCGGTCGTGCATTATCGTGCATTAACATGAATTCGTTTCCTATAATTGGCGCATATGGTACTACATGTTCTTCTAAAATGTCCGTTATGTACCTGTGGGCAGTCAGAGTACCTCTGTCTACTGGTATTAACTCTGTACGACCTGTTAAACCATAATAGAGCCACCAGCGAAATTAGGTCTAGGTCTGATATTACACTGCGAATAGCGCTCACCGTCTTGGCTGTACACTGAGATACGCCTATCTGAGGTGTAAAGACCAAATCTTGACTCATCTGTGAAGAGTATGTTGACCCAGTAATTAATGTTCCAATTTACATGTTCTCTGGCAAACCTTAAGCGAGCCACTCGGTGTTTCCTAGTGAGACGAGGGGCTGTTACAGCTACTCTAGCTCTTAATCCACTCTGTCGTAACCTATTCCGAATAGTTTGAGTACTCACACGAGTATTTCTGACTCTAGCCAAGTCGTTCTGCAATTGTCTCGCAGTTACATGTCTTCAACGTAGTGCTTGTAGTAGTAAATAACGGTCATCTTGGCGAGTAGAACATCTTGGACGACCTGGTACAGGTCTTCTACTGTAATTGCCTGTTTCCCTATATCGGGCTACGGCTCTAGAAACACATGACTGATTGATGTTCATCAAATTAGCAACGTATGCTTGAGATCGTCCATCTTCGATTAAAGCAACTATAGCAGCCACTTGTTCTGAAGTTAAATTGCTCATTTTAGTTTTAAAAGCGTTGGTACAGAACTCTGACACTCTGACTTCGCACTTTAAAATTTGTCCGTATAGGAAGGCTTTCAATAAACAACTGAAGAAACCTTACAGATATGCATTTTTCTAAATGTGTTCTTTTAGACAAAAAAAAGTAAAAAAGCTATGTTCCATGATTTTGTTAGTGTTTTTATAGTTCACATACACGAGGCAAACTTATTGTGAACGTATAAAAATATCTTGGTTTATAAATGCCCTTTTTTAGTTTATGCGATACTTTTTTGGCGGAGTGTATTTAGTAAATAGTAATACAAAATAAAACGGAAGAATAAATATCACCATTTGGTCATAGTTCCATTATTTTGAATAACGCTAGCTAGGCGCCTTGTCATTGAATTTGTCACATTTTGAACATAATTATTATCAATTTGGTCCCGTGATTCTTGTATAGAATGCAATAATTCCTCTCTATTTCTAGGCCTGACATTTCTTTTGTAAATAGATTTAGTTAATAGTCCCCATAAATTTTCGATGGAGGCTATTAGAAGGCCATCTCAAAACATTTATATTATTTGCTTCAAGTCATTGGCGAGCTACACGTGAGGTGTGAATGGGGGAATTGTCAAGCTGGAAAATAAATTCTTCTGGTTCTGGATAGAGTATCCGTACAGAGGGAAGCATTATGTTTTCTAAAATGTTTGTATAAACAGGACCAGTTAGTCGATCTTCAATATCATAAGATACACCAGGACCACGGCAACTAATCCAGGCCCATATATGAACTGAAAAACGTTCACTTCGTTTTACTGGATGAATATATCTTTCATTAAATCTCGTGTTTACAGGTCTATATACACGAACAGGACCATCGTAATAACTTTGAAAAACTTTCTCATCAGAAAATATAACATTTCTCCACATCTGGGGATCCATGTTTACATAACCGAGAAGAAACTGCATCCTGAGATTTTTATTGTCCTCGTTCAAATAGTTTTTTCTAGCTGCGGCACGAATTTTTTAATTCGCTGTTTTTAGTTCGTCGAAAAGCTGTTCTTATAGATGCTGAAAAATTCACTTCTTCAATAGCATCTAACGGTGTCTTGAATGGGTTGTTTCGTAAATAATTAAATAACGTTTCATTTTCCTGCCTAGTGGTAACGGTCGTCGTCCGTAGTGGTCCGAACCTTGTTTTCTACGTAAATTTTGTTCCAGCCTCCATTTCATTTTAATTCTAAAAACCGTAAATAACTTAAATATAAAATTATCGCTTACGAGTCGTCTCGTTTTTTTATGGCAAACGTCTATTGAAATGTCGTGTACGTGCAACGTCATCCACCTTCAATAGACTAATGAAATTCTTCCACCATGACGTCTAGGACAAACCTACTCCGAATGAAACCGTGGATTTCGCGGTCCCAATACAAATTTGCCTACGTTTCATTAGTACAAAACACTTTCTTGTGACAAAATATGAAGTTCGTCTAGTTTCTGTAGAGATTTTTGGATGTGAATCTCAAGACGAATGGACGCAGGTCTCCCTGCAAAACCGCAAAATCTGCTGCGGAGGCTGGATATTTGGTTGCTATGCTAGGCATTTGTTAAATATCGCATCACGGTTTGTCGTAAAAAAGCAATTTCGGCACTCTCTAATATTTTTGCTTTGTATAAAATGGATGCTGATTGGCGGTTCGGAACTTCAACTCATCCTTTGTTGGAGTGATTTACATCATCCTTGTAGACGTTTTTCATTTAATCCTTATGTATTTTCATAACTATTGTGTATAATCCTTTTGAGAATGATTATTTTATTCGTCATAATGTCATTACAAGAAAATGAGATCTAAATAATACATTCCTATATTTTACTTAAGCTTTATGTTAATATTTATATTTATCGCGAAATAAAAGGGGCGAAATAAGCTGCGGCTGGCTGCTTCCCATATTTATTTTATTGTCGTTAGTTTTCAGTGTTCAATTGATATCCAATTATCAAATGTGAAATTATTGAGAATATGTGTAATTTATTCACATGCTTTTCATGTTTCTTTTAATATTAAGAAATCTTTCATTTTTCTGCATCACCTTATAATAAACAAGCCTCTTTGTATTATATTCAAACGTACACAATTTTAGGATTTATATCGGTATATACAATCTGATCGATAAATAGTGAAGTAAGCATCTACTTTTCTATTTTAAATAGAATCACCTGTGTGTTTGTAAAATTTTTGGTTTTTTCGTCTAGCTATAAACCAATGGAATACTCATACTGTAGACTCCATTTCTAATAACATTCTACTAAATGCATTTGGATTTGCATTTGCTAAAGAGGTTTCTGTGATCAAACGTCAAATAAATGGACCAATCGAAGATACTATCAAAAATTACTTAAGTTAAGTAACGGTATGACTCTATTGCAAAGTAGGGTAAGTAGACGTTAAATTAAATTCCAAAAATTTAATTTTGGAATTTTGGAATATTCAAATATTTAATATTTGGAATAATTAAATTTGGAAATTTAGGTATACAAGAAAAAAAAATAAATAAAAGGAGATAAGGGCACTAATGTAGAATCTTCCCAAAAATAATTGAAGCTAGAAATATAGTAAAAAAAAAAACATTGATAAATCCCGTTAAATAGAAATTAAATGACGATAGATCGCAAGATGCTAAACGGGTTGCCTAACTATAAAACAAATTACATTTACACGTAATACTCTCTAGATAGTGTCAAAACGCTTTTGAAATATTGTCGGACTCAAACACAACAAACACTATCTTTTTGAATAGCTCCATATATTTTATCTGTATCCATCGTCTAGAAAATACAGAGATCTAAAGCTTTTGCGTATTTATGGGTCAAAAGCAAAAAAGAGGTATTTAGTTAAATGTAAAACCTGCATTCTGATATTGCCACCAAGTGATTTCTGGCGTTGGTGTTATTTGATTGCCAGGACAATAGCAAGCAAAAGACATTTGAAGTTGAAGTTTTCAACTATCGATTGATATAAGATATCAATTTGTAGCCAAAGGTAGGGAAATAATATGTTTTTTCTTTTTTTTTACCAAGATTCAAGATGCCGAAACTCTGTCGAAGCTAATTAGACCTAATTAAATAATATACGTAACTCATGTATTAGGAAAAAACGAAAGAAATATATTTTAATGAACAGCTGTGCAAATTCTGATTGAGGATGTCCACAATCAAAACCATTTGTCAAAGTAAGGCTACGAATTGATGCTACTGGAAACATTCCTTTAAGTGATGTGCACGGAGAAAAACACATCATAATTAGAAATAGAAGTACAGGTAAGTAAGAGAATTTCCTACGTAATATGTCATACCTGCACAAGTTAGCACTTACAAAATACTTATTATATTAGCATTATTCTCGATTTTACCAAATTAATGTAGTTCACAATGCAACAAAATATTCTAGCAGAAAACACGAGATACGTATCGTAATGTTAAAGAGAGCGCGTTGTTGTTGAGTAGAATTCATTACTAGAGCTCCCCAAAGTACGTGGCAAGTCAGAAGGCGTACCGCCGGGCGTGGCCGGGGGGATATGTAATGTAATATATAAGCAAATAACTCGCATCGCATTTCGGTAGTTTATTACCGTATGCGATCGGGTTGTGACGGTATGGCGGACGCGCGTAGTAAGAAACGCCCACAGGCCGACAAAGTGAAAAAGTTCCGTGGAGAATTTCCTGACTTAATATATAATGGAAGTAAGATTATATGTAAAATTTGTAATATACCTCTGATGTGCAATGATAAATATGGCCGTAGAAGGCATGTAAATAGTCAGCAATCAGCAAGTCAAGCTGACTGCGTGTAATTTACCGTTTTCCTTACTCAGGAAGAAACCATTCCGTGAATTTTGGAATAAATATAATCCAGACTTTGAGCTACCGTCGGAAACAAGCTTAAGGAGATGTGTGCCAAGTGTACGTACCGAAATTGAAAACAGGATTAGATCTGTAATAAAAAATAAACTACTGTGGTTATGTATTGACGAAACGACAGACCGTAAAAAACATTCTATTTTGAATGTGATTGTACGTATACTGGAACCACGTCAACCTACAAAGGGAATTTTATTGGCTAGTAAAAGACTAAAATCGTGTATTGCCGACGCTATCGAGAGCGTAGTCGTTGATACTTTACAAAAATTTGAAATTGCCACTACTCAAGTATTAATTTTCATGACCGATGGTGTCGCGACAATGCGTTGTGTAGCTCGTTCTCTTCAAGAACATTATGGGATGATGTTACATATTACTTGTAAACTTCATGCTCTGCATATTGCGGCTGAAACTATTCGTGCAAATTTCCCTGAGGTAAATGCATTAATAACAAATGCGAAACGAGTGTTTCTCAAATCTCCCAAACGTACCAGTGAATTTCATAAACAGTGTCCCGGTATTCCCGAACCACCAGAGCCGATTCTTACGCCTTGGGAGGACATGGCTGAAGGCAGCGTTTTATTATTTTAAATACTTCCGGCAAATAAAATCAGTCGTCTTACAATTCAATCCCAACGAATCTGCGGCTATTAAGGAAAGCCAGGATAAATTCCAAGATATTTCCGTTGAAGCAGATTTACAAACCGTTTACAACAATTATAGAGAAGTACTTGAGGCAATAAATAAATTACAAAATAGTGCACTGTCCCTGACGGAGTCAGTACAAATATTAGATGACGTTAATACACTCCTACACTGTATAAATAATAAAAAAATTGATATCGTTACAAGAAATTTTGAAAGTGTTATGAAGAAAGATACAAATTTTAGCAGGTTAAGACAAGTTTGGGAAGGTAAGTCTACTGATCCGGTGACTAAATTCAAAGATTATTTTCATTACGCGTGTATTACATCATTAGACGTCGAGCGTTCATTTTCAAGATATAAAAACATTTTTTCAGAACGACGAACATCCTTGAAAGAAACGACTGTGGAAACATTCCTAATGCTTCAGATGTTTGAGAAATCGGATTGCGCTTACGGTAACAGTTTTAATGTGCCTACCTCCTCGTGTGCTGACTAATACTATTTTCCTTGTGCATTAACACCCACTATGTTGGATACGGCTAATTACAAAAGTAAGCGTTTTAAAATTCTTTATTTCTTTTGTTTTTATGTACCTTACTTATGTTCCTTATCGACGCCTATGGTGCGCCACGCAGTTGGGGAGCTCTATTCATTACTAAAGGCGCATTTATGATACTTACCAGATTCTATATCTTATTGTAATAAAAATGATCTTTATGTAGTCGTATTAAAAATAAAATATTGGTATTAAGATTATTATCTTAATACCAATACTACAATACCGTATAATGACATTTACCAAATAAAGTGTTGCCAGGTATGTTACTATTAGCAATTGAAATAATAATTATTGCTACAGGCACACATTTTTCTAAGAACTGTTTATAGCTTCTAACTTTATCTAACAGGAACCTAAGCTATAACAATTATAATTAGATGCGACGGTCTTGTTTAAAAATCTTATCATTGCTTATATTTTCCGCTGCATCAGATAGAAAACAAGCGTTACAATTAAAGATTCTAAAGAAAAAAAGACTAGAATTTTACTAACTTATAAAGAATTGTATAATGTGAAAAAAATAACTTAGAGTTACTTGTAGATGTCATAATGAGCTTTTCCGATTGAGCATTAGAACATTTTCCACGATGTGAGGTTATTCTTTGGCTACGTTTCAAATATATCTATATAGTCCGTTTCACTTTATTTTAATCTGACTATTTGAGCAGATAATTGTGTAATCAAACAATGCGATAAGCTGGGACTTGCACAGATGCGTATTTTGTAATATTCCTGTAATTTCTTTTTAAATACAATAATTAATATATCTATAGTCCGTTTCACTTTATTTTAATCTGACTATTGAGCAGGTAAAACATTATTAATTAATACAATTATACATATATTAATTATTGTGTTTAAAAAGAAATTACAGGAACATTACAAAATACGCCTCTGTGCAAGTCCCAACTTATCGCATTGTTTGTTTACACAAACGTAATTACCTGCACAGGTCAGATTAAAACAAAGTGAAACGGACTATATACAATACTGCGCACGCTACTACGGATATATACGGAACGAGAAATACGGATGGGGATGTGACTGTTACAGTAACATCGTGAGCCTGTTATCAAGCGCGTCCTTCGATTTGAACTCCCCACTCCTGTTCCCCTTTCTCAATATATCCGTAGCCCACCGCACATTATTGTATACAAACAAATATGCCTTTATTGTGAGTTAACCAAATCGCAATTTTAAGTAGCGTAATGGATATATATTTTTTTTTAATATAAATAAATCACTTTTTGGCATCATCTATTCTATTGATTCAAACATATAATTTCCCTAAATAAATAATCTCAATAATTTAACTTTAAAATACATCTGGTTGATTTAATTTACCTCATACGTTTGTTGATAAAGTTCGTAAGTTTGTAGCAAATATATCTTTCTTTCTCCTCGATTTAACTGAAATAAATATGTATTTGATTCAAAGCTCTCCATATACAGGGTAGCTCGTGAGGCATGGACTAAACTCGAGTGTGTTCTACAGGTGAAAATAATGTAAAAAAACACAACTGTTGTTATTCGATTTTCATTTGTTTTCGAGTTATAGCGTAATTAAAAATAAACATAATTTAATACATTAAAGTGTTGGTATTTTATTGGTATTATCGTTCTTTATAATATATTTTCAAGAATGCCGCCATTCATTTCTAAGCATTTTCTACATTGTCTACCAAGGGCGCTGGTTGCGTTCCAGATTGTGTCAGGTTGATGTTTGATATTGTCAACAGAATTCCTAATCCGTTGAATTAGTACATCAGCAGTGTCCACTTTTACTTGATATGCTTCGTTTTTTTTTAACCAGTCCCATAAGCAGTAATCGAGTGGCGTGGGTTTGTAGACATAGGAGGCCAGCCAATTTGACTACCACGACCAATGCAATTCCCTGGAAACCTTTCATCCAAATGTTGCCTGATCGTACGAGCGTAACGTGCAGGCGCTCCATCATGCTCGTAGAACATTTGGATTGTGATGTTTATGGGAACATCCTCTAGCAGTCCGTGCGGTTCATTTTCTAAAAAATGTAAATAGGTGTCTCCCGTGAGACGATCCTCAAAAATGTAAGGACCAATTAAAAGACCATCGATGAGATCACACCGCACGTTTACCGAAAATTTATGTTGAAAGTTACTTTCGACTGTTGCGTGTGGATTTTCGTCTGACCACACATATACAACATTCTGCAATATTTCTCGACTGCCTCCAATCTCACTACTACGAATACATACATAAATATAACTCGAAAACAAATAAAGATCGAATAACAACATTTCAGTTTTTTTAGATTATTTTAACCTGTAAAATACTCTCCTAGAGTTTGATCCATTCCTCACGACTCATCCTGTATATTGACTTAGCAAATTATTTCTGTGGTGTAAGATATGCTGTTATTACAAATTTAATATATTACTCGTTTGGTATTATGGTTCCATTGAATGGTTATCAATAAGCACATGGTGTAACATCATGTGTTAAAAATATACAATTTTTTGACAAACAATTTCAATAACATTAAAGGCAAACAAAAGTACATAAAAGGTAAGTATTTAATTAATCAACATTTGTTTTAATGTTTTTATTCTTGTAAATAAACACTACCTCTTTTACATGCCATTTGTTTCTTCCGCTACGAAAAAAATCTCTACGTGGTCCACGAATTTTTGAAATTTATATCTTACATATTTTTTTCAAGTTTCTTCGAGATTACATAGATTTCCCAGGAACCTGTAAATGGAATCTAGATTTCGGATAAGATAGGACAAACGATTACATTTTTGCAGCGACAGATTCGTGTTTTGTTGGCTCCAAGCAAAATCGCTAGCCAAGGCGAACCCCTTCCCGTCAAACGAATAAACAGGAGTGTATCTTAGTCGCTGCAAAAAATACAATTGTCTTATCTATCTTGTCCAACAGTGGTCTCGCTTAAGCCGAAGTTATAATAAGCCATCGTCTTCTTCCAGCTAAGAATCCATTATGCGAATGGATTCATCGGCGTTCATATCTACAAACCGCATACATAAGCTAGCGTCTATATTGTCGATGGTGTATTTATAATTTCCTGTCCAATAATTTGCTCAACTTCCAGTGTAACAAATATCTGAAACATCCAACAATCGTGGTAACAAATAACCGCACAAAATAAATCCTTTACAAGGGTTTGTATCATTTGCTATTATCCCATTCCATCACAAGTTCTTTATTCACTAAAAGTTAAATTCAACTCTAAACCAATTGCTAACAATATCGAAGGAAATCTACGAAATAGGCCAAATCAGAGAATTTAATCTAGGTACTTACCTGTTCTTTGCACTATATAAATCTCTTTGCAGTTACGGCCGCTACATAACGATTAACCATAATCTAAGATGATCACAACGCACCAACTCTAGTTTGCGCTTGCGTCCAGTTATAATTTTTAGAAAGTAGTCTTATATAAAGCAAAAGCTCTAGGAACTCGGAATACCACTAGAAAAAGCAGGTATTCGCAATATACGTTCTTATAAAGAAGAACTTCGCGCAGCGTATGTCCCTTCTTTGTATGTCATTAGTCATTAGTAATGACGTTTCGTGATAGGAAAGCTACTGAATCTAACAAATTCCAAAAGATAGAAATACTCAATTGATGTTGTAAGACATCAAGAATCTTTTAAAAATACGATCTAACAGTAGATAATACGATGCGTGACAAACACAACACATGCGAAGTAAAAGGAAAATATTAATTTTAGATTAATATTACATTTAAGCGGCGCTTTTGCATCATTTATTAAAAAGCCGGCCTTCAATCGTTGTAAACATCATTTGATGTTTCGCGAACGATTTAAGTTAGTGAATCCGATAATAAAGATCATATTCGCACATATCGTGCTAAGAAATTGCCAAATGTTCACCGTTGTTGCCGAAATCACCAACTCAAATCGCGTGCACTTATTGTAACAACAGTAAAATTGGTTTTGCCATAATGATGTCCCTCAGCAGCTGAGTATTGGCGTGAACATAGGAGAAACTTCCTCAAAATTTACTGTTTGGTCTTTTAATTGTTTTTTATAATATTAATGCTATCAATGGAAGTTCCTTCCGTGTGTGTGTTTCCCTTCACTCTTAAAAACTAACTACTTAAAAAAAGAACGATATCTTCTGTTTTTCCTCTTATTTCACAGAATTTTTCCTCCTTTATCTCCCGAATTTTAGAAATCCCGTCGAGCAACGCTATTCCAATCTAATGTCGTCTATAACCGCCACAAAGCGCAGCGATATGTACAACCTTGATAACAATAAAATCAGAGTAAATAAAGTAACAAAAAATAATGTGAATTTCTTCAAAGGCTTTACCCAATCAAAAAGATTTGATTTAATTATCAAAGGTGGAAAGGGTAACTCCAAGACCTCTCTTTGCTATAATATGGCCTACTATTACTCCCCATTCCAACTTATTATGTCTTCCAAATGAATAACATATTTTTCTTCTAATATTGTTCAATGCCAAAATTTTTCAAGATTCGTTTGTCCAGCTGGAGAAACATGGAGGAGAATAAAATATTAACGAAAATAACCATTGTGGGAGTAGAAGACATAAAGCCTAATAATAAAATTCTCCTCCAATCAGAGCAGCAGCTATTCGTTTATAAAAGAAAGGTAGAAATACTGTTGTCAGTACCGTTAAAATTCTTGTTGAACGTAGTAGTTACCCTTTTAAAGTTGTAGTGAATGTTTGGGTAAGTAGTTTCGTAAATCGTTTTTAAATTACTTTTGCAATCAACTCAATCATTGTGATGGACCAAACTTTTGCCAAATTAGAAAAAAATTACAAAAACGAACGAGTATTGGTATTTCTTGTAGAATAAACATTCTTGCTGTTGGTTGACGTAGGTCTTACTACTTTGTCATAGTTTGTCAAAGAGTGCGGAACCTCAATCCTGAAACGGTTGATTGAAAATTGTATATCTTAAAAGATGCAACATGCGATCGAAAAATCTCCCTGATATACATCTTACCCTTGCGAATAGCTTTATTATTATAAAAGTAATAATTATTATTATTTAATTTATAAATATTATACTAAAAAATGTTATTTACATTGAAAAAATTATTTTTGCAATTAGCTGCCTCAGTTCTACTGCATCTTTTAGTTATTGCAATTTATTAAGAACGGGTAATGACGTGGAGTGTTACACTGTTAAAATGGGCCCGCACAATATGCCTATATAGCAGTATACCCGATGTTGGTGGTTAAGTGTGATTTTTGCATGTACATATGTAATATAGGTTGTAGATTCCCTGTTCCCTTATTTATTTAATAACAAAAATTGTTGAGCGTGAAGTCGTTAAAACTTGTATGTTGCATACAAGCTGTTTTGTTTGATCACGACTTTAAACAAAAGTTTAATTATTTGTTGGCTAATAGCATAGATTTTTTCCAATTTCTTATAAGTTAGTTATAAACGTAAAAAAGAATTATTATCACGAAATAACCTGGAAAATAGTTAATAAATTAAGAATAAACTACCTTCTTATCGAACTAAACGTTACATTAGCTAGTTGCCTCTTAGTAATTAAATCACTACGTTCGTGGATTGTTGCTTCTCTTAAGGAATCTAAAGTCCCGTGTCTTAAGATTTCATTTTTAAAAGCAAAACATATCAGCTAGATCTGGAGATCTTGCAAACACGTCGAGCACTCTACCGATTAGGAAAGATGAAGTCGCAATATTTCCTAACATTTAACCCAAGATGAGTCGGATATCCATCCTACTTAAATCAAATATTCTGATCTGGACGAACTGCAATTTCCCAAACAGAATCTCCATCATTCTGCAAAAGTTTTAAAATAGCTATCCGAAATCAATTTTCCGCAATATTAAGCGGCGTTTCGGCTCTGTTGTTAGAAACCTCAGCCCAAATATTATTTTTTGGGGCTATTGTTTTCTCTTGCATGATTTAACAAAAAGTAGATCTTGGCGAGCGTGAAATTTCTGGGACCTATAACCAGGTTTCCTTTAAGTTTTGAAAACTCTCGAATAGTGTAAACTATACTCAGACGCAATAAGACGTCTTATAATATACATTTTGAATTGCCGTAACCAGCACCATTTCGTCATTTACTTCATAATCATTAATGGTGACAAATTCGGATTGAAACCACAGCCGTGAGTAACGATAAGACTCCCGTACATCGCATCCCACATACGAAAGGAATCATCAAAATTAGTGAGTAAGTTTATTGAGAATTATCCCAGTTTGTCTTACAACGCAGTATATGTAAAATGTTCAGAGTACAATATTCGATTTGAAGCCATTCAATATAATCAAATTTGCGACGCCACGCCACGCAAGACATAAAGATAGAGAAACTGGTGCCGATATGAAAATTTCTTATTTCGTTTGTGTACAGTGATGGTTGTGTGAAATTTGCCGTTTACTTTGTTACGCAACGATTCATTTATTTCATTTTTTTAAAATACGTGAATGTAAAATTACCGAGCTGCACCCGCTTACGAAATTATTTAAAATCTCGTCGGGTACATTTAGAAAATAAAATTAAGCCTGGACTGAAAAATTAAAAGTGTGCTTGTATGCGGATGAAACAACTGATTGCAAGAAAAGATCTGTACTTAATGTTATGGTGCGTAAAATGGAACTAAATCAATCACCATCCTCAATTTTATTAGTTACCAGACAAATAGAACAATGTACCGCGCAGATAATTTCAAGAATGGTGTTAAGTACATTGGAAAAATTTGAAATTTCCAGAGATGAAATCTTAATGTTTGTGACAGATGGTGCTGCAACCATGCTCTCTGTAGGTCGGTCTCTTAAGAGACAGTGTAGCAACTATTTACTTGTTACATGTGAAATCCATGTCCTACGTCTTGTAGCAGAACAGATCCGTGAATGTTACCCAGAGGTAGATGCATTAATATCGAATACAAAAGCAGTATTCCTGAAAGCCCCAAAACGTATTCGCAAATTTCAGCAATTGTGTCCCAATATCTCCTTACCACCACAACCGATTCTGACACGATCGGAAACATGGCTAAAAGCGACATTTTACTGTCATGAATATTTTGAGGATGTAATAATGAGATTGATGAGATGAAGACGCAAGAATAAGTGTGTTTTAATTAAGTTTGAAAGTGTTTTGGATAAAGATTTAGATTTTGCCACACTTGACAAATTTGTGAAGGTACATCTACAGATGCGTTAAGTTGTTCCAAAGATTATTTTAAGTTTATAAATATCACATCACTAGATGTAGAGCGATCGGTTTCTTTATACAAGCGCATATTTTCCTCACGGCGGACACGTTTGCGAGAAATAACTTTGAGGATGCACTTTATGTTAACAATATTTCATCGCACTTCTCCTGATTTTCATGTCATACATTCTAGATTTTATTTTTTATTCGTATCATCGAGAACGGTTTAAAACCGTCTCAATTTTTTTGTAGATTCGTTAGTCACGCCTGCGGTTTGTCCGAATTTGTCCTCTTTATTAATGATGTTTTCTATTATTCTATTATTATTGTTACCGCTTCAATTGTCTTCGTCCACAGCTGCACTAGCCGTATTCTCAAATTTTTTAGCAGGTTCTGAAATTGTTGATACACTAAATTTGTTTTGATATTTACGGAAAATTTCTTTCTTATCGTTTCTTTTTTTTTTCATTTTTTTTTTGTTTGTTTTTTGATTTCTTAATGTTCTCTGTTCTTCGTTCGTATAAACATCCATCATTATTCCATATTGATACCAGCCGATAAAATATCTTTGTTTTTATTTAACACGTTCGCTACCAGCCGGCTCATATTTGTGCCATATGGTTTTCTTTAACAGACCAACGACTCATATTTGGGACGATGATATAGGCATAGTCATTGTATAATTTCTCATCGAGGTTTATAGCAATTGCATTGGTATTAAATAGTGGTCTATAGGAAGCTATGATTCACACTTGTGACGCGTGGTCTCAGGTTCTCAGTTATCGTTTCTAGGTTAATGTTAATGTTAATGTTAAAAAAATATCAGTTACCTACAATTTCGAAATGAAATTATTACTGCACTGCCAATCAACAAAATGTAGAAACAAAAAAGGCTCCAAAAATATCTCATTTTTTGAAGAAATTAGAGAAGAGAGTTAGGTGCAGGGTATGCAGTCAGAACAAAAAACGGAAGCAAACATGGTACATTTATGACTCGTGTGCAGATGAAAAGAATAACCCAGTAGGACACTGCGTAAAGTGTTTTCCTGTGTATCATAATGCATAACGTTATTTGATGTATTTTGAAATATAATAAAATAATTTTCTCTCATTCAAAATGCTTTTTCCTAGACAATTACCAATGAATATTGAGACTCATATATGAGCCAGTCGGTTCATTTAATGAACCAAAGCATCTATAGACCTATGTCCCACATATGTGCCATTAAAAAAAATATCAAATGCATATTTTTGGTTAAAATACACCTAAATTCTTGTAATAGAATTAGTTTTGTGTAATACTATTCAAAAATATATCATTGGTCTGTGGGAGACGGTACCCTTTTGCATAGTGGTAGTGAACGTGTTAATTCAAAATTATGGCTATTGCTACTGACAAAAAAATTCCTTTTTAAAATCATGGAGGAACCAAAAATTTAATAAAAATATATAAATAGTTTTGTATGTAATATCTAATACTGAACAACTTTACACTCTATAAATGCCAATTTAGTGTAATATATTAAGTCACTCACAAAGGTGGTTCCATTGTATTAGGGATCACACCATCGAAAATGTAGAAACATTCATATATGCGTCAGTTTCTCAGTATTTAAACACACCTTTACTCACACAAGCGAGGAATTCCGATCACACTTAATCTTTTGAAAGTCTCACACTTAACTTGTGCGAATATGACACATACATTTGATAGAAAGAAGTTCATCAAATTCCGCACATAAATAACAATAATAAAATGTCTATGCGGTAACAGCCTACTCCCATCTCGATTCCTTATTGTCGAATGAAACATTTTTTTCATTTTCTATCACTTCTACGGACGTTTACTTTTCTAAAAAAAAATGGTGCTAAGGTAGCTTGCTCATGATGCCGATAAAATAATTTACGGCAAAAAGATAAAAATACACTAGCTCACGGACATAGTTCTTCTTACCCGGCGACACCAGCGTGGTTCCAAGAATATTTTTTATCTCTACCCTTTATCACTGTTGCTTCCATAGTTAATGCTACAACTTTCAAAGCGGCCACCTAGGCATTTGAATGTCCCAAATGTGTATATGTATATGGCAAAATACGCGTATTATTTTTTTGGTTGTTGTTTCTAAACATCTTCCTGTTTACCTTTCTGTTTAACTAGTTACTCCATTTTCCTAAAGTTTGTAATACAAAAGAATGCAATATTAAATCACTAAGGTTCAGCTCAGTGACAAACTCACCGACAGACTTAGGCACAAAGAGCACATTAGTTATAATTGTGCACGTCACTGAGCTTTTGAGCTCAGTGACTTTGAGCTTTCAATTTTGAGCTCTTTGAGAGCTTTTTGAGATTTGAGCTCTTGCTTTTGATTTCTAATTAATAAGTGTTGCCAATCATTGTATATTTCGACTCACTGATGTTGCTTATACAATAATGTACGCATTTAATCGGGTCATTTATTTTCACACAGCATCATAGATGTGCATTCATCTTACTAAACACTCTGCAATTGCCACAGCAAGTTAGGGTAAAATTCCGCATTTTTGAATTATAGTTCATGATGTCATTTACGCTAATGGTAAAAATTTGGTCATACGTATTGACGAAAGTATTGTAAGATCGTAACATATTTTACCAGAGAATGGAATTAACAAAAACGAAATTAAATTGCATCGATGTTCTCCTTCCCATCGAAAAATTATTACGTATTTCTGGTGTTTGGCCCGTAAAAGAATTTAAAATGAATTATTTGCTAAGAACGGCAATTAGTTGGATAATTTCGTACGTACTGTTAGGAATGATGCTCGCTGAGGTTATACACGATATAGGAGACATTAGAAGAATTAACGAATTAGCTTGTACGCTAACACCGGTTATCGTTTGCTGCTTCAAAATGACAGCATTAGTATATTACAGAAACAATTTTTTCAACATTTTGGAAATACTGAATTCAGAGCTTTTCAACAGTTACGACGACACTATACGCAAACCTTTGGAAAAAATGATAAGAAGCACAAACAAAGCAAAGAAAATCTTCCAGATGTTGACTTTGTGTGTTTTGATGTTCTTCACAATATTTCCTATTGCCGATGAGAAAGATTTACCAATACCCTTTAGCTTCGATGTAAGGAGCTATAAGTACGTAGTTCATGCTTTCCAAATTGGGGCGTTATCTATCTGCGCCTGGAATTTAACTAGTATAGACCTACTATTTGTGTGCCTTATGGGAATAGCCGCAGCTATAATTGACACACTGCGAAGAAATATTGCTAACGTAGTATCAGATGCTGAAAAGTTAAACAATGAAAGTTTCCAAAATAGCAAGAGCAGCATACGTCTAAATAAAAATATATCCAAGCTCCTGAGGAGATGTACCATGTTGCATATGGCTATTTTAAGGTAAGTGCAGTGCTCGGTTTGCTAAAATGTTTAACATCAAATAAATTACATTATCATTTGGATTTTGATGTTTGACAAACGAGTGACAAAAGTATTTTTATTTTGACTTTATGATTTAATTTCATATACAGGGTTACCTGTAAATAGCACGTAAGCTACCGAAATCTGAAGACTACCTATCAATGTGTTACTGAAAATTTAAAAAGAAATTTATTTGTAACATATACATTTTGTTCAAATTTTAGGGCCCAAAATGCAGGTAAAGCCGGTCCATATCTTTGTTTCTCCTATATTATACAAATACCGCTGATGAATCAAAGTTAACCCAGATGCAAATAAAAATCGATAAAGCATTGTAGATGCTGTGAATAGTGAATAGTCTATTGAAATACATTAGTCTGTCGTACAGCTGATGTCGAAGTGTTTATGTGTTTACATTGAATATGCCGATAACCATATGATTTGCGTTCTTAATGTTTAAAGTTAATGCATCCGAAATGTCGGGTTTTGAGTTATTTGTAGTTATACATTCTTTTTCTTTTTATGAAATTTGTGGTGGTCCTAACAAGGACCGATCTAGGCGAAACAGGACAAAATAATTTATTAATGTAAAAAAATGTTCCAAATATCCACCGTGAGCTCTAATACAGGCATCAATTCGGCGACGAAAGTTATTATGCACACGAGTAAAATTTACCATGTCTTCGCGAATGCGTTGAGCTGCAACATAAATGCGATTTCGCAGATCTTCGACATTTTCAATATCAGGGCGACGATCATATACCAAGCTTTTCATGTATCCCCACAGAAAAAGTCTAATGGATTTAGATCGGGACTACGAGGTGGCCATGGAGTACGACTTCCACGTCCAATCCATTGTGGAAATCTTTGGTTCAAAAATGCTTGAATTACTCGACTACTATGCGCGGGTGCTCCGTCATGCATAAACCACAATTGTTGCCGTATCGCTAGTGGTATCTCATCCAAATACTCGGGTAATTCATCTCGGAGGAACTGTAAATAGGATTCTGTATTTAATCGTTGTGGGAGCACATGTGGTCCAAGTAGGTAATCGCCTACTAAACCCGCCCAAACATTGACAGATATCCTAACTTGCGAGGCGCCTTGGAGCATCTCGTGTGGGTTTTCGTCTGCCCAGTGGTGACTATTATGGTAATTCAAAATACCATCTCTTGTAAACGTGGATTCGTCGGTAAAGAGAATTACTGACGCAAGACGTGGTTGACGAACTTCGGTGCGTTGAAACCACTCGCAGAAGGCAAGACGGCGAGGATAATCTAATTCCGTTAATCTTTGCACGCGCTGGATGTGATACGGATGAAGTAAATTATTTTTCAAAATTCGATGTACCGTCGTTTGGGACACATTTACTTGCTGGGCTAAAGTTGTAGTACTTATGCCTGGTTCCGCTTCAACGATGTTTAAAATATGCTCTTCTGCTTGCTGTACTCTACGTGATATATGACGGCCACGACCTTCGAAACGTGAAATTACTGATCCTGTTTCTCGAAGTCGATACACGGCTCTCACAATTGTCTCGGATGATGGATGCCGCCGATTGGGAAACCGTTCCGCGTACAAATTTTCTGCCGCAAGACTATTTTGTCCTGTTTCGCCATAAATCAAAATCATATCGGTGTATTCGATATTCGTATAGGATGCCATTGCAATTGCGTGTAACGACGGTGAATGCTATGTGCATACTAAATGGATATCCGAACGCTGCTTCAGCGACTGCCGGTGATTCCCATATGTTAACTAAGACAGAGTCGGACTCGAATAAAGAAAAATCATTTTCTCGTTACTACGTGCACATAGAACCATAATATTTTGTATTTAGGCATTACTCATGCGTTTCTTTCCCCTAATTTTTTTTTTCGTACTATATCCGAATAAGACTGTATAATGAAATGGGTGAAAGTGCTAGCGCAATGGTAAATAAGCATTTTTAGGAAAGGTGTTCTTAATTTAATGAACTTGATAAAATTTTACACGTTACTACGCCTTCCCGACGTAATAAGAAAAGGGTCAGAAAAAAAATAATTACTTACCCAGAACAATAATAAAAAAAATTCTTTATACCAGGTGGGATTTTGAAATTAAAATAACCTTTCGTGGCCGCTAACCCAGTCGGCGACGATAGCAGGTCGCATTTTTTTTCGTGGTTTCCAATCGTTGACCCCGGCTGCGGGAGACAAAGGTGCATCGCCAGAAAATTGTGTAAATTTCACTTGCTTTATGAATTTTTTTCCATATCAATGAAAATTTGTATATACATTTGAATTACTAAACAAAGAAATTATAAAAAAAAGAAAGTTTAATAGTATATAGTCCAAAAATAGTTCAATAATAATAATTCAAAAAAGAGTAAATACTTTATTAACTATAAATAATAATACCTTAATTTAGTATAACGACAAACTAGTTTTTTGGTTTAGCTACTTATTAAGATCTTGTAAGGTTCACATTTGGTAACTGGATATAAGTTAGTGACTTTTAGTTGTAAAACATATAAGTTTTGTTTGGAACTTAAATTTTGAAATTTATCAACTACTTGGATACTAAGATTTTAAAAATTTGAACCACACAAAAAAAAATTGCGATGTTAATCTTATATGGTACTTTTTGATTAATTTATTAAATTTTCCGCAATGCCCCCTACATTCGATTTTGGAGTTGAAGGAGTACCTTTCTCGGTCGTCCCGGCAGGTCCTGGTGTTTTTTTTTCCTTCTCAAATGATTTTCATTCTGGATTTCGAGAATTTTCCCAGATAAACTCTCGATATTTGGAGTACTCGTCCTTTAGTACTCTAGGACGGTTCTTGGAATAATTTTCATCCGGCATAAGAACTCCAATCCGAGATTAGAGTTCTTTCGTAAGTTTTGATCTTTCTCGAAGTTCCAAGTCAAGCCGTAAAGAAAAAAAAAAACGGATTGCTGTGCTAGCAATTAGATTTCACTAGTAACTAATCACAGACTTGTTCATTAACTGGGTTTTATTCTACACCACAGAAACTTCCAACCTGTGAGATGTCTCAACGGAAAAGCGAGCTTCCAAAAATGAAAAATTCTTACGTTCTAGAATAAAGTAATTTTTGAGATTAAACATCACATAAACGGATCAATCAGCGATACTAGCGAGAATTATTTAAGTTAAGTCACGGTATGGCCTCTATTGCAAAGTAGGGTAAATAGACGATAAATTATTTCGTTTCAAAATTTAAGAAATTTAAAGGGGATTAAGAGGAAACACGGATACTAATGTAAAATTTTCCCTGGAATATTTGAAGCTGTAAATATAGTAAAAATGTTGCAAAATCCCGTCAAATAGAATTTAAATAAGGATAAATCGCAAGATGTTAATCGAGTTGCCTAAATATAACACAAATTACTTAAGCATCGAAAAGAAAAGATAAACATGATTACAAGGTGGTTCAAAAGAAAAAGTCCATTTGTACGTTACAACGTATTTATTAATCTAAACAACAAATAAATTTACGATCTCGTCCGATAGCTCTCCAGGAAAGCTGAGAAATGTTACTATTATTAAATTTACAACTTGGACAATATCTATAATCCTAAATGTTTAAACAGAAATAATAAGGAAGACGCTATGTTAACCAACATTAAGTTAAATAACCCGAAAACTATGTATAGGTGTGCAGCACCAACAACAGCAGCAGCAAGAGCAATCTTAATAGAATAGAAAGAATGTCTAGTCTATGTATTCAAAGCATGCAAAGCAATCATGTTCCATTTACTTACTAATTCGCCATTTCTTTGCAGATATATTGACGATATCGAAACAATATTTTCTCTTTCACTATTGGTCCATTATTTGACAGCGATTATCTTGATTTGCAGTAGTCTACTGCAACTAACAACTTTGGTAAGTTAAAAAAAAGGAACTAGGAAATAATAACATCACAAAATGCGTGGAAACAATAACCAAAAGAATAATGCTAAAATAGCTTCATTCTGATAGAATCATTTACAGCAAGGAGAGAAGAATACACTGTCCACTTACGCAGTTCAAGAAGTGCTCGAGGCACTAGAGAGCGCCAAGGAATGGATAGCTTATCGTTTGGAAATATTGTGTCATTAGCACTATTTTTTTGAGAAAATAAGAGAATAATCTTTTATTCCACAAACTCAATAAGTTCATATGTTACTGAATACTGTATAAAAGCACTCAAAATAGAAATAAGAAGCAAATATCTATTTCCAAGATTTCCAGTAAACATTCCTTTTTAATAATTCTTTACATGCTTCTTATAGTTTAAGTGTGTCAATAATATTCTAATAAATGTGTGCATATTTCCAGGTAGACAGCCATTCGATTCAATTCCTGCTATCATGTGTATTCGTGATCATAGTCCTCTTACAATCGTTCTTATATCACTGGTTTGGCAATGAAGTTATAGTTAAGGTAAGTTGAGGGACTGAATTTCTTTCTATAGAAACAATGGTTTTACGTATTATGGTGGAATTTCTTGTAACTTATTTTCTATTTAAATAATTAAGCAACTAATATTGGTGCTAAAATATTTACGAAGAAACTTAATTTGCATTATTTGCTTTATTGATTAGTTGCTTATCAGTTGCAACAAACAAGTGAAAGACAGGATTAATTGATAATCGTAAGTCCTTGTTCTTTATTTCCAGCGCTTTTTACAAGATAGTTTTACTTTGCTTAGAGTTAGTGTTTTTTTTTAATTCTTCTTTCAAATCTTGTCTTGTGCTTTTCAGGTTACTGCTTCAAATACTTTTTTTAATAATTTTTTAGGTCCCTCTAGTCGCTCTCTTCCTTACTCTCTTCAGGGTATTTTCTAATTACAGTAGTAGGCAAACTCAGATACGCACCATCAGCGCAGTTAACAAATGGGCCCTCGCATACGAAACACTACTCAGTATCTAGTTCGCTGATGCCTGGAGCGTACGTAATAGTAGCAGCAAAGTACTCTGCGTTCTGTTTTTAATAATGTCGAAGGTGCATGGATTGAACAAAACAGCTACCATTAAAGACAGTTAATAGGTTTATTCAAGATTATTTGGATTTGACTTACGCCGGCGTAAAAATTAAGTGTTTAGTGTCAGTTACAAACACATTGTAAAGCCCATTTGCAAGGCGCAAACCATAATAATATTAAAACCGGTGTCGCCACAAAATAGGAACAATTCTTATTTTATTTATCTTAAATGATGATTTAGTGTAATCTGGCGTTTACTTTGTTAAACAACTATTTATTTATTTCATATTTTTTTAACAAATACGTCAATATCACATTATCGAGCAGGACCACGTTACGAAATTATTTACCATCTATGCGTGTATATTTAGAGAATAAAGTTAAGGCGAACTAGAAAATAAGAAAGTTCGCGATAATATATCTCTGCATACAGACTCCCTTCCTATGAAAGAATCCATTCGTTAGTTATGCCAATGCTACGCACTCGAATTTGTCCACTCTCCTAATTACTTCCAACAGTTTTAAATATAATTGTTGATTTATATTGAATTCCCAGATTCTTCTTTCGAAATATGTCCGTTGCCAAAAAATATCTTCTATCCAATCACATGTTTGCTTGTCATCGGAGCGCCAATCCCGCGACTTAATATTTTGTTTCGATAGGCTTAAAACCAATCATTTCTGATGTTACAGATAACGTTGCAAATTTAGGCTGCTGGATTACATATGTGCGCTGTCTATAAGTTTTGTGTGCTTTCGCAAAAAATATTTCGAAGATGTAAATTATTGAAAAAAAATTGTGACTGTGATTGATTATCACAGCAAAGTAACGTTGATGGGGTCTTTTTATTTCAATAAAGAATTAATCATATAAGTCATCAAAATGTCTTAACATTCTCATGAGGCGAATAGGTACGACTCTATCTAATCGCTGCAAAAAAGGAATAATTCCATCTGCCTTTATCATCTCTATTAACGAACCAAGGTGTAAGTGTCTTCACCTCGATAACTCACTACAACATATGAGGGTGTAGGGATTTATACGAGTAATTCTTGCTTTATTTCCAATTACTTACCCAATGTGCGAAAGAGTTTGTATGCTCCGTGATAAACAATACTAAAGTTTCGGCACTATAACATTTTAATTTAATTCATTAATCAATCTTTGATCCTCATTCTTAACCGTATAACCGAATGATGTAGAAAGAACAGCCTAATTGTAATTATACATGCCTGTTCTATGCCTCTCTCGCAAAAAATATTGTTTGCAAGTACACACTTTCGCCGCCTGGTCTACAGTAAAGGTAAGACATAAACACGACGAAATAGATGAAATGGTCTCTTATCATAATAGTACAAAACTTATATCCTATCTTAATAAATCAAACAGAACTGAGTATGAGGACGACCAGCTCTCTCTCTCTCTCGTATGACCATCCCATCTTACCGTACCTGTCAGCATCTTACCTAAACACAATTAATTGCGAAAATTGAAATTGGGTTGCGCGTAGGCATCCTTACAAAATATCGTATTTCCTTGGTCTTTTGCTGACGTTAAAATACAAATTTTTCACATACGAGAGCACCGAGCCAATCTCCAGGAATGCATTGTACACGTAAAAATAATACCCATATATTCTTTGCTTTCAAATTAATAAAATTTCTTGGCTTAGAACCAATTTAAAAATGGATGGGAACGTATGAGTTTCTTACAATATTTTCCCGTGTACAATACGCAATTGCAGCTTAGCCGGTTTCTCCCGTCCCACTTTGTGTTTATTGTAAGGATTATCATCATTGGCGTTCCATTGTCATTGTTTGTTGGTTTATTGTTTATTTTTAGAGCTTTAAAATCGGGGAAGCCTGTTATATATCTGAATGGTATAGATGTAGCATTGAAACTCGAAAAATGCTGCTAATGGTGATGATAGGGTCTCAGAAACCAATTGGAGTTACTGTACATAAGTTCGCAATGGTCTCCTTAACTTCGTTCCTCACTGTGAGTAGATGATTACGATATTGCTTGTTATCAGGTAATAAAAGAAAAACATTATGAAATAAACCTGTCCTATAGTATTTCCACAACTTCTTCTATAAAGTCGATTCATTTTGTTAGATTTGATACTTTTCGTGTATTTTTCATTTTTATGTAAATATAAAATTACGTTTTACGTAAATGGCAGTGCTTCTTTATTCAATTATGAAGTTGCATCGATTGATTTGCTTATGCCATTGGAACATTGGTGTAGCTATTACAAAAAAAAAAAACTACAAGATGTACAAGATACTTATTTAAAAATTCGCCTGAAAATCTTATCCTATGTATCTGAATTGCCTGGCCAAACTTTACAAACGTTATGTACGGAACAAAATTGCATAAAAATATGTATCTAAAAAGGCCTCCTTAAAATGTGCGATGTTCAGAAATACAGGCAAATATTTGTTATTTCAACCGCTCAAAAAAGCACCTCAATGCTGGAGTTTGAAGAAGATGGGCTCGATAGAATTGCGGAAACTCGTAAAAACAATACGAGGAAATTATCTTAGAAGTAGGTGCTTCTCATAGCGCGATGTAGAGAGTTATGTACGAACAGCTGCTTTATTGTGATTCATATATGATGCGTGATGGTGTTTTCCAGCACATTTCTGTTACTAGGAAGTACCTAAATAATATTTTTCTGAATCGTTGGATTGGCAGAGTTGAGCCAATTGTACAATTCATCGGTTTCTTTTTCTATGGGGCTTTCTAAGAAGTCCTGTTTACTTTACGCCGATTGTTGCCTTAGAAAGTTTCAACGACCGTATACAACGTAGTTTTCATGTAGTCGGGAATAGCCCCTGAATTCTTGAGTAATTTTGACAATCAATGGCTGATTGCTGCGAAGCCTGTTTTGCCGCTGAAGGACATATCCAGCAATTGCAAATGTCTAAGCATAGCCCATTTAATCCTTATCAATAACACTATGAAAAATTGTTACCGGAAGTATTTTTTTACCAAGTTTACAGGAACTCGTTTTACAGCTTTGTTCTGGATGGTGTATTGGTAATGTGTGTCCAGACAGTTCAGACACATTCCAATTTTTGATAGCATCAAACCATTGGTTAATACTAATTTTATGAAGTTTTTTAATTTTTTGCAACCATTTGATTTCTTTTCACGTGCTCAAAACTTTTTAAAATCAAAAGTTAATTAATTGTCTTCTGTTATTGCAGATAATCCGATGGTCATACTCTTTCGCAGCTTTAATCAGGACACGGTACATATCGGAATAGATTTCAAATAGAAATATATTACATGTGTACATATCTATAATAAACCAATAAAAATAATATAAATATATAATACATATAATATAATATATAATATATAATACACTCCGCCAAAAAAGTATCGCATAATTTAGTTTTGAATCATAAAAGTATCGCACAATCTTTGTTTGTAGCGTAAAGTTGTAAATATACTTTAATGCGCTCTAAGATATAATTTCTATGATTGTTTAAATAAAATACAGGCCAAATAAAAACAAGAACTCATACTTGAGATTTTTACTAAAACAAGAAATTATAATTTTGGAAAGAAAAATGTCATAACAGTAGCTTTTAATGCTGAGTATTGCCACCTCTGGCTCTTATGACCGCTCGCATACGGTTTGGCAGAGATTCGATTAACCTCCGTATATAAGCCTGATCCAAATTCTCCCACTCGTCATGGAGAGCATTTTCTAGTCCATGCAGGTCCGCTGGGGCAACATTTTGGGTTCATGTCCGGACTTACCGCAGGCCAATCTAAAACTGGAATACCAATATCGTTAAGGTATTCCTGGACGATTATTGCAACATGCGGTCGTGCATTATCGTGCATTAACATGAATTCGCTTCCTATAATTGGCGCATATGGTACTACATGTTCTTCTAAAATGTCCGTTATATACCTGTGGGCAGTCAGTGTACCTCTGTCTACTGGTACTAACTCTGTACGACCTGTTAAACAGATGCCTCCCCAAACCATAATACAGCCACCAGCGAGATTAGGTCTAGGTCTGATATTACACCGCGAATAGCGCTCGCCGTCTCGTCTGTACACTGAGATACGTCTATCTGAGGTGTAAAGACCAAATCTTGACTCATCTGTGAAGAGTATATTGGCCCAGTCATTAATGTTCCAATTTACATGTTCTCTGGCAAACCTTAAGCGAGCCACTCGGTGGTTCCTAGTGAGACGAGGGGCTGTTACAGCTACTCTAGCTCTTAATCCACTCTGTCGTAACCTATTCCGAATAGTTTGAGTACTCACACGAGTATTTCTAACTCTAGCCAAGTCGTTCTGCGATTGTCTCGCAGTTACATGTCTTCGACGTAATGCTTGTAGTAGTAATTAGCGGTCATCTTGGCGAGTAGAACATCTTGGACGACCTGGTACAGGTCTTCTACTGTAATTGCCTATTTCCCTGTATCTGGCTACGGCTCTAGAAACACTTGACCGATTGATGTTCATCAAATTAGCAACGTATGCTTGAGATCGTCCATCTTCGATTAAAGCAACTATAGCAGCCACTTGTTCTGAAGTTAAATCGCTCATTTTAGTTTTAAAAGCGTTGGTACAGAACTCTGACTTCGCACTTTAAAATTTGTCCGTATAGGAAGACTTTCAATAAGCAACTGAACAAACCTTACAGATATGCATTTTTCTAAATGTGTTCTTTTAGAAAAAAAAAAGTAAAAAAGCTACGTTCCATGATTTTGTTAGTGTTTTTATAGTTCACTTTTTTAGTTTATGCGATACCTTTTGGCGGAGTGTATATAATATATAATATATAATATATAATATATAATATATAATATATAATATATAATATATAATATATAATATATAATATATAATATATAATATATAATATATAATATATAATATATAATATATAATATATAATATATAATATATAATATATAATATATAATATATAATATATAATATATAATATATAATATATAATATATAATATATAATATATAATATATAATATATAATATATAATATATAATATATAATATATAATATATAATATATAATATATAATATATAATATATAATATATAATATATAATATATAATATATAATATATAATATATAATATATAATATATAATATATAATATATAATATATAATATATAATATATAATATATAATATATAATATATAATATATAATATATAATATATAATATATAATATATAATATATAATATATAATATATAATATATAATATATAATATATAATATATAATACCTAACAACATAATAGATATCATAATGTATCTTCTTAAAATATATGCGTATATACGAGATCAATAAATAGCAAAGAAAATATCCAGCTTGTTATATTAAATTGAATCGTCTGTTTGTTATGCTTTTGATTTCTGCGTCTTCTAATAGCTTTCAGAAACGTAATATTTATAAATAGCACCACGTATTTTTTCTGTATCCACCGTATAGAAAATGCACACATCTAATGTTTTTATCTAATTATGTGTATGTCTAATGTTGAAAATAGAAAGAGATATTTACAATTAGACATAATGTCTGTCTGCATTGATGTAATATTGCCACCAATTGGTTTCTGGTGTTGGAGTTGTTTGATTACCAACTGCTACCGAAACTCATTAGCAATGATGATGCTGGGTTGTTGATTCAAAATATCGAATCCCTGTTGAACCTAATCGAAATACGAGGGAAAAGTATTTTACGAGTGACGATGTCCACAACCAAGTACATTTATCAAATTAAAACTACAACTTGATGCTACAAGAAACGTTAATTTAATTGATGTAGACAAATACACGGCAATTACAAATAAAATTATAGTCTGTAGTAAAAGATTTTCTAATGAAATACATGTCACCTGCCCAAGTTAACACTAACAAAGTGTCACAATGTAACGGAATATTATGAATACGTGTGATACGTATAGTTATGTTAAAGATAGCATGTTGTTAGTACATATGTATTGGTGTAGTTAGATGTAATAAATAGAGTTAACAATATTGTATTGCGTTATATAAAAATTACGCATATCGTTATCGCATCGCAATATCGTTATCAAAGTAATATAAAATACAGTATAGTTTATTAAATAAGCACTATTTATCATATTTATTAGTTGATAAGTCTTTATTGTAGTGGAAAGACCTTTATGTACTAATATTAAGGTTATTGAGATAGTACTATGTAGCGATATTTACCAAATAAACAGTATTCCTAATGTTTGCGAGGTATTACTATTATCAGTAAACATAAAAATGAAATAAAAAAATTGCGCACTTGCGTAGAGCGTTAAAGCTATATTATAGATATTGCTATACGTATATATTTATAATAACAATTCTCTAAGAACTATTTGTTGCTTGTACATTTATTTCAGGAATAATACGAACTTAAGTTCATATAGTCTGATGCAATGGCCATATCTTCAAAATTGCATCCTTATTTACAATTGCCGCTGTATCACGTAGAAATTTACCAAACGCTTACAGTCGCTTAAACGTTCTAAAGCAAAAGAAAACATTATTACAAAGTAAATAAAATAATGATACTAACTTATTAAAACATAAGTGAAACACGAATAAAATACGGCTATTTCTAATAGTCGCTCTAAGCTCGCCAGAATCGAGATTATTTAGAATATCTTTCACGAGAAGAGGTTATTCTATGACTATGCTTCAAAATAAATAGATAACCATTTTCCATTCTGTCAAGACAAGTATCTTTTTCGATTAAATATATCCAGTAGATTGCATTATATTTGTATTTCAATATAAACTACACGGAGAAAGAAAAGTTCTTTTCTCAAACAAATTTTTTTAATTTAAATAAATATTAAACATACAAACATACAATCTCTCGAGGCAAATAACCTCAGTAGTTTGATTTGAAAATATATCTAGTTGATTTAATATACCAACTTGATATGTTTGATTTAACAATATAGTTTTTTCGTTTAAAGAACTCTGACAGTTTGTAGCAAATATATTTGTTTTTATGATTTATTTAACTTGAATAAATACGTACTTGATTAAAACGTCTCTATATACACTCCGCCAAAAAAGTATCGCATAAACTAAAAAAGGGCATTTATAAACCAAGATATTTTTATACGTTCACAAAAAGTTTGCCTCGTGTATGTGAACTATAAAAACACTAACAAAATCATGGAACATAGCTTTCTTACTTTTTTTTTCTAAAAGAACATATTTAGAAAAATGCATATGTGTAAGGTTTGTTCAATTGTTTATTGAAAGTCTTCCTATACGGACAAATTTTAAAGTGCGAAGTCGGAGTTCTGTACCAACGCTTTTAAAACTAAAATGAGCAATTTAACTTCAGAACAAGTGGGTGCTATAGTTGCTTTAATCGAAGATGGACGATCTCAAGCATACGTTGCTAATTTGATGAACATCAATCAGTCAAGTGTTTCTAGAGCCGTAGCCAGATATAGGGAAACAGGCAGTTACAGTAGAAGACCTGTACCAGGTCGTCCAAGATGTTCTACTCGCCAAGATGACCGCTATTTACTACTACAAGCGTTACGTCGAAGACATGTAACTGCGAGACAATTGCAGAACGACTTGGCTAGAGTCAAAAATACTCGTGTGAGTACTCAAACTATTCGGAATAGGTTACGACAAAGTGGATTAAGAGCTAGAGTAGCTGTAACAGCCCCTCGTCTCACTAGGAACCACCGAGTGGCTCGCTTAAGGTTCGCCAGAGAACATGTAAATTGGAACATTAATGACTGAGCCAATATACTCTTCACGGATGAGTCAAGGTTTGGTCTTTACACCTCAGTTAGGCGTATCTCAGTGTACAGACGAGACGGTGAGCGCTATTCGCAGTGTAATATCAGACCTAGACCTAATTTCGCTGATGTCGTTGTTGCATGTGTCGTCGCTGTTATGACGTTTTTCTTTCCAAAATTATAATTTCTTGTTTTAATAAAAATCTCAAGTATGAGTTCTTGTTTTTATTTGGTCTGTATTTTATTTAAACAATCATAGATATTATATCTTAGAGCGCATTAAAGTATATTTACAACTTTATGCTACAAACAAAGATTATGCGATACTTTTATGATTCAAAACTAAATTATGCGATACTTTTTTGGCGGAGTGTATATTGGCGTAGCAAATTATTTCTGTGATGTAAGTTATGCTGTTGCTACAAATTTAATATATAATTCTGTTGTTGGTATTATACGTATAGCATCGTATAGCTCTTTTAATAAGAAAAGGAAACATCAATTACGAGCGCATAGAGTAAACAAACAAAAGTATATAAAAAGTAAGTATTTGCCGAAACTTAGTCCGCATGTTGTTGTATCGCGAATAAACTGTAGCTCTCTAAAATACAATTTGTTTCTTCCGTCGTGGTAAGGTATTACTTAGGCCTACGTAAAATTTTTTCGCCTCTTTGGGATTACTCATAATTCCTAGAAACTTGTTTAATGAATTTGATTGCATTAGATTAAATTTCGGCCAAGGAGGGCAAACGGTCAAATTTTTACAGCGACATACTCGTGTTTTGTCGACTTCTAGCAAAACCGCTAGGCAAGACGAGCCCCTTCTTATAAAACGATTAAATCGGAATATATCCAATCGCTACAAAAACGTAATCATTTCCTCTATCGTGCCGCATAGCGGTCTCGATTAAGCTAGGAAAACAGCGCGTTTTATAGGTTAATAAACAAGGCAAGACGATTTTTCAAAATATTTGTAGTATTACCATTAGGTCATCCGGTCGGATTCAAGGCTTGTAGCTGCTGCTTACTAATATCAATCTTTAATTTTGTAATTTTCTGTCTATGCGGATACAAAATTAAATGAAGAATTAATACGAAATTACTAGCATGGCTAGTAATCCTATTGACGCCGTTCGCCGTTTGCGGCTTATCGGCACAGCTTTGGGAGCGTGAGTAGTCGATCGAATCATACGAAATTATATTGACAAGAATATCTAAACCTAGATATCAATTAATTGACGAAATTTTGCGGCAATTTTTTAGTACTATTTCAACAAAAGTTCATGCAGGCTAACAATACGCATAGGTAAATTAAATCTATTAAACGTTATAATTACATCCATAAATATATCATCAAAGATACGCGTACTCAAATTCAATTTAAATAAAAACATCAATGATTAAACATTAACAAATAAGCACAACAACTAAATTTAAGCACCGTCAACCACCAGCCATCAGGTTTATCAGTTCTTTTTCATAGTACCCTGCAGAACAGCAAACAGAGAGTAGGACCAACGAATGATCTAAAATAAACAACATTTATTTATTTTTTTTTTATAATTTATTAAAACGATATTCGAATAAATGTAGCGTATTCTTACAATTGCAAATGAAGCCAATGATACGCTGGTGAATTTGTATACGGTAACCGTCAAAGGTTGCTTAGTTCTCTCAATCAAGATACTCATTATTTTCATATTATTCGTGCTGCATTCGTACCAAGTTGACATATATAAAGAATCTCCAATTTTCTTACTCTACGAAGGAGGAAGCATCGTATAGTAGATATTAGGTTTTAGTATCACTCTATGCATACCTTATCGATAATTGCGTTCCCAAACCAATGGTAGAATGAAAGTTGAGTTAAAATTCCTAGAAGGAAAACAATCGCCAACACAAATTGAGTTGAATGTGTTTCTAACTAAAATAAATATAATTCTAATAAAATCGTATTGGTAAATTTTAGAATAATACCAGGAAAAACAACTGCATGAATAGGCTGCATATGTGCACCATATCCAGTACATATTGTACAAGTACGGCAAATGAAAACATATTATCGATATTATGTACAAACCTGAAACAGGGAAATAAGTTTTGAGTAAAATTATTTGTTATTTTATTGTTCACATCGGACACGTTTACTTTTTGTTGTTTTATGTTTATGTTTGATTAAGTTTGAGCATGTGTTAAATATCACCAAATGAAACACACTCGTTATGATAAATATGGCTTATTTTAAAAATAATATTTCTTTATAAGCTTCTAAATGATAGCACAAAAAATAAAACATAAAAGAAGTATTATTTTCACACCAAAAATCTTTTAAAAGTATCTTTCTAATACTGAAAATTGTATTTTTGAAATGCTACAGTCTGTAAAACAAGAGAAAGGGGGTCGCTACCTACTTATAGTAAGGTAGCGGACGTGATTAATGTGACCTTGGGACAAGCCGTACTTAGGCCTAATACGCATTACTCATTTACAGTCTATAAAGCAAGAGAAGATGGAGTGTAAGAACATCAAAACAATATAAAACTTAAAATATGTATATTTAGTAGGAATGTGCATTGTAATACCCAATGCACACTACACTCAATATGGGATCCAGTCTCCATCGTTGTCGATAATCGCCTGGCAACGACGCCCCATGCTCCCAACCAAGCTTACGGCATAAGAAGCTGATAACGATCGCCATATCTGGCGGAGGTTCCTCGATAATTGCTTTAGCGTGTAGGCACGTTTACGTTGTCTGACGTAGACGTACGAAGTCTGCGCTTCATTATCGTCCACACATTTTCAATTGGATTTGCATCCGGACTCTGAGAGGGCCACTCCAATGTTGAAATATGATTTTCTAACTTCCACTCTGTACAACGTCTACTTCGATGCTTTGGATCATTGTCATCCAAACCACATATTCCTCACAGATAGAATGAGACTCTTTTTGTACAGTTTCACAATTCTGTCTGCATTCAGGTTCTCTGTGAATACGCACAATGATCCAAAGCTGCGCGCATTGAAGCATGCCCACACATGGACCTTAACTGGGTGCTTTGCTGTGCGTTGTACAACTTGGTGGTGTTGCGTAGACCAAGCTCTTTCTGTCTGCGGCCATGCATAAAAAGAAGCCTCATCTGTGAAAACATCAGACCAATCTCGATGACTGTTGTTACTCGCCCAAACGCGGCGTGCTTCTCGATGCCGATCCGATAGCAACGGTTTCATTATCGTACTGCGGTATGCTATGCTGTTTTCACGTAGCCGATTTCTAATCGTCATTATGGTTATTTTAATTTGTCTTTTTTTTTGTAACTGGTACTGCCCCTGTCGCAACGTGTATTCCGGGTTTCTTTTAAACAAATTAATTATCGCTTTGTCCTGCTTTGTTGTGGTTTTTCGTTTTTTTACCGCGACCAGGGAGATCATCTACTATCTTGTTTGCTTTATATCGGTCCAACCTCATTTCTACAAACCCCTCCGACTTTCGCATATATCTTCATACGGCCACTATCGACATTTTAGGTCCTTTGGGGTGAATGCAGAGAAACACAGCTTCGTATCGGTTTAAATACACAGCGCTCTAACTACACTGACTCTATTTTCTTCGGCTGACAAAGTGAAACTGATATTACATACAACAGAAATACACGAGTAAATTGAATGATTGCCCACACCTTCTTATTTACGCCATTACGTACCGTTACTGTTTGATAAGCTAATTTATTATAAGAGTCCAAACGATGTGCCCGAGCATTGGCGAGTTTACCAGAATAACAGTGCGCTTATTTAAAAATAAATATATTGAATCACTTTACAAAACGTTAAGAAAAAACATAAATAACTTACCTAACATGTTTACATTGTTGCAGAAATATCCGGATGTGCGCGATGGTCGGGCACATCGTTTGGACTTTTTAATTATAAGGCAACAATATTTTGCCAATTGTTTCCGCAAATGACTACGACAGGTTAGTCATTTACAATTTATCGTTCTTTTTATTGTTGTTGTTTCTATATTTTGTTTATTCTGGGTTTGTATACGGGGTTGTTTGTTAATATTGCAATTGTATTTTTATGATTTTCAGGTGAACTGACATATCCTTTAGAAACATACGTATTTGCCTGAAAATTATCACTTTAACTCCCATGTACACTATATGCCATGGACACATTTTCATGAGGCGAATAGACACTAGTCTATCTAGTTGTACAGTAGTAGCTGTAAAAAAGGAATAATTCCACCTGCTTTTGTCATCTCTAATGATGACCGTAATATTAAGGTGCTGAAAAGAAGTCTAAGTTGCTTTCTGGCTCAGTTAAGAAAAAATGTAAAATCCAGCAAAATTCGATGATCACTTTCAAAGGGTTGTTGTTCTTACTGAACAACATTTTATCAACATCTTATTGTTTTACTGAATACTGTAATTGTAATTCACAATCAACAATGGAGAATTAGAAAATAATATGCCTGAAGCAGAAAACCAAGACGATAATTCTGAAAATGAGTCCACAATTGACCAATTCTTATTGCCTAATCTGAAAAATCCTGAAGTAATTATAGAAAGATGCGAATCTAATCGAACTTCAGAAATTCGAGTTTTTTTTTGTGTCTGTGGTGTGGTGACGGCTCAAAGGGGTGTATAAGCTTTTTTCAAGCTTGCCATAACCTCAGAAGCCTTTTTAATGTGCAAGTTGTGTGTGTAAAGTGTTCCATGGCCATGTTACTGTCATCCTCTCGCCGTAAAGGGTGAAGCGCAGTTAATTGTATCCCAACTGCGAATGGTGACTCAGGAGTGTATTGGACCCGCTAAGAAAATTTGTTGATTCTAGCGGGACTCGAACACACTGCGCTTAACTCGCCCAGTCAAGCACTGGCCCTCTTACCACTAGGCCACCGAGCCATGGCTTGATGGTGAAAATATGGAATTGTTTACTTGTATTTATCAGGCTTCGAAGAGATTACGGCAAAATGCAAGAAACGGCAAGAAGAGATTACGGCAAGAAACCTAGACTTCGAGATTATCGAAGTAAAAAATCCATGGAGATTAGTGTCTCGTTTGATATTAGTCGCAATAAGTTTGAAGTATCGATGCATCTTTTACATGTCGCAAATAACGAACTTATACCAGAAAATGACAAATTATACAAGGTATGTCCAATCTTACGCGTTCTATCAAAGGAATTTCAAGAATTATGTATACCAAGGGATAAGCTTGCTATAGATGAAATTATGGTTCCTTTTCGGGAACGGTTAGGATTCCGACAATACATTCCTGGAAAAGGACATAAAGACGGATTAAAATTATTCAACAAATTGTGTCTTCCTAGTGGTTACGCTTATGTAATAAAAGTGTACGATTGAACACAAACCAAACGTGCAAGTATAACTGTGAGTATGAAACACATTTAGTTGATACATTGTCTCCTAACAGAAAGTACAATTGCTAATCAACTGTTAAAAGTAAACTAAGGAGGGGAGAAATGAATGTATTTGAAAGTAATTCGAAGGTAATAGTACAGAAATGGGAAGACGAGCAACAGGTTTCGTTTTTGACAACAAAGGCAAACGCAAATGAAGTTCTATCAAATTCTATCTATTCTATTCTATTCTATCAAATCATATATAGGTGTTTCCGATTAAAAGGCAGGTTATATCTCAATCATTCGTAAAGGTATAAAATCGGACAGAAAAGTTTTAATAGAGCTTCTTGTAAATACGACAATAATCAACCATCACTGTATATACCAAGAAGTAACTGTAAAACTAATTTGCATTACAAATTTTCGTGAATATTTAGTTCAATCAGTTGTTGTGCAGAGAAATGTAGAAACAATCACTATTCGAAATATATGTACTTTCTAAGAATTTGAAAAGAGAAGAAGATGTGCGTCGTGCTACAAAGAACCTTGGTAGCAACTGCGGCAGGGCTAGCGCTATGAAAAATACAAAGAAGAAATAACATATCTTTCTATTCTGCTTTATTTGTTTTCATTCATAAAGATAATAAAGTGATTTTTTTGGCATACACTATATTTGATGCACTCGGGCCTAGGAAAAGAAATCAATGAACTATTTCTTGCCAACCAGCGTGCCTCATGCAAGGACGAATCCAAATTAAGCAAAAAACGTTTTCTGCAGAAAAATAGGACATTGTAGGTCTAATTTACAATACTTTCAATTCAATTGTTAAAAAAAGGAATGCGTCGGATTGGGGAAAAGCTTTGTTATTCACGGCCTGGCAGCTAAGGTGGGCGTTATTAGCGTTAAATCCAGAGTTTATAAAAATAACCCATCTAAGGCGGCAGTAAGTAGTATTTTGCAATGAAGTTCGTTAAATTATCTATTTTGATGTGTGATGTACGTATATTGTAAAGCAACTGTTAGTTTATCGTTTAATTACGGTAGATTCTAAATGTAACTTTCATATAGTTTCTATTAAAAATATGTAGTTACTAGTAGAGATGACAAAGGCAGGTGGAGTTATTCCTTTTTGCAACGACTAGATAGATCCGTGTCTATTCGCCTCATGAGAATGGATTCGTATTGCCTACTGGTGTCCCCGAGAGTCGACAAAACACGAGTCTGTCTAATCTCTGCAAGAAAATAATAATTTCATCCGCCTTTGTCCTCTGTAGTTACTAGTATTGACTTCAATTGAAGGTTTCTATAAATTTTTATAAATGACACTCAATAAAGATCACCATTTTACTTCAGATTTCATTAAGTAATTTAATTGATATTTGTGTATTTCGAGCAAACGAAACGTTAGTTTTGAAGCCGTTCGGCATAATTAACACAAATTTTATAAGAAAAGGTTTTATAAGACTTTTCTTCGTTATAAAATGTAGATTTTATGCTTAAACAAGTTGGCACACTCATTTTAGATTAAAAATTAGTAACATTTACATCAGTTCTATTCTTCTATTGAATCTATCTGTTCTATTGATACCTTTGGTTGTGCAGTATTGAATTTGTTTATAATATAGCAATATTGAAAGATAATAATTTTTTTATTTTCATCTATTTTTAAGTGTAATTTGATCACTGAGCTAACACGATTATAAAAAAACTTAATCAGTTTCTTGTATTGAACCTTCTGTGTTTATATACAACAGTATCTAGAGTATAGTTTTTGATTTAAGGACAATAAGTGTAAAACTGTTCTTCTGTTTTTTTCTTTTTTTTTCTTCTCCAAATTGGTTGGTCGAGATTTGAGAATAGATTATAATATAATCGCATTCTAGAAGAAATATAATCAGCACGATATTAAAGCATTCTGTAATATGCGATCTAAAGTAGCATTACAAAAACTAAAATAGGACAATGCTTTCAGTTGCAAATGTTACGAAATCCGTAACGTAAACAACCAAATGATAATCACGAAATTAATTATGCATCGAAAAATGATAATCTATTTTTATTCTAACTTTTGCAAAGAAACAAATGTACAGATTCTCGTCGTCCAAGTCTATGTGTTTATTTTAAATACAACATTGAAAGTATTACCTTATAATTGTTATGTGTAATTCTATGCATTTGGATAAATTGTCTTTAACAACTTTATTAAAAATCGATCCTTTCCTTTCCGCCGTGATTTCTTCCTTGGCGACAGGTACGCATGCCAATAAATTGTTGCATAAAATATCAATTTCGGCAGCTGCGAAAGTTGCTAACGTAACGTATAATGCATCGATGCTATTTCCAGTTAAACCAGCAATCACAAGCGTCAAGCACTGGAGTAAATGCATTAGGTAGTAATAGTCACCTAAATTATAGCTGAATGGCATTGGTAATGCCTTCTTATCGAACACTGGAAAAACTGTGTAGAACAAAACAATGGATGCACTGATCATTCCGAAAAATTTTACAATTTTACTGCAAAGAATCGTTGCTTTCGTTATCTTTTCCTCATTACGCGCTTCATAGTTACTGGAGACGATGATGTTGAGATGCTTCAATAACTGACGGAAACATTTCCTTTTCATCGTAATAGAGGAAAGTTTCACCATAATAATTACGAGTTGTAATAGAGTTATTAGTACTTCGATAATCCTATTAATATCACTACCTGCTTTACATAATTCCATCGTTAAACAAAGTATTGCGCCTGGTAGAAGAGTCCAATTCAAAAACAATTTGAAAATTGACATTTTCAACTTTACTCTTCGCGGCCAAATGCCAGCTAGCTCTAACATTTGCTGAAGTAAGATTATTTCCTTTGGACAATCTATTTCTTTGTATTCAATTTCCATCTTATCTGTAGGCTATATTTGCTGGATGTCGTTGGAACGATGATCGGTATTAAACTGCACCATAGGCGGGATGTAGCAGCTACTTAACCCTACTTAAATGACTACGATTGGAATATTTCTACACGAATTAGTTTTGTAATTATTTGATAGGCAAAGAAATGTTACTGTGAACGTATACAGTTTTCGGGCAAATTGCTTCTTTTAAATATAGAATTGCTACGAAATATACTAAATTAGAGAAGTGAATATACAGCCTTGGACATATCTCTGCGGCACTCCAAGATATTTAAAATAAGGATACATTGTGCGCTATTAAAGCAAAACTACATATACAAACATATATAAACATTCACTATATAAGCTCTTAATAATAAATATAATATTTGGTGGCACCACCATTTGCTTTAATAACAGCATTTAACCGTTTAGGCATTGACGCTACTAAACGTAAACAAACTTCAGGTGAAAGTGCCTCCCACATTGTTGTTATTGAATTTGTAACTGGAAAGCTTTAGTTTCAGCATGTGCCACAAATTTTATGTAGGCGACAGATCTGGTGGCTGCGCCGGCCATTCAAGAAGATGGATCCCGTTTAACGAAACTACTCCATCGAGAAGCTGGATTTGTGACAGGGCGCGTTATCCTGTTGGGATAAATATTTTGCTTCATCCCTGTCAAATACTTTCAGCACTGCTGCTTCTAATACCTCTTCTAGCATCAAGATATACCGCTCGCTGTTCATCCTACCATCACACACAAACACCTCTCCCAGGCCATTTGTGGACATACATCCTCAAATGATTACGCTGCCACCGCCATGTTTGACAGTTGGAGTGATAAAATTAGCACGAAATCCCTTCCCAGGTCTACGGCGAATAAACTAAGCTCCGGGAGTATCAAACATCTGAATTGGATAATTTAAATTAGTCTCTGCAATCTACTTAGGACCTTTTAGGAGAGTATTCTTTTCTGAATGCAACAATGTTATTACCTTTTCAACATTTTGAAAACAATAAAACAGTACCTTACAAAAGGGTATCAAGAGCAACTAAGTCAGGTATTCTTACATGGGAACGTACTCTTTCATTAGTTGTAATTTAACGGCTAATTAACTGTTATAATAATAGTCCATAACAAATATTGGCTGTTACACAAAACGCCCATCCTGTTGCAACTATATCTGTCTATTAGCTTCTAATGGTATCTTTACTATTAGATCTGTGTTCTCGTCTAGTAAATAAGAAAGATATGTTTGTACCGTTAAACTAGTGTTAAAATACTGTTTATGTATGCTGCATCAAACATTGAAACTGAACCTAACTTGATCTTGAACTGAAACAATCAGCTGTAGATTATGCGGGAAGCAGTAATAATTACCATGTCTTTTAATGAATCAGTTTGTAAAGATTTATAGAGGTTTCATCTGCACAGAAAATGATATTCTTCAAATTTTTATTTGCGTTCACTTGGTTTAAATACTAATAACAAAATTTAAGTCTTTTTTTTAATTCGTGATCGTACTGTTTGAAATTGTTTAAATTAACATTTGTAATTATTTTTGTTTAGAAACACCCAAACATCGGCCTTTGACCCGCTAACAATTATGGAAATTTTTCTAGGAGGAACACAAATTTATCAAGATTAACATTAGCTAAATTAATTCCTCGCTTTTTTAATAATCCTTGTTGAACATGAATTCTGTCTTTCTGGATAAGTAACGATCATCGTTCTAGAACAATTTTTCGACATACATATACATACAGGGTTACCTGTAAATAGCACGTAAGCTACCGAAATCTGAAGACTACCTATCAATGTGTTACTGAAAATTTAAAAAGAAATTTATTTGTAACATATACATTTTGTTCAAATTTTAGGGCCCAAAATGCAGGTAAAGCCGGTCCATATCTTTGTTTCTCCTATATTATACAAATACCGCTGATGAATCAAAGTTAACCCAGATGCAAATAAAAATCGATAAAGCATTGTAGATGCTATGAATAGTGAATAGTCTATTGAAATGCATTAGTCTGTCGTACAGCTGATGTCGAAGTGTTAATGTGTTTACATTGAATATGCCGATAACCATATGATTTGCGTTCTTAATGTTTACAGTTAATGCATCCGAAATGTCGGGTTTTGAGTTATTTGTAGTTATACATTCTTTTTCTTTTTATGAAATTTGTGGTGGTCCTAACAAGGACCGATCTAGGCGAAACAGGACAAAATAATTTATTAATGTAAAAAATGTTCGAAATGTCCACCGTGAGCTCTAATACAGGCATCAATTCGGCGACGAAAGTTATTATGCACACGAGTAAAATTTACCATGTCTTCGCGAATGCGTTGAGCTGCAACATTCGATGCACCGTCGTTTGGGACACATTTACTTGCTGGGCTAAAGTTGTAGTACTTATGCCTGGTTCCGCCTCAACGATGTTTCAAATATGCTCTTCTGCTTGCTGAACTCTACGTGATATATGACGGCCACGACCTTCGAAACGTGGAATTACTGATCCTGTTTCTCGAAGTCGATACACGGTTCTCACAATTGTCTCGGATGATGGATGCCGCCGATTGGGAAACCGTTCCGCGTACAAATTTTCTGCCGCAAGACTATTTTGTCCTGTTTCGCCATAAATCAAAATCATATCGGTGTATTCGATATTCGTATAGGATGCCATTGCAATTGCGTGTAATGACGGTGAATGCTATGTGCATACTAAATGGATATCCGAACGCTGCTTCAGCGACTGCCGGTGATTCCCATATGTTAACTAAGACAGAGTCGGACTCGAATAAAGAAAAATCATTTTCTCGTTACTACGTGCACATAGAACCATAATATTTTGTATTTAGGCATTACTCATGCGTTTCTTTCACCTACTTTTTTTTTTTCGTACTATATCCGAATAAGACTGTATAGTAAAGCTTAACAGCTTTACCTAGAATATTTCCCGGAGGGCAAGATTTCAGGGTGAATGCAAAGTTTGGGAAGATTAACGGCAATACTTGAGTATTTAAGAAGAGCAAATTCCTATATGAAGATCGAAGGTCACCAACAGATAATTTTAGGGAAAAAACACAATTGTCGTCAAAGCTTGGTATTCACGATCATAGACAAAAAAAGTGGCTCTTTCAAAAAGATAATATACACTCCGCCAAAAGAGTATCGCATAATTTAGTTTTGAATCATAAAAGTATCGCATAATCTTTGTTTGTAGCATAAAGTTGTAAATATACTTTAATGCGCTCTAAGATATCATTTCTATGATTGTTTAAATAAAATACAGGCCAAATAAAAACAAGAACTCATACTTGAGATTTTTATTAAAACAAGAAATTATAATTTTGGAAAGAAAAACGTCATAACAGCGACGACATATGCAACAACGACATCAGCGAAATTAGGTCTAGGTCTGATATTACACTGCGAATAGCGCTCACCGTCTCGTCTGTACACTGAGATACGCCTATCTGAGGTGTAAAGACCAAATCTTGACTCATCTGTGAAGAGTATATTGGCCCAGTCATTAATGTTCCAATTTACATGTTCTCTGGCAAACCTTAAGCGAGCCACTCGGTGGTTCCTAGTGAGACGAGGGGCTGTTACAGCTACTCCAGCTCTTAATCCACTCTGTCGTAACCTATTCCGAATAGTTTGAGTACTCATACGAGTGTTTCTGACTCTAGTCAAGTCGTTCTGCAATTGTCTCGCAGTTACATGTCTTCGACGTAATGCTTGTAGTAGTAAATAGCGGTCATCTTGGCGAGTAGAACATCTTGGACGACCTGGTACAGGTCTTCTACTGTAATCGCCCGTTTCCCTATATCTGGCTATGGCTCTAGAAACACTTAACTGATTGATGTTCATCAAATTAGCAACGTATGCTTGAGATCGTCCATCTTCGATTAAGGCAACTATAGCAGCCACTTGTTCTGAAGTTAAATTGCTGATTTTAGTTTTAAAAGCGTTGGTACAGAATTCTGACTTCGCACTTTAAAATTTGTCCGTATAGGAAGACTTTTAATAAACAACTGAACAAACCTTACACATATGCATTTTTCTAAATGTGTTCTTTCTAGAAAAAAAGAAGTAAAAAAGCTATGTTCCATGATTTTGTTAGTGTTTTTATAGTTCACATACACGAGGCAAACTTTTTGTGAACGTATAAAAATATCTTAGTTTATAAATGCCCTTTTTTAGTTTATGCGATACCTTTTTGGCGGAGTGTATTAAAAATTTACGATTGACCATTGAAAATAAATATGACTATGTATGACGGTAATTAACAAATAATCTTTGATTCAGACAAATAATGATATGGCTAACTGATCTGAAATGACATCACCATGCATCTAAAATTAAGATTCGGCGGTTGGTATCCGCGGTGGAGGGCCGAAGACTTTGAAGTTGGTCCTTCAGGGGATCGAAGTGATTGAATCCTCTAATGATCGAAGCTGCTAGGTATTGAAAAAAAAAGAGAAAATAAATAGTATTTTGCTCAGATCTTATATAACAGAAGAAGGGAAAAAATATGAGAGAAGTCAATGAGTTAATGAATTCATTCCAAACTAAGGGTTAGTTTTCAGAATTCAACAAAAATTTATCGGAATTAGCAAAAAGCAGAAAAATTTAGCCAGATTCATAAACAATGGAAGTCTAAATTTAAGTCAAACAATGACATTGAAATTATGTATATAAATTCAAAATTAAATTTGTAACTGAAAATAAAGTTGAAAATGAATCATTAAGTATACAGAAAAAAATAAATAAATAGGCGCAATCGCAAAGAAATAAAATACTAGCATAAATAAGGTGAATTTATCAAATAAAGAAAAACATATATTACAATGCAAAAAATGTAAATACAAGAAGCTTGGGAGTTTATGATACATCTGCTTAACAGTAGGAACAATTACAGTAACTCAGGTAAAGAAAAAGAGACAAAAAAACTAGTATCACGATTCCATTTAATGTTAGATATAGAACGAAACTCACAAGCTAAAGTTAGAGTTTTAAACTAAACTAAAAATATTTTGTTTGAAGATTTCAACAGAGCCTATTTATACCTCATCGAAAGCGAATACTCGTTAGTTGTCCCCTAAACTTTATAAAGCTAAAGCTCTTATAAAACTTCAGCTAAAGGTGTTTAATATAAATTGAAATCGAGTATTTGGTTAAGTTTGGCTATTTAGACAAGTATCACCTATTTTATAACCGACTTCCGTTTGTTCTTGATTAAATTTAGAGACCCAAATTCTCAAAAAGATTTCCTATCGAGCAATCCCGAAACCAGAGGAAATTCGTTCCGTTTGGATCCCATCGAGTCCGCCTCTTCTGGGACTCAACATACGTTCTGAGTTCAAGGTTAGTTCTACAAGTGAATTATGAAAAAGCATAAATAAAAACATTTACGGCTTTGATTATTTATCTGTTTCATTATGGTTGTTTATCTTAAGCTATTTTTATTATATCGAAATACATCAAGTTAGAAACCTCATGTTCGTAGTACATATTTCATTTTAAGAAATCAGATCGCGCAGAATTCAAAGTTTCAGCGGAAAAGGCTATCTTAATATTAATCTTAATAATATCCATTATTTTATTTGAAAAGTTTTTGTTATAAAGTTTACATTGTTAAAGAAAGTTTTCATTTGTCAAACCTAAATCTAGGTGACAATCCCAGGAACTCCAGAGTAAAATTTATCAGGTAAAATTACTATGTTAAATCTCAGAACGATTTCTAAGTTTTCCAGTTAAATAGCGAAGTTGAACTTAAAACGCTTACAATTGTTACATTGATAAGAAAGTTGTTCTTACCTGTACACCCACAAAATTTCGTTTAAATCGATGAGATGCACTTAGTTGTGTTTCCTTGTAAGTCAACCACCGCCGATCAATTAATCGTTGTAAAATTTAAGTTATTGCGATAACATTACGTCATATGTACTTACCCAACTTAACGATAACTTTCATACCTATTGTTTGTTTTCGTATTAAGGTATACACGAAAAAATGAAATATTGATACAATGAGAAACATTATTTATATCTTGCTGCCTAATTTTACAGCTTTAGCGACATCTCCTATTGGTTTCGCCGTTATTTTTCGATGTGAATCAAATATTGAAGAACGTAAATATTTTATTATCGGCAAGAATGCATCTCTGTTGAAAATGTTATATGTAACTGTTTCAATAATAATCACACTTGCAATTAAGTTAAAGTATTCGCTGATATTAGCATTGTTCTTGAAAACTTCTGCTATGCGAATACCATGTATAATTTACTTGAGCCGCTACTAATATCACCACACTTATTGTTACGTTCTCCTAGTTTGAAGAACAATGCCCTTAGTCGTCTGCTTCGGTATATCTTTCTTATGAGGCGAAACGACCAACTGCTTATATGTAATTTTTATGTTTATTCCTTTAATCAGTTGCTCTTAAAATAAACACAGTACGTAGATATACAAAATATATTTATTAAATAAACAATTGCCTTGACACAAAATGAAATAAATATGGTATTCTTTCGTATATATCAAAATTCAAATACATATGGATTTCTTAATTCTGTTCTTTGTGTTCGTATTCAAATATACAATATATATACAGGATGGCGCAGGGGAACGGGAAATTTTGAACGTTACAGTTGTCAGCACTGTGAGCCGGCAGTTGTTCGTAACGTCGCACAATTGTTGTGAACGCATTGCCATTTAGTAATCATGGATCGTTGGACTGGTGCAGAACGTGCAGTAGCTGTGGGAGCGTTTCATAAAAATGGTGATAGGGCGACTGCCGCGCAGAGAATATTTCGACAGCATTACCAGCTTCGACGTCATGGACGTGTCCCATCTGCGCATGCGATTACAACGTGGGTGCGTAATTTTGAAGAAACAGGATCCGTCTTGAAAAAGAAAGCTCCAGGTGAACATTGAGGCTGTTAGAGCTGCAATCGAGAGAAGTCCTCGCCTGTCCGTTCGACAGCATGCATCTACGCTAGGGATTAAGCGACGAAGCTTAGAAAGAATACTGCACGAATTATATTTCCATCCCTATAAGTTGCAAATTGTGCAACAATTACATGAACGAGACCCGGCGTCACGTATCGAATTTAGTAGGCAGATATTGGCTAAAATTAACGAGGACGCGAATTTCGTTGGTAACATATGCATATCGGAGGAAGCCCATTTCAATCTGAACGGTGTCGTAAACAAACAGAATTTTCGTTATTGAGCCCAGGCCAATCCTTGTGAGTTACACCAGCGACCACTACATAGCGACAAGGTCACAGTATGGTGTGCTGTATCATGTCATGGTGTTAGCGGCCCTTATTTTTTGCACGTGAGGATGGTAGTATTGCGACAGTAACATCTACTCGATATGTTGAAATGCTTCAAACATTCTTTACACCGAGACTGTACGAGCTTAATCTTAACATGGAAAATATGCGGTTCCAGCAGGACGGAGCCACGTCACACACTGCTCGACATTCGATGGCAGCAGTTCCCTAATTGTTTGGAAGACGCATTATTTCACGTAATGGTGTCATTGAATGGCCTGCGAGATCCCCTGATCTTAGTGTGTGCGACTTCTTCCTGTGGGGGTATCTTAAAGGCAAGGTGTGCCGTACACCTTGCAGCCGTACACAACCTGTAACAATCCACGAACTGAAGGAGAACATTCAACAAGAAATCACCGCCATTCCCCAAGATTTGCTACACCGCGCATTCCAGAGTTTTCATAACAGGCTGTTAGAGTGTGAACGCCGAATGGAAGGACATCTTTCCGATGTCATCTTTAAAAAGTAAAGAGACACTTTTAGACATTTCGATTGTAAAAACATAAATGGCATGCTGCATACATGCACTTTCGTTAATAAATTACTAGTTTTATGAATTTATTCGTGGAAATGACGTTATTTCAAAATTTCCCGTTCTCCTGCACCACCCTATATAACGCTAGGGCCACTACCAAATCCTATCGAAGCATGAACGTCTGGTTAAGCGACAGCAGCAAATAGCCGATTACTACGGCAAAAAAGATACTAGACAACTCACGGCTACCCAGACCCTCGCGTTCTTATTTGATTCACCACCTCTGGTATCTTGCTCCGAGCTGCTGCGCCCATGTATAAGCGGAAAAGTCAGAAACCTACGATGGTGGGTTTGAGCGCTGCGTGACTCACGAGCGAAAGAGCTACGGCAGACAGTCGTGTCAGTTCGTACGTTCGGCTTCCGATGAAGTTTGGATGCTTTGTAGGTATGTTTACGTTATTGGCGGAGATTCCTTGCCTTGCGCTCGATCCGATACGCGCATTAGCTTCATCGAACAGATATAATAAATAATTAATAAAGATATTTTTTAATTAGAGCATTGGCGAATTTTATATTTTTTGGAAACTTTATGAGAAATTAAACGAATTTTTGTGAATTAAACGAACAAATGAAACATTTAATTTATCATAAAATAGACATAAACAAAATATCACTTTCATCAAATAAATTGAAATGGTTAAAGTTATAAAATAAAATAAAACAAAATGAAATGTTAAGTGCTTAACACTTATTCTATTCCAATACTTCAACGTTTCCCAGGCCACATACCAACCATACGCATAATCCGTATTAGTAATTTAATGTGTTCCCGGAGTACGTCATTGTTCATGATTTACCTTTAATCATATGAAGTACTTTTACATCGCACACAGAGGGCGTTATCTTTGACATTTCTAAAAAGTATAACCGTGAGTAATTCTGAAAGTATAACCTATATCATAAACCTACCAAGCACGCTTCAGATTCTTTTTTGAAGATATTAATTTATTAAATTATAGGTACTATGACCAATGTCGAAGTCACAAGAGCACGCTCAGATTTTGACTGGTTTTAAAAATGGGCGTATCAAGGTTATTATAACAACTTCAAAAAAGATTTGAAATTGTTAAAAATGTACGAATACCGAGCTATATCGTCGGCGCTTTGGCAAAGTCGGTTCCTCTAACACGGAATCAAATTCGTGGTTTCTTCGCTATTTACGCAGCAATTAATTATTTGAAAAAATGTCAGCGCCAGTATGGAGCAAAACCCGTTTGCTGAACAGACATGTTAACTACTTCACCACGCAATCTATGATAGAAGCGAACTTTACCTTTTAATGCTAAAATCGATCCCGACCCGTGTAAAACTACATATTCCAAAAAGTCTGCAAAAATATTCAACTTAATGTTTTCGCTTCTGTACTTCATAGGCTATAATTTGTATATTTACGGATGCTTAATATATTTTGGCTTCCGCTGGTGAATTATGAAAATCCCTGAGTTCCTTGGACTTTCCGACGTAATTAAATATTTGAAAAAATCTCGACTGGATTAGGAATCGAACCTAACTCTCGCTTGTTGGACAAGTGTTTTAAGTTTTAAGTGTTGCGCCATGCTGGAGGCGTTTACTTTTTCAATACCTACTTGTTATTTTATCAGCACTATTTAGACCGACAATTATTATCTTTACTTGATATCGAAAATTTATAATATATTTACAGATAAAAGAACTAAAAAAAGTGAACGTTTGTGTCATAAGATCCCTCTAGAGTGGCTAACACGCCACTCCGGTGTACGGGAGGTGTTAATCACGTCGAATTTGAAGGAAATCACAGATTTGCAATTTATCATATCACTTACATGATACTTTTCCAGAATTCGATTCGAAGATTTTAGATAACGAATCCGGAGCTGAGTTATTGGATAATGAATCGGCATCCGAAGTTTCGGATAATCGATGCGAATCCAAGGTTTCCGATAATGAATCCAGATCTGATGTTCCAGATAGCGAAACCGAATCCGATGTTTCGAATAATGCGTCTTTTATCTGTAAGTGTCAAACGCCATGTTGGGACAAGTGAAGAATGGTGCCTTTCTGAAAGCAACTTGAATTTCTGCAACATTGTATATTTAAATATATACAATGTTATATTTAGCATTATATATTTTTTGGTTATTGCTTCTGTGCATTTTCTGATGTGTTCTATTTATATACATCATGGTAAGCCTGTCGGAATATTCAAACGTGCGGTTTTCCAAAGCGCTACCAGTGCCGCCATCTGGTTGTTAAGCAGTCAGAGAACTGCTCGATGGAAAGTTTGGAAAACAGTATCTGGTTTATGTTGCAGCTTCTTGGATTGGGGAGCCAAGAAATATCGAGTGTCGTTTTGGAAGTTGTAGCATTAACTGTGATGCAACGCTCGAAACCGCGCTGATGACGCCCGGTAGGCAGAAACATGTCCGCGTGTTAATGTACTTTTTCCACTCCTTTTGTTGCGTTCGCCCTGAATTATTTCCATCAAATACCATGAGAGAGCTTAAGCTATCTTAGCATTATATAGTTTTGACAACAACAGAGTTAGTGAATAGCGACGAACTGTTTTTGGGTAATGAACTATAAAAATGTTGAAAATACTTTGTTAGTCAAACGTCTAATTTGAATATAACGGACCTTTAAAGACACGTAAGACACGAAAAATTAAATGAAAGAGATCTAAATGAATTATACAAATATTGTATAATTGTTGAGTTTTAAGTCAATGCATCGCATTTCCAACGACAAAATAGAGTATATGGCTTGTTAGAACTAACATTATATTCCTTTCGTAGATTTAGATATTTTTCACAATCGCCCAAGACAAAATCTCTCGAAACGACTAGAGCAATTGATGTTTGTTCGATAACTATGAGTAAAATCATCCCGACTAACGGCAATACCAAAATTTCGGTGTCTATTTTTATAACAACGAAAAAGGGAAAATTTTGAAAACAATCAAAGTAGCCATAATTAAAATAATAATAGGCCATACTATCGTTCTTGTTTTTTTTTTTTTTGAAAGGAGCACCTTTATTATTTTATCACTTTTAATACTTGTTACGGTTTCCAAGTAAGCATTAAAAACGTCGGAGACGCTGCATTTATTTGATTTTTTTAAATTGACAATAAATATATCGCATTTCATATAACACGTATTTACTAGCATTCAGTTATTCGGTTTAAAATATCTTAACGTGAAAGATCAGTTTGTTTGTGAGTAACACAGAACTTAATATAGAGACTGAGAGTTTGCAGGTAAACAGCAAAACGGAACTCAAGATTGCCATTACCATCATATAACATTATACCGACTAACTATTCTTTACTTGTTGCAATGCATTTGTATTTATCTATCTGCATCTCCAAACTTCCGGATATCGCTGTGTATCGGGCGAAACCCAGAAAAGCCCCGAAAAGGCCGAGAAAACTTACGTAGTATTATACACATACATACAAAGCTCGCTTTGATATATGTATAAGGATAAAGTTGGGTAGGTCATACTTAACCTGTTTAGTAGTTACTGTTATACTCAACACCTTGATTTCGTTATAAAATTGTATCGATTGATTTGTGTATATCAACTTTATATATCAAAATGCCTACATTAGCCGAACTTACTGTAATAATCACTTAAAAATGTTTTTTTTTGAACTTGTGGAACTACCGTATAATTAACGTTATGATCCCGTTATTGTTGGCGTCCTTTTTCCTCTTCAGAAAATTTCAGGGAATTTATCGTGGAAAGACATACCGCTGAACAAAAAAAGAATAGTTGTTCAATTTTTCAATTCGGCAAGTTGAAGACGATTATTTTGACACACCGAGCATGCCATGATTTTGTCAACTTCTAAATGGTCCTTGTACTAACTCAGGCCCAGTAGTAGGAGGACTTGCGATTATCTGGACAGATTCTAGCGCCGTGCGTTTAAGTCTCGCTAGGGTGAACAATTTTTTTTGATGAATTAGGTATTCTCGCGAATCATCATTCGCAGTTGGGGTACAATTAACTGCGCGTCACTCTTTATGGTGAGGGGATGATAATAATAAGGCCATAGAACACTTTACACATACAATTCACATACTAAAAGGTTAAAAAGTTAAGGCTAAAAGGTTTCTGAGGTTATCACAAACTTCGAAAAAGAAAGCTTGTTCATATATACACTCCGCCAAAAAAGTATCGCATAAACTGAAAAAGGGCATTTATAAACCAAGATATTTTTATACGTTCACAAAAAGTTTGCCTCGTGTATGTGAACTATAAAAACACTAACAAAATCATGGAACATAGCTCTTTTACTTTTTTTTCTAGAAAGAACACATTTAGAAAAATGCATATGTGTGAGGTTTGTTCAGTTGTTTATTGAAAGTCTTCCTATACGGACAAATTTTAAACTGCGAAGTCAGAATTCTGTACCAACGCTTTTAAAACTAAAATGAGCAATTTAACTTCAGAACAAGTGGCTGCTATAGTTGCTTTAATCGAAGATGGACGATCTCAAGCATACGTTGCTAATTTGGTGAACATCAATCAGTCAAGTGTTTCTAGAGCCGTAGCCAGATATAGGGAAACAGGCAATTACAGTAGAAGACCTGTACCAGGTCGTCCAAGATGTTCTACTCGCCAAGATGACCGCTATTTACTACTACAAGCATTACGTCGAAGACATGTAACTGCGAGACAATTGCAGAACGACTTGGCTAGAGTCAGAAATACTCGTGTGAGTACTCAAACTATTCGGAAGTAGGTTACGACAGAGTGGATTAAGAGCTAGAGTAGCTGTAACAGCCCCTCGTCTCACTAGGAACCACGGAGTGGCTCGCTTAAGGTTTGCCGAGAGAACATGTAAATTGGAACATTAATGACTGGACCAATATACTCTTCACAGATGAGTCAAGATTTGGTCTTTACACCTCAGATAGGCGTATCTCGGTGTATAGACGAGACGGCGAGCGCTATTCGCAGTGTAATATCAGACCTAGACCTAATTTCGCTGGTGGCTCTATTATGGTTTGGGAGGCATCTGTTTAACAGGTCGTACAGAGTTAGTAGCCAGTAGACAGAGGTACACTGACTGCCCACAGGTATATAACGGACATTTTAGAAGAACATGTAGTACCATATGCGCCAATTATAGGAAACGAATTCATGTTAATGCACGATAATGCACGACCGCATGGTGCAATAATCGTCCAGGAATACCTTAACGATGTTGGTATTCCAGTTTTAGATTGGCATGCGGTAAGTCCGGACATGAAACCTATCGAGCACGTGTGGGACCTCCTTCACAGACGGATACGAACCCAAAATGTTGCCCCAGCGGACCTGCATGGACTAGAAAATGCTCTCCGTGACGAGTGGGAGAATTTGGATCAGGCTTATATACGGAGGTTAATCGAATCTCTGCCAAACCGTATGCGAGCGGTCATAAGAGCCAGAGGTGGCAATACTCAGTATTAAAAGCTACTGTTATGACATTTTTCTTTCCAAAATTATAATTTCTTGTTTTAATAGAAATCTCAAGTATGAGTTCTTGTTTTTATTTGGCCTGTATTTTATTTAAACAATCATAGAAATTATATCATAGAGCGCATTAAAGTATATTTACAACTTTATGCTACAAACAAAGATTATGCGATACTTTTATGATCCAAAACTAAATTATGCGATACTTTTTTGGCGGAGTGTATATGAATGCAGGAAATAATTGCCAGTGTCCGAGAAAATGTTGAGTAATACCCCAAATCTTCTATAAGAAGTGGCTTTCAAGAAGGTGAATTGAGTGCTGAAACGGTCCCTGCACAGGGCTATAACGAGAGATAGAACTTTGCCCATAAAATCTTGTTAAATATACTCGTAATTTTCAAGATTTGACAGAAATGCAAAAAGAAAAATATCACGCAACATCATAATGAGCCTTGGGGTTCTGTCTCAGACTTTCGGTTGCATTTACAAACGAAAATATAGGAAATGATGTTTGGAAAATCCGAAAGCCGTTATTGCAAGCCAAATTCATCTCGGACTCTATCTGGAAAACGATGGATAAAGTAGATGACCCTCAGTACTAAACCATGATCGACAATTTTTAAGACAAGAAGTGGAAAATATGACATCAGTAAGATAGAGTCACTGCTGGGTAAACTATAACATACTTGAAAGAAACTTTTGATCGATAATTTCGTTCAAGTTCGTCATTGAACTCTAAAGCTTCTGTTAGCTTGTTTATATATGGCATAGAAATAAGATGTGCTATATACCCTTATCCTCTGCGTGTCTACCTTTGCCGTACTTTATCCTATGATATTTCAAATTTTTCATATTTCATATTCATTTGTCTAAACTGATATAAAAGCATTAAGCTAGTTGTTAGCAAACGTACATTATGACACCTTCCTTCTGCAATCTCAAAATCATTTACAAATACATTTCAGTTGCAGATACGTCTACGTGTTCCTAAACATGCAAAGATAATTTTAAAGCAATTTTTAAATGAATTTTTAAACAATATGCTACCAACATGTTTCGCCATGTGAAATATTTAATATTTTATGTTGTTTAATTATTGAAGACAGTAGAATTTTCCCATTTCTATGCAATATTATTGACGTACATTTTCCTAGGAAAATGTCCTCATTCTTTTCTACTCCTATCTCTTTCTATGTACTAGATAATACAACATTACATCTGCGTTATCCACAGTGTTTTCATAAACAATCTTAGCGTATTTCTACAAATATACCGACATCAATGCAGAAAACTAGCGTTCACAAACAAAATAATAGTCTAAAATTAACACAAAGGACTATTTCTGAGTAGCAATAAGACACCCCTGTCTATTTGACTTTATTTAACATTTTAAAATCGTGCAATTCCACTTTAATGATCCAAATACCCTTTTCTGGGCTTTCAGTTACTCGAGTACAATACACAAATATCTACTTGCAAATAAGAATATTTCAAATTCAATCAATTCGGGCGCAGACTTTCTGCATTGTTTCTACAGAGTATTTCACGAAACTCGTTAATTAGAGGGGTTAATAATATTATTATTAATGGAACTTAAAATTTTGGAGTAGGGAGACCATGTTGATTCCAAGTTTTGCATTGAAATTAACAACACAAATAATGAACGCAAGTGACATTAAAGTATTTACTTTTGTACAACGAAATGGTTGGGAAATCGTTATCGTTACTAAATTTTATACAGGTCCTTCATGGATTATTTCCAAATAGGCACAATTGGAAAGGAAATTTTACAGATGTGCCTTAATTTGAATTTGAATAATTTTCAAAATATGAACAACCCTTTGTTCAAGCTACGTGTAATGGGTAGAGATGATAAAGGCAGCTGGAATTATTGCTTTTTTGGAGAGACTAGATAGACTCCTGTACATTCCCCTCATAAGAATGAATTCGTGTTGCCCTGGCGTCCCCGACAGTCGATAAGACACGAGTCTGTCTAGTCTCTGCAAGAAAGTAATAATTTAATCCGCCTTTATCCTCTCTAGTAATGGGCCTTTACTTAAAAGTCGTCTTGTTTGAGGACTATCCACTTGACAGTTACTGATGCTGGATATTTACACAGAAAAAAGGATTAGTTGAATTAAGGAAATATACTTTTGGGCGTTATTTCCTTAAATGAAAGCAACATTGTTTGATATAAGTAAATATCTTATATAACTAATATTACTTGTTTCAAAAAATTGTGTTTTTTAATATTTTTTTGTATCAAAGAATAGATAAGTTTTATACTAGATGCAAAAAATGATTTCATAAAGTGTTAATATGAAAAAGTAGAAGGAAATATGCTTCTTGATTGTTCCCTCTTTCAAGAACGACCAGCTAGGTGTATTTCTTCTAGATGGCGGGTACTTGTATTTGTAGATGGCGTCAGGAGATACGCCTTGCTTGTCATTCTTGAAGGAGTTTGAATGCGGTTTTGGTCCTGAATGAGCAAGTGTGGCAGTCAACGAGCGTTTAGCTCTTTCTTGTCCGCGTATTCAGTCTGCATACAACAATCGTGTTCTTCCTCAGGCTATGCTATCTTTCTAATCTTAGTTTCACGATCGTTTAGCACTACTTGATTAACTTTTCTAATGGCATCAACAGTGACTATATATATTCAGCTTCGTCAACGATCATCATCAGTCTGACTGATACGATCACGATTAAATTCCCCAGCTCAAAATAATGATCAAATGATTTTACTCCTCAAACCAATCTTTGCTTTTATTTGCCTAAACGTAATGCTTTTCAAGTTGCAAGAATTTAATGAAAGCTCGATAGAACATATCAGAAAATGCCTAGAAACAATTCGCAATCCTCGCGGTTTCGAAAGTACCTTTATCTCCACCTTCTGCCGCTGTTGCCTCACAGTTAATGCCACAACTTCCAACGACAAACTCGACATTTCTTGGCACCCTCTAGTGCCGTAGACGCCGGATAGGTAGAAACATGTCCGCCTCAGCATTATATATTTTTGGTTACAACTCGATATTTAATTCATTTCCATTTTTTACAGGAACGCTGACACGAATGCTTATTAAGCAACAGCGGAACGTCCAACATATCTGAAATTTTCAACGGTATCTTTCATTGCGTACTCAATTATAGTACCAGAACTTTTTCACGAATAACGCCAACTTCATGTTGAGGCTTGAAGTTTTCAGACTACCCTCGTATTAAAAATTATAAACTTTTTAATGTTACGTTATAATGCGTAAAACGTACTGCAATAAATGCCGAATATCTGTCTCTTTCTAAAATACGATGTGTACCAATTCTAGGACATTTAGGCAAAAAGAGTTAAGAGATTCAGTAATAAGAAAGGAATAGGCGAATACATGAAGAAATCAGTATGGTATAATGTTATGGATACATTATAACCTGCTGAATTATATGAAACGCTTGAAAGCAAAGGTACATTATTTTTACAATAAATTCTAGTCGTTCTCCTTTCACAAAAAAGATACTGTACCTCGTTTGGGTTGCTGTTAAAGCGGTACTTCTAGAGAGGTACGCAATAACAATTCTTCTACAAGATATCAAGAGCTCCGCATTTTTTACAGTACTTGATATAATGTGGGCTATTTTAGGACCAATATCGGCTATTATGCCGATGAACGGTGCCATAAACAAAATGTTATATTATCGCAAAAAATAAGCCTTATTGGAAAACTAGTATTATACTGGCAAACTTCCATCATACCTTCATAAAATTACAGTCTTCCATCGAAATCGTCAGCATAAACGTAAAGTTCATTATTGATTATCGATTTGAATGTAGATCATTCAATAGATCACTCAATTACGATCAATTCGGCGCCTATTTCCATTCTCAATCATGATTAAAATTTCAATTCGTTTACCTTTATACAGTCGGCCCATTTTAAACAGAAACTAATGTAATTACTTGACAGCTACAATTTCAATTTAATCTTTCTCTTTCTTGCATTTTACCCAGTAATTATTGGCAACTACCTCGATTGTCGTCCATACCGAGAACTTGCATCTTCTTTAATTTCATGAATTTAATGAATTTAATGAAAAAGTAAATTAGAAACGAAAAAATCAATTTTTTTCGTCATATATTCAATCATAATTATTAGCATTTCGTAACTAAAATTGGAAAAATCTTAGCAGCTCCCCTTCTGCAGCTGACATTCGACTTGCGTGCGTAGCCATTTTGCTTGTTTACATTTTTCAATGTACGCACTCCAAAGCTGAGATATACGTATTAGCTTGCTTGGTGGTATTACGGCAAAATATAAAGCGTCTTCACTGAACACAACATTCAATGCCAAGAAGTACATATGAAATTCGTCAATCGTATGGAAAGTTAAGCTTAACTTTCGGTTTCGCTTGAAAAATCTCAAACGAAACACTGACGGCTATCAAAAAAAAATCATTAAAAATGCCGTTAACCAGAAAAATCTTGCCGTTAAGATACAAACTAAATTATCCGGTATGTTGTTGCTAGCTCAAAATGTTCTTTTATTTAAGCTGGGCATTAAGCTTTGTGTATGAGGAACAAATCACTATCCTCTTAAATCTTCTTAAACTTGGAAATGTATACAAGACACTCTTTTCGTAGATTTTCAGCAACCTTGTTAAGTACAGCAGGAGGATGAAAATCAACTACAGTGGTACAAGGGTTACATGTAGTGAATAGTGAATGCAAGAACTGTGGCATAGTAATAAGTAGAATGGTCCTCATCATCAACCGGTTGATATACTGCTATGTAATAAATTAAACTTGTGTGATGCGGAGGTTACCGATACTTATGTGTTGTTTAAGGGCTACATATGTAGGTACATGGTTCTCTGGAGAACGAAATTGATGCAAAAAAATTTACGTGAGAACTAATAATTCGACCAATCAGAATTGGCAACAGACATTAATACGTCATCTTCAAATATTACTCCAGTAATTTTCATATATGTACATTATTACCCATGCGGTTTACTTAATAAAAAAATTAAAGTCAATTAAATATATTGTACAAAGTTCCTTTCAAGTTGTTAAACTTAATTCTTATTTATTTATTTAATAAATATAGAAAAATCACATTCGCAAGTATGACAGATTATTTGCGCCGTTCTCTACGGTTCATGGATTACCACATATCGCTCATATATGTGTTACTTTCTTACAGAGACCAGACAGACTCGTGTTTTGTCGATCCTTGGAGACACCAGTACGCAACACGAATCCATTCTCATGAGGCGAATACACACGAGTCTATCTAATCGCTGCAAAAACGGAATTATTCCACCTGCCTTTATCATCTATACTAATAACTAGCGTAAAATATATGAGGTTAGTTAACGCTAGAATTACTATTACTTAGTGATAGGGTAGTGTAGTACAAAAAGGAACATTTTTGTACCGACAACAGACGAAATTAAATAATACGCACTGATATTTGTAACTAAAGGAAGGATAACTGATGTGCTCGTAAATAACATTTGAATTTAAAGGATTTTTAAAAGCGGTTTTTTTTCTCTTTAAATTCTTCACGGAAAACAATGGAGGATGCATCCTTGGTATTGGAATATTATGCTCCGCTAGAAGATAGAAGTATATACGAGCTGTTTCATTAAAAAAATTAATACAAAAATTAAGAAACGTAATATCAGGTGTACCGATTTTAGCAAAGCGGCAAGGAATAATTTCTCACTTGCATAGCTTACTGCGTCCCGTCCTTGAGTACTGTTCTTTCGTTTGCAACGATTACACAGTTTTTCAGCAGCGAGAATTCGTTAATTTTACTTTATTTAAACTTAACTTAAGATAAATTAATTTTTCTTCATTTCATCTTCTAGGCATAAACTCAGTATATTACAAATGTGTGTATTGCATTTTGAATTGTTCTAAATCTGATGATGATGAAACTTAGGGCAAAAGTACTTAACGCGCTTCCAATGAACATCGATATTTCCAGTTTAACATGTGCACAATTTATTTCATGAATAAAATTGTTGAATTATAACTTAAATTAAACACTTTTTAATTTTTTCTGTAATGCTACTAGTTGTTATACTTATGAGTATGTCTCTTAGTTAATTGTGTACTATATTCATAATTTTATGCTTGAACGAGTTCACAGGCTACTGTATGCATGTCTCTTTCTTTTGCCCGTCGTCTCTATTATTATTAATTAAAAAATGTGTAACTTGAAAATAATTTCCGATTAAATCCGAGGTTAGATTCAAATCCCGATATTTCTATTTTGGTCCTCATAGTCAGCGACTTCCAAGCTCAAAATTTCATAGCAATACCTGCGATATTATTATTATTATATTTCCAACTTTTAAGCGTTATGTACCGATTTTATTATATTTGAATATAAAAAAATGGGAAGTTTTTACTGATACGTCTTGTGGTCGGCGAAGCGATGTTTCAAATGTTGTATTGCATAACTTTGCAATTAGTAATATTTATTACATTTAAGAAAATATGGAAGATATGAAGATAAGTTGCCATTAATTCAGTTCTATGTATTGATACGTAACTCGAGATAATAATTATATATATATATATAGAAACGCATGAATCTATTACAGTTGCCACTATTTAAAAAAATAGTATATGGGATATGTTTTTCGAAACAAAACAAAGTAAAACATTATATAATTTATTGTACGCATATAGAAATATATAGAAAATAGTAACTGCATTACGCATAAAAATCAATACAATCATTTAATGATTAGATAATATTACACATAGGGCATACAACGAAATATAAATTCCTCCCTGTTGGCATATTAGCACGCACCATATACTTTAAGTTATTTAGTTATGTGTAGCGCTGTATAAAATAATTCAATATTATTATGCAGAAATGGGTCAGTCATTATGGATGATATTAGCTTAATTAGGGGTTAGATACGATTCACTTCGACACAATCAATAACAACATAATCAATTATTAACGGACGCCTTTAATTGGAACAAATTGCAGGAGACTGCTGCGCGCTTGATAATACCGTCTAATTTCCTTCATGTTTTCCCAACCGATTTAAAAATTCATCACGTAATAAGGGAACCGAGTCATATTAATGAGAAAAACCACATTTGGTAAGACAATTTTCTTATATAGGAAGAAGAGTAATTGTCTTTAATGCGAATAAAGTAGGTAATAAATATATAGGATCGTTTATTGTTTTAAACAAATTGTTTCTATGCGGTTAATAAGTTTAATAAGAACATATTGTTCGTGTATTACTAAATTGAAAATTGCATATTTAGATGTATTCTTCACCTAATATTTAATTATTTAGCTAATAAAAAATCCCAAATAACTAAATAGATTGAAACGTTCAAATTTTTTAAACTACATTAAAGACCGAGATTTATCCTAAAGAAGTTAACCGTTTCATTACCACTCTAAGTATGAAACGGTTAAAGGTACAATCGCTTGTTTTCCTAATTCGGCTTATATAGCGTATGTCAAAAGTATAGCATGCTCATACCAGTTTGTTTACAACAGCCATTTAAAAGAAACATACATTTGGCAATATTTTAATATGCAATTCTATATTGAAATGCATTGTATGTAAAATATTAACCCGCATGGTAAAACTAAACACGTTCCGGGTTTAGTTTTACCATCATAGAATTGCTAGAATTGAAAATCATCTATTTGTGTTCACAGTTCCAGATTTTGTGCAATTGATGTAACATGTAGATACTTATAGCATCTCATTAAATGTAAAAACTCGTAACAATAATGGACATTGAAATACAAATGCTATTAAAGTTTAAAATAACAAGTGAATAATCACAAAACCAATAGAAAGATCCCTCCATTGAAAGCAATATGATAAATGTCATTATCGAAATCAATGAAGTTGTATTATGAATACGGTATTATACTAAGTTGTGACGTATTTTTTTTTTTTTTTCGCAATGCAGAGCTACGTGAAGCAACCTTAAAACAAATACTAACGCGCTGTAATAATAATAAGTCAAATATATACATTTCAGCTAATTTTTGAAGTTATTACTTCAAAAATTAACATTTTTGTTGACATCTATTGATGTAAAAGAAAAAAATGCCCTTAAACTTATCGTGATGTTAAACTTTCGTGCGTACAGAAGTCATTCATTTATTTAAAAAATCTGCTGAAAACCGTCACTACATGCAGTTCTTTCAGCCCTAACTTCCCTACTAAAAGTAATATTAATATAATTAGATGTTTAACCAATCTCCCTTTTGAATTTAAAATATTATTATATTAAATATAATATTATTATATTCAAATATTCTTATCGAGTATTGCGATAAGAATATTTAATATCTAAAAACGTAGATTTAACCAACAAACTGCAGATTTTACTGCAGAGAGATGACGTGATAAGTAATGAATTTCTAACAATTTTATTAATAAATAAAGGATTTTCTCAAATCTCGATAACTTGTTTTTAACACTTGCACACATTTGCCTGATTAATTTATAACAACGCTTGTTTAAACGTATTTATATTATCAACATATTAAAATAAACAATTTTAAAAAAGAATTCGAATTGTAGGAAGGTATTTTTAGGTAAAATCTTAGCTTGCTAATAACTGCATGTGTAATATATTTTAGATGTTAAAAATAATTAAAAGGTCAAGAAAATAAATGTACACAAATAATGTGGAGTATTCCACAGCTCTGTAAGATAGGTTCGTTGTTTTATAGCCGCCCCAAACAAAGAAAAATATTATATTGATGGTAGATGTGCGTATTTTATTTTGCTTTACTCATTGTTGTAATATCTACGATATATCAAATTTACAAACAGTCGAATACTATCACCAAACTGCAAGGTAATCTTCAATACCATATTACTATTATTATATCAATATAAAACAGAAAGATTTCAGTCATACCAAATTTTTCGAATTAAACTGAATAACTTCATATCATTGATTAAACTTGTTTTATACAAATGAATCGGCGTGTTTAACAATTTTCTTCTTATTAGATATTTAAAGAGTCTTTGCCCGTAATAAAAGGAAAAAAAACTCTATACATACACATATATATTAATCTATGCAGTGAAAGTAACTTTGGAATAGATAACATATATTTTTTATTATAAGTTTTACATTAACATATTTTTCTTGCTATCATGGAGAAATAATAGATAGCCAAGCATCAAACTTTAAAAAGTAACTTACGTCTTCGTGTTGTCTGTTTTTCTAAGTGTAGTATAAAATGAAATAATCGCATTATTAAATGTACATTGAATTCCGGAAGCTTTCAAGTAATAATGATAGCATAATTACGACAAATTCTATATTGCATCAGGAAATACCATCCTTTAATAGGTTGTGTTTCAATATGATAGTGGTTTTACAATAAAATAAGCTAGGTTATTGAACTTAATTCCGGAATACATAAAATTTTGGACACCAACATTTCATTAACGGTTGTTACACAGAGCAGAGAAAATTTTAAATATTAATTTTATAGTTACATGAGGACCTTATTTCTTACCAAGAAACCAATTTTAGTTGCTTTAAACGCCGAAGAAATTTCTGGTAATATTTTGAAATATTTTATTAATTTATTTTTTATTTTATAAACATTATGATTTGTATTCATACAGTTATAATGATTTCATTTCTAGAATGACGACGCTTACATACATTCCTTGCTTATAGTATAGCGCATTTTGTATATGTATCTTCATTTCGAAAGGGAGAGTATTGAAATCACCGATTTAAAATTTACCCGCATGAGATTACGATACGCTGTTTGACGGAGGATATCGGCATGTTATATATTAGTAATAAACTGATAAATTGTGAAATCAATGGCAACAATCTTGAGTTAGAAACTGTTTATTCCATCTTTACTAAATAATAATCGACATTTCGATGTCTCATCCTCATCATTCTCCAAGCTGCAATTAACAAATTTAATGAAATATTGTGTTGTATTAATTCACAATTCTGCAAGTACTTAATTTAATGCAACTGTTATTATGGTAAAACATTGTAAATAAAATTCTAGTCTCGTCATATATTTTTTGTTAATTACTATGATCATATGCTTGACTACCGGATTTAATTTACAATGTTTTATCATTAGCACTTGTGTTTTTACAAAATTGTAAATTAATACAATTTAATATTTTATTAAATTTGTTCTATGGAGCTTTGAGAATGATGAGCGACCTATCAAAATTTGCATTGTTACGCAGTAAGGTAATATAAACAGTTTTTAGCTTCTCAAGATTGTTGCCATTTAATTCTCATTGATGAATTGCCAACATCTACTTCATTAACACAACCCTTTTATGATTGCTGTACACTACATTATTTTTAGAAACCGGTGTATTTGACAGCGCATGTAGATCTACGACATCAATATATTTTTATAAAATTGTACCTTTGGTTTTTTTATTATCCATTTTCCTAGTACGAAAAGAATAATTCCTTGTTGCTATTGGTGGTATGGTACCCCATTGACATTGACAATGATAATTTTGAAAATATGACAGAAAGCGAACCTAAAAATATTACATACATATATCATATGAGAGCTATTCCCTTCCGCTTCCCTTCCGCACAATTCATTAACGGAGCACATTTACCATAACATTTTTTAAAGCTTTCAAAACAATTCCGCCAACCTTCGTGCGCTAACAATATTTATTTTATTTTTAAATACTTTTTCGGCCGATATAAAACATAAACTCAACTTTCAACAAATACAGTAAAATAATTTTTTACGTGTAGAAATAAAAAGAAGTCATTAGGCGCTAGGTCTGGATCATCCAATTAATGATCCATTATTTCAATGTTTTGGACATGATTATCTTCAATTGTTCAAGCAAAAGAGCGCAGTAGAACGATAGTTTTCGGACTTACTAGGAAAGAAAATTTTAGGCTTTAGAAGAACTCTCCTTAATTCAATGCTTTTACAGGTTAATTAGGAAGGTTGAAACTTCTTAAAAATTACCTAAGTAACACTCAATGGTCTAAATTATAAAGTCCTGCACAATTTTGCTCGGTCGCTTCGCATAACGTACAAGTTTCTTTGTTCTGTCATCTTGAAATGCGTTTGGCAGCTGACGTACGAAACATAAAAGCTATGCTGCATCGCCATTCTAAATCTATTTTTTATAGTTTATATGGTTTAAGCTTTTTGTATCTTTTGGTAATATATTGTATCAGGTGTAGGAAAGTTGTTACTTATGGTCTTTCCTACTCTTAGGCTTCATGCTTTACGGATGTGTATTTGTCCATTAGTGGTTGTATAGTTCGTTTTTCTGAGGTTCTCGTCAGTTTCATCTACCGCAAAAAGACTTTTAAATATTTTAAGCTGTTGCAAGTTTAGTTTCCATGTTTTCTCGTATACGTCTTTTGTTAGTGTCCGGTTTTCCATGTTATCTAACGTCTTTAATATCTTATTCTCCTGTCCTTGTAGTCTGTTGAAATTTTTCTTTGTTGTCTGTCTCATATGTTTACCCACGCAAATGTCCCACGGTACACTGATTTTTTGATATAGTCTGGTATTAGCTCTCTAATTTTATAAATTCTTGCTATAACAATAGTATTTCTTTTTAATAGGCATTTTACATGATTATTCCATTTTCGATCATTTCGTATGGTTAATCACAAATATGTTACTTGTTTTATTTGAACTATAATTTGGTTTTTGTTCGGAATGTTGAAAATCAAGTTGTGTGTCCTTCTTGTAAATGTACATATGTATTGTTTGTTGTTTTCGTTTATCGTTATAAAGTTATAGCATTGCTACTATTCTATTTTCCCGATATTCAGTAATATGCTGCTTTAGTCGTTTTTCGTTCATGTTTAACCCACATTTCTCTGTAGGTCTTCAAGTTAAAGATTCTTAAGTCGTTTAAATTTATAAAATTTTGTTTTCACAGCACGATTCTTGTTGCTTTATTTCCTGTTAACTTCGCATAAAGACAAGAAGAATATTAATATTGCTTCGTAGCTTGATACTAATTTAAAGTATAGCAGATATAGACTGGTAGGATAATAGGATATTTGTTTTTCCATTAGTACGTTCATAGGAAAATCAGAAGCTATGTAAAGAAAAGCCTAAGACGGAACAGCTTCACAGGGCAAATAAAAAGGAAATTACAAGTACAACGCCATTTTTATTGTGCATACAATAATACAAGTATATACATATACATTTTCTTTTAAATATATGCTTGGAAATCTTTTGGACAGAATTTAACAACAAATATTCATTTAAAACAGTCAAACAAAACAATTATTAATTAACACAAGTATAGAAAAAACTGGAGTACAATTATTATAAAACGTATCTTTTCAATATCTAATTATAATGATAGAAATAGGAACAGACTTTCTAGTAGTTTCTTTAAAACCTTTAAATGAAATGATATACGTATGCACGTTGGATTGTCATTTGTACAGTTAATCAATTCTGTTTATTTATGAGGTACAAATTTTATGCTGATTCAATAACGTCGAAGCATCTTTTGTTGCGTTAAAGAAACTTTTAGAAGAATCTGTTGCAGCTGAACACACTCATACATCGTTTGTAAACCCCAGCAGATGGTGTCCTAAACGATGGTGTAATTACATCAAACAATAATTACATATTATTTAGAAACTAAAGACTTCTAGAAAATTTTGAGCTATAAATATTGACATTGGATTAAAAGTTTTCTTCGCCTTCAAGAATTTTTCTTTGAAGTTCTTGATAACTCCTGCATTTCATTTAACATATATATATATATATATATATTCATATACACATATACATATATATCTAAAATGAGCACAACATTTCGAGACATCATAAATGTAAAATATCCGACAGTTTTATCGTTTTAAAAATCATATTTGTAATACTTAATGAGTTAGTAATGGTGAATTAGAAAAAACGGTAACAACGTCTGGCAATTAATTTTCATTCATCATGTTTTTCTTCTTATTAACGCTCAGGTACGGATAGGGAACGTATCTTATACGCTGTCAAAACAAAATGAAAATAAATAAGTTTAAAAATACAGCTAAAGCGATTAGCAATTCAGCGCGCGCAAATAATCAGTTGTTTCGATGAGTAGCGATCGAGACGTCAAACTATTGTATAATCTAAGTTTATGGCGAAAACCGACTAGATTCGCAGTGATTGAAAAGAACCTGAAACAACTGATTACAAACATTTCGACGGTTATGTTAAAAAGACATAGTTTCACATAGATTACATGTCTATTTACAAGTTGCTCAAAATGTTGGATTCTACTAAAACTAGCGAAGATGAAGTATTTTTATACATTTTATTTATGTTTCTGATGAATTGGAGAACATGCTCTTATTTTTATCCCTAACACTGACAAAAGTTAAATTTTCTTTTCCAGTACCTAAAACATAGCTTAATATCATAAAATACCAACTAATACTTGTTTTTGGATATGAGACGGCATTTGAATGGCATATCTTAAATGCTTGCAAATGTTAAAATAAAAGTATAAAAGATCGTCTTTTGTTCAACGTATGTTAAACACTGATGTATTAGGTCCCAATTTGTGTAGGCCATAAACATTACCAAGGATCGATTTTATAATAAAATTTAATCCTCTATTTAATTTTAATGCCGCCATTAAGTAAAAATACGATTTCATAATCTGTTTTTAAACAAATAATGGAATTAAATTTACAATATATGGAGCAGATTCATTCTTTCAATTTCAACAAGACAGACAAAAATAAAAAGAAAGAACTACGGGCTTCGCCGTATGAGGTTATGTTCATACTTATTTACATACTGAGTTCCATCAATTAGTAGTAACAGTTAATTTTTTACTTAATGTGCATTATTATACAACAGCTTTACTTTAATGTGCTGTTGTCTGCAATTAAATTAAAATCTCCATTAGTTAATACTATATTAACAATATTTATGAAGTCGGTCGTTAAAAATCGAATTAAAGAATATATAGTGCCTTGTATTCCATTACATTTACCAAGAGAATCGTCATTCAAATTTTTCAAAGGTAAAATGCAACACTTACGATATTACACACGTTTACAACGCTTACGACATTAGTCGTGCTTATAGCACGGCTGACGCATGGAAGATGCACTTCACATAAGACAACCAGATAATAAAAAAATGATTTGAGAGTTAGTAAAAGTGCCATACTTAAACTTAAAAGAAAATTGAATAAAATACATACCACAGCTTATATTCATTGTGATAACAATGGTTCTTGGACAACATATTAAATATTTAAAAATACATGTTAACAAAAACAAATTTTACCAAAAATGTTGCCTGCAAAATTCGTATTTATAACTAAAAATAAATTAAAATGAATATTAGCGTTACCAATGCCGTTTCTCTTAATTACTCCCCATAGTGTCCATGTAAAAATAGCAATTTCTGTAATATTAAAACTGCCATCTTGCATTCGAATTATTTTAACATATTAGCAAAATTTTCGTAATGGATAACTTGTAGCACGTCTCACACCCGTAAGTAGTAAATATGCATACGGAATAAGTAAATACTCAAGTATGATCTGGTTAATCTATGTACACCGTTTGCATGGAAATTCGCGACAAACCATCAGAGATACTAGTGATTTATGAAATCAAGGTCTTCACTTACAAGCGAACATCAGCAACGCGAGAATTTAGATTTCAAAGGAATTTTAGAGACTGACTATCTTAGTATAAGAACGATTTCTTTTAATAGCTGAATCAGCCGCTTTTAGAGTACTGCACCCTGTAAAAATGTTCAAATTGAAATATCTCGGATAGATAAATGGTCCTTACGCGGATGTATTATGGTTCGTTACATCAAAATACGTTGTTAGAAAATCTCAAAATAGCTTTGACAAAGGAAAAATAATTTATGGTCTTTCACAGGCGGGCTTCAGAAACCAAGTCGGACGCAAGACGTTCGAAGCAGAAGACATTTCAAGAAAGTATAGCTCAAAATAAGCAAATGCGTCGCTAGTCCTTGGGAATAACCTACGGAAATTAAGCAGCAATTTAATCAAACTTCATATCACTAGCATTGACAGAGGATACAAAAAAAATTTTAAATGAATAAAAGCGGCTACACATTAGCAAGAAGGAACCGGATGTGCTGTATAATTTTTGCAGGCTATAACAGATAATTATAAAGTTTTACTGATATTTTTTCTTGATGTTCGAAAAGCTTTTCCTCGCATGAACATGAAACCAAATCATGTCTACTCGATTGACTCTTGGAGCGGGCGTTATGTCGATGAAATTTAGAAATCGTTGCCAAGAGTTAAAATTATAAACAAACCCGAAAAGACAACAAGCATCTAAACGTGTTTAGTTTTAGACTCTGATACGATGGTTTTTATAAACTACGACATAAAAGATGACAATAAAAGCGTGGGATACCCATGCATCCGGTCGCTCGTTATACGTATTTTTTCTTTTTTTGAAAATAATTTGCATCATTGAAACTATACAATATAAACTACGTTACAAAGGAACTGAACTTTATAGTTTTCGAGGTATTTACTAAAAATTCTGCAAAGTCTTTAAAGGGAGTACCCCTAAATCTGGCAATTCAGCGGCTAAAAAAAATTGTGTTCCTTTTATGCCAAAGGAAGGGTGCCTTTCACTCTTTGCAATTTAATCGACATTTACATTTTCGAGTTGTCAGTGTTTTCTCTTCCACAAATGCTTTATTCCAAAACATAATGACGAGAAATGGAGTATAGACGTTACATTCGCCGAATTGCCTTTTATCATTTATCTTATCTGTATTAAACGGGTTCATTGATGCAGTCGCCATGTTCGCCAATTCGTTGATTACACATTATGTACATCGAAAGTAGGAAAACTCATAGTACGATATAACATCCAAATTTTCGAACAACATGTACCACGTATATACATCCATATATACGCATTTACATTTATTATATAGCTTATTGCATTCTACACGTCCCCTAAACTATTACAATGCATACAGCGCTGCGATGGGGTTAAAATTATTTTGGCAAACCTATTCATAAAACTTCAAACATTTACATACGCGGCTCCGAAAATTTCGCATCGTTTTCGGAACGCTCACATCGCGAAAACGGTGAGAAACTGAAGGAGTCTGATTATTTACCTTTGTATTTTTTTATTTTTTTTTTGATAATTAGCCTATTTACAAATATACAAGCGGTCCTACTAAATATGTGACGTGACACTTCTACAAGAGCGATAATAATTGTTGGCACAAACGAAATAGGCACACGTCCATATATAAATTAGACTTCCATGTTCAGGGAAAGTACATTGTCTTCACTGAGAGTGGGGAAATTTTGATTGAAAGATGAATGGCACGTACAGAAAGAAATTAATGCGATAAGTTAACATTGTAAGCAGAAAAAAGAATGACTAAGCCCCCGATGATTAATAAATTAATTATTTATTGTTATTTTCGCAAGCGTGTGGGCTGCTTGTTTCAGATGTTTATGATCTTGTTTGTTTCATCGACGGCGTGCTATAGCTCGAGGAAGGTAAATAGAACGAGGTTCGTTTTCAAGAAACCTTGAAATACCACAGTTATAAGTTTTTTTTTATTTTACATAAATGATTGTTCTTGAATCACACGTCTAGTGTCAAGTTACATACATATAATAACACAGTTGTGGTCACTTCTGTGAATAAACAGGCTTCTGATTCTTCCAGCTTCCTCGCATTTTCTCAATAGGTCGTGAACTTTCCGTCGCTTTTTATGTATTCTTTGACAACTAGATACAGGGAGCACCTTACAGTTATGATACAATGTAATAATCTAGATTCTATATATGTATATAAAGTATATACACAAAAAAGCAAAAGAGCCATGAGACGACATTTTAAATACAAATGTTTGTATTCATCGCATATTAATGAAGAAATAAGTAGCACAATTATAGTTAATAAACTATAAACGAAATTATAGGGAATAATTTGAAGTTATGAATTTTTAATGTAAGTGGTTACTTTAGAGAGTGACAGGGAAATTTTCTTTGAAAAACATACAGAAGATGTTAAAATGAAACTATTATTTTTTTAACCGGTTTATTATCTAATTATTGAAGATTTTTTGTTTGGCTATACCGGTTTTTAGTTTTACTTTCTGTTTGCTTTTTTAATAAAAGATCTCTACAGAAAAATTTTTCAACGTCATCAAGCTCAATGTACGGATGTACATAGGGCGCTTAAAATTATTGTAAAATATGTAATTGTATGCATATAAAGGGAAATACTTTTGTCAAAGAACGTACAGAAAATGTTATTTTTTAAATTTTAATATTGCTAGCAAGGTTATCGTTGTTCCCTTTCTATTTTGTTTTCTGTAAAATTTGAATTATTTTTATATACAAATGTGCATAACACAAACCACTCTCATCGATATTTTCCTTTTCTAATATTATTTGGTTTGTTTTCTGATGCATTTATTTAAAAATTGAACCAAAGGATTATTATTTTGTAACATTTATTGGATATTTTGATTAATATTATATTCTTCTGAAAAAGCAATTCACTTACCCATTTATCAAGTTTATATATTGTATTCTATTGATGTTTGTGATAGAAGATTTAAGTATTCTACACAGTGTGTGCCATTTATTAACCAATTAGCATGCGCTTTCTTGTTTTCATGTAAAGTTGTGGTCGAGCTTTTTCCTTTTGTTTTGAATTAGATTCTGGGGTAAGATGACTTAAGCTTTGTTACAATATATTGATCCTTTTTGGGCATTTTTGGGCATGGGCAATATACAGTTTCAATTTCGATAAAATCAATGTCTTAAATATCGAGAGTAATGACTACAAAAAATTATTCAAGCTTATGTAGCAAATAAAAAAATTATAAATGTTCTATAAAGGATAAAAAGGATATAAATAATCTTGGGTAGCATCTACAATAATTTAATATTAGAAAAGTGCACACTTGAATGTAGATACCTGACATATATATATATATACAATACAAAAATAGTTCAAATATTAAAGAAAAAGAAAACAAGCGGGAGGCAATGATAATTTTCCTGGCAATATCAAAGTTTTAAAAAAGCAGTCAGTGAATGTCCCTTCAAAAATATACTTCGTCTTATAGAATTATTTGTTTTATAATAATTTTAAATGCGCACCGCTCTCTCCCTCTCCTTTCTCTTCATACAAATTTTCCAGCAATTGAATACTAAATAAACATAAAAGAAATAGAAATATTAAGTACAAGTACACGAATTATGGATGCAGTAAAGAAAGAAAACAAGTGTTTGAAAACGATAAGTATTGAAGAAATAAAAGAAAAAAAAAAATAACCAACATGTATACACAAAGAAAATGTTCAATAACTAAAATTAGACATAACGCAAAATCTATATGAGTCCACTGAACTCCTTCTAGGTGTAGTAATTCTGCAATAATTGTTAAATTTAAAAAGGCTACCTACATACATACATTATAAGATTAACAAGATAAATCAAGTTTTATTAAACTAGGAAGCACTTTCGTAAAAATTTGCAACAAATTTAACTTATTGCCTTTGGTATTCGTTTTTGTATTTTTACCAACTTCTGTATCAAACTTATTCAAAAATGAAACGTAACATTAAAATACAAAATGCTCAACTGTCCAGTTTAAACGGTACAAGAAGTAAGCCGGTAGATTTGTAAGCGTGTGTAAATTTTAAATCTTAGTCGGCGACACAAGCAAACAGATAAACGGAATCCTGCATATTCACGTCCGTGACGCACATAACAACCATTTAATTGATAATAAATGAGCATCTGATACCTATACTATCAACATATGTGGCACCAGTCTCAAGTCTGTCCCGAATTACCGAGAAGACTCCATGACTTAGCCTACAAGGTCGATGAAAAACATACAACACGGTAAACACCTAACGATGAATTTCATGATATTTATACCATTGTATTGTATAATTATTCCTTATTTGTTTATCATTTGTATTACACACGCGGATAAGCTCCTAAACCTAATAGATTTTAACGTCTCTGAGACACTAAAAACAACCACCAACACATATAAATGTATATTATACGAATAAAAGAGGATTGTCATTCTTTTCTTTTTTTTATTATTTTTTTTTATTAAAATGGAAATGTGGAGTCTTCTCGTTGGTTTTTCGGACATGACTAACAATTTCACTAGGTATACATACATAACATATACAAATATTTAATTTATTATTAGTTAGGTATTAATATATATATAATATTTATATATTTATATATAGATAGATTCATAGTAATAGACTTTTAAAAAGATCACAACACAGAGTAAACAGTACAGGGCCTTCAGCACCAAGTACTTAGTTTGTTTTTCCACACAACATTTGTTGGATAAATGCGAAACGGTTACAATATCACTACGTTAGTAAATTTATTTTATATCTAATATATTAGAAACGATATTGAAAAAGTATTTGGAAGCCCTGACGTATTCGAATAATGCTAATATTCTTTAAAAGAAAATTTAAACGATGGAAAATTTTGTTAAGCTTCACCTACATTACGCATTTTCTTTTCAATTTAGTCAACAAAAGAGATCAGTCAAAACCGATAATTGTTGTTGCTCCGTAAAAGTCAACTAATTATTCTTATCCTTGTGATCGATCTTTAAAATAACAAGATAACCATCTACCTTGCTTCTCCAAATAAATAAATACATTAGAGAACAAGTATTATTATTATAAAATATGTTTCACAACGGCTTCTATATGAATACAAGGCGTCCAAATAGTGTAACAGCAATTTGTTTATTCATTTACTCTAGGATGAGGCAGTGGCGATATCCGAGTAGATCAGTTGCGCGATTAAACTTCCTTTGCGTATCACACGTATTAACTTTATACCTGAACCCGTATTATTAAAAAATAGATTCTGATATTTGAAGCTACAGGATTCATACTCAAAATATTGAATAGACGGTATCTACGATCAGGAAGAAATGCAAAAAGCATGGAAAGGTTAAACCAATCGACTAAAAAAATCCAACATCATCTGAACGAAAACGAAGTCAGACGGTTATTGTTAAGAGATCTTCTTTGTACAACATTATGAAAAAGAACTTGCGTCTATATGCTTATAAAGTACAGTTAGCGCTAGACAATGAGATGATGGAACGGTTTGATAATTTCGATAACATTTTATCTAGCGGCGAGGCCTATTTTCACGTCAATGGCCTAGAAGTAGACACCGGTCTGACCAAATTCCTTGAGGAAAGTACGCGCTTCCACACATATCTTTACATCGATACCAGGCAATCGAAGACGTTCAGGAACTATTTCAGAACAAAGTGATTTCAATGTTAACCAGCCTCCTAGTAGGTCTATTTTGTCACCTCACGGCTATTTTATGTGGGATTATCTTTATATAAAGGAGATCTCTGGGATAATCTAATAGGCGAAAATAAGAAAACCGATATCAACGACTTCCACAACTACAAACCTATTCATCTTTTGATAGGTTTCAATATATCCTTTGAAATTCGCATGCAAGCGTCTACATGGTTTTATGGAAAGTTTTAATGTTATAAGCAAATTAAAAAAAAAAATACTGAATCCGCATTGTTTAGTAACGAACTTTCGTCTACGTTGGAAAAACAAACGATTGTTTCGGGCATAAATGTGTTGTCCGTTCCAGTGAAACTCAATTAAGCAGGGGAGTTCTTCGGGGTAGTATTTTGGGGCCGTTACTTTTTGGCCTGTAACTTAATGATGTCTATGCTGTCGAAAATCCAAATACAAACAACCACCTTTTGATAGCAAATAATAGTGAAGGCATTATATTTCTTGTGATGAGCTAAACTCTATGCAGTGTTACATAACACAGGTTATATTTTTTAAAACAAACACCCATGACTCTTCAATAGGTATTGTCATAAGCTATAAATAAAAATAGCTAGGCTATACAGGCGTTGAGATTCATCTGTTAATGCGAAGAAAGAGTGGAATGTCCATGTACAATAACTTAAGTAAATATTGTTTTGCGATGCGCCGAATAAGGAGTTTGATAGATACATCTGCGCTACGTTACTGCTACTCGAATATTAAATGTGCCATCATTGTCTCAGGTGGCGATCATGGTTTGTTGCTAGATTTTCTAATGCAAAAAAGAATATTAAGAGTGACGTATCGTCCAGAGTACAACGAGTTTTATATAGGATACTTCTAAAATATTCGTATTTTGACCATTTATGCAATACACATACTTATTTAATTTAATACAGTTCCTGCTTATCTTAAAGACTGGATTCGTTAGTTATTTTCAAGAGAAAGCTTTACGCAATTCTTTGTAATCTAAAATCTTTCATCTACAAAATAACCTTCCACGTTTTACATTTCTTTGAATTTTTTTTTCTACTTTTGCTTTGTGTGTTTGTCAATAAAGATGAAATTTAGATAAATTCGCTTTTAGGGCACATGTAGATTTCCGTTAACCGCATCTTTATTGCTGCTGATGCTCATGCATTGCTGATACCGTACTTGAACGCCGTTTATATTGTAATAATAACAATATTCCAAAATGTAGTTATAGTAAATGATAATCGTTAGTTGTTGTATCGTTCCTAAGTAGAAAGGAATGATAAGTAAAATAACAGTTGGCTTGGGTTATAAAGATTTTTAAAATTTCAACCGCAAGCCAGTAGTAAATATTTGATATCATTGATATCATTCTTTAAGAACTGTTAACTAATCGTTGATAACTGATTATTTATGTGATTCCCGTACGTCGATACAAAACATCCTAAAAATTAGTATATTGCTTACATATTTACTTAGTATTCTTGGAGTCGTGGAGTTTATTCACGTCGTATGAATAAAACAAATAACTGATTTCGAGTTCAAAATAGATTTCCAATATCGACAGCTATGCTGACTTGTCAATTAATACAATGTCTCCTATGTAATTTAATTTTAATACGAAAAATTTAGTTTTATTTTGAGCAAACCGTCTCTTATATGTCACCGTTATCCTTAACTAAAGTTCCGCATTTAGACAACATTTGTGTAATATTATTATTATTATTATTATTATTATTATACGTATAATTTCATACCTAATTATGGCCATTATGATATTTGATTATTTGAATTCATTCTATTGCTCGTTGCTTGCGTTTTTGTATATATTGTTTTTCTTACAAACACTACTATCATGGTTACGAAATGAAAATACCGTTTAGGTAAGCTTACAATCAAACATATAGGATGATCTCTTAACTACACAAACGATTAGTTGTCTGTAAAAACTGAATAGAAGGTACAGAAATTAAACCAATTCGTTCTATTCACAGCCACAATTTGGTTAAAGTTGTAAATGTAAATTAATCAGAAAATGTCGTGACTTTATATCGTATCAAACTTTCGTAATACGTGTTACGAAGCCTATTTTAATATTTGAAAGAAACTATCATATAATAATAAGTAATATGAAATGAAACAGGATTGTGGTAAAACATTGGTTTCTTTAAGTTTATAACTAGGGATAGTCTGGTTACTATTAGCCACTAAAGGGCGCTTCAAGCTTTCTAGTGTATGATTGGCTATGGCTAAGTCAAGAAATGCATGCGTTATATCCAAGTACCTATGTGGAAAATTCACTTATTCTTCTTCTATGCCTTCTCTTGTATTATGAACCAAACGACAGAGCGTCGAAATACTTTCAAAAGAGAAAACCTTAATTTGTTCTTTACAAAAATTTAACCAAACACCGAATATAATTTCGATGTGCTTCAACGTATTATGTAGCTTTTATATTTAATGTCCCTTTTTACAACTTGAAGCGGCTTTAGCACTACTAGGCGCCGTATCGATGGAAATGCAAAAATACATCAAATTAAAATATAAACAAAGAGATAAAATAAAAACATATTTAGACTAAAGCTGCCACTCGACGATTACGAATATTTTGCAGTGGCAAAATAAAATTACTAACCACAATGATACAAAAGTTGACTACCTCTGCTCTTAACAGGACTCCGTTGTCTACCACGTTGCGTGCCAACTTCCATTATATAAGCTCAAAAGGCTACAATTTAAATTTCATTGGATGACTAAGACCGTTTTTGCTTGAAGAGACAAAATTTCTTCTTTTCAAGATCTTTAGTTTAATCTCTTAATTAAATAAATTATATTGGATAAAATGAGAGGATGGCACCAAAGAACATAAAACCAATATATGCGAAGAATTTCCAATATTTCCAAGCCGGAACTTTTGTTCTTCTTAATTTATATTAACGTATTAAAAGGTTGGTACGATAAAAATCTATGCTAACAACATTGAACAAATGCTAAAGGAAAAAGTAAGGCAAAAACGTATAACTATTTATGCTTTCATTCAAGGCGGTAGTTACCTTCGAACTATAGTTGTTGCATTCTTCCAAATCCCATATTCTGTATAACGGAATCAAGTATTCCATATTTCACCCGCAATCAATTCAAAGCTATTAATCTCTAATTTTAAGGTAACACGCGAATAATAAATTCCTTTAATGAATATTGGTGAGATACGTAAGGAAAATTAAAAAATTCGGCAAAATTTAGTTTTGTGGTGAATCCTGTATAATTTTCAAATAGTGTTACATTGAAGATCACGTAATGTTGAACATTTCACAGGAATAGAAGCGGCTATTCTCATTTCATAACCACGATCACCACCCAACTTTCTGACGTGGGCCTGAGCACTGTTACAAGATACCGGATGACTTTAGCGGTATAGCTGGGCATACACCACTAAGGATCTTAGTGATGTAAACTTAGTGTCTCACTCGACTAGAAAGGCACTAACGTTATGTCAACATAACGCAACACAACCCCTATTTTTATATTATTAAATATAAATCTCTGTTTTTTTTTTTAATATGTGGATAGTAATTTGTACAACTACGCTAAACCTAGAAATTCTACGATTTTTCATTTTCTCATTTTCATTCCCCATTTTTCTTTTTCTAAAATTCACATTGTATTAAGTATATTTTTTTCTTATACACAATGAACTATTCTGTTATATCCTAGAAAATAAACTCGTTTGGTTATCTGCTTAAATATTCTTCTCTTTTTGATGAATGAGATTTCCTTATATTTGCATAAATAATATTAATTAAGTATTCCAATAATAACCTTTCTTTTTGTTTTTGTTTCTTTGATTATGATTACTATCTTTGATTGCCTGCTTCGTCTAGTGCTCTTGATGTAGTACTGAGGTATGAGTGTGCGGATCAATCTATCGTTTCCGATTTTGTTCGAAATTCGTGATGACGACCATGAAATGCCGATTAAATTATGATAATGGAGATTTGTTGTTTCGTAAACGCTAAGTGCTGAAAGGACTCGGTACAGAAGCATCGAAATTTGAAGACACCACAACATCCTTCTCTTTACGTTTAATTGGTTCTGCGTCTGGGGGGCGATGGGACTTCATATGAGCACTGCGGCTTTTTATTTTTGTAAAGACTCTGTAAAAAAGCAATGCTTATAAGATTACGTTTAATTATACACAACGAGCTACAATGTTACAAGGTCTATCTAATTTAAATATTTTAAATGTTTGCCTTTAAAAGCAGTACTAGATATGTCCAAATCGATGAATTTAGGATAATTTCTAGTTCCTTATTTCGCTCGAGTTAACGATCTGCGGTTAGAATTTAAACATTCAAGTACGTTACGCTTTCACATTTACACAGAGAAGCGTCTCAATCTCTTGGAATTATGTAAGTAGCGCGAAGAGAAACTTTTTTAACATGATAGGCATCATAGTGTGGATCATTCAAATATATTCCTGTATATACAGGCGCTCGGCAAGTAGCGAACCAAACACTTTGTTGTTTCAAATGGAACGTCCTGCATATACTTACGTTTTTGCAAACACGTTTTAACTTGCAAATATGCACATTGTTCGCTGCAATTTCATATTAGCATCCAAATGATTGATGGTGTTAGTACTATTCGGCTACCATGACATTAGTTAACGAAAAAACCTCGTGATTCAGAACTTTCCATTCGAATGGATAATGATTAATAATAAATAATGAGTAACGACACATTCTATACGTAACAAATTAATTAATCCGGGAAAGATCGCGTCAATCGTAATTTTGGACCGTTGAGCGAACGACGTGAGAAAATTCTAAACCTAACATATCTATTCTATCCCGACTCTCAAGGAAAAATATTGTTCACAAGTACATACTCTTGCTGTCTATATACCTTAAGACGAAGACTTCCGAAAAATAGGGAAAGACGGACGGTCGGGTCCCTTGTTTTCAAATTTTATATTACGTCCAGTTTCGTTTATGTGTTGAGTCCTTGAATCTAGTGTACTGCGTGCAATTTTAAAAATTCCCGGCCTTTTCTGCGTGTTTAGTTTACCTTTCGGATCGCCAAAAGGTTTTTAAGTGTATTTCGCAAATTGAAATGTAGGTTCATGTTTTAACCCTTAAAAAGTTTACTCATACCTTTCGATAGGCCGTGAAAGGCGAGTTTTACCAATTTCTTACTGCTCTTTACCGTACACGTTTAAAATTCACTTCTGAACACGTTGGCTATGAAATGGAGCAGAGGGTTCTCCACTGCATTATCCCCTAATTGCTCATGGTACTTGGGCCCTATTTGAAAACTATTTTTATTTATGTAAATTGAAATTATTTTTTTATACTCAAAGGCAAAAGTAGAATCTTCTAAGTAATATTTGTTGCTCGAGTCTAGCTATAGGACAGATATGTAGATTTAGAGTTTTCTCACATCATTCGGTTGAAACAGTTGTCCCGGATTAAATAATTAAACGTGTGTGGTGCGGAATGTGCCCAACATTTTGTGTTCTTTGAAATCCAAATGGTTTCTGGTACTAATATAGCTTGGTTACTGTAACATCATTAAACATATTGGCCATTCTATACTGTTAATTCGAAGGTACGAACTTCAGTAAAGAAGAGTTAGGTAATAGGTATGAATTTGTACATTAGGAACAAGTGGAGGAAATGATAAAGCATAAGAGGTAAGCAGGATAGTTCAGCTGAAAAATGAGACAATTTGATTAATAAAAGAAAATAAGGAATTAAAAGAATGCGAAAAGTCTAGAAAGGAAAACGGAGGAAAGAAAGAAGAATCATAAGTAATGCGAAGATCGATAGAAATATGTGATAAAAGAAGAAAGAAGAATAACATTGTTTTAAAAGGAATACAAATGGATGATAAGGACCAAAATATACTGAAGGAGATAACAGAGAAAATATATTAAAAGACATCTATATCAAAAAGAAAACTTACAAATGGGCATATCTAATAGAATGAACAAGGAAGAAGAAAAACTGGGATCCTTCAAAATAGATACAAACCAAAAATAAATCTGAGAATATAAATAAACCAACATTTTACAACGCAAAACCTGAAAAAAACAAAGCAACTTAGAGAAAAAACAGAAAGGAGAACGAAGAAGGTAGCACATAACAAATAATCACGACGGCCAAGACCGGAAATGGACCAGTAAAGTAGAAAGACCAGTAAAGGGAAATAAAAACACTGAACAACTCAAAATAGGAATGAGAAAGGAAAAAAAATTCCATACGTAATATCGGATGAGTAAGGCGAAACATAGCACTAGAAACGATCGTATTAGTGATACGTTTGGCATTACATATGGGATATTACGTATGGGAATAGTACAACAAAGAAATAAAATGGAGACAGTAAGCAAATAACACAAATCAAGTTAAACGTACCAACTTCGCATATCTCAGATGCATATCTGAGGAGATAGACACCGAAAACCGGAGCGATGTCGATTTTCCGTCCGATTTCGACCGTCCGCGGCGATATTTCCGAAAACTTTAAACGTCCGCATCTCCCAAGCTCTTAGAGCAAGCGGGCCGAAATTTCATGCGGAAGATACACTAATATAGAAGCTTCGATTGGCCTGGTTAGGTCATCGAAACGCTGAAAGTTTTATTTTTTCACATTTCGAAATTCCATTACTTTGGGTTGAAATTTTTACGGCTTGTCTAGATCTCGGCGGTCGGACGTGCTACGACGGTCCTCTGGCGCTCGTTCGAAAAGTCTCGACGAGCGTTTCAAGGGCGCCAAATTTCAACGCGCTAGCTCCAACCGTTCGGACGCCACTGCGTCCGAAAAGTCGAGAAATGAAAATTCCATTTTTCAACTTTGACAAAGAAAATCTCACAGATATATATATATATATATATATATATATATATATATATATATATATATATACAGCGTTATTAAAAAGTCCCGGAACGGTCGAATAACTTTGTTATTTGAAAATTATGATTTTTGAAATTTGGTATGGGGGTATAGTTAATATAAATGCATTTTATGCAATACAGTTAATATTTTTTCCACTTCCGGTTTAATCGGCAATACGTCCAACTTTTTTTTTAAATAGAACGCCCAGAATTTTTTAACACTCTTGAATGCAAAATAAAAAACTACGTTCAGGAAGTATTAAGATGTTTATTTTTATCCACAAGAAAACAGTTAAAAAATTAAAAAAGTGTCCTAATACAGAAAAATCAAGATACCTTTGAAAAAAGTTGTTGTTTAGTGTTTGCAGTCTTTTTGCCGTCACATTTGACAATTTTAAAAACGTTTTAATTTTTGCATCGCTATAAATTTACTTATTTTAGACACTGACACATTTGAAAATGGCAGTAAAACTTACTGAATCAGAACGAATTGAGATATTAATGATGCGTGGGTACGGTGATCGTCAACGTTCTTTTGAAGAGGTTCGTATTTTGTTTAATACTGTTTATCCGGATCGTCACATTTGTAAAAGTACGGTATGCCGAACAATTCAAAAGTTTGAAGTCTTTCGACAGGTGAAGGATTTACCTAGAAGGGGACGTCCATTAACAGCAACAGATGAAGAAACTAGTTTGAATGTGTTACTTACAGTGGAAGAAAATCATCACGTGTCCACAAGAGAATTAGGTCGAATTCATGAGATCTCTCAAAAATCTGCTCATAAGATTCTTAAATCAGTAAGAACGAAAGCCTATAAAATGTATTCCGTCCATGAGTTAACTGAAGATGATCCAGATCGTAGACTACAATTTTGCGAAACAATGACGGAATTGATCGAGCAGAAGCCTAATGTTTTAGATCACATCATTTTTTTTAGATGAGGCAACGTTTTGTCTCAATGTCCGCGATTATTTGAATGAAATTTTTCCGGGACGTTGGATCGGACGTAGAGGAGCAATCGAATGGCCAGCATGTTCGCCAGATCTGTCGCCATTAGATTTTTTCTTTTTGGGTCACTTGAAATGTCAAGCGTACAAAAATTGTCCCCATAATCTTGAACAATTGGAAGAGAGAAGAAGTAGTTCAAGAAGCCAATCGCATCACTCCAGAACAAATACAAAATTCAATGAGAAATTTCACTGACCGTTTACATTTTTGTCAAATTGTAAATGGAGAGCATTTTGAACAATTATTGTAATCGCAACCTGAATAGACAGGTATCTTGATTTTTCTGTATTAGGACACCTTTTTAATTTTTTAACTGTTTTCTTGTGAATAAAAATAAACATCTTAATACTTCCTGAACGTAGTTTTTTATTTCGCATTCAAAAGTGTTAGAAAAATCTGGGCTGTTCCATTTAAAAAAAAGTTGGACGTATTGCCGATTAAACCGGAAGTGAAAAAAATATTAACTGTATTGCATAAAATGCATTTATATTAACTATACCCCCATACCAAATTTCAGAAATCATAATTTTCAAATAACAAAGTTATTCGACCGTTCCGGGACTTTTTACTAACGCTGTATACAAAAAAATGAAAAGAGGGGATCGAAAGGGATTTATGATATTACGTAAGGGTAATGAACGTAGGCGAAAGGTAATTCGCTGCAAACAGCTGCTTGGGCTTAAAATTCGAAATCAATACTTAAGAACAACAGTATGAGTAGGTTATTAGAAACTACTTGGATGCAATATCCAAATATAGGAGTCGCATTTAGTAAATCTTGAAATCTACTAAAAAAAAAGATCTATGAAACTCATATTACGTTGGTTTATTTTTAGATCAAGGAACCAAATTAAAATATATTTTTTATAACGTAACAAGTTGGGTCATTAGCTTGCTACTTACCGCTCACTCTATATACGAGAACCTGTATATCCAGCAATATTTTTAACAGATAGCTTAAAATCTAACAACTTTGAACTATTTGAAAATGCTGGTCGCTTCCTACGTTAGGCAATTCTATAATTTCAGTAAAGTGGGACGTCTATATGTTAAACTGTTAAAGAAACCTTGTTAGACCGTCGCTCAAAGTAATGCTAGGTACAATTCTTTTACATACAGGGCACTATATCAGGAATTACAACTATCGATATCTGGAAAATTATGAATTTGAATAATCTATAATTTTCATACAGACTACTAACACCAATAAATCCAATCCATCCTAAACAATTTGATATATCCATCGTCTTCGGGTATGTCAGAGTTCCATATCAATTTGCTTATTTCCAATGGAACGTGTTTTACATGGATCATGCGAAGGTTATCACAGCAGTAACCCTGACATAGTTTAATAAAGTAATCAATAAATATGGAAAAAAAGCAGGATTAAGTAACAATAAATAAGAACCGTAGCGAGCTTTTCGGATAAGTCTGGCGCTCAATATCCATATTTAAGTTTAGGTAGAACGTGGTATTATTACATTCGTCTCCGCAATGCCTTTCCAAAAGCGTAGAATATAGAGGCGTCCTCTTCTTTTTCTAAAGACGAATACAACACTTTGTATGGGAGAGGATATAGAACTTTACCGTATAGTTTGCACAATAACACATTGACGCTTACTACAAAACGTTTGGTGGAAGATCATATATTTCGTCCACTCCATTTTGCAAAATTTCCCCAAATATTTTAAACAACTTAAAAACAATTGTGAACAGTAACATTGGTGTAGTAAAAGTCTAATACTATACAGAGCGTTAAAAAAGAGCAATTAGGTATCATAACTATAGGCGACAGATATGCCAAATGTATTTTTAAAGATCGTGCCTATTGGTGTTAGTAAGAGTGTTCCGCGATTCATTCCTTTTCACATTTTTGTTAGTTACAGTTTCCAGGGTATACATATTGCATGTAATTCATGATGTTTTCCTTCTGTTTTTAGTGATTATAGTTACTGTAATATGCATTTGCACAGTTATAAAATGATAGTGTTTATTTAGTGTGAAATTATTAACACGGCCTATTTGTACTGGCTTGTATCAATTTAAAAGTTGCTTAAGTACTTAAAACACCTTTTATCGTTAGGTATATGTTTTTCTTTATTATAGGTAACAGTAAATTAAATTTCTATAGATATTAATGCTATTAACGTATTTCTTTACTTCGTTACAGAACTCTTCATTTTCCGTCTAATAGGTCATCGTTGTAAATGGCATCGTACATGCAAAAGATTTCAGTTTGTACACATAAGAAACAGAAGGAAAATTTTTTATTTTTACATATTTTCTAGAAAGGAAAAACTATTTTGATGTTAATACGTAATATACTTATGCTAAGATGGATACTTAGTGAATGAGTGAATTGATGATATATCTTGAAGAAAATATACTTAACATAAAATTAATAAATAGCAAAAGTAAGGCAGTAGGTGTGTTTTAGAGTGTATGTTCTATTAAACTATCTTTGACTTAGACCATGCTTTATTTAAGAGGTAAAAAGACAGGTAAGAACAAAGATAAAACGTACATACATACGCGTGTTTCATTGAGCGCATAGAAGTAGCAAAAACCAGAGGCACAATAGATGAAGAATCAAAAGCAGAAATAAACTTCTCTGCTTGGCTGATCATTGGCTCTATTATCGACGAAACCTCAGAAAATTATGTATTCCTCTTTAATGATCTAACCGTTATCATCGTAAAGGAAATAAGAGAAAATAAATTAATATTTTGCAGGTTTATTTAGGCGTTTGATTAACTAATTACAGTTAAAATTTCAAGATCAAGATAGTCCTATTCATATGAAAAAAGGCAATTTTTATAAAAATATCTTTTATAATCTGAGGGGGTTATTCTATAAATTGTAATGTTTTATAATATCATCAACGCCATATAATGTGCATAATTAACAGCTTTTAAATATCGATTTTAAATTATGGTAATCAACATGGTTGCTACACCAGTTCCGTTGATCACTCAAAATTAAGTTAGACTGCTTCTTCCTTTTTCCTTTTAGAATAAACGTTGACGTTTCTGAATTAACATTTAGTGACAGTCAAGTTAAATATCATCATTAAAGAGGACAAATTTGGAATGAAACCACAGGCGTGACTAACGATTGGGCTCCCGCACCCTGCATCCCATATACGAAAGGTTATTCAATGTTGTTCGCGTCCACCGTGTGTGCATGTATAATGGCAACAGGAAAATGTATTCTGTGTATTTAATAACGTTTAAATGGGGCGTACACTAAAAAAAAAAAAAAACCGCTATCATCAAAATTAGTGAATAGGTTTATTGAGAATTGTTACAGTTTATTTTACAACGAGGTAAATGTAAAATATTTAATGTGCAATATGTTTATAAACCATTCAATACAATCAAATTTGCGACGCCACGTGAATAGCGCGAGACATAAAGGTAGAGAAACTGGTGCCGATACAAAATACGAAAATGTCTTATTTTATTTGTGTACAATGATGATTATGCGTAATCTGCCATTTACTTTGTTACGCAACGATTCATTTATTTCATTTTTCAAAAAATACGTTAATGTAAAATTACTGAACTGCGCCCACCTACGAAATTATTTAAAATCTGTTCGTGTACATTTAGAAAATAAAATCAAGGCTGAACTGGAAAAATAAAAAAAGTGCTTGTGTGTTGAGGAAACAACTGATAGCAAAAAAAAAATGCAGAAAAGCAAAAAAATAATGCCATGGTGCATAAAATGGAACCAAATCAATCACCATCCTCAACTTTATTGACTACCAGACAAATAGAAGAATGTACCGCGCAGATAATTTCAAAGGTGGTGTTAAGTACATTGAAAAAAAATTGGAACTTCCAAATCTTAATGTTTGTGGCAGATGGTGCCGCAGCCATGTTTGCTATAGGTCAGTCGCTTAAGGAACAGTGCGGCAACTATTTACTTATTACATGTGAAATCCATGTCCTACGTCTTGTAGCAGAACAGATCCGTAAATGTTACTGAAATCCTGCAAACGTATTCGCAAATTTCAGCAATTGTTTCCCAATATCTCTCTATCACCACAATTGATTCTGACACAATGGGGAATCTGGCTAAAAGCAGAATTTTACTATCTATAATATTTTGAGGATTTTGAGGAAGAACAGTTATTTCAGGATAGCGCAAGCAATAGAGAAACCACAAGATTCTTGGCTATCGTTACAGGATTCAGTGCTAGTTGTGAAAGACGTACACGCATAGCTCTGTTCGATAGAAGACGCAAGAAATGAGTATGTTTTAATCAAGTTTGAAAGTGGTTTAGATAATGATTTAGATTTTGACAAATTTGTGACGGTACATCTACAGATGCGTTAAGCTGTTTCAAAGATTATTCTAAGTATGCAAATATCACATCACTAGATGTAGAGCGATCGTTTTCTTTATACAAGCACATATTTTCCTCACGGCGGACGCGTTTGTTGAGATATAACTTTGGAGATATTTCATTATTTCAATATTTCATCGCGCTTCTCCTAATTTTCATGTCACGGAAAACGCTTAAGACGGTAGGTTTTTCTTTTGATCATTATTATTACATAATTACATACACTCTAGATTTTATTTTTTTATACGTATCGTCGAGAACTTTTTATAATATACAAAAATCGTTTCATTTTTTTTTTGTATCTAACATAATAACAGCGCCGTTCGCCATAATATTCCCCTAGATATTAATAATGTTTCGCATGCAGGAGCCCATTCGTTAGTCATACCTGCGGTTTCACTCCGAATTTGTCCTCTTTAAACATGAGTATCTCGGTATCGTATTTAAGAAAAAAATGCTTCTCACAAAATAATGTCTAAAATGAATTCCGTTCGGCTAGAAATTACACCAAAATATAAAAATAAATAAAGAACCAGGTTGAGTTGAATATAGATCGCGTAAAGTAAATGTATAACTGAAATTCAGACTGGATTCATCACATCATTACTAAACTTTTTTTAACATCACTACTTAACAACATTACATAAGGTATTAACTGATTGCCTGCATGATTTGCGTTGATTTTAATTCTATAAATACACTAACTAGTGCACCATTTTGTGTAATTAGGATATGTGGTTTGAATTCATCGGCTAATTGCATATAGACCCAAATTTTGAGACAAACGCTGATTGTAATAGGTACAATATCGACAAATATAAGCATTAGCTACCGAATATACTGACCGGTATAGTCCTCACATCATCTGCTTTTTGTTTATTTATTTTTTTAGGATTAGACAATAGAATTAGCTTAAGCTGTTTACAGTTCACCGTCTGCGAGTTAGACGTAGTTTTGTGTAAAGTGACTTGTTCATGGTTTGGTTGCTTCTGTTACTGGTCTTTTCCAGGTATGCTATTCTGTAAGCTTCGTTTGTTTTGTTGATTAACTGTGGTTGCTTTATTGGAAAATACGAAAAGTAAAAATACGAAAAGAAAAAAAAAGGTTTTAGGTGACACTAAATCAATCAACTGTATTACGAGAAAAATAAATTAAAAAAAAAAGGATAATGCGGTACTAAATGATTAAATAGGGCTCTCATGCACTCATTTTTTGATCCAACACATTCCTCATAATCGGAAAATACATAATACAGGAAGATTGCGTCTTTAAAAATCTCCGGTATCATAGGAAATAATTAGGCGATGCGATAACTGTTCCGGTCAGTGTATGAAGGCAGATTGTTCAAAGTAATTCGTCTACTAGTGTAACATATCTGATCATTGTTGCTGCATTTTCAGCTAGCAGCGACTAAAGACCTTGTCTCCTTTTATACTGGTTACAATGCTGTAAACAAGAACACAATTGCGCACCAATTTTCCGACATATTTTAGGTTATTTAGATAATTGCTAATCGTGGTTGGTATGACGATAGAACCTTTTACATCGCGGGGCTTATATCTCCCGAGATTAATAGCTATGGTAGTTAGCTAACGATGTAAATGGGGACATGGTGTTCCATGGCTGCACCGCGTATTGTATTGCGCAACATTACGTTCGGTGTTAAATGTTACAGCAAGAAAATTTCGAATATTTTATGTGGCATTCATTTTTGTGTCATTTACTTGAGAGTAGGTGTATCTTATAAGTTATAAGTGCAAAAGACAACAATGCAGAATATAGAACTCATCAGAAAATGCTTAGAAACAATAGCCAAAACTATATGATGCTAATATAGCTTAGCTCTTTCATGGTATTGATGGAATAGTTCACGGCAAACGCAACAAAAGGAGAGAAAAAAGTGCACTAACACGAGGACATGTTTCTGCCTACCCGTCGTCATCAGCGCGGTTTCGAGCGTACTTTCATCTCTACCTTTTTTCACTGTTGCCTCACAGTTAATGCCACAACTTCCAAAATGACAAACTCGACATTTCGTGGCGCTCTCTAGAGCCATAGAAGCACCTGTCTGCCGTCCAAGAAGTAGCGACATAAACGGGGTACTGTTTCCCAAACCATCCCTCGAACAGTTCTCTGACTGCTTAACAACGAGATGATGGCACTGGTAGCGCTTAGCTCTCTCATGGTATTGATGGAATAACTCACGGCGTTCGCTGTTCCAGCGCTACCAGTGCCGCCATCTCGTTGTTAAGGAGTCAGAGAGCTGCTCGATCGATGGTTTGGGAAACAGTACTCAGTTTATGTTGTTGCTTCTTGAACGCAGGCGTTTCTTTGGCACTAGAGGGCGCCAAGAAATGTCGAGTTTGTCGTTTTAGAAGTTGTGGCATTAACTGTGAGACAACTGCGATAGAAGGTAGAGATAAAAAAAGTACTCTCGAAACCACGGTGATGATGGAGAGCCAGAAACATTTCCGTGTGTTAGAATATTTCTTCCTTCCTTTTTTGTTGCGTTTGCCGTGAATTTTTCAATCAATACCATTAGGAAGCTAAGCTATCTTAGCAATTATATACTTTTGGTTATCGTTTTTTTAGGCATTTTCTGATGTATACAGGTTATCTATCGCTAGTGAGGTCCGTCAACTAAACGCATTCAATTCAAAGAAAACACGGGCGTAAACGTGTTGGACCGGGCCCGACCGGACACAAGTCACAAAACTCACACCTCTCTACATAGAACATCTAAACGCTCTCCAATCCTCTTATGAATGAAAATGTGCAGCTGCGATTGGCGGGAAACTTCGAATATCGGGTCCGGATGTTCTGTGGTTAGGTTATGAAATTGCATATAGTAACATCCGATGGCAATGAACAGTGTAGAATAGGTTGTTGGCGTTTCGATCATTTCATTCGTACTCCTTAGAAACCACATTGATAAAGCAGCGTAACATGGTACATTAAGAAATTACATGCAAAAACCGCGAATGAAGCTGAATATTTTTTTGTAGCATTTTTTTTTCGTCGATTTTACCGTGAATTATATGCGATGTTCCATTTAGCGCAATTATATCATTGTTTATACCATTGCTATTAGAAGGAAATATACTGGATATTGAGTAATTTGACAAGATCGATTTGCAAAGCAACCGATAGCTTTGAATACCTAATATACGCGCAATTCAATGTTATTAATTCTGGCATTGAGGGATATTCACTATAAAACAGTGAGAATAATTACCTGAGGTATCTCAATAAATAGTTCTTGCAAGCGCAAGAGCCTACAGACAGCAAGGAGAGAATTGAACTAAATCAAAAAACTCGCCAAGCAAGGCGCTTGACGAAAACTCAAATGTACCTCGTCCGTCCAGTGGATGTTGAAGCAACGTAACATTATATAATAGTACGTATATGTGTTAGCACGAAAAGCAGTCGCTACACACCTATAAAATTTACCTTAGTTATGCTATTGTTGAATGGAGTACACTTACTTCCCACATATCTTACAAGGATAATCTTCGGTGGGATCAGTCGAATGGCAGAGCGACGACGTGACGGAAGGTGGTCGCCGGTCGTGCGAAACGTTGGTGTACGTAGGTGAATTTCTCGCCGTACCGCCGTGTATTCTTATGTGACCATTGAGCGCCGCACGTGAATTAAAACTCTGGAAAAAGATCGCATTCACAACCTGTACCATACGGTAAACAAGATCTTACAGCAGAACAATCGGTAAACTCGCATATGAAGTTCCGATGATCCTGTATTGGCGAACCGCTATCTGCTATCTGCAATCATATGAGTTAATAACAGTTAGATCAAGTTACTTGCACGTTTAAATGGTAAAAGAAGCATTCTTAGATCAGTAGTTGCTGCACAATGGAGAGAGAAATTGCATTTATTATATGCTTTATGGCACTAGTCCGTTTATTAAGGGGAAAATATAAAAAATTTTAGAAAAATTTCTCGCATAACGGGTTACTGTTATTTGTCAACAAAATATGTGAACCATTCCTTTTTTCACACAAAAAAGCCATCGTAAGAAAGGTGGCAATTCTTGCCGTTTAAATGTAAAACGTTCTTGAAGTAGTGTCCAGCGGTTCTGCATTTTGTTGTATTAAAGTATTTAACATTTCGCTGAAAACATTGTTAGCTTGTGACGTGACACGGAGAGTGGCAATATTGCTGACAGAGAGGCAACAAAGCAGCAGAAATTTTGTACATGTCTAATAGATATTAGACAGTATATTGAAGACGACACTTTTTAAGCGTCAAACCGAGCTGCTTGTTCGTTCATATTACAGAACATTCATCCCTGAGCAAGAGCTTCATAGAATAAGAAGCCTATCGAGAATTTTGACACCAGCATCGGGATCAGTTATTTGATTTCTTTATTGCTTCACCGTAAAGCCAATAGAATACCTTCTATATTTATCTGTCAACAAAAGCTATTATACGAGATGAGTCATCTCCGTGAGCTAGAACAATTTGTCTTTGCAAATGGTCATTTTTAGGACGATTTTTCCTTATTATGAAGCCTGGTTTTGGACAAATTTTAAAATTATATTGAAACCTGCAGAATCTTACATAAGTGCGTAGCTGTTTAAAGTTATGTGTAAAATTTACAAACAGCAATAGTAAAAATCGTGTAAAATGAATGAAGCATATCAAGAGAGAGATTAGAAAGGAACAAATAGACCTATAGGGCAAGTTCGGCGAGGTTCCTTCCATGTGGAAAACAAAGATGGCATTTTAGTAAGCGACTAGATGGAGGAAGTAAATATGTATGTTCGCATATTTTAACGAAACGAACGATAATAAAAACATGGGAAGCGAAAGGATTTAATAAATAGGAGGATAGGAGGGAGAAACTCAGGAATGTATGTGGCGGTTAAGAATTATATGAGTTCGAGAGAGAACGGCGCAACAGCAGAAGTTCTAAAGCAAGAAGCGGCGCGAAATTTAAATCCGATTATGAAAATTGATAATGATGATCCGTGAAGAAGAAAAGATACCAAAAGAACAGAACAAAGTGCTTATAATCCCCATATATAAAAAAAACAACAAAGGAAAATGTGAATAACTACAGAAGAATAGCACTCTTGGATGTGGTGCATAAAATGCTAGCAATATCAATAAAGAATAGTCTAATAAGTAGCTCAATGAACAGGTAGGAGAATGCCAAGTAGGATTCAGGTTGAAAAGATCAACAATCTTCGTAATGAAATTATTACAACGAACGGACTTTGAGCCTATACATAGTGTTCATTGATTATCGACAAGAATATAATTCTTCAAAAACAAAAAACTAGTGAAAGTAAGGAAAAATTAAGCAAACGCTGAGCAGGTTGGTGGAAAGAATTATTAGCCGAACAGCAAATAAGGATAGGATAACGATAGAAGGAGAGATGTCAGAAGAATTTGTAGTAAGAGAAGACTGTCCAATATCTGCAGCCGTCTCTAGTCTAGTTAAGAGCTAATACTGAAAGAAAGCCGTATAAAGAGTGGCATCACCTATAGTAAACATGCCTTTTTGCCTGGCATATGCTAACGGCATAATACTTATGTCGATGTCCAAAGAAAGAAGAACTAACGAACATCTTCAAATTACTTGAAATAAAAAGCAAAGAATATGGACTAACATAAAATGAAATTAAATGGGAAGAAGATAAAGTGCGTGGCGATGAAAAACATCAATAGGAAGGAAAGATCAACCAGGTTTGGTAATCAATTCTGCACGAAGCTGATAATACAGATTGGAAAAAATAGGGTAAATAGTCGTTAATATGCAAGAGTGAAAAAGATAAAGAAATACATCAAAGAATGGTAAAAGGAACTAAAGGAGCTAAAGCTAAAACGAGGTTACTAACAAGAAATTTAAGATCAAAAATTATTATAAGAAGAATAAAAATAAGAATCCACCAAACAATAATAAAGGCAATAGCAATCTACGCTTGTGAAACATGGATAATGAACAAAAAGGATAAAAGTAAATTTGAAACTTGAAAAAGAAAGATTTAAAGAGAATATGCGGAATTATGGATAAAGAACAGGAGAAGAGTAAACAAATAACAAGGACACAGAGAGCCAGGTACCTGGAACACAGCCAGAATATAGGGTAACATATGAAGTAAAAGAATATTAATAGAAGTTGAAAAAAAAAAAAACGAAAGAAGAAGGGAACAGGGAATTTAAGGACTGACAAGTAATAACGAAAGAAGGCAAAAACGGAAAAGAAGAATGAACGATTTTGAAACCAAAGGCACTGCGCCTATAGCGATAACATAGCACTACGTATATCTTATTAGGAATTCAAAGCCACATAAGCCGCGTGTATATTGGGTCCTTTTACGTCTAATTCAGGTACCAAAAATCACATCGCCAAATGCGCACTTTCGGAGAAATAACGATTTCTGTATCTTGACTTCTTCGATGAAATCTTTATTAGTTTTAAGGTAATAACACCTTATTGGGTATATAATTGTGCCATAAAGAAATACAACCAGGTTTGAACTAACCAGTTTCGAACAAGGCTCACGATTATTAGGCCGGCCTCATATCAAGAAATCGCTTTGGAAAGTCTCTACTCACAAAGGTACATTCTTGCGAGTCCGCGGAGATTACTCACGTGTATATTATAGTAATTCCTGATTTCTCCCCGTACGGGCACGGATCTGGTTATGTAACTACAATTAAATACCATGTAGTTCATGAATAATAATGGCATCCCTTAGAAACCAATTCGCATTCCTCGGAAAACGATAAATACACCTTTACTCACCCCTAGTAGTTTGGCATCTGGGTAAGGTTTCTCTTCTTGTTCGCTCTCGGCGAATTTGACGAAACCAGTTTTTTTTTCTCGCAGTTGCTTCTGTCGTTTGTACTCGTCCACGCAGACTTTCTTCCATACATAGTAAAACTGGATACATTGTTTGATAGTCTTTGTTTCAACCTAGAAATAAATTTCACGCAACGCAATGATTACTTGATTATTGTAGTTCGTATTACCTCTTGAGCAATTGCAGCGAAGTCCTTATCGTGCTTGAGCAATGCCTGATGGAATACTTCTGTTTCGGTGACCGTCCACCTATCACTTTCACTGTAGTGGTAATAGTGAAGTGGACTATCACAAGGTAACGATGGCATAGGTTGCATGAGTTTTAACATCGCTTCCTAGAGCGTAAAAATATGCATTACTAATTGCACGTTAATCGTTGCGATTAGTAGACTTACATGAATATTACCACCTGTTAGGTGAAGAATGTGCATGGCGTACTCTTTATTACGACCACCACCTGGTATTGCAGCGCAGCAGGCGAAGTCCAAATACATGTCAACTGAACAATAAGCAAGTTAAAGTCAGCTACCAGTTGATAGCGTTCAAACAAAAAAATACTAAGTACAAGTTCAAAAGCAGCGAAACATTCAATCGCCGGGACTAAGCTGAAATTATTGAGAATAAACAAAAGCGGCCAGAATGTTATTAAAAGTGTTCAGAGTAGTTCCCTTGAACAATAGTACATTTGACCATCCTCTCCTTTCAATTTTTAAAGGCGGCCAACAAATTTTCTTTTGGAACACAATGATACCCCAATTTACAATAGCATCTTGTTAGGAACGGAATCTTTTGTTACCAATGCCGAATGGTGTTCGCGGAGAAAAAAGTTCGGTTATAACTTTTACAAATTCGGCAGCATTCTTACGCGAGTCGTGCACTTAGTAGTCTCTCATACAGATCTCCTCACATCTGCCTTGAAGTCATATTTAATATTATTCTTATCTTATCGCAAAATTCCTTTTATCTTGTTCTAAAATCTTTTTTAAAGAATAAAGTTGAAGGTTTCACAATTACTATCAACTAATCCCTTTGCCAGTATTGCAATCTAAATTAAGAAGCCAGTCCATTCTTGTCTCTTTATTTAACGCCATCTTAATTAAAAAACCTAATTATATTTTTGCTTTCGATGATCGATTAAACCATGCGTGGCTCTATTTTTTTTTAGTATGGTGACGGTTCAGCGGATTGTATAAGATTTTTTCACGCTTGTCATAACCTCAGAAGCCTTTTAATGTGTAAGTTGTGTGTGTAAAGTGCGATCCATGGCCTTGTTATTGTCACTTCCTCGCCGTAAAGGGTGACGCGCACTTGATTGTACCCCAACTGCGAATGGTGACTTGGGAGTGTAACGGACCCACTAAGAAAATTCGTTGATTTTAGCGGAACTCGAACGCACTGCGCTTAACTCAAGCGCTGGGCCTCTTACCATTAGGCCATCGAGCCGTTAAACTTCTTTAATTATTTTCTTAGCAACGGCAGTATCTTCTTCGACGAGGAAGTGCTGTTCCTATCTGATGATGAACAAAACTTCCTTTGTGTTCAAAGTTCTTTGCACTCGTAAGCGCTTAAACATATTTTGAAGTCATCATTCGAAAATCCCCTAGTTAATTCGATTTTTCACTTTTGTTAAGGTAAAGAAGAAATTCAAATTTCGGTTCTAAAATGCAAATACAACTAAATCTCAACTGACAGATAGAGAGATGCTCTAAACAATAATACATATTTTTCGTGGCCTATGAAATCGTTTCGTTCTCAATAATATTGGCTTGGTCCTCGTAAAATAGCAATTATCGAATTCGTTCGGTAAACAAGACGTATTTGGCAAGAGCACTTCGCCAAATAATCCAATTACATCACAGTGTCAAGCCCAATGGGGGGCGTTGTACTACTCCTTACAGTAATGGGAATTTTAAAAGTAACTAATGTAATTTTAAGTAATTTTTATTTTAAACATTTTTTCCATTGGGATGAATAGGTCACACCCGGTATATAGGCACTGTCTATTTGTATACATTGAACACAGTATACAATCTCTTGGCGACTGCTGCGTATTTAATTGATCATGAACGAATTCCTGCAAGCTTGTTTAATCGTCTCCAAAAGTAGAAATTCTATTCTAAACGATACAAACTTAAATTGACGTAGGAGGTTAGGATTAAAGGTATAAGACGGGACACCGTAAAATTGTTATACGTACTTTCTGAATCCGTCGAGCTGTTAATACCAGGATCCCACAGCAGATCTTCGCGGTGGGGTTTGTGCGCGTGCTTGTTGTCTTGAGTACAAGCAGGAATCTTGCATTGAAATTGCGGCCCTACGTTTATATGGGGTGTAGAATCCGATTCTGGAACTGGTTCATTCCAATTGTTTGTTTCTTGACTATCAAGGTTTTCTACAACATTTAGTACATGCATTCACACAAAATGTAGTTTCAATTTACTTATTCACTAAATCTAAATGGATGACTTTATGGGTAGTTGTATTAAAAGTAACGTTGTAGCAATGCAGCTTAGAACATTAATCCCTTAAGTTTAAGCAATTATCCTGACCCTTCATAGGCTGCACCAATATTTGTACATTTTCTGGTCTACGTCCACACATTGCAACTTACCGATTGTTTCTGATTTGTCAGATCGTTTTCTCGATTGAAACTAATTCGTTATGCCTTCGATTAACTTGATATACACTCCGCCAAAAAAGTATCGCATAATTTAGTTTTGAATCATAAAAGTATCGCATAATCTTTGTTTGTAGCATAAAGTTGTAAATATACTTTAATGCGCTCTAAGATATAATTTCTATGATTGTTTAAATAAAATACAGGCCAAATAAAAACAAGAACTCATACTTGAGATTTTTATTAAAACAAGAAATTATAATTTTCGAAAGGAAAATGTCATAACAGTAGCTTCTAATACTGAGTATTGCCACCTCTGGCTCTTATGACCGCTCGCATACGGTTTGGCAGAGATTCGATTAACCTCCGTATATAAGCCTGATCCAAATTCTCCCACTCGTCACGGAGAGCATTTTCTAGTCCATGCAGATCCGCTGGGGCAACGTTTTGGGTTCATGTCCGGACTTACCGCAGGCCAATCTAAAACTGGAATACCAACATCGTTACGGTATTCCTGGACGATTATTGCAACATGCGGTCGTGCATTAACATGAATTCGTCTCCTATAATTGGCGCATATGGTACTACATGTTCTTCTAAAATGTCCGTTATGTACCTGTGGGCAGTCAGTGTACCTCTGTCTACTGGTACTAACTCTGTACGACCTGTTAAACAGATGCCTCCCCAAACCATAATAGAGCCACCAGCGAAATTAGGTCTAGGTCTGATATTACACTGCGAATAGCGCTCACCGTCTCGTCTGTACACTGAGATACGCCTATCTGAGGTGTAAAGACCAAATCTTGACTCATCTGTGAAGAGTATATTGGCCCAGTCATTAATGTTCCAATTTACATGTTCTCTGGCAAACCTTAAGCGAACCACTCGGTGGTTCCTAGTGAGACGAGGGGCTGTTACAGCTACTCTAGCTCTTAATCCACTCTGTCATAACCTATTCCGAATAATTTGAGTACTCACACGAGTACTTCTGACTCTAGCCAAGTCGTTCTGCAATTGTCTCGCAGTTACATGTCTTCGACGTAATGCTTGTAGTAGTAAATAGCGGTCATCTTGGCGAGTAGAACATCTTGGACGACCTGGTACAGGTCTTCTACTGTAATTGCCTGTTTCCCTATATCTGGCTACGGCTCTAGAAACACTTGACTGATTGATGTTCATCAAATTAGCAACGTATGCTTGAGATCGTCCATCTTCGATTAAAGCAACTATAGCAGCCCACTTGTTCTGAAGTTAAATTGCTCATTTTAGTTTTAAAAGCGTTGGTACAGAACTCTGACTTCGCACTTTAAAATTTGTCCGTATAGGAAGACTTTCAATAAACAACTGAACAAACCTTACACATATGCATTTTTCTAAATGTGTTCTTTTAGAAAAAAAAATAAATAAGAAAGCTATGTTCCATGATTTTGTTAGTGTTTTTATAGTTCACATACACGAGGCAAACTTTTTGTGAACGTATAAAAATATCTTGGTTTATAAATGCCCTTTTTTAGTTCATGCGATACTTTTTGGGCGGAGTGTACTTATATACGTTTAAATGGCAGAAAATTTAAGTATTAGGGGTAATTGCAGAAATAAAGACGCATCCCATACGCACTATTCGTCCGTAATGATGTTCTATAACTAATAGCATGCCACCATTAAATGCCGTGCTAAAGGTATTACCACGTTCGAAGCTGCTTGATTATTTGTAAAGTGCGCGTTCTCATCTGGGACACACCACTCCCGATTAGATTACTTGAAACATGTTGCACGCATTTTACTCATTTTTGAATACTTGAATTGGAACCATCGGATTTGATTTTAACGGAATACTTCAAAAGTTTGGGGGGGGGGGCGTTATAGTTTTAATAGTAGCCAGTGTATTATCATTATCGTTATTTCGTGTTTTCTTTTTCTTAAGTAAAATCGTACAATCAAAATATGGCACAAAAGTTGATATCAAAGATGACATTTTCTTCTATTGCATCTTTCTTAGTCGCTTAATGAATTGATAAAACGCAAATTGGACGCGGAAGTAAAAATAAAGCGGTGGTATTGGCACGAAGACGATAACATCCTTAGAAACAAATTTATAACTTTGTCTCTTCCGTAGTTTCACCATCGATATGGCGATGTACACAATTAGAGGTTTACGCTGAGGGAGAAATGAAGTAAAATGATACTATAATAACGACTTCGCGCGTTGTACCTTTATATGACAATTTGCGCCTCTTCTTCTCTCAGCTATTAGACTTTAGCGTAAACTCAACACGTAAAATGTCGTATATCATCTCTATTCCCTGCGGTAATAAGTAGAGGGATTGACACCTTTGCTGCTACATAAAGTTGGAAGGTTAAATTTATAACAAATATTATGCGCTCAAGTTAAAAACAAACTTGGACCTGGTTCGACGTTTCTGTTATAATTCGTTATTTTCAAAGGTGATCGTTTCCAGTTCCAGACCTTTCTTATTAATCAATATGACCCTTTATTGAAAAAATGATACCGGATGATAGTAACCGCTGTATTTGCAAATATCAAATTTAAATCAAAGGGTTGAACACCATTTAGCTCCGAAGAAAGATAGAAGAGAACAAATTCTTCTGGAAACAGTTTTATTTTATAATTATCTGCTATTCGTGAAAGCCGGTGGGTGATTTTAAATGAACTCTGTGAAGCGAGCAGTAAGATTGAGTGGATCTATAATATAAATTGATCGACTGTGGATTGATGCTTAGAATTCCCGCTATTTTAAGCAACATCTTTGTTTTCTTGGCTTAGCCGGTCGAAAACTTCTCACTTCGATTTACGTTAAAGCATTTTTAGAATATGCCTATAAAGTAGGTCAACAACTGTTCTTAATTTCTATTTTTTTAAGTACCCCTACAAATGCTGCAATTGTACTTATTTTTTTTTTGCTAAATTTGTGTACTGCGCAATACATTGCGCATTAATTACTTTAATTTAGTAATAAAAAAAGAGAATAAAAAAACATTTGCTTCTGGAGTGGCGTAAAAAACATTGCGGAGGTCTATAATTCGCTGAGTAAATGAAACTAGTAGAAGTTCCTGCTCCGGCGCGTATTGTGTCAAGCTCAAATATTTCCGACGCGGGCCCTGTCAAGTCTTTTTAAAATGATTCGGATTGAAATTTACTCATGTGCATGTTAGATGATACATTGATAATTGCATATCAAAAAATATAAAAACATTAGACATGAACCATACGCTTACTTAAAAAACGAAAAGCTTCGCATTTCCGGCAGAAGCAGATTTTCACTTTCCCTACGTTATTATCCTTCTTATCATTGAGTCAACCTATTGTATTAGTTGTACGGAAGATGATTGTGGTACTGGTAGATGCTGTAGAAAAAGAGTTCGCTTCTTTCGAAGAATCCCTGATTTTATACGAAAAACTATAAGCGATTCCCTCCTCCTCGTGTTACTTTGTTATTATAAATTGCACAAAATAAATGTTCTTTTTGCATTGTTTCAAGTAGGATCGAACGAGTTTGAGAGTCCTCTGGTCAGACAAATCGAGTTTCTCCAACCGAACAGTTTTGATGTGTTAATAAACGGCGAAGCTGTCGGGCTAACGGGCAAGCATAACGAGCCCGGTCAGGCCGAATTGAGGAACGTGCTGAATTAATAAAATACGGCGCTTCGCCTACAAAAGCTCGAAATATTCAGCTCTAGTAATCGGCAACTACACACAAGCACGCCTGATGACATAACTCTTTCTATAGCTCCCATGATATTGTTTATAGACACACGTCTTGTAGTGATTTAGTGTGCTTTTAGTACGTGTTTCTTTAGCTTGGGTTCTTTCGATGATAAATGAAAAGCTTCTTAAGTCTAATTTTAAAATAATGTAATTCCGGTCAAAATATTAAATTAACTATGCAAACAATAAAATGGCTTGAAGAATTATGTAGAAGAGTTAAGAAGGTTAAGAAAAGCTAAATTTAGGATATATAAGAGCGTTGTAAATATTTATAAAAGGATATACTATATTTATCTTTCAGTGTTAGATTTTAATTTTTCTTTGATGCTGAAATATTATAAACAAGAGAAATAGTATGAAGTGTGGTAGTACGAAGATGAGGGTAATTGATGCAGCTACGATATGGTATATCAATTATAGGAAAGATCAATATTGGTATAATTTCTGCAAATATCTACTTTTTATAGAACTGGAACATTTTTTATATCATAAAAGTAATTGAAAAGCAAGAAGCATCCCGCATGGACGCACACTTACCTGTAGTCTGTCTCTGTTTAAGATTCCAGTACAGTCCAGTCCCTTGTCTGGTTGGATTCAAGATAGGCAGCGGTGTGAATCTAGCCGAACCTTGGGGTTTACTTCTAGTGGCTCGCAGTCTTGATTGATGTAAAATAGGTAACTGTAGAGGTTCAGCTCTAGGCCGTTTCCGTGGATTCTTTACGGAACTCGCTGTTATCCTGCCATTCGTTAGATATGAGCTGACAAACGTTAACATTACAGATAATTAGTACTTACGTTGTCGGACTAAGGAACACATCGTTACTTTCTTCCTGTTTCACTTGTTCAACCTTAGGCTTTTGTTGCTGCGGTTGCTTAGGCGGAGTGGCGATCACTTTTGTTTGCTGCTTCTGTTGTCTTCTAATATCTTCCTCTGTTTTTTGTATAGTTTGCGTAGTTACGATGTGCGGTGCAGTTAGAAGAATATTCTTCGCTTGGAACGCTCCGCCAGTTTGTATGAACTTAATTTCGCCGTTACTATCTAATAAAATTCCAGTAAAATTAGCATCTAATATGCCGTTTCCGATTACTTTCAACGGGAAGCCATTAAATTCGAACCTTTTCTTCGTTTGGAAATCTTTAGGGCTGCTAGAAAGTAACGGATCATCTGAATTTGGCATCATATGCGACTGCAATGTATAATGCGATAGTTGAATATTGCCTGGGGACGATACGAAGTTTGTTTGGGTGTGAGGCGACGTTACCGACGTGTTAGGAATATTTGATAACGGTGATGGCACTGGAGTTAGACCAATCGATAAGGGTGATTGGGGTGGCGGAGAATTCGTTAACGATGGGTACAAGTCATCGGCAGCTATACTCTCACCGGGCAGTACTTCTTCAAGTGCTTCTTCTACCGCTGCAGAGCTCGACATTGTGGAGGAGAAGAATTCAGCTGACAGTAAGGAAGCTTGAGGATTTTGGTCAATTTGGTCAAGTTCTCTCGTTATATAATCGTTCTGTTTAGGAGACACCATTGGTAACAGCGTATTCTGCCCGAAACAAGGGCTCTGGCCTTCATGACTTGCCGGCGGCGTCGGATATGTATAAGCCGGAGAATCGTGCCTAACGAGAGGAGACTGTAGTGGACTCTGAGCTGCAAGAGAAGTGTGTGGGGACCCTGTATATTGTACCGGAGATTGTGTTTGATAATTTGGGGAAGGTAGATCCAAACTGCCGCTTGAATGAAATGCGCTAAATTCAGCCAAACTTTCGGGTAACGGAGAATCGAGTACCGCTTGCAACTCCTGGTTCACAGAATGGGTCGTCTGAGTGTAATCCTCCAAAGTGAGCTCTTGGAGCTGTTGATCGGTATGCTCTTGCAATAGCGATTCGGTTTGAAACTGAATCGACGCTAATTGTTGAGCGTCGACGCCTTGCAACAACATAGTATCTTGTACTTGAGTGAAGACTTCATCCTGCAAACTAGGAGAAAGGTAATCACCCTCTTCTGACTGATAAGTTACACCAGCTAGAGTAAAAGAATCCCCAGACTGGAATTGAATAATTTGAGATGGTTGGCCCGGATCGGAAGTAGTGCGCTTAACTGAAACTTTTTCTCGCTTAAGTATGAGATCGGCTAGGGCTTCAGCTTCCTGCTGAGTACTATTATTATTGTTAGGTATCCTGGGTACCGTGAACGCCTCGGCGTCGGAATGTCTGCGAGCTTTGTCCGTCGCGTGTTGAGGTGGCGCCGGAACGGCGAAGGAATTCGTTTTAGAATCGGCGTCGGGATTTGAATTGTTACCGGTAGCTGGGGAATGCACGGTCAGTGGAAAAAGTGGAGGTGCCGACGTACGCGATGTAGGTGTCTCTTCCGGTGCGGGGGTTAGCAGTGGATTTACGTTGCGTTTATTTATTATCTTCTCTTCGATGAGGGCTCGAATGCTAACGCTTGCCGTTTGAAGTGGGGGACCCGTCGAGTCTTTCTTTTCGCATTTTTTATTGTCAGCATCCTGTTAAATATTGATCTGGATTAGCTATATGGAAAACAGAAGTTACGCTTAATACTAGGCATTCCACAGAGTTAACCAAATTGTTTATTATTTGTTTAGAAAGAAAAAAAAAAAGAAATAATATCTAAGATCTCGCATTTAGTTAAGTAATGTAACGGTCATGCGTACTCATTGCATTGATAAAATCTAGGAATTATTCTAGAAAGTGATTGCATCTTAATCTTAACGATTCATTAGAATTATAGAATTAATAAAATATTGTATCGAATAACTTGGCGTTTAAATAAGAAAATACAAAGTTTTACTTTTAGAAAGCACAGTTCACAGTACGTGTTATTGTTGTAATAATAATAATAATAATAATAATGTGTCAAAATAAATTCCAATTACATTGACAAAGCTTACATGACCATTATTTATTATCTCAACATATAACGGAAACAATTTTTGTTGCAGCTCTTCAAAATGGTGACAAAATTCTTCCAAACGTCTGTTTTCAATTGTTAGAAAAAGAAAACCATTGCAGGCTATCAAGCATAGGTTGTAGCAAGCTTGTGTTAAAGCCTTAACGTTGGAAACATGTAGAAAGTCATAGTAACTATATTTGGTCTCTGAGTTAGGTTACTGTCGTAATTCCGTTCAACTCATTTTTTGTGTTGACACTTTGATTTTGTCTAAGGATTCTATAACCATTTCGAATAACCAACAAAATAATTTTTGTAACGTTTTCAAGAGAGTCCGAGAAGACACTGTGCATAAATACAACGCTTAAAATTGATATAATAACCTTCTTAAAATATCCACCGTGTAATCGCATATGACCATTTAAAGCAGGAATATTTTTGAACTTCCTGTGACAGAGATTACATTCCACCGGTTTTGGCTCATTTTTTCCAGCGCCGTTGTTGCTGTTATTGGAGGATGTTGTGCTGGTGACTTTTGACGAGGGGCTGCTTGAACTAACACTTGTTTTGTTGGAACTATTTTGTTGTGCCTGCAACATAACAACACAGATTATTTAGTATTGTTATATGCCAAATACGGTGAATTTTGCCACGTGCCGTCCTAATTCATTGCAATTAAAAAACTAACATAACGTAGTTCGAGGAATTTGAAAAGCTAGCTAACGACGGCAAGTCAACGTTTAGTAGCTATTAAGCAATTTGGCAAAGAATATGTGTTACTCTTATCGTTACTCTATATATGCCTAGCATATTTAAATAAATTGTTCCAGTAAGTAAAAAAGACTTGCACGAATAATACAGAGAGTTTTAAGGGAGAGTGTCATTACTGGAAACGCCCATCTTTGTCGCTCACGCAATGGTGTGGTCCTAAAATAGTGGAGGCAGCTCGAAGAGAAGCGTGTTACTGCATGGATGGGTGTTTTAAGTTACATAAAACATACATTCGCATGTTCTGTTTACTTTAAGAACTTAGTTTATGAAATTAAGGGAATATATATGTAACAAAGTTTGTTTAGAAATTTTTTCTATCTGCGCATAAAAAGAAGAAACAAACAAGAATGCCGTCGTAATGAGCAGGGCACCCATCGTGCTGGGAAAAAATTTCCATTCGGTAGTTTAACGGCAATTCATCCAGTTTGTCAGCTAGAAAATTTCACAACATAATTTATTTTTTGGAGGCTTGAAAACAAGCAGGCCAAATCAACAAGAGTGAAATTTTCTGAGAAGTCAAAAATAAGAAATTTTTTCCTCTTTCAAAGTCGACCCGGAGACATACGGGAAGGGCCTTAGTTTACTCATTAAAACCTAATTACTGACGTTTAGAAAATGTAGAAGCGAGAGTGCGTTTTAACTTTTATACAAATATCCAAAATATCCAAAAAATATACTCTTACAAAGTATCAGAAACATGTCCAAAATACATTTTTCCTCATATTCATAAAAAATGTTTCTTTTTTCAGCTAGACGTACAGTGAAAAAATTTACTAGCTGTGGTGTTTTCTAGTAAAGAAAGAGATACGTCTAACAATAAGTAGTGACGTATACCTCATCTTTGAAGGATACAATCGAGTAGGTATTTGCTTTCATCAAGAATACATCATCCTTTTATTTTATATTCATTACAATAGGTATTTGCAATATATCTTACAAAGATGAAGTGCACGTCATTGCATGCACGTATCGCTTTCTTTACTCACAAACTCCACGGTTATTAAATTCTTTCACTATACCTCCCTATAATGGGCTTATTTAAGAATACTATGAGTAAAGAGATGATGTTGTTTAATTTTATTATAAATTGCAATATACGCACAGCTTCACCGAAATATCGTTGTCGTACCATCATAAATGGATTTTCCATGTATGTACTACGCTAAATCAAGAAGTACTCGTATTTCAAGACGAGATAAGTAGTAATTCATTCTGTTCAATGGAAAAACCAGCGAAGAAGCTGTTAGTTATTAGTTTAGCTAATTCAAACGTGGTCGTACATCGACTTTTAATGAGGAGTGCCCCGGTCACTCAGCCAACGTAATTGTCATTAGAGTAAAAAGAACAAAAACACGACAAACTACCACTACTACTAGTAAAGGGGACCTTACAAAGGAACACGTTTGTGAATGACAAACAAAAATACTGACTCACCATAAATGACCTAATAAATATTAACATTTGTTTTAGAAACAATCTGCATTTCGTATGAAAACATAAGGGGTTAGCTGTAGAAGAGTAGCTGTTGACCTAAAATACAGTATATTGCCGTTTAAAACTCTTTAGTTAGTTAGTCATTTTTGAATAGCTTATATACATTAGTAAATTTTTTGGAAATCTAGTCTGCATTTGGTTTAACAAAAGGAAATACATGCTAAGAATTCATACAACAACGTCCGCACTATGTCTGCATGAAATAAAAAACGCTCAAAACCTTGAGGTAAACTTTAATAAAACTCTGTTTTATTTAAATCTTATAAACCGAAAACGGAATAATAAGTTATGTTCGTTGATAAGTAATAACTGCTTACGATATACGCCTTGCATTTATTCTGCATTAATGACGTACGTCTTGCATTATTTCTGCAAACAATAGGAACGTCTTGCAAAAGGTAATAGAATCACCGTAAGCATTCGTTATGCGTATAAAAAGGGAACAGAAATAATGTTGAATTTCGTATTAATATAACATCGTTAGCGTTAGCCCAACCTAATCTTTGCCAGTATTAACTCAGCATAGTTAGCGTTAGTTCAACCTCTAATCTTTGTTAGTGGTACTCAGAATATTTTGTAACATTCTGTGTCTGTCGAACCTGAAATAAATTTCTTTAACTACTGAAGAAATTCGATACGTTAACTAATATAAAAAGTGCTCCGTTTGAATAAACGCAACTTTATATATTTTGTATTGTTAGAACGCCTGTACGTTACCAAAACAATTTAAAAATATATTTCTAATAAGCAATTATACGCCTCAAAAATAAAACTTTATCAAAATTAAATGACCTGGCTGTAATAATTAGTGTCAGATAACGTAAACAACCCTGTGTAATTAAAAAATAACTAAAATTTATTTGATTAAAACTTAAAAATAATTTAATAACCAAATAAAAAAAAATGGTAATAATAGTGTAAATACGAAGTGTAATAGGGGCTTAGTATGGTAAAGAACACACGAATATCAGCAACCTCCGCAACACACAAGTTTAATTAATTATATAATAATTAATCCGGGAAGGCCGCTTCGAAGACACGAACATTCAGTAACCGGTTGATGATGAAACGGCCGTCCCGAATTATATATACAGTCTTATTCGGATATAGTACGAAAAAAAAATTAGGTGAAAGAAACGCATGAGTAATGCCTAAATACAAAATATTATGGTTCTATGTGCACGTAGTAACGAGAAAATGATTTTTCTTTATTCGAGTCCGACTCTGTCTTAGTTAACATATGGGAATCACCGGCAGTCGCTGAAGCAGCGTTCGGATATCCATTTAGTATGCACATAGCATTCACCGTCATTACACGCAATTGCAATGGCATCCTATACGAATATCGAATACACCGATATGATTTTGATTTATGGCGAAACAGGACAAAATAGTCTTGCGGCAGAAAATTTGTACGCGGAACGGTTTCCCAATCGGCGGCATCCATCATCCGAGACAATTGTGAGAACCGTGTATCGACTTCGAGAAACAGGATCGGTAATTCCACGTTTCGAAGGTCGTGGCCGTCATATATCACGTAGAGTTCAGCAAGCAGAAGAGCATATTTTAAACATCGTTGAGGCGGAACCAGGCATAAGTACTACAACTTTAGCCCAGCAACTAAATGTGTCCCAAACGACGGTGCATCGAATTTTGACAAATAATTTACTTATTTACTTGGCCACCTCGTACTCCCGATCTAAATCCACTAGACTTTTTTCTGTGGGGATACATGAAAAGCTTGGTATATGATCGTCGCCCTGATATTGAAAATGTCGAAGATCTGCGAAATCGCATTTATGTTGCAGCTCAACGCATTCGCGAAGACATGGTAAATTTTACTCGTGTGCATAATAACTTTCGTCGCCGAATTGATGCCTGTATTAGAGCTCACGGTGGACATTTCGAACATTTTTTACATTAATAAATTATTTTGTCCTGTTTCGCCTAGATCGGTCCTTGTTAGGACCACCACAAGTTTCCTAAAAAGAAAAAGAATGTATAACTACAAATAACTCAAAACCCGACATTTCGGATGCATTAACTTTAAACATTAAGAACGCAAATCATATGGTTATCGGCATATTCAATGTAAACACATAAACACTTCGACATCAGCTGTACGACAGACTAATGCATTTCAATAGATTATTCACTATTCATAGCATCTACAATGCTTTATCGATTTTTATTTGCATCTGGGTTAACTTTGATTCATCAGCGGTATTGGTATAATATAGGAGAAACAAAGATATGGACCGGCTTTACCTGCATTTTGGGCCCTAAAATTTGAACAAAATGTATATGTTACAAATAAATTTCTTTTTAAATTTTCAGTAACACATTGATAGGTAGTCTTCAGATTTCGGTAGCTTACGTGCTATTTACAGGTAACCCTGTATATAATTAATTAAAATTTGTGTAGTAGTAACACACGTAATATGTTGGTAGCATGGAATACCAAGATTTCTCAATAATTTACGTAGCTGTATTCGTCAAGCGAGTCGTAATCTTTTAGCCGAGACCTGCTAGTAAATAAAATAAATGAATTTAGTGTTTCCACCGTCTGGTAGAAACAACACTTCAAAGCGCCGCTTTTTTTAATATCGATTAGTTCTCTCCATACCGTTAACGATAGTTCAATCCAAATTGTCAATGATTCAGGCGCTAAGAAGATAGAAAACCCTTTTTTTCACATGTATTTCACCGATGTTCTTCGACTATTACATTTAGTCTTCTTCCGGGTGAATTATCGAACATAAGCAACGTTAATAATAAAGCCCAAATTCGCAAAATAAGATGGTTGGTTAAGAAAGGTTCGAGTAAATAAAACTTAGGTTATCGATATCTTTTGTAAAATTAATGAAGTCCTTAAATTTGTTAATGTAAATGAACAAATTTGCCATTTCAAGTTTTGGGTGTCGTATCTTAAAAAGGTATTAATTACTGCGCTTACAAAACAATTTTTGGTTATAAATGAAAGTTTTTGAATGTTCACCTATAAGCTATGAAATTGAAAGCTTTGTACGGTATCTCTTATATAAGTAAGTTCTTACTTTGGTCTTCTTTTACATGCATTTGCAAAATTACTTCTTGCCTGCAATTCCCCATATCTCGTTATTTACAAAATGGTTGTAAACTTACTTCATCTTGTAATTTTACGTATATTGAAAATTACAATGACTTAAAATTTACAAAAGCTTGTAAATTTACTTATTTTAGTAATTTTAAAGCAAGCTGGTAATGTTAAAACAGCTTGTTAAATTACTTAAAACTTTTAAGTAAATTTATAACGTTACTTTTTTCAATATGTCTAGACTCATTCGATGGAAATCGGTTAAATAATGTCTTCTCTACCTTTTTCATTCGCTTATTGTCATTAGAAACGTCCATTGCCAATTTTAAATACTTTGCCCAAGTTTCGTTAGCCGTTATAAAATATTAAGTTGCTTCGCGGTAACACGTAACTTGTATTATGTGGTTTAATTTAATCATTTAATCAGCCATTTACCCTATTTTTCTGCCATTTATGTTCTAGTAGATTTGAAAGGGAACCAATACTTAATAATACTAATAGTTCTGGTTATTTGTTCTTTATATAATAAATGGTCACTTAGCACGTAAATTAAGTATTTGGATAACGGCAATTTAATTAAAATTGTATTGCATTATAACAAAATGCGAACAAGTTACGTAGATGAAGGTTAATGAACTTTTGGAGATATTAAAATTATGTTAAGGAACTTTTCTACGTATATATGGGGATCAGTAATAATGCGCCTTTTAATGGCGATAAAAGTTCATCGTACGGAATACTAAGATGTATCAATTGAAGAACTTGGAATTCTAATTATGAAATACCACATTTATTTAATATTCATGCAGCGCTTCTACCCAAAGAAATAATAAATACCTGCGCCCAGTATTGCCGTAGCCAAATATTATTGTAATTCATTGAAATGCTCCTACTTTCATCTAATATCATGGCACATACACTTCACCTTATTTAATAGCACTGCGAATATTCGAAGAAGCTGCGATGTTTGCATCTAGAAGGGGATGATTTCAATTTCATTATGACGTCATTCAGGTCCAGCTACCCTAACCGGACGCCTTTTGGTCATTTATTATTCAGACATGGTACAGATAACGAATAAGTAATGCGTATATTAAATGGAACGCTAAAATATCGTTTCAACATGTTCTGCTAGGCAACTTTAAATGAAAATACGATTCTATAAGAAATCAGTAACAGCAAATATCATATACGATCAGTATTCTACTTCGGTTAGAAATTGCGATCGTTTTATTGCGAAATTAATAACAGTCTTTTCGAGCGAAGCTTGCTGCAATCTATTGTTCCAAAGATACAATACGATGGCAGAGTTTAGTTCGTCTTTCCCCATTTCATTTCTTCACCTATTGTAATCCCATTATTTTCTGTCTTAAACCGATTTTTCGTCCTTTCACAACTTTTCTCCTTTCTGTAATGCTTCTCGATAATTGCTTCTTATGTGTGCTGCTTCGTCTACAATTTTATATAACTTTTTATTAACATACTGTCTTAAACATTCTGCTTTTCACTCTAATGGCCTCATTATTGTTGCGTTACTGATTGCTTTTTATGTTTAAGCCATGTCATTGTAAGTTTCTAAAGCTTTATTGTATTATGTCTAACTTTGTAATACTTCCATATACACTCCGCCAAAAAAGAATGGCATTTATAAACCAAGATATTTTTATACGTTCACAAAAAGTTTGCCTCGTGTATGTGAACTATAAAAACACTAACGAAATCATGGAACATAGCTTTTTTACTTTTTTTTTCTAAAAGAACACATTTAGAAAAATGCATATGTGTAAGGTTTGTTCAGTTGTTTATTGAAAGTCTTCATATACGGACAAATTTTAAAGTGCGAAGTCAGAGTTCTGTACCGACGCTTTTAAAACTAAAATGAGCAATTTAACTTCAGAACAAGTGGCTGCTATAGTTGCTTTAATCGAAGATGGACGATCTCAAGCATATGTTGCTAATTTGATGAACATCAATCAGTCAAGTGTTTCTAGAGCCGTAGCCAGATATAGGGAAACAGGCAATTACAGTAGAATACCTGTACCAGGTCGTCCAAGATGTTCTAGTCGCCAAGATGACCGCTATTTACTACTACAAGCATTACGTCGAAGACATGTAACTGCGAGACAATTGCAGAACGACTTGGCTAGAGTCAGAAATACTCGTGTGAGTACTCAAACTATTCGGAATAGGTTACGACAGAGTGGATTAAGAGCTAGAGTAGCTGTAACAGCCCCTCGTCTCACCAGGAACCACCAAGTGGCTCGCTTAAGGTTTGCCAGAGAACGTGTAAATTGGAACATTAATGACTGGGCCAATATATTTTTCACAGATGAGTCAACATTTGGTATTTACACCTCAGGTAGGCGTATCTCAGTGTACAGACGAGACGGTGAGCTCTATTCGTAGTGTAATATCAGACCTAGACCTAATTTCGCTGGTGGCTCTATTATGGTTTGGGGAGGCATCTGTTTAACAGGTCGTACAGAGTTAGTACCAGTAGACAGAGGTACACTGACTGCCCACAGGTATATAACGGACATTTTAGAAGAACATGTAGTACCATATGCGCCAATTATAGGAAACGAATTCATGTTAATGCACGATAATGCACGATAATGCACGACCGCATGTTGCAATAATCGTCCAGGAATACCTTAACGATGTTGGTATTCCAGTTTCAGATTGGCCTGCGGTAAATCCGGACATGAACCCTATCGAGCACGTGTGGGACCTCCTTCACAGACGGATACGAACCCAAAATGTTGCCCCAGCGGACCTGCATGGACTAGAACTTATATACGGAGGTTAATCGAATCTCTGCCAAACCGTATGCGAGCGGTCATAAGAGCCAGAGGTGGCAATACTCAGTATTAAAAGCTACTGTTACGACATTTTTCTTTCCAAAATTATAATTTCTTGTTTTAATAAAAATCTCAAGTATGAGTTCTTGTTTTTATTTGGCCTGTATTTTATTTAAACAATCATAGAAATTATATCTTAGAGCGCATTAAAGTATATTTACAACTTTATGCTGCAAACAAAGATTACGCGATACTTTTATGATTCAAAACTAAATTATGCGATACTATTTTGGCGGAGTGTATATTGTTCGACGCATAATACGTGTTACGCAAGTGTTACGTTTTTATATCATCCTCCTAAGACCCGTTGTCCATTTTAACGAACACCATTTCCTCGTTTAAAATAATGCAAACAAAACCAAATTTACAGCAGCACCATCGAATAGTCTTTCTTTCAGATGATATGGATTATCGTAAGTTATTCATCAATGTAAAAACCAACTGGACCGGAAGAACGATTTCTCATCTTTTTGAATTGGCAATAGCAAATTCTTTGATTTTGCACAAAAATTTGGTGTTAGACGAAAGGATATCATGAAACTATAATGTGGCTAATACAGTTATTCGTGTATTGGCGGAATATTTCACGGCAAAAGCAATGTGAGGAGATACAACGCCAACCAACGCACAAGTTTCTACTTATTCGGCGTCGTAACGTTGTTCACATTGTTGTTCCCCTCTCGGCTTATCCTACCCGAAGACCCATGTATCTTTTGGCGCCATCAATGCCAGGAGATGTATTATTAGCAACATTACTTTGGTTACTGTTTCTGGACGTCTTTTGAAGTGTTTTTAAGGATGTAATTGTGTTTTGCTAACACCCGAATGTTGGGAAACATGTTTGTTACGAATACACAGAAACCTCACATAATAAGATATCATTAGAGAATTTCGTTTGAATGAAGGTAGTCAAGTCGTCATTCATCAAGTTGTCAAGTTGTCAAGTCAACATTTTTGTACAAATTATAATGGATAAAACTGCTGGTTTAGGTCATTGTGCAAAATATGAACATTTGGCATATAATCCTACGACGAAGGGCATAATTTGGTACTTGTAAATGTACATAAACCATTAACACAACGGTTAAACAGAAGATAGATCTCTCAAGAATAATTTGACGATATTTTGTCAACCAACAAACAAACAACAGGGCGTCTTATTGCTACATTAAGGTTTGGCCAGTTGCCAAAGCTTAATGTAGCTATAAGACGCCCTTCTGATAAAATTGGTAATGTCCGTCTTAACTTATCCTTGATTAATGAAAGTAAACATTTGAAGGCACCATCAGGATCACCGTCTTGCAGCTCTTTTAGAAGAGGCATATGATACAATTCTTCTCTCATTAATCTTGTTTTAGCCCACTTTGTACGGTTTGTATTGCTTCTGCTATGTTCCATAGATGCATAACCCATCATTCCAAGCAATAAAGTCCTTTTTTGTTTCCGTTTACACAGAGTACTGGCCAACGATCACAGAAAAATCTTTTAAAATTCAGAAATAAATCTGAGCGATTTTCCTTAACAATTTGTCTGGCGACTTTTTGGTCCAATTTATGGCTCCAAATAAACCTTTATTTGCATGTGCTACTAATAAAAGAGATATTGTTGTTTAAATATGTGTTTGATGGATTCAGTAGTAGTGTGATATACTAGAAACGACGACTTTTTCCAACTATTTCCTTAATTGCTGTAAAATTCTTTTTTTACTATAATCCACCGGTAACAGACAATAAAAATGTTATTTTGAACATCTTACATCTCTAAGTTAAGCTAGAAATCTAGTAAATTTAATTATCGATACAGTCTATAAAAGATATACACCCTTTCACCTTTTTTCAGTGCATCTAACAGCACAGTAGTACATTAATTCATGTAAGACCCATTGAACGTAGATTATACGAACTATTGTACTTTCCACCGTCTTATCAAGATTTACTGTTTTAATAGATAACGCCTTAAATAAATTTCAAGTTTAGATGGTAAGTACAAGTATAAGGGACTTTGTAACGCGCATCGTTTTAATATATTATCCAACTTTAACATTGCCTATTAATTACGACTCCCGTACCGAGATAGTTGCGCAGCTTGAATAACCGGTGCTGGTCCAGAGGGGTCAAAGTTCTTCAAGTTCTCACAGCGTCATCGCGTGAATCGCATGGTTAAGAGGGGTGATTTTTAGCTAAAGAGAGAAAATGGGAATTGTTAAACATTTCATTGAATGGTACGTCAGCACAATTATATAACACATGTTACCTTAGTACGTACAGAGGTAAAATTTACATAATTAGTGGGAACGAGAACTCGTATCTCAGGATGCTCTGTACACACTGAAACGATGCAAATAGTACACCGTATAAAATCAACAGAGGATTCTAGTTGCCGCGTTTATTTGATGGAATTTACTTACAAGGAACCCTTATTATACCAATAGCAAGCAAATAATGAAACACCAATTGTAAGAAAATAAATTTATTTTTTAACATAACCTCAACTGAACCATTAAATTCCTCTTACGACGTGAACCGTTGTTCGCGGAGCCAAATTTGGAAACAAAAAGAAGTCACTGGGGGTCAAATCTGGTGAATACAGTGGATGTACTAATTCAAACTTTAATTATATCACGTTGATCGTCGAAACTGCGCAGGTTTATACCCGTGCATTGTCTGGATAGTAAAGGATCCTTTTCTTTTTCAAATCAGGACTTTTTCTCTCGTTCAAGCGGTCCAATAACGACGCATAATACTTTCCTGTTATTGTTTGTTTTTCAGTCACCTTGCCGGCCGATTTCACCGTCTTCACCTTCTTCGGAGCCCGTTCGCCTTCAAGAACGCACTATTCTGACTGTTCCTTTGTATCCGTGTTTTATGTATAGTTACGTACTGACCGAGAAGCTCGTCACCATTGCGACAGACAAGCATGAAAACAGCCTCAGATTAGCGATTAAACAATTCCCTACTGATAGCAAACGCGGCACTGATCATGCAACAAGATCCAACAATTCAGTTTAAATGCTATATTGTTTGATTTGATATTATCAAAATAATTGTTTTTAACATTTTGTCAGCTATGGAGCATACGTACGGGAACCTTTTGTTTAAACGCAGAAAGCTTGTGCTAACGGTCAAATTAAATTCAACGTGAAACTATAGGTACCAATGCTTGAAGTGAATACAAAATTATAAAGTAGGATAAAAAAAAATTAAATTAAAATGTTCCCGTGCATTCATGTAAATAATCAAAGATAACAACTGAACCGACAGCAAAATATGTCAGGATCCCAAATATATATGCCGCAATTATCTGAGGGAATGGACAAAATTCGAATCTTTAATATTCAAGTAGCACGTAAAGATAATAATTTAAAACATGGATTTTCCTAATTAAACGGTAGCATACGAAGAACTAAATAAACCCGATGTGGTTTACAAAATCTCGTAATAGTGTCGGCATTGGATAAACGTTAAAACATTTAAATGACAGAATGAAAGTTCGTGAATACCAAAACAAAATTGCTGCTTTAAAAAAAAAAAACATATGAAGGTGTTAATCCATTCCCTTTGCGCTTTAGCAATAGCTTATTGTAGGACGCTATTTTGGCTTAATGGTAGGTTATACAACGCTTCCAGAAGGACGATTGTACATACACGAACTAAAGTGTCAGCTTTTGTATATATTCCCTTAATTTCTGAGATAATCGACATAATTTGAGATTTTTGTCAAATGTCGCTGTTAATTTAATGGCTCTTTTACACTTTTTAAACTCTAAAATGGTAATTCAAGTTTTATTGGATTAAGCATACTGGACCTTTTTGGCAAGAACTCAAAGAATTTTTTATACGGAACAGATCCAGAGAATCATCGATATCGTTGCCAAGTGTGATTTGTGTTATTTCGATTTTATTAAATGCAACACTCTGCATATTTTTGCTGTGAGATATTGAGTAAAACAAATGTGTAAACATTATGTCCTTTAGCAGCACGTGTAAATGATAAATATAGTCCGTTCGCACCTTAGAAATCAGTACATCTCTTACGGGAATCGTGAACACGGTTGTTAGTTTTTATTGAAATTATATTTACAGGAAGTTTAAAACTATACAGTTTATGAAGAAATAACATATGGAACATAACCATTTATTTTTCATATTTGTTAGGTTAGGTTACACAACGAAGCACCAAATTAAGTGAATTTAACCAAAATACGCTAATGATGCAAACATCGGAGATGTTTGCATTATTATGTTCCCTGGCTATGGTGGCTAAATGGCTACCTGACAATGGAAAGAGAGGATAATACTCCATAAGACCCAATACTGATTTTTAAGGTGCGAACGGACTATCGATAGATACTAATTAGAGCTCAACACGAAAGAATCTAACAATAAGTAGAGATGTTTATATAAAGACTTTCTTAAGGCAACGCATAACGTGGAGGTTACACAAAATAATAATTCACTAACAATTCCCGAGATGCTAGTGAATATTCAAGAAAAGACAAGGAACCGTTTTATAGATTGTATGAAGCAAAATGGCGTTCGCTTCGAATAGATGTGACATCGCATGCAGAAATTATCAATCAATTCAGTCAATTATCTCAACAACTGAGATAGAAAAGAATAGGGAATATTGATGAAGGTTAATATGAAGTGAAGAAAGTAATTTAAAAATATAGTAATATACAGATGTCAGCATACAGAATAACATGTAGGCTTATTTTTTTTTTACGTTAAAATATCCAAAGGCAATACTACATTGTCTTTGGATATTCTTTGTTTGAAAATCTTTTCTCTAAATTGCACAAGAATGATATTGTCATTCGTTTACGTGCTAAATATTCTGTCTACTGTGATGGTAGAGCGTCGACATTTTCTTTTGAAGAAGCATCTTGCTCTTTCGGGTTAGTTTGTGAAGTCCTATTGAACCAGTCAAAGACATTTATGACAATAGCAAGATAATTTCTATTTAACTACTACGAATACTACAAATATAATTTCATTTGAAGCATCACAACAAAACGTCATTTCTTTCACGTGCGACATAGTGGCAGTGCAAAGTTTGCGCCGATTTACAAATGAATTGTATAATAAAAAAAATTGCGACGGAAAAATATTGCATCGTGGACGAATACATTTAGTTGCCATTGAACATTCCATGACTTTGTCAACTTAAACTAACCTGTATATTTGGCAGCAGAAAGATAACAATGCTACCCCGCTCAACTTAGTAATATTGTATTGAAAAGGCCACGTCTACGTAGAATATCTTCCACGTTTACGTTAAAAGAAAATAGTGGAAAATGCGTCTTTTATAGGATACTATATATGAATTTATCTCTCTCCACAGCTTATAGAACCAAAACCTAACTTTGCTGCGGTTAAATTTTAGCTCTAATTCTAAATTAAAACCGGTCGTATTTTACTTAACTTGGAAACGTAAAAACAAATACGACTAGGTATAGAATTATATTTAATTACAATTCTCCGAGAAAGGTACCTGTGTTCGTGTTCTGAAATACTGCCCATTTTAATCTCATTAGGGGCACCCCATTTACAGTATTTTCACTAATTGGGGTCCTCTTTAAGTGTATATTTTTGCACACTCCGTTAAATTAATTCGTTCGGACCACTAACAACTCTGCCTTACTTTCCAATTAGTTCAGTTAAAATTTCAAGTGATTAATTACAAAGCAGAGGAAGTAATTGCTGTCTGCTTCCCAGATGGACGTCCTTACGTCCTGGTAGGTTAACTTTTCCCAAAAAGGTAGAATTTTAGGTTATTTTGTGAAAAGTGCCCGGTTGAGTGTAGCAAAAGTTTGTAGTTTAACTAACTATACAGCTGCCGGTCTCATTATAAGAACGGTAACAACTAACTTTAAGAGAATCACACAGGTACTTGCTTTTTTTTCCAACTTTTGGTTGGTAAGTAATACATATTATACAGTGTCTTTCAATAAAGAGGAAACACTCAAATAACTTTATTGTTCTGAAAATTAACAAAAAAAAAGCTTAGATAATTTCTTATTTGAGATCACGTGTACCATTTAGCGGTATTTTTTAATGCGTTTTTCTTCCATTGCATCTCATGCGCGAATAGAAGACCTCTAGGAGCACTAAGATTAAAGAACCATACATAACTAACAATACTAAATTTATGCAGCACTTACGTAACAAGGTTAGATATGAAAGAACTAGACCTGTAGCACGTTAGGGTTATTTTAAACAGTTATATAATACACTCCGCCAAAAAAGTATCGCATAAACTAAAAAAGGGCATTTATAAACCAAGATATTTTTATACGTTCACAAAAAGTTTGCCTCGTGTATGTGAACTATAAAAACACTAACAAAATCATGGAACATAGCTTTTTTACTTTTTTTTTTTTCTAAAAGAACACGTTTAGAAAAATGCATATGCGTAAGGTTTGTTCAGTTGTTTATTGAAAGTCTTCCTATACGGACAAATTTTAAAGTGCCAAGTCAGAGTTCTGTACCTACGCTTTTAAAACTAAAATGAGCAATTTAACTTCAGAACAAGTGGCTGTTATAGTTGCTTTAATCGAAGATGGACGATCTCAAGCATACGTTTAATTTGATGAACGTCAATCAGTCAGGTGTTTCTAGAGGCGTAACCAGATATAGGGAAACAGGCAATTACAGTAGAAGACCTGTACCAGGTCGTCCAAGATGTTCTACTCGCCAAGATGACCGCTATTTACTACTACAAGCATTACGTCGAAGACATGTAACTGCGAGACAATTGCAGAACGACTTGGCTAGAGTCAGAAATACTCGTGTGAGTACTCAAACTATTCGGAATAGGTTACGACAGAGTGGATTAAGAGCTAGAGTAGCTGTAACAGCCCCTCGTCTCACTAGGAACCACCGAGTGGCTCGCTTAAGGTTTGCCAGAGAACATGTAAATTGGAACATTAATGACTGGGCCAATATACTCTTCACAGATGAGTCAAGATTTGGTCTTTACACCTCAGATAGGCGTATCTCAGTGTACAGACGAGACGGTGAGCGCTATTCGCAGTGTAATATCAGACCTAGACCTAATTTCGCTGGTGGCTCTATTATGGTTTGGGGAGGTATCTGTTTAACAGGTCGTACAGAGTTAGTACCAGTAGACAGAAGTACACTGACTGCCCACAGGTATATAACGGACATTTTAGAAGAACATGTAGTACCATATGCGCCAATTATAGGAAACGAATTCATGTTAATGCACGATAATGCACGACCGCATGTTGCAATAATCGTCCAGGAATACCTTAACGATGTTGGTATTCCAGTTTTAGATTGGCCTGCGGTAAGTCCGGACATGAACCCTATCGAGCATGTGTGGGACCTCCTTCACAGACGGATACGAACCCAAAATGTTGCCCCAGCGGACCTGCATGGACTAGAAAATGCTCTCCGTGACGAGTGGGAGAATTTGGATCAGGCTTATATACGGAGGTTAATTGAATCTCTGCCAAACCGTATGCGAGCGGTCATAAGAGCCAGAGGTGGCAATACTCAGTATTAAAAGCTACTGTTATGACATTTTTCTTTCCAAAATTATAATTTCTTGTTTTAATAAAAATCTCAAGTATGAGTTCTTGTTTTTATTTGGCCTGTATTTTATTTAAACAATCATAGAAATTATATCTTAGAGCGCATTAAAGTATATTTACAACTTTATGCTACAAACAAAGATTATGCGATACTTTTATGATTCAAAACTAAATTATGCGATACTTTTTTGGCGGAGTGTATTAGCAATTCGTTTGGAATAAGCCTACTTTGAATACTAGCATTGTTCCGCTAATAGTCAATATCTATGGTTCAAACAAAAACTACATATTACAAGAAATAAAAAAATATTTCTGGTCACATGAATAATAATAATAATAGTAATAATATGATTTATTTCCCAACAGGATACATCCGAATACAGGGAAAATGCAAAAGAAGTATAAAAAAAGCGAATACAAAATTGCTTAGGTTAATAAGAAAAAAAAAAGAAAAAACAGAAATACAAGAAAAAAATATGTATATATATATATATTTTTTTATTAAATCAAAAAAGATATCGCACAATTGACCTACAACATTGAAGCAACTAGTCTACTAGTTGCTTGGATGCATGGATAGTAGTGCATTGGATCTTACAAATGAGTTGTATAACAAAGTGAGACAGTTAGTGTCTGTAAAATTTCTATAGTTTCTGTATATAAACCTATACATTTTATGTGCGCTGTTGATCATTTTATTAATATTACAGACAAAAGAAAGCTTCGTATCAAAGGATATGCCCAAATCTTTTACAACATTGCAGCGTTCCAATACAGCACCATTTAAAGTGTAATCATGCTCAACAGCAAAGGTCCTCCTGGCAAATGTCACGGCTTCGCACTTATTCATCTTCAATTTTAAAAAATTGCTCTGATACCAACTGTTAATATTGTCTAAATTACGTTGTATTTTCAGGCAGTCATCTATAATTTTTGTACTACCAAATATTTTCATGTCATCTGCGAGCAATAGTGAGTCGCAATCCAGGGAATCCACAATGTCGTTAATTAAAATTAGAAACAACAGTGGGCCCAAGTTGGATCCTTGGGGAACACCAGATGTGGGGGTAGATACCTCCGATTTGGTATTCCGGTACTCGACAAACCGTTTCCTTCCAATTAGATACGACTTAGAATTTGTTCGGCAGAATATAATGATCAATTTGATCGAATGCTTTTTGAAAATAAAATATATAAATATATAAACAGTATATATAACATCTACCTGACCGTGTTCATCCAAAATTTCCCATACATATTGAGTAAAGCAACACAAATTAGAAATAACCAAACGTCTCTCCACAAAACCATGTTGCTGATAAAATATGCTAGACTTAATAGAACTATAAATATCTTCATAAAGAATGCTCTCAAATATCTTGGAAAAATTGCTTAAGATGAAAATCGGTCTATAATTCTTGACATCCGATGAATCACCACTTTTATGTATCGGGCAGATGCGAGACATTTTCCAGATTTCCAGAAACTTAGCTTTCTTCAATATTAGATTAAAAATAAAATGTAGCGGATTAACAAAGGCAGCAGCACCGTCGCGGATTAAAAAGCTTGGGACTGAATCAACACCACTAAGTAAACTGTCCTTGTTTGTCCTGAGTATATTAAATATCTCCTCTTCGCTGATGTTGCGGATGTTTATATTAAGAAATAAGTCAGCAATATAACCAGATAAATTTAGATAGGATGCATTAGAGTGCTTAAACTTGTTGCCAAAAGCTGTATTATAGCTACAGGAGAATCCAATTCACATGAGCTATAGGACATTTTACCACCTCTCTTAGAGTGAATATACGACAATAATTTCTTAGGATACTGCATAATAGAAGACTGAATGTTGCAAATATATTCAGTTATGAATATATTATATGAATATAATGTTAATGATGTCGATACCATAGGAAAGCAGCGTTCTAAGCTTTGGTGGCGATTTAGATGTCATGGAGAATTGGTCCTGACGGGAGCCACAAACACATTAAAACTAATATTGACTTATATGTTAATTTATATAGCGCACCTAATTAATTGTTGTATTGAACTTCGTGTATTTTCTCATAAGTAGAAGTTAGCGATTATATTGCCTGTACCACAACTTCAACACATTATAAAGATCTCAGACCAATTAGTATTTATTCAACTCTTAGTAGAATGCACTGCTGCGTCTAATTAATAATGTTATTGGCACCCGAGGTAATCAATCACAAGTCCACTGTGCTAGTGCAGCATGATTATGACAATGCGCTTAATGTTGTGGATCACAACATGCTTTTCTCATAAGGAATTTTGGGCTCATGTATCTTTGACCGCAGACGGCGCATGTGCAGATCTAATAACATTTTCAACTTATTAATCCTTAATCTAGGTGTGCCACAAGGATCCATTTTGGGGCTCCTGCTATTCAATATATACATCGTGCGTTTACCATTTTGCGTAAGATATTCTAGCGTGAAGATGTATGCTGATTTAATTGTGTTTTATTCCGGGTTATATGATGTTTCCAGCGCAATTTCTGGCATGGAAAATATAATAAAAAAGTAATCCTACTCTCTTTGGTATTTTTTTGCATCATTCTTCACAAAAATCATGATCTTTACATGGACAACTCATTTAGGTAGAGACTGTACATATCAAAAGTTATGGGAATAGCTTGCTTAAAGTTGTTATATCCTTTTAGGCCAGAAATCTCTAAACATCGCTATGTGAAAACATGGTGGTTTCACAGTTTAATTACTGTTCTGCAGCTTATAGCCCTTGTTTGGTTGTACGTTACGTGGAAAAGGTACAGAAATTGCAAAATTCATGTTTGAGGTGTATTTTTCGAAAACGCCAATACGACAGGATTTCATGTAAATTGCGAGAATTGAATTAGCTAAGAATGCAGAGTAAGGCTATCATGGGCTCCTGCACGTATTTCATAAAAAAATTAAATGCAGATTGGATATCAATAATACTAGTATTCGCAATCGGAATATTGTAACTAAACACATCACGAAACTTCTGTTTTTCATATATTAGCTACGCATAATGATCTACCCGATAATTTAAAATCCATTTAGACATTAAGTTATTACAATCTTTTATATGTACCGGAACATATTTGCTGACGTTCGTTGCAGAATTATGGAGTAGTTTTCAGTTAATCCTTTCTTTCGGTTAGGCACTTTTTCAATTTTGAGAAGATTAGAGGTTGCAAAGGGTACGGCAGTAGAACAGAGAACAGTACTTTACTGTTCGCCTGAGCCATCCCCTTAGTTTTTTTTTTATACTCTGAAGTGAACATTTTAACACTATTTTATATAAGGAATAAAGACCTTATTATTACTATTTACGGCCAAATTTGAAACGGACACAACTTCTTTTTTATCACGGTGTATTGTAACTTTAGAACTTTCAAATGATGATTTAATTAAATGTCAAACATTATTTTATAAAATAAAATTGTCCATCCAAAAGTAAGATGATTACGTTGGAGCGAATGCAACATCTAAACACCAATTAAATTTAAAATTAACTGAAAGTCCAAGTTTGGTTATTTAACCAATAGTGACCTAATTAACTTCAGGGATGATATTCCTAAAATTTACTCTACGAAGATTTCCTTTGAGTAAGTCCGAATCCAGAGGAGACTCGCCCCGATCAGATTCCCTATCAGGTTTTCCCTCGTCTTTCGCACGAACGCCGCGCTTCGCCTCCGACCGTAGGCGAACGAAATCAGCATAAAGAAAAAGCGCCTTACAAGTTTTATCATTTATCTGATTCGCATTTACCGCGTTTATATGTATTTATCTTGCTATTGTTGCTTATACCTTAACTAATTTTTGTTAAACTTAATCATACAGATTTAAATGATATACGCTCGCAATACTGTTGTAAATCCCAAGGGAAAAAGTTAATCACATTCCTTATTAGTTTATGAGATAGGCGTAAGAGATCTGCGTGTGAAGTTAAAATCATTTGAAAGTTACCAATATCATTTTATGTTTCGTTTTCCGTTATTTTTATTGCTTTTTTTATATAAATTTAACTTGCCCCGCACAAAAGCTATCCACGAAGCCAAGACGCCCAAAGAAAAATTTAGCAGGTATAATTCCGAAGCATCATTGCTTTATCTACCCATTTAAAAACTTATCAATTAAGCTCGCACCATTTAAGCGTTGTAGCATATTCTTTGACACTTTTCTTCTGTGCATATAAAATGTTATAGGTATTGCATAATGTCGCCGTAAATTCCACCGAAAGTGTTCAAGACAGTTGCTACACAGTTAAATAGAATCAAAATAACTAATCAAATTTAACAAACACAAAAAAACAAGATTTGCAAGCAAGCCGATCTAATTTTGAGACTACCGTCTTAAGATGCTCAGATAGAAAATAATCAAACGGTGGGAGATCAGATGATCTCGGTGGCCATTTTACTGCTCCTCGAGTGACAATTGTTCCATTAAGGTACCGTATAACAATGAAAGCATTATTAATTGGTGTCCCATTCAAATATAGTAAATCCATCTTTTCACTATTATTAACGTTCTGTAGTTACATGTACTCCGGTGGATGGGGAATATCTAAACGATTATTTCTACTTTTGTAGCCCATAAATATCTAATGAAAAATAATCTTATGACGTATACTTGCATGAAAATGGCAATAAAAATACCTCAACAATAGCTATAAGACTCTTTAATGACGTGAAGAATGAATGTATTACTACAATTCAAAAAAAGTGACAGTAAAGAATAATGCTTCAACATGCCAGCCGCCTTGAAAACTCTAAGGGTTTCAATTGAATTCAATTAGTCAGGACTCTTTTGAAATCACCATTGTTGTGTATGTACAGTTACCATTCTCACTACACCATCTGGACCGCTATGAAGATCGATGACTCGTCCCAGTGCCCATTCCAGAGATGGCTGCAACTCGTCCACCAAAAGCACCATGTCGCCTACTTCCAAGTTGGTTGATGATTTGTTTCGTTTATGCAATGTGGACAAATATTCCGTCTTCCATTGTTTCCATATCTGCTGTTTCAATTTTTGCAAATGTTCAGTTCTTCACTTCAGTTCTAGTGCGTGAATCACCCAAGAAAAAATGCAAAGGATTAATAGGAAAGAGGTCAGATGATAGGATATAATGGGAGACTATTGAGACAATATTCAATTTAAATGTGATATTTTACAGATCGAACTGTTGCTTCCCAGGAGCCCTCCAAGATGCGGAGCCTTAGGAGGGATAAAATGCCAGGTTATTCCATGAAAGGTAAGTTCTGTGTTAATTCTTCCTTAATTATCTTGATTCTTCAAAAATGTGCTTTCTTGCTTAAGTTCGTTGTTAGCATCTCGGAAGCTGGTTGGATTGTCGCTGTAGAGATGTTTACACATTCTTCTTCTAGCTACGAATCTCCTAAGTGCTGCAATGAAAGCCTCTGTGGTATGTTCAAGGTGAACTGCCTTTGTCATAAAGCATACGAAGACGGCGACGCACCATTTTTTTATGTGAATTCTGTCTCGTCGATGATTGTCCCTGATAAGCATTGGACCATCGTAGTCAACGCCTGTTATGTCAAACGTATTAGCTGGTTGCAATCTTTTTCAGGGAGATTTCCCATGAATGATTGCATTTTTGTAGGTTTTGTCTTGCAGCACGTAACGCATTTTCGTATAACTCCTTTCATGACATTCTTTCCTCCAACGATCCAATATTTCATTCATTCATTCATGTTCGTGCCTTATAAATAGTTTTGAAAGATGGCTCTTTGAACTTAATAGCTATGGATGTTTCTGATTGATGGATTTGTTTGCTACTTGAATGCGTCCGCCAACACGAAGCATGTCTTCACTATCCAGAAGTGGATTTAGTGATAACATTTTGCTTGATGTTTTCAACGCACGGCCTCTTTTGAGTTGTAAAACCAATGATACGTCGAAGTTTTGTGTATAGTATGTTGCCGAATTGTGGATGCAATTGTCGACATAAATTGCATTGTTGCTCTGATGTGACTAAAACCTTTGCACGGTATGCTCTTTGTGCGAACTTGTTTGGTGTGCGCTTGTGTTTTTCTCCTTCATTCTTTTGAAGTACCTCCAGCAAATGATATTTCCTTTCTAATGTAGGCAAATCATCATCAAATTTCTTTGATATTGAGTCCTCTTATTCACGTCTAGACTCAACATCTAATTTGTGACCAGAATCTACTGATAGTTCTATAGCTTCAAGTGCGCTTAGATGTTTTCTTGTGTTGTCTATTAATGATCTTACTTTTATTTGTAATTCCTTTTCTGTAAAATGATTCTCCAAAATGTTTTTCAAATGTGCATTAATAAGTATCACCTCAAGTGCTTCACCTGTTAATGATGATCTTAAATACTGATATTTTTGAATATTTGTTGATAATTCATTGTTATGAATGATGACTTGAATGTTTCAGCATTTAACGGCCACTTTGTATATGTTGAACCATTAAGAGTGAGTAAATTTAAAGTTGGTAACTTTACCCTGGTTTTTCGTGCATGTAGATCACCGTTTGAATGAAATGAATGCTCATTTAAAATGCTTCGAAACAGTGCCAACACGTCGAAATAGCTTTCTTGAAAATTTAATCTAATATTTCTTTTGTTCTCCCGTATTGTGCAATATTACCAGTTCTATTTGTACCTTGTTGCAATTATTAAATAGTTCTTCTAACTCGTTATGTCTTACTCGAAGGTTTAATATAATCTAACGATTCGGGATTGAGTGTGTTCAACAAATGCTCCGAATCCACTCACCTAGCCTTTGTACACTGCTCTTTTTCTTTTTTTTTAAACTATATCTATCTCCTTTTCTACTGTTGGTATTGCAAAGTATCAAAAAAGGTGACAGTAAAAAATAATGCGTTAACAATAGCTATAAGTAGAAAGAAGAAACATGATCAGAAAATTATCCAAGAATGTATCACCTAAAAAATTTGTCTATTTTCGGCATTATTGCAAACGAAAAAAAAAGAAAACATTTGAAAGTACCGTCAAATGGCAAGCAACATCTTAGATAAAAAACCACCTAATCGTCTTCTTTTTTTTTCACTTTCCAAGGTGATAGAGATGTTGATTGTTTCCTGTTTATTGAAAGGCACTGTCTGTAACTAATTAAAGCAGAGCAACAAATGTGTATCATCCTTCTGAAATTATTTTGAAATTATAAAACATTACTCTTTTATAATTGCAGAAATATAGCGTTTGGCCGTTCTAAACATATATATTTTTTTAAATAAAATCAGTTAAATTAGCAAAGTAGAAGGTAGCTTTTCTACATCAATATTAATTAATGTTTTTGATGATTCGGGATGATTAAGTTCATCATCCCGATTTTCTATCTATAACGATGTATATGCATTTTGCTTGGGAAATTCGGAAAAATGCTGCAAACATCTGCCTAATTTGTGGTACAAAAGTTAAATTGCTAGTACTTTAAAATTCAGAATAAAAGTGATACGCGTGATTTCGATTTCACTCGAATCCATATACTTATTTATTTCACAATTAACGAAACACATTGACGATGCCGCAAGATTCAGTATATCTTCGCTCGTATAAGAAATGTTTCAGGAAGAGCAATCCATCCATTTGCTTAATTCTTTACTGGTTTATTTGTACCCATTTACAGTTAAACAACGAACGGAGAGAACAGCAATCTAGATAATATGTGAAATTCATGTAAATGCATTTAAATGGGCGGTAATCTTAGAATTAGAAAGGAAAGAAACTATCTTTACCATCCACATTAGACATCATCTTTAAAGGAATTATTGCCAAAGGAACTGTTAATAACACCTCCGTCTCCTTTAAAAGAAGATAAGTTGATTTATTAGCAAGAAACCTAAACACACGGATACTTGTGACAAATTTCCGCAAAAAAATTGTTCATTATGTTAGAGATAAGTACAGGGTCGACAAAATTCGATACATTTAATAGGAAACTTATATTTCTAAAGGAATTAGACAAAAACTGACCCAAGTTTCTGGTGATCGATTTTAAAGAGAAATCGATTGGTGAAATCCTTATTTTTATATCGTCCTTAATATAAGAGATACAGAGTGTTTTCTTAAAATGTGAAACTTTTAAAAACCCTGGTAACTTTTTTATTTGTGGAAATAGTTGATTTATATAAAAACTATATTAGGGCGCTTTTTGACGCAGAATCTTATGCTCTAATTTTTTTCTTTTCTAAAATTCATATTTTTTGAGATATTATCAAGACTTGTGTTTTTTATATAGAACAACCTGTATATTTTTACACTTTTGAAAAGCATATAAAATTTCCTTTAGAATGATATAACACACTTGATATTTTATTGAAACAGTTTTTAAATTATTTCTTTTTCTTCCTTTTCGATTATTTTTTTTCTTCTCTTCTCTTTTTGTCTCATTCTTTTAGAAATAACCTATATTTCTACTAAAAGTATCGAATTTGGTCCAGCCTGTACATAAATCCGTATGTATTTGTACATAAGAAACTTAAAAAATCGGTTCTTCTCCCATATCTAAATATATTATACACTCGAACATATTTAATTTCACCAAAAATTTTGGTGGTTTTTGGTGGTTGGATGCGCAACTTGTGGTATTCATTAGTCAATAACGGTTCTTTAAACACATTTGAATAGCGTCTTTTGACTTAATAATCTTACGTGTTTGTGTCGAGAACCAAACAGAATATACATTTTTAATAGGTATCCTTTCAATGCCTTTATTATTATCATTACTACCTATTGCTGGTTAGTGGTACTGGAGTAAATCGGTACCCATTTACACAAGTTCTCAACCTAACAACCCGAAAGAATCAATTGGTGAGGCAAACACAACACTTCATACTCGCAGTCGATCGCACGACTCCAGAAAGAAATGATGTACAAGTCGGGATTTTAAGTAGCAGAAAGGGCCAATGTCTAGGTTTGCAGCCAAATTTTGAATGGGAAATTATCCAGTATATAAATATAACAACGTACTCCACACATAGCACATAATTAACGTTACAAGGTGTATTGGGACCTAATCCTATTATATCCCGGTACGGAACGTCGCTAAGCTGCTTGCAATCATCGTTCACTGTTAACTGGATTTTTACCAGGCGTGCCGGTTACCGTAGTTGGACGTTAATCGAGTGATTTGAATATAGAATCATCTTACCACTCTTAGCCCATCTGTCCAATGACGTTTTTGAATTTTCGAATATAACAAGTAACAATTGACCGACCTATATCGATATGCAATTCTGCCAAACTTTATTCTGCACATTCGCAATTTCATATATAAGGTAGATAGACACTAGTGTTAATATGTTGTCTCTGGCTCCCTTGGCACGACACGTTTTTTCCTCACGTTGTGCAGCATATTACATTGAAAGATGATTTAGCTAATTGCCGGAGAAGAATTAAAGTTAATCCTTAATGCCCTATAAACAGGCTTCGAATCCGTGAGGACTATACAAAGTGATCGTACTTCTCTATAGCATTAGCTTCAGCAGTAGAAACACGTGCCCTCCTTAGCAATTTCAGCAGCGTATGGTGTTATACAGGGTGGCGCAGAGGAACGGGAAATTTTGAACGTTACAGTTGTCAGCACTGTGGAGTCGACAGTTGTTCATAGCGTCACACAATTGTTGTGAACGCATTGCCATTTAGTAATCATGGATCGTTGGACTGGTGCGGAACGTGCAGTAGCTGTGAGAGCGTTTTATTAAAATGGTGATAGTGCGACTGCCGCGCAGAGAATATTTCGACAGCATTACCAGCTTCGACGTCATGGACGTGTCTCATCTGCGCATGCGATTACAACGTGGGCACGTAATTTTGAAGAAACAGGATCTGTCTTGAGAAAGAAAGCTCCAAGTGGCATTCGAACGGTACGTACCCCAGAGAACATTGAGGCTGTTAGAGCTGCAATCGACAGCAAGCATCTGTGCTAGGGATTAAGCGACGAAGCTTACAAAGAATACTGCACGAATTACATTTCCATCCCTACAAGTTGCAGATTGTGCAACAATTACATGAACGAGACCCAGCGTCACGTATGGAGTTTAGTAGGCAGATATTGGCTAAAATTAACGCGAAAATGGACGCGAATTTCGTTGGTAACATATGGATATCGGATGAAGCCCATTTCCACCTGAATGGTTTCGTAAACAAACAGAATTTTCGTTATTGAGTCCAGGACAATCCTTGTGAGTTACACCAGCGACCACTACCTAGCGACAAGGTCACAATATGGTGTGCTGTATCATGTCATGGTGTTATCGGCCCTTATTTTTTTGCACGTGAGGATGGTAGTGCAGCGGCAGTAACAGCCGCTCGATATGTTGAAATGCTTCAAACATTCTTTACACCGAGACTGTACGAGCTTAATCTTAACATGGAAAACATGCGGTTTCAGCAGGACGGAGCACGTCACACACTGCTCGACATTCGATGGCAGCAGTTCGTCAATTGTTTGGAAGACGCATTATTTCACGTAACGGTGACATTGAATGGCCTGCGAGATCCCCTGATCTTAGCGTGTGCGACTTCTTCCTGTGGGGGTATCTTAAAGGCAAGGTGTACTGTACACGACCTGCAACGATCCATGAACTTAAGGAGAACATTCAACAAGAAATCACTGCCATTCCCCAAGATTTGCTACACTGCGCGTTCCAGAGTTTTCATAACAGGCTGTTAGAGTGTGAACGCCGAATGGGAGGACATCTTTCCGATGTCATCTTTAAAAAGTAAAGAGACACTTTTGGACATTTTGATTGTAAAAACATAAATGGCATGCTGCATACATGCACTTTCGTTAATAAATTACTAGTTTTATGAATTTATTCGTGGAAATGACGTTATTTCAAAATTTCCCGTTCCCCTGCGCCACCCTGTATATATGGTTACCCTATAACTCTAAAACAAATAAAAATCGGATAACAACATCTGAGTTTTTTTACATTATTTTCGCCTGTGGAATACACTCCTAGAGTTTAAAAGTTTTTGGTAAATATCAATATTTTTGGCATTGCTGTATGTGAGCCCATATTGCAGATGTTATAATGTAAATCAATAAATCGTTTTGATTTAAGAAGAAAAACGGATCTAGTACGTAATTATTCTATTCGATCTAAGTAGTTAATTAATAATTTAAATAATTAAAAGAAAAAATTAAATAATTAAAAGAAAAAACTAAATAATTAAAAGAAAGATCGATATCTATTCAATTTAAATAGTTAATCAAGAAATTTTGTCACTCACTACAAGCACCAACTATCGTATAGCAACTATGATTACAGAACCATCCTGTATGTTTATACTCGCATTACATATTGCTGATTCTATATTGCACACGGAGTTACGCCATGAATAGATTTGCTTTTTGGGATGTGCTTTCGAAAATACAGATCAAACAGGAAAGGGGATGAATGCGGTGGGTTTATTGACTTTGCTAAAATGTATGCGTTCGCGTCGTTGTAGTTCATTAGTAGATATTACCCTCGGTTCGCTTTCGTGTAATTCAAAATAGTTGGTTGTTATTTGTCAAGCAAACCCTAAATTGTTGTACAAATTACGCTAAACGACCTCGCCGTACGAATTACTCCCTGGAAACCAAGGATGAGTAGAACCAAATGATTTATACTGACTGCTATCCTCCGATAGAACCGTTTCCGCATCGATTTTTGCAATAAACCGAGCGTTACGAATACCAACTTTCGCCGGTTGTGCGTGTAAGTATATAGCTGGAATATTTTTGCGGTTTTTATTCGCGTGGTCTGCGTTTCTGATCTAATCCAAGCCATTCGTTACATTAATACCTAAATGCTTGGGCACCGCCTAAGTGAGAATTATCTGCACTAATGATACTCTGATGTTATGGGTGTTGGTGTACAATTTGAATTGAATTGGATACCTCGGCCATTAACTTTATAACAAAGAGAATTCCGCTAGGCAATAAATAAACTAAATTAATGTCAGGCAATCCATGTTGTTGAAATCAAATTTACAGGAATAATAAACCACATTAATTTATTATATATTTGTGGTAATGGTATTTCACCTCAGATTCTAGCTGAAGTTGATGATTCGTCGAAACCAGTTCGAATAAATGGATAAGAACGTATTTACAATGTGAGTTCACAGTATATATAATGCTCCTGGCTTAATGCAATCACGGTTAGTGCTTCGTTAATGCGTTTCTTGTTATTGCTTTAGCCACCTGCAGGTCGACAATGCACCAAAGTACATATATAAGTATTTTCGTTTATGATTACCATATGTTCGGTTTTCGTTATCATGTTTTCCGTTCTTGTTTTTCAGTTAGATGTTCCAATTGGGTGGCTCTCGTCAACTTATGGCGATACGATTTAATACTTCCTATACATTGCATTGTTTGCTGTTACATGTATAAAGAATATAATTTATTTTTATTGATGTAAGCCAGTGTCTTCGCTTTCTACTTTATTTTATTTTATTCGCAGGGCTTTTGGCTTAATATAAATAATATAAACAAAACAAGATAAACTATAGGAAATACTTTAACAATTCAAATTTAAACAGGACAAACAGCTTTCAATTTTTTTTAATTAATAGGATTCTCTTTAAAACAGTGAACATGGCTAGCTCTCCTTCCTAGAGTTAATTTAAAACTGCTTCTCTTTTAATAAATTTCAATTATTTGGGCGAGCAATGTTTAAATTTGTTAATGACAATTGCGCAACGCAATTTCTTATATTATGACATCAATAAATACGGACATATTGATATACAAATAACATATAGAACACGTAGAATAAAACATATGAAGAAGTCAATAAATTCCTTCATTGTAAATACTGTGTACATTCGAAAATATGGGTTGATCGATATAATTCAAATGATAAACTTGTTGGTTAGACCATATTTTTTTTTTAAGTTATTACATTAAGGTACTTCCTTTTATACGTAGGCTTTTAGTTTTGTGTTACGAAAACGCGAAAAATTAGATAAAACCTAAATCATCGCCCTAGATGCTTAAGATCTGGGCCGTGAAAGAAACCAGATACTCGCAAATTTTCAATTATATCAGTATCTCAAAAACTAGGATTCATAGGTTGGGGGAATATTGGAGACAGTTGACGTGGACGGAAGAGAGGTATCCAAGAAGGCAATAATATGCAGCTGTTCCATTGAAAACTAAACTTGTATTGTGTACAGCGTAAATTGAGCAGCCTATATATACTTGAATATAACTTCATATTGTGCCAAACTTGCCATTGCTTATTTCTTATTTGAAAACTTTTCTTCTAAATGGTTCAGGAAAGAAATTACCTTCTACCCACGTACTAAGCCGACACGCAATATACAGTCTTATTCGGATATAGTACGAAAAAAAAAAATTAGGTGAAAGAAACGTATGAGTAATGCCTAAATACAAAATATTATGGTTCTATGTGCACGTAGTAATGAGAAAATGATTTTTCTTTATTCGAGTCCGACTCTGTCTTAGTTAACATACGGGAATCACCGGCAGTCGCTGAAGCAGCGTTCGGATATCCATTTAGTATGCACATAGCATTCACCGTCATTACACGCAATTGCAATGGCATCCTATACGAATATCGAATACACCGATATGATTTTGATTTATGGCGAAACAGGACAAAATAGTCTTGTGGCAGAAAATTTGTACGCGGAACGGTTTCCCAATCGGCGGCATCCATCATCCGAGACAATTGTGAGAACCGTGTATCGACTTCGAGAAACAGGATCAGTAATTCCACGTTTCGAAGGTGGAAAGGTTTCCACAATGGATTGGACATGGAAGTCGTACTCCATGGCCACCTCGTAGTCCCGATCTAAATCCACTAGACTTTTTTCTGTGGGGATACATGAAAAGCTTGGTATATGATCGTCGCCCTGATATTGAAAATGTCGAAGATCTGCGAAATCGCATTTATGTTGCAGCTCGACGCATTCGCGAAGACATGGTAAATTTTACTCGTGTGCATAATAACTTTCGTCGCCGAATTGATGCCTGTATTAGAGCTCACGGTGGACATTTCGAAAATTTTTTACATTAATAAATTATTTTGTCCTGTTTCGCCTAGATCGGTCCTTGTTAGGACCACCACAAATTTCATAAAAAGAAAAAGAATGTATAACTACAAATAACTCAAAACCCGACATTTCGGATGCATTAACTTTAAACATTAAGAACGCAAATCATATGGTTATCCGCATATTCAATGTAAACACATAAACACTTCGACATCAGCTGTACGACAGACTAATGCATTTCAATAGACTATTCACTATTCATAGCATCTACAATGCTTTATCGATTTTTATTTGCATCTGGGTTAACTTTGATTCATCAGCGGTATTTGTATAATATAGGAGAAACAAAGATATGGACCGGCTTTACCTGCATTTTGGGCCCTAAAATTTCAACAAAATGTATATGTTACAAATAAATTTCTTTTTAAATTTTCAGTAACACGTTGATAGGTAGTCTTCAGATTTCGGTAGCTTACGTGCTATTTACAGGTAACCCTGTATATGTATGTCCAGTTAGAATAGTAGCTGGTAACAAGTTTCTTCCAACTATTAAATAAAATTGTAACTTGGCAATGAATAGCTGCATTGTATCACTTCAAGGATAAAGCTACGTAATGTATTATACCAGCTTTTGTCTGTTTTGTGAAGAATGGTATGTTCGAAATATAAAAAAAAGAAATGCGAAAGAAGTTGAGTACTTCAGAAAAGTACATCTAATACCAACGCTCATTCTTAAATTTAATAGTCCCTATATCAGACAGCTCTGTATGTATGACATGGCGCCGTACCACAAATCAACCCTACAAAACTGATTTTATGCACCTAGTCCATATTTTGTTGGTATTTTAATTACGTATTATTCAGTTTTATTGACATCATTCAGTACCGGCGGCTCCAATCAGCGGGGCCCACTATATATATATATATATATTTCTTTCTAGATTTACAATAGGTGTCAGGGTTAAACGCCAATAAATAATTTAAATCTGCTTAAAATTGTAATGAAACGGAATTTTCATCAGAAAGTACCTTATCGGAGATCGCCGAATGAATCAAAACAACCGGCGACATTTGTTTCATGTATCTTTCAAACAAAAACCGTGGACTATATCTTGTATTTGTTTTATTTCGAAAAAAGCATACACGCAATTGTATTGTCTCTACCAAGATTCTTCATCTGTAAAAAACAACTTATTCCCTTCTCCCGATTCTCGATAAAGCCCGAAAATTGTCGACCGAACACGAACGTGTAACAACCTTTTTGACGAGTTCTTCTTTAACCTGATATCAATATAATAATGAAATAATAAAAGGCAAATAATGTACAAGGTAATTAGGTAAATGAATACAAAAAGGAATATTACAATTTCTATTTGTAAGTATTATTGGATGGCCTATTATCGGAACGATCAATTTTAAGGTTTTCAACTCGTCGCAAATCACAATCAAGCTTAAGTACTAAATGTCGCGAGTAATTACGAAGAAGGTAATGAAATTTAAGTGAAACAAAAGATATCGTTCATTCCAAGACAACAGAGTGATACAGAGTGAACAGAGGGAGAAAAATAGGATGAAAGGGTAAAAACGTGCGCGTTGTCTATTATCAAGTATTGCACGAGTATTCCACATGGTTTAAAATAAATGTAGGTGCAGTGGCAATTACGGATAGAGTGGAACTGTTATTGACAAAGTATTTAAGTCAACCCAATTATAGGGACGATAAGAGAATCTATCTAACAGATATGTTACCAAGCTTAAACTAACTGAGAAAAATAGGAAGGATGGATTCAAACGAGCGAATAACTAAAATGCAAGAAAGGTTGCATAATCGATTAACAAAATGATTATTGCACGATCTATTCTAGGATTTAAAATAAGCTACAGTAGTTTAAACGATGGGGTAGGCAATATACAAAGTTGTTTATATAATCAATTTCTTGTATGATTTTAATTTATTATTAATTTATTATGAGTGGAATCAATTAAAATAAAATATTTAATAAAATAATTTTTCAAATTAATTTCAAAACTGTTAATTTTCGATTCGGCTTCAATTCAATAAATCGACCATGTAACATTCTATTTTTCATCTATGGAGATAGATTACTAGAGGCAAGATAAAGGATATCAAATGATATCAATTGATATCGAGTAACTATCGACGGAAAATGGGAACAAAATTATGAACATATAGTAGCCGTCAGAAAGTGGGCAACAAATGGAAATACACCTACCTACATATAGTTCCATGAAAAATCGATTCCAGACTAGATTTTCGACGAAAATACTACCAAAAAAGTTGTCTAGCAAATAATAGCAACTTTTAGTTGTTATTTTAAATAAGTGCGTTGAGATGTATTAAACAGTTTTCGTTCATGAAATTTGAATCAATCAGTTTAATTAAATGACAATATCAACAACTGCCAAAAATAATATACACCTACTTAAAGTATAAAGCTACGTCAACTAACACAGTAAAAAATACTTTTTTTGTTACGTATCTAGTACAAATTGTGCATAGCTTTAAGAAATAACAAAAAATAAATTTCGAATGAATTGAAAAAGAATTTAAATTAATTGTACAATTTGAAAATAATTTAAAAAATAATCCACAGCTATCTCGTTTGCACATAATGACCGTTAATTTTTAATAATTTTCATGATCTGTTTAATACAATTTATGGCACTACAAATTTGATGCTACGTACTTCACAAATGGTTAGGTATCGTATGTACACGGTGGGCCAAATTCGATACTTTTAATAGGAGACATATTTCTAAAGGAATTAGACAAAAACCGACTCAAGCTTCTGGAGCTCCATTTTAAAGAGAAATCGATTTATCAAATCCCTATTTTTATATCTTCCTTAATATAAGAGATACAGAGTGTTTTCTTAAAATGTGCAATTTTTAGAAACCCTTGAGATTTTTTTTTGTGAAATACTTGATTTATATAAAACATTGTAAATTATATAAATTAGATATTTATATAATTTATATAAAAAAATACTTGGTTTATATAAAACTGTATTAGGGCGCTTTTTGACGTAGAATCGTACGTAGAAGGGATTATGCTATAATCCCTTTTTTTTAACTCATATTTTTTGAGATATTATCAAGACTTGTGTTTTTTTTTATATATAGAACAGCCTGTATATTTTTACACTTTTGAAAAGCATATAAAATTTCCTTTAGAATGATATAACACACTTGATATTTTATTGAAACAGTTTTTAAATTATTTGATTTTCTTCCTTTTATATTATTTTACGATGGCTGTGGATGGTCGTAAATAAGCAAATAAAAAATTTTAATATTAAATGTTATAAGTAGAGCTCCCCAACCGCGTGGCGCACCATAGGCGTCGATAAGGAACATAAGTAAAGTACATAAAAACAAAAGAAATAAAGAATTTTAAAACGCTTACTTTTGTAATTAGCCGTATACAATGTAGTGGGTGTTAATGCACAAGAAAAATAGTATTAGTCAGCACACGAGGAGGTAGGCACATTAAAACTGTTACCGTAAGCGCAATCCGATTTCTCAAACATCTGAAGCATTAGGAATGTTTCCACAATCGTTTCTTTCAAGGATGTTCGTCGTTCTGAAAAAATGTTTTTATATCTTGAAAATGAACGCTCGACGTCTAATGATGTAATACACGCGTAATTAAAATAATCTTTGAATTTAGTCACCGGATCAGTAGAGTTACCTTCCCAAACTTGTCTTAACCTGCTAAAATTTGTATCTTTCTTCATAACACTTTCAAAATTTCTTGTAACGATATCATTTCTTTTGTTATTTATACAGTGCAGGAGTGTATTAACGTCATCTAATATTTGTACTGACTCCGTCAGGGACAGTGCACTATTTTGTAATTTATTTATTGCCTCAAGTACTTCTCTATAATTGTTGTAAACGGTTTGTAAATCTGCTTCAACGGAAATATCTTGGAATTTATCCTGGCTTTCCTTAATAGCCGCAGATTCGTTGGGATTGAATTGTAAGACGACTGATTTTATTTGCCGGAAGTATTTAAAATAATAAAACGCTGCCTTCAGCCATGTCCCCCAACGCGTAAGAATCGGCTCTGGTGGTTCGGGAATACCGGGACACTGTTTATGAAATTCACTGGTACGTTTGGGAGATTTGAGAAACACTCGTTTCGTATTTGTTATTAATGCATTTACCTCAGGGAAATTTGCACGAATAGTTTCAGCCACAATATGCAGAGCATGAAGTTTATAAGTAATATGTAACATCATCCCATAATGTTCTTGAAGAGAACGACCTACACAACGCATTGTCGCGGCACCATCGGTCATGAAAATTAATACTTGAGTAGTGGCAATTTCAAATGTTTGTAAAGTATCAACGACTACGCTCTCGATAGCGTCGGCAGTACACGATTTTAGTCTTTTACTAGCTAATAAAATTCTCTTTGTAGGTTGACGAGGTTCCAGTATACGTACAATCACATTCAAAATAGAATGTTTTTTACGGTCTGTCGTTTCGTCAATACATAACCACAGTAGTTCATTTTTTATTGCAGATCTGATCCTGTTTTCAATTTCGGTACGTACACTTGGCACACATCTCCTTAAGCTTGTTTCCGACGGTAACTCAAAGTCTGGATTATATTTATTCCAAAATTCACGGAATGGTTTCTTCCTGAGTAAGGAAAACGGTAAATTACACGCAGTCAGCATATAAAATAAATCAATTATAAATTGAGTTGCCTCAGTCGGTGATACACCCAGTTTTTTATTTTTGTGTTGCTGACTATTTACATGTCTTCTACAGCCATATTTATCATTGCACATCAGAGGTATATTACAAATTTTACATATAATCTTACTTCCATTATATATTAAGTCAGGAAATTCTCCACAGAACTTTTTCACTTTGTCGGCCTGTGGGCGTTTCTTACTACGCGCGTCCGCCATACCGTCACAGCCCGATCGCATACGGTAATAAACTACCGAAATGCGATGCGAGTTATTTGCTTATATATTACATTACATATCCCTCCGGCCACGCCCGGCGGTACGCCTTCTGACTTGCCACGCACTTTGGGGAGCTCTAGTTATAAGTAACAATTCAAACTAAAACTAAACTAAGGAAACTGGTAATAAATAACGTTACTGATAAGGAATTAATAGGGTTTATTCGGTAAAAATTTATGATGTATTGAAAATTTGAAATTAATCATGACTAAAACTAAAATAAGTTGATTTCTAAAATTCTTACCGACATATTTAAACGAAATATTTACAGAATATACCTTTGTTACCAAAAGATACGTAAACACGACTCATTATAGCACGTGTTCGAATTGTCCGCCGTTCTGTTGCAAACATAATCGACACCGTTTTCTTACACTCTGAGCTGAATTTATCAACTCGAGCGGAGATAGAGAGTCCAACGCTTGTAAAGCTGCAGCTTCTAATTCCTGTCTTGAATCGAGGGAATGTTTAAATATAAGATTTTTAATTCTTCCCCAAAGGAAAAAATCCAATGGGGTGAGATCAGGTGACCAACCTTGCCAGCCAGACTTGCCGGCCAAGGTATCGGTCCTATATTCGTATTTCGTCTACGAAAGATTCAATAAATTGTCGCAAAATTTGCAAATACCTTTCAGAGTTTATATGTATAATATGTCGGGTTATTTGTAGTTTTCCCTAAAACAGCAATTTCCTCTAATTCTTTGTCTTTACTTTGAGCCACGCAATTTTTATACCTTGGCTTTTGAAAGGATCCAAAATCTATTAAATTTTTCTTTAACCTTGAGAAAATGCCTCTTGAATGGTTGTTGTCTTTCAGGATATCGCTCATAGTAAATGTTACATGCAGCTTCCGCATTTTCACCTGCTTCTATAAAACACTTTAACGTATCGTGTTTTTCATAGTTTTCATACATTTTTGAATTCTTAGCTAATGAAAACACCAGTAATATAAATGAAAACTGACATTTCGAAACATTTAGACAATATAAAATAAATTAAAATGTATTGATTAGTTACCATCAAATAAAAAACAAATAATTTAGAAACCGTTTAAATAAAATATCAAGTGTGTTATATCACTTCAAAGGTAATTTTATATGCTTTTCAAAAGTGTAAAAATATACAGGGTGTTCCATATAAAAAAATATATTGATAATCTCAAAAAGTATGAGTTTTAAAAAAGAAAAAGTTAGAGCATAGGATTCTGCGTTAAAAAGCGCCTTAATTTAGTACTTATATAAATGAAGTATTTTCAAAAATAAAAAAGTTACAAGGGTTTTTAAAAATTCCACGTTTTAAGAGAACGCTCTGTATCTCTTATATTAAGGAAGATATAAAAATAGATACTTCACCAATCGATTTCTCTTTAAACTCGATCTCCAGAAGCTTGGGTCAGTTTTTGTCTAATTCCTTTAGAAATATAAATTTCCCATTAAAAGTATCGAATTTGGCCCACTCTGTACATGTGTTTATGATAGCTAAATAGCTAAAAGATTATATTAATTAAACATTATTTAACATTTATTTATTAAATATATACAAGTTACATCATATAAAACTAATCAGAGCTTATCTGTTCATTTATTAATTAAAACCTTTAATCTATTAATGTTGAATTAACCGGTCGTTGTTTTTTACGATTTTATTACAGCCTCTATTTTTAGGGCAACAGTCAGCTTTTTGCGTATCTTACGATGTTAGTTGTGCTAGTGTAACTGAAAATTAAACAGGTTGTTGTGTTAACAAAATTGACATATTTAAATGAACCTGTTATAATTAACTCTTTATAATAAAATTCGAGAAAGCAACGAAATTAACAAAACAAATAAAAATAAGAGAAAAGAGTAATTGACACTTAAGAGATTGGAAATTGCTACGATTACGTTGCCTAGTACCGAGCTCACTGAATTAAACCGGCGTCACAGGACACAAGTTGATGCTCTGCCCTGATAATAACAATAATTATCAAAATATTTATGGCCGCATATCGTTAGTTGAAGTACGACATACGCGGTATCGTTGGATTCATATCATTTTTCCAGAAGTATAAAAAATACAGGGCGACATCGGAAATGTAACCGAACTACTGCTAACTAGAATAAAAATCGACCTACTATACTAGAAGACTCTTCTGTATTTTAAAAATTAGCTTCGAGGATGCTTTAGGACCTGCGTAGAATGTGTGAGTTGCACATCCCCAGTTGATACATTTATTGATGATATTTTAAAAACGATCAAGCTAGATCCAAACAGGCCAATTGTTACATTTACTCACTAAACAATTACATTATAATGTAATATCTATTTTAATAATGCCAAAATAATAAAAAAAGAAACGTACATAAACTGGAGATCTTTCGTTATCATTGTGTACCGAGGAATGTCTGCGAGTAAATAGGATGGCTGCCGTTTTCTTTCTTTTTGGATAATATATAGGAAACAATGTTTCGATACAGCAAAAAGCGTCTATACTACAACCATGCACAAGTTACGTAACACATACAGCTAAAACTACTCCTGTTTATTGCTAAACAACATTGTGTTGATGTATATATTCACATTATAGAAATGAATATTTGTTTGTAGACAATTCAAGTTGAGCAAAAAGGAATGCTACAATGTAATCTGCAGCATATACAAAGGTATATATTATAATTACACGAAGTCTAGAATTGGGAAGAGACTTTACCTTACATCTTTTTGAATTTAAACTTGTTGCGCTATAATCTAGAGCATCCTCTCACCTTCCAAAACCAGATAATTCAATATATTTCCTTTACAGCGTTAGCGTTTCTCAAATAAACAGGTAAATATAAAAGAAATGTCAATGTCGATAATATTAGCATAGTTTTGTATATAAGTCAGTTGAAGATCTATACTTGTAACACTGGGGACGCAATTTTGAACAAAGTATAATTTTTACACAATTTCGTACCTGTTTATGTTTAACATTTACACAAATTTCAATGTTTTGCTTGGTACAGCTGCCCGTTTACGATAAGTATATATATGTACTCTCAAATTCAGCATTTAGACGCAATAATTTCATATATATAATAATTGCAGTTAGTGTTACAAATAACAGAGGAAACTTACCGTAGATGTCCAAACTTTTTGTACTTTTACTGACGACTTGTTGGCCGGTTTCGAACTGGATTTTGAATTCGATTTCGTTATCGATTGTGATTGTCGTTGGCTCTGCTCCATAATCTGATGGATAAGATCTAATCGCTGTTTCGTTAGTCCATCGTTGCTTCCTCCGTTTGTCGCCTAACAAGTATATAAATAAAACAGAGAATGTCAATGTTAGTGTATAGAGGGGATTAGGATTTAGAGTTGACTGCCACGTTTGAACGAGAATATTTTGCTTCCGGATCTTCTTCGTAGTTGCAACTCGCCAAAACGAACCAACGTAAGCACACGCACAATAAGATTAGCAAATAATATGGAATTACTTGGAGGTATTTTTGTGAGATTCCGTTTTCTTATAGGAAAATTGTGTGAAGAAGGAAAGAATAAAAACAATATAACTCTATTAAAGCGATACAACTAAACCACCCACCATCTTTGTAGAGCTCTCTGATCGTTATACCTATCTTTAGTTCTAATTTTCGAACGATCAACATTACTTTTTTTAATTCTTGTGCGCTTTTACATGGAGCATCTTACTTTATTCGAAATCTCAATGATACCCGGGTGATCCCATACCATTTACTAAGCCCTATGCATGTGAAATGTTGGGTCATTATGTTTAAAATGAATAAACGCTGTGCAGTCTCGCAGATGAAATGTACTTGATATCCACGAAAAACGCAATATTTATAATAGTATTGAAGTAAGTGTAGTGTGGTGTGATGTATATACATACGCGCACGTTTGAATGCGCTTCAATGTGTTAATAAGATTTTTCTATGCATAATTGTATCGTATCGGTCAAACAACCTACGATGCTTACACTTGTGGTATTGAAATATAAAGTTAGGTTGGCGATACTTGCAATTAATACACTCCGCCAAAAAAGTATCGCATAAACTAAAAAAGGGCATTTATAAATCAAGACATTTTTATACGTTCACAAGAAGTTTGCCTCGAGTATGTGAACTATAAAAACACTAACAAAATCATGGAACATAGCTTTTTTACTTTTTTTTCTAAAAGAACACATTTAGAAAAATGCATATGTGCAAGGTTTGTTCAGTTGCTTATTGAAAGTCTTCCTATACGGACAAATTTTAAAGTGCGAAGTCAGAGTTCTGTACCAACGCTTTTAAAACTAAAATGAGCAATTTAACTTCAGAACAAGTGACTGCTATAGTTGCTTTAATCGAAGATGGACGATCTCAAGCATACGTTGCTAATTTGATGAACATCAATCAGTCAAGTGTTTCTAGAGCCGTAGCCAGATATAGGGAAACAGGCAATTACAGTAGAAGACCCGTACCAGGTCGTCTAAGATGTTCTACTCGCCAAGATGACCGTCATTTACTACTACAAGCATTACGTCGAAGACATGTAACTGCGAGACAATTGCAGAACGACTTGGCTAGAGTCAAAAATGCTCGTGTGAGTACTCAAACTATTCGGAATAGGTTACGACAGAGTGGATTAAGAGCTAGAGTAGCTGTAACAGCCCCTCGTCTCACTAGGAACCACCGAGTGGCTCGCTTAAGGTTTGCCAGAGAACATGTAAATTAGAACATTAATGACTGGGCCAATATACTCTTCACAGATGAGTCAAGATTTGGTCTTTACACCTCAGATAGGCGTATCTCAGTGTACAGACGAGACGGTGAGCGCTATTCGCAGTGTAATATCAGACCTAGACCTAATTTCGCTGGTGGCTCTATTGTGGTTTGGGGAGGCATCTGTTTAACAGGTTGTACAGAGTTAGTACCAGTAGACAGAGGTACACTGACTGCCCACAGGTATATAACGGACATTTTAGAAGAACGTGTAGTACCATATGTGCCAATTATAGGAAACGAATTCATGTTAATGCACGATAATGCACGACCGCATGTTGCAATAATCGTCCAGGAATACCTTAACGATGTTGGTATTCCAGTTTTAGATTGGCCTGCGGTAAGTCCGGACATGAACCCTATCGAGCACGTGTGGGACCTCCTTCACAGACGGATACGAACCCAAAATGTTGTCCCAGCGGACCTGCATGGACTAGAAAATGCTCTCCGTGACGAGTGGGAGAATTTGGATCAGGCTTATACACGGAGGTTAATCGAATCTCTGCCAAACCGTATGCGAGCGGTCATAAGAGCCAGAGGTGGCAATACTCAGTATTAAAAGCTACTGTTATGACATTTTTCTTTCCAAAATTATAATTTCTTGTTTTAATAAAAATCTCAAGTATGAGTTCTTGTTTTTATTTGGCCTGTATTTTATTTAAACAATCATAGAAATTATATCTTAGAGCGCATTAAAGTATATTTACAACTTTATGCTACAAACAAAGATTATGCGATACTTTTATGATTCAAAACTAAATTATGCGATACTTTTTTGGTGGAGTGTATTTCGAAGCAACGTGTTGATAAGAAAATTAGTAGTGACAAACTGGTCTTTTATAAATAGCAAACCTTAGAAGTCGATGTGAATGTGGTTTATTAAAGTGATAGTGTGCGTCTAAACGAGAAAAGTAGATAAATGAAAGACATTGATCAAAAAAAAATTAATGCAACCATTTTTTTTTTTCAAAATTGGTTCAACGAACCAGTTTATCGTCTTAATAAATGATTCTTGTAATAAATTAATTTATTGATGTAAAAATACATTTATTAATGTTTAAAGAAAAATCCCTAAGATTTACTTAAATTATTATTTAAAATTTAATATTTATTTATTTAAATATTTATTTAAAATTATTACTTCGATAAGCGTAGTTTATTGTTATAATAAAATCATCAGTTAATGTAATCATTTGTTGTGTTGCTTTAGCAAAACAAAGTGAACGAACATGATATATTGGATTCATTTTTTTCAGTGTGAGTATAGGCGTCTCACGAGGAACTGCAATGAAGCAGTAGAAGGTATCTGCATGAAGAGCATTGGCTTTCGGTTTACGAGAGTTTATGTCCTCGCGAAGTTTTCCAAAATTTTATAACTGTTTTTAAATACTACTTAGACAAATGCTTTCCGCTAATTAGACGTGAAAAAGGCAACCGTAATAAATCTTGGGTTACGTCTAATTTTAACTTTTTAATTTTAATTTTAATTTTAGGAAAAAAATATCCGACTTTAAAGCCTAATTATCTCGAATATTAACAATTTTACAAAGAAATGATCGTTGCAACGGAGAAACAAAACAATGACAACTTTAGTTTATCATCTCAAAACAAAACTAAAGTAATTTGGTCAGTTATCCGTAATAGTAGGCAGAATTATATAAGTGACAAGAAGTTGTTAGATAATTTTCCCAGCGGGTTAGAATTGTGTAATGCTTTCAATGATCATTTTTTAAATTTTGCTAGTAATATTGTTTCGATCAGTAACTATTCTTCTGTTGATTTTAGTTTTATTAATACTAATTTAAAGCATATTAACCATTCCTATTTTAATCATCCTGCAGTTGAAGGTGATATCTCCAAAACAATTTGGAAATTACGTTCATCGCATAGTGCTGGAAATGATGAAGTCGATTCTTTCATTATGAAAAGTTCAGCTGAGTACATTGTGTCTCCGTTAACCTACTTGGTTAATTTGTCTTTCAGAAGAGGAATTTTTCCATCTTGTTTAAAAATTGCGGATATACAACCGATCCTCAAGAAAATAATAAAAAATAAAAAATAAAAAATAAATATCTACTTTTTCGAAATTAATTGAAACAATCATGAACAGAAATATTATATCTTATTTGTATAAGTTTAATCAAAAAACCAACACGGCTTTACACATACTCAATCAACTAATACTGTTCTGTTCAATTTAATTAGTAGCATTCATAAAACACTTGATTCTGGGACGCCTTGTGTGGCGATACTCATCGATTTTGTTATATAAGTTAGAAAGGTATGGCAACAATGGAATATGCGAAAGATGGTTTAAATCATATCTAACTGATCGCCAGCAGAGATTCGTTTGTGATGGTGTTCGTTCGGATGCATGTAGTGTTGCCAGAGGAGTGCCTTAAGGATCTATCGTTGGACCAACTTTATTTGTGATCTATATAAATATTCTATATAAATATAATTAAATTCGAATGCACTTAAATTATCGTGCGCTGTCATATGAGATATATTTTGAAAGTCCAGCAATCCTAATAGTTGTCGCAAATATTCTGATCCTTTACCGCTTCTATCAATCCCATATATCCAGTTTCCATTGAGGATAGGGTTACAGATCGCTGTTTCTTTGCTTCTTCACAAAATCGGTCCACCACAGAGGACATATCCTGTATAATATCCATCTTCGATATAACTCTTCTCAAGGACACGAATGAAACCTTTCAGGGGGTCATCAGCGCGTTCATATTTCATTCGATAGTCGGATATTCTTTTGGGCATCTCAGCGCGCGTTTAGCGGCAGTCGAGTGAGCTTTATCATGACAGTTATTAAATAAGCTTAAATAACTCACTTGAAAAGCAATATCTGGGCGAGTAGCAGTTGATAGATAAGTCAACGCTGCAATGAGTTTTGTGTACGGCAAATTCCGATCCTCATCAGTGCCTCGTCTCAGTTTGGAATTAACAACCGGCTGGCAGTCAATCACGTAGAATCGTTTCAAGACAACTTGACGTTAATCCGCTTAATGCAAGAATACTTCTTGATTGACTTAAATATTTACTTTTGTTTATATATATTCGATATTATCGATTGATTTTTCATATAATGACGATTACGTTTGGTAGAAAATAATATTGGTTTCTCCGCCACAAAACTACAAGTTAAAATACTTCAAAAACAACTAGATATGTAATTGGGGAAATTCTTGCACAATGGAGGTAGAATGTTATCAATAACACAACTAAAAACATACTGGGTGTCCTATTTAAAATAGCAATCCGAAGAATGAAATGTTTAGTGCATTGTCAGAGATGATCAAAAAGTTCTCTTGTTCTAATAACACTGGCCAACAAATTTCAACCTTTGATTTCGCCATAAAATAATTTATACTCATTTCAATAGAAAACATATAAATATTTATTTTAATCAATGGTAGAAGCTCAAGTTAGCTTGATTTTTTTATATTTCAATGGAAAGGTTTTTTAGATTAGATCATAATTTAATGTATATTTCAAATTATTATGATTAGAAATGTGAAGTAATGCTGCTCCGTCTCTTATAAACAATATCTACAGCATCTCTTCTTAACATCCAACAGTAATCTGCTAACATAACAGGATTCCATTTCCCGCGATACCGTTTTTTCATTCCCATGATGTCTTGGTGGAAGCGCTCACCGTGTTCATCGCTAACGTCGCCCATATTTTTCGGACAAAAATCCAAGTGAGAATGTGCGCTTTAAGGAACATATTATTGCCAGCAGCGTGAAATGCTTGTGACATATCCATTACTAAAGTTTTATAGTTGTCAGCTTTTTTGTTTACCAAGAAATTCGTGAAAACTTGTACCATGGAGAGCCAAGCTGTTTTTTCCTTCGCTGTTAATTTGGTTTAAAAAATTTCCTCATTTACTATTTCTCGTATGCGAGGTCCAAAAAAAATACCTTCTTTCAGTTTCCCTTGTGTTAATTTTAGAAACTTTTCACGAAGGTATTTAAAACCTTCACCTTCGAGATCCAGTGCCTTTACAAAGTTTTTAATGAGCCCAAGTTTCACGCGGAGAGGTGGTATTATGATCTTTTCTTTTTCTACTAGAGGCCGATGTTGTATATTGTCTTTTCCTAGTATAAACTGCTGTCGTAGTGGCCACTCTTGCTTATGGTAATGTTTTTCCCAAAGACATAAAAAGCAGTATTTGGTGTAACCAGTTTGCATACCCAAAATAATTGCAATGACTTTAAAATCTGCACAAATATTCCAGGAATAGTCTTTGTACTTTATCTTTTCTAATAAAATTTCAGATTTTCGTAAGTTTCTTTTATAGAAACAGCACGACCTATCGGAATAGAAGGATAATGGTTTCCATTATGCAACAAAACTGCTTTTAGACTGGTCTTTGATGAGTCTATGAATAATCTCCAAGAACTGAGATCATGATGTATTCCAAAAGCTTCAGAAAGTTTATAAACATTATTACCGGCCATACTATAAAGGCATTCTCTCTGTAACCAGAGCTAAGCCAATGTTGCCGCTTTTCGAATCATTTTTTACTTTACATATGCTGTTCAATTTCATCAGTTACTAACTTAGGGTAGAAACCTTGTTAATCAGTGTTATATATCTATAATTATTACCCATCATGGAAAGTAAGTATCAAATATTATGCATGCTAGAGTTATTTTTGCAGAGCATTGCAAATAATATTATTTTTCGTACTTATTTCGAAAACCTTCTTTCTTTAATTTAATTTCTGCTACTAATATATATTTGTGATTTCTGCATAGGGGACAATAATGTGCAAATTATTAGGTTGGTAATAGTGAAACAGTACAGTAGTTAGCCGTACTCGTTGTATAAGACATATCAATACCATTGTAAGGAACAGACAACATAAATATGTAGATTAAGGTTTGGTATACAATTTCTTTGAGCACTATCTATAGGGTGGCAAAACATCGGTGTGTTTGAACAGTGATGCGCAAAATACTGTCAGTCTTCATCTCGAGCATTATTAACATTACGGCGTCTCACACAGCGACCAGTATCGAGACCAAGAAGTTTTTGAATTATAGAAATGATCTTACTGCTACTGCAGGACTGGGTATTTTGTCAAAATTTACGGATCCACAATTCGCATATTGCGTGATCGCGGATTCTTGCATTTCAGTCCACTAATCTGCGATAAAATCGGTCTCATATCGTTCCGTACGACGACGACTCGATCGGGAAATATATGTTGGTATTACCGAGTTATAATTTTTCTAGGGCTAACGGTCGAGCCATATACAAAATATAAATAGCACCGAGATAATTTTTTTTCTGTATTGTACGGCATTAGAGTTTGCGTGTTTGGGTAAGTCTGTGCTTGCTAAAATTGTTCTATCTTGTTTATGTTGAGTCAGCATTACTGCGTATTTTTTAAGGTTCATCCTCTTACACCGCAAGGTTGGTTTTATGTCAAACAAAGATAGTGAAATGTATGGTTATAGGACACGTGACTCAAAATTCGAATTACAAGTCGAAAAGCTTGAAATTGGAAGCACAATCAAAGACGTTTATCGGGATGCCGATTGGATTCAAAATAGATATAATTTATTCGAGATAGTGATTGTTTTTGACCACTGCAAATTTCGATAATTTTACCTTTCCGAAAATACTTACGTAGCAAAACTTGATCGGAATATTTTGCTTTTAGAAGTAGCATAATGCAAGCGATGTAGGGACCTAATTGAAGCACTGACTCCATTTCTTATCTACGAAGTTCGCTCTACAAACAGCTATACAAACTTAAATTTTATTGATAAATAAGACAACTTTCTAACGAACGGCGAAATTACACTGAGATACGCCTAAAATTATTCTAAAGATTGTTATAGGGAGATATTACAGTAATTTGTTTCAGCAGGCGAGAAAAATTTACAAAAAATAAATTACTATAACGTCGCCGTCAGTTGGACTTAATGTATTCGTGGCGGTAATGACAGCCAACCACGATATTGTCTAAATAACTGCTGTACTTTACCTATGGTGTGGGAGTTCTCTATTATCAAGACCTATAGAAGGATCTCGCACTGTTAACCAATCGGAATGTTACAAGTAGCTCCTTTTTACAAACAAAGATTGTATACTATCAAATTATTTATAAAAGTAGTTACATGGAAAACAAATCACAAATTTAGTGATTTTTCGATTTTGCAAATGCTTTTGTTAGTTTAATTTGTTTAGCGTATATGATGCTTATTATTAGTTTGTATGAAATATCTTGCATACGTCGCTTAAATTTAAGGTTGTATTTTTGTTATTCAAGCAAAGAACTTATAAAATCCACTTGGAACAGATCTATTTTATTTAAAAACATCGTTCTAGGAGTTTGGGTTAAATATCCAAGCAGTAATACAGAATTAGAGCAAAAGAAACTGTTTGGACTACGAAATATTGTTGTACTACTCCGCGCATATTTCAAAAAGCATCATATGATCATTGATAAATCTAATACCTTGTACGTAGCTTGCATTGTTTGAATTGCGTTCGATAGTTCACAAAACAAACGCTGTCCGTAAATATTCACTTGTAGCGTTCCTTATTTAAGACAACGAATTATCTATATGGAACATCTAAACTTTCGAACTAGTGAATTTGAAATCGCTCCCTTAAATAAATTTCAAAATTCATTAAAATACCCTTAACAACTTCCAACGAACTAATTTTCACCACCCCAATGCTGGGCGAAAAGCGGAATCCTCTCAAGACGCGGTCCGAGTTCGACAGCACTTTGCAGAAAAAAATCACTAGATCATTATACGAAGTTTAAATAAGGTTAAATAAATAACCGAAGTATGCTCGATAATGTACTCAAGCTTGGAAGTTTCCAGCCCTTCAAGCAGCACACTTTGAAGTGGAGAAGATGTAGATAAAACACCACGGAATGAAATTAGCTGAAGTATCGATCAAGCTTTTAAGATTAACCATCTTCCCGCATGTGGATTCGGGCCTTTCGCTGACTCGAAAAATTTCGCGCAATAGAACGAGGTAAGATATTGGACTCGTGCCGCGTTGAAGTTATTTTAATAAAATTTATTTTAGATAATATCCAGTTATCGCCGAACATTTATTATGGAAGTTTGCCAGCAGAAAATTATTAACTTAAACAAAGGCAAGTCATCTTTCGAGAAAAAAACTATTGTAGAGGATTTGTTTTTTATATGATTTTATATGACTTGTCTTTGTGTATTTTTTGTGAGTTGCATCATAAATTTAATTTTGATGAAGCAAAAAAGCTATTACCGAAAGCAATTATTATTTAAGGAGGTGTGACACTTAAAAGATCATAAAAACGCAATACATTACAAAAATTATGTTAATAATCTTAGCAGTATTTACAATAATTTAATGATAGAGAGACATGAATTATTTTGTTTCACATATATGCACATGTTGATGTTTATAAGAATGATAAAGACCACATGAATAGTTGAAAATTTTTTATTTTTAAAATATATATTCTGTAGATGTCGTATTATAATGTTATTGTTCGTTTTATACATTTACATGTTATACAGTCTGTCTATTTTAGCTGGAATCATATGGAGGACTTTTTTATTATTGGTTTTGTGAAAAAATTTATTCTTGATAAAAAGTTTGGGCATGGTTCAAAACTTAAAATGCAACCATCAGATATCAATTTTTTGAAGCCGTATACGAGGTTTGTCAAAAAATATCAATTTTACTCAAGAGTAAAGTACCTTTATTTTTTACAATACAGAAGAATGTTATAAAGTAAAGTTATTTTGAATTATAAATTTAAAAAAAAGTTAAAATTAAGGTTTGGTGATTATTTACGTTTTACATTATAAACTATTTGTAGTTATAAATTTCAATACTGAATTTATCTTTCTTATCTGTTAAAAGTATGATAACCTTGCCATTTGTTAATGTTTTCGAATAATCTTGCAATTTAAATACATGATACAATGAATGCTTAATAGTTATTTATGTTACATACAGAAAAATCCATACAAAGAATATTTAGTAAACAAACATCTATTTATAGAGTAACAAAAATAATTAACTTTTACTTTAATCTACTTAAGCTTCGATATATCCACCTTCTCTTTGTAAAGACTTATTTGTTATTTTCTCAAACGCTTTTATTACTGTCCGTATCGTATTTGGAGTAATTTTTTGGTATTCTTCAGAAATAATCCTTTCCAAATAATCTATATCATCAAATGATCCTCGCTGATAAACCTGCTGTTTTAAGTAACCCCATAAAGGAAAGTCCGGGGGAGTTCAATCAGGAGACCTGGGAGACCAAAAAGTACATGAATACCTGTGTATAATCTCTCCATTAGACATATTTTCAAGGAGCACTCTAACGTTTACGGTACTCTGGATGGATGCACCGTCTTGTTGGAACCAAATTTTCATACGTTCTTGTAACGAAAGTTCGTGCAAAACATCGCTTACTTGATTATCTAGTAATTGAAAGTCGAAAAAAAAGGTTCAATTAATTTATTTTTATAAATACCACACCATACGTTCGTTTTAAACTAATATTGGTTAGGACTTTTTGTTACAAAGTTTGGATTACTGCCGGACCAACAGCGTTGGTTTTATTTGTGACGTTTTAAAATGTTTTCCACTGTATCTTTATTTACCGAAGTATTTGTGATTAAAGAAGCCCTTTTGCGTAAAGACATTTTTGGTTCCATGACTGAAATGGTTGCATCACTTCAAATTCAGTGTCTTCATTGGCAACCCGTTTTCTACGTTTCTTCTTAAAATTATTTTCAATACTTGAATTTATTTAATATTAGTGTTGAATTTACTTATTATTTTTGTAACTGTGGAATACCCAGTATTTCTATGCGGATGTCTATTATTAAAAATATTTACTGCCTCGCTATGTGTTTTGTAATTTTCTCCAACAATCAACACAATCTCTATTTTTTCTTCACGATTTAGTAAATTTGCCATTTTTACTGTCATTTTATAAATACCAGTCAGTGCATCTAGATTACGTTAAATTGTACCGAGCCTGAATAATTAATACGGAATGATTACTACATAATTACCAAACCTTGATTTTTATGATATATGGCTTATATTGCATATTTGAATATAACTTATAATTGAAAATAACTTTACTTTATAACATTCTTCTGTATTGTAAAAAATAAAGGTACCTTACTCTTGAGTAAAATTGATATTTTTTGACAAACCTCGTATACGGCTTCAAAAAATTGATATCTGATGATTGCATTTTAAGTTTTGGACCATGCCCAACTTTTTATCAAGAATAAATTTTTTCACAAAACCAATAATAAAAAAGTTCTCCATATGGTTCCAATTTAAATAGACACATTGTATATAGTAAGGACAACACGCACTATGTGGTATCTAAAAAAATATGGTTTTAACGTAAACTCGTCACGTAAGTAATGTAACAAAAGAAGAACATATCGAATTAACAATTTTATACCGATTGTAAGAAAAAAAGTAAAAGCTCGAAAAGAGAATCATTCCGAAGCGTTGCGATATAATGATGTACTGCTTTAATTAAACCAAACAAATCGGCACTTCCAAAGAGAGACGAATTAAAATCTAAATATTTCAGGTCTGCTGCCGCTTGGTATTACATGGATGGTGCGGCAGTTCATAGCACAAAAAAATATCCGCATATCCTTGGAGAGACTATTTGAAGGAAAGTCGATAGCAAATAAAGGCCCATACTTCTGCCTGCACGTTCCTCAGACTTAACACTTCTGGATTCTTTCATCTGGAGCTACGTCAAGAATAAAGTTTACAGACTTAAGTGAAAACTCTTGAAGTCTCCAAAGAAATAATACTTGAAGAAACACTTATGTGTGTTTAGAAATGAAAGCGGGACTATTATCGATACGATTTGGTCGTAGTGGAAGAACTCAGCCTTATTGTGGCATAGTCGCGTGATGTGCATCTTATTTAAGCATTTATATAAGCATTACGGTAATATTTCACTTGTATGGCTTACATTAGTCTTAACACTTGGATAACTATGTTCATACAGGAATTTGTTCCAGGAGTTATTTGTTCCTGGAGGATCGAATTCTATCTCATAACATCCTACACGCGAGTTGAAAAGAAACCACCATAACTCAATAAAATCAAATGCAACTACTTAATCGTTTTCTGCTACGCTAATATACACGTATGCCTTTTCGTTTCATATACAATTGGACATGCTAGCTGGACCCGAAGTGCTTTAAACTTGATCGTAAAGGTGGTAGAACTGCGAGTATATTCTATCTTTTTAGATCTTATGCAACCTATCATTAATGCAACGGTTGTCCTTTTAGTTTTGCACATGAGTATTACAGCAAACAGTAGATCAACTTCCTCATTCCAGTTTCCAGCTCCAGCATTCCAGCAGTTACGTTAATCATCGGTAAGAATAGACAGAATTGATATTTTAATGAGATGCTTTACGACTAGGACCGTTGACCTCTTGAGTTTAGGAAACGTAAAAGCTCTTTGGGACTTACGCCAGGGCTGTAGGGAGGATGTAATAATTCGATATTAGCTGCTCTAAAAGCTTGTGGATAATTTTACGTCCATCCAGGATTGACGTTTAGTATCGAGTACATATAAATAGCTTAAAAATTCGTCACTACTCACGATATTATCAGCATTCTTTGAACTTCTGAACTGAATTGAACTGAAAAGGTGTGGGATCCAAAGAAAAGCTAACTATTTCACGACCGATTCATTATGCCGAATTTTTTTGGATTGAGGTCTTTGAAATGCTTAAGATGTCGCAATCTCGCGATATGTTAGATATCAACCGTCTTTCGCTAGATCAGTGCAAGGCAGCGACGTGTCTTTGAGTGACTGCTGTCTTCGGTGGCCTTATTTTGGGATCGCCATTGAGATTGATGCGCCTACGTTCAAACTCGTAGTATCGGCGAAACATTATCAACTGATGCGGTGCTTTACTACCAAGAATAGAAACCAATTGACGAGGCATCGTTGTTGAGATAATTGTTTTCGGAAGCTGTAGAGAATAACGCGCGAAAATTCGAATGATTTGTTGATTTCGAATTTGTTGTGGCTAAATCACTCGCCGTAGGTTGATGAAATTTACAAATAAATGAAAGCTCAAATGGTTTAATAAATACTGAAACTAATTTTGACCGGCGATATATCTTTTGTGATGCCCCTTATCCGGGCAGATGCAAAACTAAAAAGACAACCCTCGTAGTTTATCGAGTGCTTTTTTCCCGGCAAATTATAGAAAGAAAGTTACAATAACGGATTTTGACATTAACCCTTTTGATTGCAGCTCCAATCTGTTGCTGTCAGCAAAGAAACATGAAAATAATGTTCATTTGTCGAAGCAAGCTTGACATTTCTTATATGCAATTCATATTTGAATTAGCACTTAGGATGCTGAAACATGATCAGCCCTGTAATAATAGTTTATACTCATAGATAACAACAACAACAACAATAACAACAGTATTGTGACCCAAAACGCTAAATATCATAAAAACATTTGATTTACTTCCATAAAATGTTATAGGGCGTACCTGAGATCGTAAAAGCCAATCTTTGATTTTTCAACTAAATTGGATGGCATCTTTCCGATCGAACTGTTATTAAACTTAGCGCATCCATAAACTCCTTCCTTAACTTACACAAGAGGTAAAACTCCCATTTGTTTCACAATTTGTTTTTAACATGGCGTCGAAGAGAGTTAATGTTTACATTTAGATATGACGTAGAAGCATATTTCGCGAGCTAGAGCTAAAAAACTTGAAACGTTTTTCGCAATACAATTGTTTACTTGCTTTGAACAAAAAAGACAATTTTCGGAGCGCTCCCAGAGTAATTTGTGAACACAAAGTTAGGCTAAGTGTCCGCTTAGTCATGATTTATAGGAATGTAGACGATTTTTAAGCGCCTGGTATCCTTAGAAACACTTTTTCGAGTAAGGCTATTAATTATTTACATGTAAGGCTCATTCATTGCATGTTATCTGTTAATCCGCGCCTTTCCATTACGCTCATGTTTTCTAAAATATTGAAACCTGGCGGAGTTTGAAACTGGATATAAATTACAGCCTGGCTTTGGATATTATCGCAGAGATTATCTTCTACTTAGGGGGTAGTGGCCCAATTATTTTCTTAATCCATATAAATTGCTAGTGCTCGCGAAAACCTATGGAAAATAGAATTATCCAGACCGGTGTGTGCTGCTCCGCTAAAATTATCTCCTCATAACGACTTTATCTAGTATAAGTAATTTAAATAACGGCGAAGTAGCATTAAGCCGCATTATGGCGTTTGGAAAATCCGAATACTTTCAAAGATACTTAGTTGCAAACGTAATAACGGGAATATTCGAAAGGATTTCATTAATTCAAACACAACGAATTATCATTTAAACTTGAATTGTCTACAGAAACAAAGGGTGCATGTTATTGCAATGTTAAAAAAGGTGCTGTAATAAAACAAATTCAACCAAACAAACTGCTCATTTCAGCTTTCTTTTTTTTCCGATTTAAAAATACGCGATGCCACTTTTAGCGTATAGCGCGTGATCTATGCATGCATGTAACATTGCTCTATCGTATTGTCTACGATCTGAACAGTAACAAGCAAAACATTAAATTGGCTCTAAACAAAGATGCATAACAGCAAACAAAGTCTACAACTTACTACGTTTACTAAGAATTCAAAACTTAACTTGAAATCGGAGGTTTATTTTGTGAAAAGTATGTACATTCATTCGGGTAACTATCGACATTCCATGTCATTCAACTGGCATCTCGGTTACAAATAAAAAGGTGAAATCTCGTACTTCAGGACAGCCTAATTGGCAAACAATCTTAATTTAGGTATCATCGAACGCCGGAATATATGCATGTTGCGTATTTGCATAATATATGCAATTCGTATGCCAATACGTGATGTACGCAAACCCACGAATTGAATTGTATTGTAGAAGAAGTCAGATGTTATTTTCCTGAAATAAATACTCTTATTGCTCCATTGCGAATTCAGTTCTATAGTTGGCGTTGCTTCCTCCGGCAGTAATCACACGGGGAGGCACGAGGTTGGAACTTTTTCACACGAGTCATTACGAGAAAATAAAGCGAGCTGATATGGATCACAGCCTTCAGCAATTGGGACTTAATAATCGCTGAAGACAACGACATGCCATATTGCAATTTGGAAAAACAATTTATGTTGGTAATCGGAGGCGTTGATATAATTAACAGTTTGAAAGGTCGTGTTTCGAAGTTACGTAAAGGATGAGTAGAAACCACGATATATGAATGTAATCTGAAAGAATGAGGATCTTAACTAGTTTCGATAACATAAACAGCCAGAATCTATAAGATAATCCGGCTGATGATGGCATATTGAAACTAATTCAACTGCAAATAAAGATTTTGTAATGGATAAAGCTTGCTTTAACATTATCGACTTACTACAAAATTTGCCGCAAAGTAGTAAGTTGGCAGTAGATCACGTAGTAATTTTGGAAAGGTTCCTACCAAAAGCGTCGACGAAACGAACCTTTTTACTGTACAAATATATGTTTGCAGACAAGAGACATAATTTCACGAGAAGAAACCGAGAAATACACTCCGCCAAAAAAGTATCGCATAAACTAAAAAAGGGTATTTATAAACCAAGATATTTTTATACGTTCACAAAAAGTTTGCCTCGTGTATGTGAACTATAAAAACACTAACAAAATCATGGAACGTAGCTTTTTTGCTTTTTCTTTTTCTAAAAGAACACATTTAGAAAAATGCATATGCGTAAGGTTTGTTCAGTTGTTTATCGAAAGTCTTCCTATACGGACAAATTTTAAAGTGCGAAGTCAGAGTTCTGTACCAACGCTTTTAAAACTAAAATGAGCAATTTAACTTCAGAACAAGTGGCTGCTATAGTTGCTTTAATCGAAGATAGACGATCTCAAGCATACGTTGCTAATTTGATGAACATCAATCAGTCAAGTGTTTCTAGAGCCGTAGCCAGATATAGGGAAACAGGCAATTACAGTAGAAGACTTGTACCAGGTCGTCCAAGATGTTCTACTCGCCAAGATGACCGCTATTTACTACTACAAGCATTACGTCGAAGACATGTAACTGCCAGACAATTGCAGAACGACTTGGCTAGAGTGAGAAATACTCGTGCGAGTACTCAAACTATTCGGAATAGGTTAGGACAGAGTGGATTAAGAGCTAGAGTAGCTGTAACAGCCCCTCGTCTCACTAAGAACCACCGAGTGGCTCGCTTAAGGTTTGCCAGAGAACATGTAAATTGGAACATTAACGTCTGGGCCAATATACTCTTCACAGATGAGTCAAGATTTGGTCTTTACACCTCAGATAGGCGTATCTCAGTGTACAGACGAGACGGTGAGCGCTATTCGCAGTGTAATATCAGACCTAGACCTAATTTCGCTGGTGGCTCTATTATGGTTTAGGGAGGCATCTGTTTAACAGGTCGTGCAGAGTTAGTACCAGTAGACAGAGGTACACTGACTGCCCACAGGTATATAACGGACATTTTAGAAGAGCACGATAATGCACGACCGCATGTTGCAATAATCGTCCAGGAATACCTTAACGATGTTGGTATTCCAGTTTTAGATAGGCCTGCGGTAAGTCCGGACATGAACCCTATCGAGCGCGTGTGGGACCTCCTTCACAGACGGATACGAACCCAAAATGTTGCCCCAGCGGACCTGCATGTAGTGGAAGAATTTGGATCAGGCTTATATACGGAGGTTAATCGAATCTCTGCCAAACCGTATGCGAGCGGTCATAAGAGCCAGAGGTGGCAATACTCAGTATTAAAAGCTACTGTTATGACATTTTCCTTTCCAAAATTATAATTTCTTGTTTTAATAAAAATCTCAAGTATGAGTTCTTGTTTTTATTTGGCCTGTATTTTATTTAAACAATCATAGAAATTATATCTTAGAGCGCATTAAAGTATATTTACAACTTTATGCTACAAACAAAGATTATGCGATACTTTTTTGGCGGAGTGTATTTAGTTGTAAAATCTTTTTTATTAAATTAATCGCCGCGATTTACATTTTATTCTGTTTCTAATGTCTGCTTGTTTGCACGTTTTCCTTGTTCGAAAGCCTACGTATTTATACACATACTTTGCATATATTCTGGCATTTCGATATCAACTTGCAAGTTTTTCGAATATAGGGACGAAAAAAATATTCTACATGTATTTTAAAAAATTAAAAAATATACCCCTATCGATATGCAAGATGCACAAAAAGTAGTGCGAGCAATACAGTGCCTTTGGATACGACATTCGATATTACATTTGTTAATAAATCTGAGGTTCTAGCATCAGCTTTCTTAGTTTTTTTTTTGTAACGGATATTCCTTAAATATCGCAATCTACCTAGTTTTTTTTTTAATTTTTTTTTTAATTTTCCTTTTAATTGAAACAAAGACTTGGCTTTACATTTGCAAAGACATTTTCGTATAATTACGGGAAACTGCATCATAAATTTGTTTGCGCTAAAATAACGAAAATAGTAGATGAAAACAATCTAAAGATTTGTTATCAAAATAAGGAAAATTAATAATAATGTTACATTAAATATTTGTTTGGATGTTACCTCTAAACGGCAAGCGTTCATCCGGCAGTTCGCTGCCCATCATAATTATACTGCGGGATAAAATTAAGTAATTGCATTTATTAAAAAAATGATGGAAACTAAATGTGAAGTAATCAATTGCATTGTTTAAAGATTTAGAAATGTTATGAAGCAAACAGTTGTATCGCTGCAAATTTTCATTTATAAAATCAGAAAGAATTGCATTTATGTTGGTAGCTACTCAGTGTATGGAATATGAGCTTCGTCATAATCCTATGCATCTCTAGCAATGTAAGATCGGGCATTGTCTTGCATACATAAAAAAAATGCCTTACAAAAAAGGAGCAAAGGCATTAAACGTTCAACTATAATGTTCTCGATTCTACATTCATCAATCGCGATTCATCTATACGAGCGTCATAACTAAACGCCAGAACATTACAGAACAACTGCCGAATGCGATCTTTGGCTAGACATTGTATTACGCCAATCCTTTTCCAGGTCTTTGCCGGACTTATTTTTTAAAGCAAATTGTTTAAGAAAACGTTAATTTCGCCTGTCATAGCTTGCAACAACGACTTATTGTAGTGTTGCTCACTCCGAACGAATTGATCATATAACGTTGAGAGCGTCCCTTGTTATGAATTTTCCTTTGAGGATTTTCCAACCTCAAACTGCTGCATTTGAATGTCCAAAACACGCAAAAACAAAGCTAACACATCAAGTAAAGAAAAAGAAAAAGAATACAAGAGATCGACATCCAACGAATGTTATCACAATTGATGCGATTTTGCACACGCATTGCCATTCTTGATACGTATAACACACTTAAATTGATCAATGGATCGGCCGATTCGAATTGATTAATAAATTAGTGGGCATGGAACCAGTTCTAACCTTCATCAGTTTTCAAGTAATCTTTGATGATTTTCTGGGCTACAACAGACTAATTTAATAATTATTGACGGCTAACTGGTCCAGTAGTAATAAAGTCTACGCTTGATTTGACGGAGGTAAACGCCGGGTGCTCAGATGCTGCCAGGATGAAATTTTCTTAGTGGGTCCAATGCGACTCCTGAGTCACTATTCGCAGTTGAGAAAAAAAATTAATTGATCTTCACCTTTCAGCGTGATAATAACTATGCCATGGAACAATTTACACTCAATTTACACACTAAGGTCTGCTGGAATTGTGACAAGTTTTAAAAAAGCTTGTATACTCCGTTGGAACGTTACCAAAAAAAAAAGGGGATATAGATCATTTCAATTTATTGAACGATTTACTGAAGTAAGCATAATTTAATAATGTGGCTTTAAAATTGTTAAAGAAATATAAAATTTTCAGAAAAAAGCTAAAGCCTACTATCCTTAGGATTCATTATAATATTGGTGCGTTAATTTTGTTCAGCAATGTACTTAGAAGAACCAATGAGAGAACGTTCCGTGACGGAGCAAATGATGTATGCTGTAGAGAGGAATTTGTCGAAATTGTGGCAAACAAAATCAATTAAGAAGGTGCCTTTAAAGCGCTTTTTTATTATCCGATGAAGACAATTTAAACACGGTGTAACGTATTCGGCGAAGAGAACAGACCGATAACTTCTTCATTCTCCGCACGCAACTCCAGTGGAACATCTCCTTCTGGAGGTTTATAAAGGCTTTAGTGTAGGAGTAAGAGGTCAATGACATTCAGATAGATTAGTAATGAACATAATAGTAATTTCCATAAATTTCTATTTTGTTAACAAGTAAACGGGAAATACTTGAACATTTACTACGTCTTTTTTGTTTCTCGAGAAAAAACAAAATGATCGGTTTGCTTTTCTCTACGTCATCGTTATTGTAGAACGAACAACTTCATGATGCACTTCCCTCTGCTTTTAAAGCAAATACCTGCCAAAGTGGGGCGATAATCACCGTGTGATATTGGCAATTATCGCTGTGTATTCTATTTATTTTATATATAATATAAAACTCTCATTAAACCTCGCATTTCAAGTTGTAAGTACTTTAGATTACTTTACATATATGTATATGCAACTACCAATATACTACACTGCTTTTTCTACTAACATTCTGAGCCAACTGTTACATTTTTATAAAAAATAATTACTACACTTTAAGTCTGTTATATACACAGAGAAAGAACATGTATCTCCGGCGTGTTACTATTAGACGGTCAAAGGGGACAAACTTTATTTAAAGATTAGAACTAGTAGATCGGAATTGAAATAGCGTATGCGCCTATTTCCGCAATAACCCGGGAATGGTAAATGTGAATTCTTTAGAACGTTAACATTTTTTTAATGAAGTTTCGAATAGGGAATGAATATTAATAAAAATAATCCTCGGACAGATTTAAAATAAAACGAATTTGCGCGTAAGTCACTGTAAGAATTACGAGAAGAAGCATTATTATATTTTCCAGTAAGTTCCAGTAGATGGCATCATAGTAGGTAATTAGAGAAAAGGAGACTAGTTGAGTATAAATAGATATAAGTTGAGATGAGTTAAAAATTCTTCTACGTTCAGCTATTTGTCACACACCATTTATATAGTCTTGTTTTACGTTCATCCACAAGGTATATTTCTTATTGGGGTGACCGGATTTGGCGGATTTAATAATTTCTAGTTTCTATTTCCACACAATTAGCTCATAGTGTCTTCAAATTGACTTACACGAGTTGATCACATCATTTCGCTAATCCTACAAAGCATCTAAGGTTCTCAATTTGAAATTGTTTCGGAATTGAAAGTTTCAACTAACCGATTATGATCAAGATGTTTACACGAAGACACATAAATAATTGTTGTATTGGTATTTGTTTTGCTTTCAAATTTTCACCAGTCGCGCTGCCATTAAATACAAGATTATTTCTAATTTCAAACGTGGAAAAAATGGTAACACTGGCCTATCGCGATCAAAGGAAAATGCAATTTTTCGAATTTGAAATTAGAAATAATCTTTGAAGGTGGTTTAGTTGGTAAAAATTTGAAATCAAAGCGAAAATCAATAAAACAATACCTAGGTGTCTTCAATATAGTGCATAATAAGCAAATATATTAGATACAAAATCAACGAATAAAATTACGTATCTCCAAAAAGAAAGCGGCTGATTCTTTTTCCGAAACAATTAGAAACCAGGCCTTACCGGTTCGGTAGCTAACAACTGTTGTAGTTGGCTCTTTCCTCCCGGCGTACTTGGCGCTGGAGCGTATTGAATACAACTTGACCCATGCGGTGAAGCAGCGTCTCCCGAAGCGGCTCCTTGTGCTGGTGACATTGTAGTATTTGTACTGGAAGCGTTCGAGCTATGGTGGTTTTCAGTATGTCTTCTTAGCGATCTAGCATCACAGTAAGATTTTCCACAACCTTCGGCTTTGCATTCGTAAGGCTTCTTGTTACGATGAGTTAACATGTGTCCATTTCTGCAAACGACATCCGAGTGATGAGTTAAGATTGGCTCTAATGATTTGTCAGAAATTACTACCAAATAACTAATTGCTTAAAGGTACTGAATTAGTTAAAGTTTAAGAGCATAGAAATTGAGGCTCAACAATGTTCGTCAACAAAATATGTTCCATCGAGGCATTTAGAAGGAGGAGGATCTAATATGTTTGAAGATTTCTGTGGCGCACGTTCCAATTTTTTGAGATCTTGTAGAAAACCTTATTAACACTCCATAGAGGTAATGTGGAGTATGACATAGTCATACTCCACATAATTTCGAAATAAAAAAATAGACTTTACGTCATTGCAATGTCCTCTATTATTTGGTAGTTGTCAAGTCTTCCCATTAGGAGAAGAAAAATGGCGAATGCGACTGATTAAACAAATCTGATATGTCACTATATCAATCGCGTTTTGGGAAGCTTCCAAAATAAAGAAGAACATTTGGAATTATGGAAAGAACTAGCATACGTTACAAGAACTGTTGAAAGAATTTCAAAGCGAGAATGAAGAAGAAACAACTGTTTGTCAGAGTCGGTGAAAATATCTCTTGTCACCATAGCTAAAGTTTTCAATGCGGACACGAAGAATGTTGAAGGACCTGACTATAATCAACGATGAAAAAATACATTTTTACCTAGAAAGGGATAAATAAACAAAATGGTCAACGGTATGTATAAGTTCTTCAGTGCGGGCAAGGATAGAAAATATCATAAGGGCTAAGTGTGTACTTGCATGTTAGAGTTTATTTATTGGCGAAATAATGATAGAAGATATAGCGAGCTGCAATAACATTAACATTAATTCATTTAGGAATAAAACAACAACAATTAGTAATAATGTAACAGAAACTAATGCTACAACGAGATTTAAGGATGTGTTCAGGTCTACTATATCTTTCAGGTATTTTATAGGATTTCAGATGTTTTATATCAGGTAGTTTATAGGATATATGGTTCAGCGATGATACAGGAGTTTCAATATTTAAGAAAATTCTGGAAACACACCTCGACAAGATCAACACTCGTGAAGAACGAATTAATATTGACAAGTTAGGTCCTATACAAGGTTGCTGAATCGTAGATAATTTTTAAACGGCTTATACTCTTGGTGGTTGATGAGAGGCTTGACAGTTGCCGTGGAAAGTACTCCTTTTGACAACATATGCCAAATAAGCCAATTCGATACGGAATTAATATTTTCACCCGAGCAAATTCATGATAATATTACACAGTAAATATGGAAATACACCATGGCATGCAGCTAGTATTACATTCGATTTCGCCATTTTCTAGCATTAAAGGAAACGTAAAATTCGATAATTATTATCATCTGTTATCCGTTATTGAATTGACTTTTGAATGAGAGCCGTAGGAAGAACAAGGATGTACATTCACCAATTCTTCTGAACAGAAAATCTAAAGAATAGTTCAAAGTAGGTAGCATTGCGATTAGCGGCCAAATAATTTACGACAACTTCTTTTCTTAAATCTCAGCTTTTGTTAAATTTATTAGCTACATAAATTTAGCGAAAGCTCAGATTTAAGGAAATAAGTTGTTATAAATTATTTGGCCGCTAATCCCAGTACTATCTACCTTGAATCCCGACGAGTACCGTCAGTACTTCTTTTTCTTCTTAATTCTAAAGGATTATATTCATTCGTCTTTACACACTAATTTGCATTTTATTCATGAACATTCTCATGATATGTGTACATCAAAAAATAAAATACTTTGAACGACAAAGAATACAATTAAAAGATGGAATTGAAGCATTGGATGATCTGTTAAACAAATTAAAGGATATTTCTGGTGATTTTGGTGCTTCTATATGCAAAAAAATCGAGACAGTTTATGCTCGCAATTCGGATTTGTTAATATTAAAACTGCTGTGCAACGAAAGTAACGAAACAGTTAGTTTATAGCTCCCATTTCCACTACGTTCCCTTCCCCCCAAGTTGTCACGTGGAAAGAAATTTTTCTATATTTAAAGATGTTCCAACAAGTATACGAACACATTTCACGGTAAAAAATTTAGAGCATGTTTTAATAATTAGTGTTAATAAATCACCCCCAACATGATATCTATAAAATATGGCCTTAGCCTTAGACCTATGGCCTTTCCTCTAAGATTTAACATTTAAGTTGAGCGCCTCTGATCAGACAAACGCGGAGTGATAATATCGTCCGACTGTCTACTGCTTTCCCTAACACATACGTACGCAACGGTTGTAAACCTCACGCCTGTCTCAAGCTTCTGTAATAGAGGAAATCGTCTATCCGCGGATTGGTAATAACACGTAATGCGCTTGATTTTTAATTTTTTTTGCTCTTACTGAATTTCCGGTTAAACCGGAAGTACCGATACAAAAACAAAATCGAAAATGTTATGTTATGTGACAAACGTTCCCGTTTTAAGGAGCTTCTTTGACTCTGGAAAAATATCTGGAGTATTATATTAAGAGAAAATTAAGGAAATTAACTAGAAAGTTAAGAATTCTTAACTAGAAAGTACTTAACTACTTAACTAGAAAGTTAAGAACTGTGATAGTGTAACGATTATCACAGCTTATTTACAAAATTTTTACAGATAATCACGAATAGTCCAGAATGAACAAACAATTTTTGCTCGTTAAAACAACCCTTTCGCAAAATAGTAACGATATAAATTCATAAGGAACCTAAAAACATATCGAAAACATACTCCCACAGAAACTTTGAAAAGATCAATACCCTGATGCTTAAAATTTCTCACGCAGCATTAAAATCTAATGGGGGACGAAAAAGGGATCAAAAAGGATGAATAATGAATAAAATTCCGCACGGAATCGACGCCCAGTATTAATTTTCACGCATCTCCATTTGTATGGTTGATATGCGGTTGGCTAGCGACGATGTTATAAAAGTACAGCCCCACGGCGTGGTCACTCGATAAAACCAAGTAAGGCTTGTAACGTAATAATTTACGTCGATCGAGCGATCGAGGCAAATATAGGAGGAAAACTACAACGGTTTCTTTGGTATATTTTGAATAGTGCAATAATCAAGTGATCTAAATAAATTCGCCATTATTTGGCAAACTTACAGGTGATCCTGCCGTTTGAACGCTTTCCCGCACATCGTACACACGTATTTCCGCTCATCGCTATGTGTCAGTTTGTGTTTTGCCAAGGCGGAGGCGTTGCCGAAAACCTTGGAGCACACCTGTGAACAAAAATATGTACATAATATAAGGTATAATGATTCCTTGGAAAGTTATTTATTATATACAGTGATGTCATAAAGTATTTTTAATATTTTCGTTCTTTGTTCTGGGTACTTTTTTCGGTATTCCTGTTCTATTAATAGCTGTTATTTCTTAACAATGTTTGCTTAAATTTGTTGTAATGTTGATATTCTGCGAACATGATACAATTAACCATAAAATGGTACATAAAGAAGCGATGAATATTTGAAACTTACAGTAAGTAGAGCAGGATATGTAAGATGAATTCTACAGACAAACTACTTTGGCAGAAGATAATTGGCTTTAAATTATTGGAGATAATGATGCCGTCATTGGAAATAAGGTGATAATTATTACTAGACCTATTAGAAGGAATTATAGGCAGGATGGTCGCAATCCTAAATCTGAAACGTACGCGCGAAAAGCGGTAATTTGCAGGTGTTTAAATTGTCAAAATTTAAACACCTGTAAATTTTACATATAATGTTACAAAACTATTGAATGGCGTATACTCCAACCATTTTATTTTGCTATCCCGCTTATGAAACTGTAAGTTTAAGTGAACAACACGTAAGTATCCTTCGGACCACACAAGTTTAATTTATTGTATAGTACTATAATAATTAGCCCGGGACGGCCTAATGATGGTCGGGTTGGCCTAATGGCCTAAACGAATGATTATCGTCATCAACTGGTGACCATCATTCGATCACCGGTTGATGATGAGGACCATTCGTATCCTCGAAACGGCCGTCCCGGACTAATTATTATATATTGAGATAATAAATTAAACTTGTGTGGTACGGAAGGTGCCGATACTTATGTGTTGTTTACCATACTACGCCACAGTCCTTGCTATCATTATTGCAAGTATAAGACCCTTTTCCAGAGAACTATTGTTTGAATTGCAGTTGCTAATATTTGTTGTTGTTCTATGTTATAATTCTAGTTGGTATTTTTCATTCTAGCGATCAATTTTGAAGATGCCGTTGGTTATTTTACTTCTTCTATCACCATATTTTAGGCACAGCTCTTTCAGATGGTGACTTTATAACCAATTGTTAGTCTTGTTGCAGTACGTAATTGTTTATGTAATATTGTAAGCTGTATGTAGGTGTTTGTTGTTTTGTAATGTGGAAGGCTGAGTGAAACCAGACTCAGTCTACAATCTATTTGATATACAAAGTGTTAGGAAATACGCGGACATAGTCCAAGGGATGGCGTTAAGAATCAGAAATTGAAATGAACGACGTTCCTTTAACCATTAAAAAAATTAACCAGAAAAAACACATTCCTAATATTATACAACGGAAAATGTATAAAACGAAAAGTGCAACGTTGGCTAAAATGGCGTTTTCTTCAATGTAAGCAACTTTATTTACTTTCAATGTTTAATTGTTATCATTATTAACTGCCTAAATTTATTATAGTATCGTTTTCTACGTTTAACTGACTTTATTTTTTTTTTAATAAAGATTAAGAAATTACAATAAAACTAGAAGTATAGAACCCCGGATACTTTGTCATATGTGTGTTGTAGCTTATAGAAATATAAAAAAAAATAGTGCAAATTTTTGGATAGAGCTGTACCGCGAAACCAGGCGATTTACTGGTTAAGAAGTTGAACATTTAAGAACAAATATGTTGTTCTTATATGTTCAAAGTACTCTTTCAGTCTTCAGAGCTTCATCGGAATCAGAATGTGTTGATTGGCGGTGTGTACTTGTGAGTTTTTTTAGAACCGAAATCCTTCTTCTAGTAGGCGTCACGTTTTTTCATGCACTCTTTCTCTATTTCGCATTATAAATACATATTGCACTGATCGTCATATTTCACCAGTCTAATTTGTTTTCGTGTTTTTACAGGAATATTTATTATAATCTGATAGTTACACTCCAAATGTACAAAAATCAGTGAAAATGAGCATTAGGTTTCAAGTAATCGTGGATAAAACAATTGCATGAAGGCATTGTTAGTTTCCTGGAAATTCCGCGTATACTTAATCGTATTCATTCGTTTGCATTACGATATTGGAATTTGTGGATTGGAGATTAAAGTAGAGTACGTAGAGCAACTTGAGGCGCACTCAGGAGGACCATCCCGCCAAAGAGATTTTTCTTTTGAAACGCTTGGTTGTTTCAGTCGGTAACATTTTTAATGCAGAACGTTATCGCTCGTAGAACATTCTTATGTACAGTTCACGAACGAATATGATAATTACCTGTGTTCAGAATTAGAATGGATTTAGTAAATTTATTACTCGACGTAGCTCTATTCCCTTACTTCGGCGCTTTTCCGACTTCTTTAAGCCATTCAAATAACAGAATTTGCTGAAATTCGGAAAATAGGCCACTCTTGAGCTCTTCATTTGATGTGAACCGCTTTCCGCCAAACCGCTTTTACAAGTCTAAGAAAGAACTAACACAAAGTAGGTTAAATCCGGCAAATATGGTGAATGTTGCATTAATTCGTACCGTAATTGGGCTAGCTTGGCTATTGCAATTGTTGATGAGTGAGCTGGGACGGAAAGTTTCTTTCATCGTTAGCTGGGGCCTCCTTTTTCTAGTTTAGCAAGCAGTCCTTCTCTTCTCCAAATAATGAATAAGCCCGACGAATTATAAAAAAATCACCGCCATAATTTTGCCAGCCGATAGAATCATCTTTAACCATTTTGGCCACATAATCTTTAGCTTCCGGCATATAATGATACCGATGATGTCGCTGAAGAAACTCGTATTTCGCTTAAACATGACTAAACATTGTTTTGAAGTCATCCGGCAATTCCGTTTTTAATCAGTCGTCAGTGGTACTCATTCCGCGGATAGGTTTCTCATACTCAATTTTTCTTGGAGGATATTTTGCACAATTCTTGCACAGTCTTTTCGATTTTCGCACATGTTTCTCATCCGAAAAGAGATGGACGTGACTTCACAAATGCGTAAATTTGCTCATCTTCAACAGTTCTCTCGCTCTCAGAAAGTTTCATGTAATATTCAGTGCTTTTTTCCCGCTATTGAAGTTTGTCTCGTTAATTGTTGAACGTGTCTCATAGTTTGTGTCTTTTCTATCTATTATTGTGTCTTTTTTTTTTTAGTTTAAATTGATAAAACGGATGCTCTATACATAATCCAATATGCACGCATCTCATACAAATGGTATACAAGACCTTTTTTGTAAATGCCTACTTTGATCCTAATTGAAAATAAATAGTCCCTAACAAAAAAATTAACCACTCTGTATACAAGATTTGTTATTAAACAACATTTATCTTCATAAACTTAGAAAAGCTTGAGCAATCAATAGCTTATTTATCGTAATTTCATAGGATACGTGTATAAACAGCAATCTGATCATTTACAGACATCGCTATACCTCGAATTACTTGCACCAATAATTACTTATGCTCGAAATAGATCGGTACTTTAAACAACACCTCATTTTCTTCAACCGCAGGAAAGCTGTACTAAAACAAGCAAACCGATGCAGAACTTACATATATATTTACTCAACAATCCGAACATGACTACCTACCAGCAACAAGTACGGCAGATGTGTGTGGTTCTGGCACATGTCTACGTTGCGGCTGCAAAGTAAATAATTTTACGACTTGGACGATTTTTGAAGCACTAAACATCAATGAACTTGGAGTTCATTGTATACTTAAACGTTCTAAGATCACAATCGTGTAACAGATGTTTGCCTATTTAATAAATGCGTAAGATCCATCCGTTTTCGATGTATAAGGAACAATTCACACGTCGATATTTAGTTTATCATAGGATAAGCATGTGATGTAGGCATATACATACATTCATTCATTCGAGGAAAATTTGTATTGAATACTGAGTAATGAAGATTTTTATAACTTTTAACTTTGCGTTTTCTTTTCATTGAATGTTTGGATTGATTGATTATAGTTTGCTTGCCCTTTGTCTCTTCTAAAATTAAATTGCAGGTATAGTTGCGTTCATTATTCTGTAGCACATAAATTCTTACATAGTCTTGTATTGTCACTTTATATGAAATAAAACCACTGTATGTAGGATTAACCATTCATGAAAGATAAAATCTTTAGATGAAAAAGGTCAACAGAAAGATTCAGGATTACGACAAAAGAAGAAAACAATATTTTTGTTTACAATATTTAAAACACAATTATTTTCATATTGTACGAGTTGCTATTTAACAATCATACTTTCCTGGATCGAGACCTACAGTCTATAAAAATTATGTTGCGAGCAAAAAAATGAATTTAGGGAACGAGCATAAACCATTAAGGGTCATTTTGTTTTGACTAATATTTGTCCGGAAAATTTTTTAATTTAATAATGATTTGGTAAAAAATTCCGAAAGATCTGGGCGATCTCCTGTTAATGTGTTAACATAATTATACCTTATCTCAATAACAGACGGAGTGAATTAAACTTCTCGTGCAAAAATTAAGCGCTTTCATTGGCTCTGATCAAGCACAACTTACGTACAAACAATACCATAACGAAAATCGTCGTCGGCTATGTTTAATATTTACCTATTAACATATTGCCAACAGTGTTTAGAATTGAATCTTTAACAATACCTTTCGGTTATTTGGCAGCTTATTAGTTAAACTAGTGGTTCTTTTGAGAATTAAATCGTCGAACAATAGTAAAAATAAAGAAGCAGGTCCCCTTACTTTGACATTCTCTCCGCTGAGAAAATGTTCTCGTGTCGGACATTTATCGCTGAACAAGAAAAACGATCTTTATTGAAAGGAGGTGATAAGAACATTATTACAATTGTATCTAATATTTCCAATGCTTTAGGTGAGCTATATAAGTGTATATTTCCCATTATTTTTGCGCTTGTGGTAATATTATTGTAGGCAAAGCAAAATCAACGATGTACAGAGTCGTCAAGCAATATGTAGAAAAAGGCCGAAAAATAGTCCCGGACGTCATTTCAAATTGAACACATTTGATGAACTTGGAGAGTTAAATAATAAAATAAATGAAAAGCTTAACGCAACACTTTGACATGAATATAACGAAAAATGCGTGGGATCTAGCGACAAAAAAAAATTATAATGTAAGTTTTCGACCAATCATGAAATGAAGTAAGGGATGATCTTAATTTAGTAAGAACTGTACATGGCTATAGTTAAAGGACTTAATCAAGTTTTATAGAAAAATGTAGCGATTACTAAATATTAACTAATATACAAATTTTAATGCAGTGGATTTTACATGATCCTAGCTAACTATTGTAGAGTCCTATGTTGGTCTATTAGATATTTTTGGAGCTGTTTCTATGCTACCATACTATGACGACCTATTGTGTTTGTGAGAAATTTCGGTAACTTTAAGTTACATACAGAGCGTTTCTGATGAAGCAGCGAAGTGCTGCGAAATATGCATTCAACTTTTAATAATTTTTAATTAAGACCCTCTGATTTAATAAATTTGATATAAGATGAATAAACAAAACTCGGCAGTTTTATACAATTTGTGATAGTCTATTTGATAAATTTTTTTTTCGAAATTCTAAAATTATATATCTGTAAAGTACTAAAGTAAGCAAAAAAGTTGACACATAGAGAAAAGAATAATGCGTAGCTTTCAGTAGTTAATTTATTATAAAAATTTTAATTCTTAATCCAATTCCATTGTTCTCTAATTTGCTTGTAATTTTTTTTGTTTTTAATTTACAAGAATCAAATTTTACCGAGAAGAATAATTTAGACCTAACCTCACTGAATGAGCTCTATTATAAAAGCATCTTAAAAAGTAGCTCGTTTTTCAAAGAAAGAAGGAACAAAGGTCGGGCAAAGCACGCGAGTAGCTTATTTATGCTATTATTGCACTGTTTCGCCTTGAAGAGTACCTTATTTTCAGCGACTCTGTAGTAAGTACTTTAGCTTCAATAGTTGAGTGTAGACTTTCACGACTGTAAGCCACCTTTCAGGTGTTACCGCATACTTGATGTTTAACTTGACGGTTCGCTGATGATTTCTAAAGACTTGTGTTTAGAAACTGTCTTTACCAATCTTCTGAAGAAACTGACGATCAGTGAAACAAGTTAAGTCAAACATCAAGAAAGCCAGTCGAACAGTCGAAAGACATTTCTACTACTTTAGCTTGAATTAGACCGTTTCTAACACACCAGGAAAATAACTATGTACCATTCAAAAATACACGCATGAATCCCGGAAGCACACTGAGAGAAGGACGATCGTTAATAAGATCAAATTTTTATAATATATACAAGTGATCTCGTTTATATACGGCAAAACAATTTTTTTTATTCCTTTAACAAAATATTGTAGCTGAAGTACTTTTTGTTGATTTAATGCATGGAATCTGATAAAACAATAGCACAAAATTGTCAACGGAAAGATATAGTAACACCATTCTTCCAACATAAAACACCGTTAATAGAAAAAGTCAAGCTTAAATTTACGTTACCATAGTCGAATTGAAATTGTTAATCTGACTAATATTATCGTTTATCCAAGCAAGAAATCTCAAGAAAAAAGTTTTTAAAAATAAGTAATCTTCTCTTAGTGTAATGTTAATATTATAACTGGTAGCTTATAATACGAAGCCCTATTTTCCACAAACTTTATGGCATTCTTGATTAACCCAAGAGCGGATATTAACTTTGTTACTTTCAATAAACTCGTCTGGTATATTATGGAATCATTGAATAGTCCTCTTAAATAAGAGTTCAACGGTGATCGAATTATAACTCTAAGATGCACCGATCTCGAGAAATTAACACGTTGATACGTGTAAAGCCAAATTTAATCTTTAATATCTTCTATTCAGTGCTAGTTATGTAAGTTATTTTAAGAATCTTTCTGTCAGAATAAAGATTAGAATATTTTCCAGCTTGTTTCGCAAAATTTGCCCAAGGCAGACTTCCTTGAAAAAATGGCTTTGTAAAGAAGTAAAATTCATTTTACTTTCTAAAAACAAATTCACATCAGGGAATTTATAAAGTAGAAATGATTGAACAATGTATGCAACTATTTGCCAGCGAAATCCAAATGAATCAATAACATAATTTGAGTTATTAAATGTACGAATCACCTTGCACAATATTTGTTTCTAATTAAAGATCTATAAAAAAATATATAAACCTGTATAATGTGTGTAAGCCCCGGATTTGCATTGGTTAAAAAATTTCACTCTATACACTTAAATTGGTTTAGTCAGAATAATTTAAGTAAGGAGTTTCGAACTAAATGAACGATACCGGATTTTCAACGGAAATTCGAAAAAAATAACTACAACGAAATAGTTTTAATGTGAAATCTAAACAAAACCAATAAAACTAGTGATTTATCGTTTTCTTAAGATATGATTGTCGAGTTTCAGGTTTTCAGGAAGTGATGCACCTATTCAATGATACTTTCCCTATTCATACGTTTACTTCGTTAGTACCGTGCTGATTGCTCAAATTTTAAAATAGATTAAATATTTGCCCAAGGAAAGAATAAATTATTATTTCTGTCTGTTTACCTTAAAACTATTTCGTTGCATTTAATTTATATAAAGTTATTTCGTTTGAATTATATAATTGATTTAGTTCGGAGTACCACATTTAAATTGCTTTAATTAAACTAATTTACAGCGTACTGACTAAAATTTTTTAATCAATGCACATCCAAAAGTATCCAGGTGCCTCGTGAATACTACACAGAGCATTAATTAAATTAGCTTCAAACATCAAACGACTGTGTGTTGTTATTTTGTATTCATTCTGTGGTAATAATCATGGAAATAATTGTGACAATTGAGCTTTAATATAATATTGCTGTGATTTTAGATCAATATTCTCGCTAATCCAAAACACACACTTTTGTACGTAACGATTTTGTTTTTAATTTTGTTACGCCAACAATTTTAATTCTTAATTGATTTAATTAAATTATATTTGTACCCTTAATGACTGATAAAGAAGAAGAAAATTCACCTCATTGCATTCTACCCTACCCCCTCCACATGCAATTTATTTACATACGCGTGTGTTGGGATAAAATAAAGCTCTTCAACTTTCTTTTTACGGTTTTATGACTACATAGTTGATCCCTTACTTCAAAACGAACAAGCTACCTATTTTTAGTAATAACCAGAAAAATACGACGTAATAAGGAAAAACTGAGATATAATCCTCAGAATTTATCTATTTGTAGTGTAATATTAGCGGGGTTTCCACTTCGGCTTACGTCAGCAGTTCCCAAAACTTCTTCGATAAATTAAATTCGAATCACATGCCCCCGGCACTCTCGGGAATGTTACACATTTTAGCAAACGCCCATCATAAAAGGCGGCTGAATGAAATTGCGTGGTATCCTGCTTCTTCGGTGGAAAGTCAAGTGTACGCGTCTTCATACGTACAAAGTGAGCCTTCCCTAGGAAAAATACGATAATAAATATACGTGAAATTCCGAGGAACGCGTATGGATCTTCCTGTTGGCGGAATTAGTTATAAGTTATTCCGACACAAAAGATGTTATTTCTGTGCGAGCTGGCAGTGCAAAGAGCGATTGAAAGAGAAAATGGGAAGCAGGGGGATTATTAAGTGGTTCATCTTTTTAGAGGAATAAACATGGAATTTTGAGGAATCAACGCTACGTATCTCAACGAAACTATAACAGAGATGTGTAACGTAGTTGTTGTATTTTGAATGCAACAACTGCAGGAAAACGTTAAGTTCGTTAGTATTCGTAGAAAATACGGCGATCTGGCCGCGAAATGTACATATAAGTTTCTAATAAACTTTTCTTTCCAAGACGGGTTTTTATTTGTTTTTATTTATATTAAATATTCCATAATTCACTGTCCTGTTCATTTATAAAATGTTGTCAGGGATAAGTAAGTTTGGCATATTAACAAATGCATTTAAAAACCAAGATAAGTTTATAAACCAAACAACAAAGAAGAATTTATTTAAAATAATTCTACGTGCAAAGTTGTGTTGTATTTTCTTAGAAATTGGTCGCCTTTATGGTAAAGTTAATAATTTTACGTAAACAACTCATAAACTTGGTATATCATGAATGTACATCATAAAAAGAATGTTAACCAAAAAGAAGAACGATTAACATTCGATAGATTAAAAGAAGAAAACATAGAATCGAAATCCAGCGAAGACAAGGTTAAAAAAGACGTTGATCCCCAAAAAAACCCCATAGAATTGACAAATGAAGTACTGGAAATGTTAAAAGAAGGACTCAAATATGATTTACAATAGAACAATCTTGTCATGTTTAAGACGGTAAGTTCTTTTTAATCATCTAATTACATAAACTCTAGATTTTATTTTTTATACATATCACCGAAGAACGTTTCATAATCTACAAAAACCATCTCAATCTTTTTTGTATTTAACATAATAGCGGCGTAGTTCTCGATAGTATATCTATAGATATTAATAATGTTTCGCGAGCGAGAGTCCATTCGTTAGTCACGCCTGCGGTTTCACTCTGAATTTGTCCTCTTTGTTTGCTACTATTTGTAATGACTTGTTACAAACTAAGAGTAAAGATCTTTTACAATTGGTAATTTCTTTTTCTTTAAGTAGGAGTTACCTGTTATTCTCCTTAGTATTCTTATTTCTTTTTCTTCAATTGTATCAGTTGACACTTGGTAATTGCAATATTTCTTTATGAAACTTTGCGCAGGGTACGTTCGATACCCATTTCACTTCTTTTGACATAGGTTCACCGCATCAAATCTTATTTTTCATTTTTGAACCCCATCGTTCAGTACAATTAAACATTCCCACATATTGGAAACAATTAGGATGTCAAAAGGATAATCACTTGAATTATTGATAAAATCTTTCACGCAGAAATATTTTCCTCTTTGGAAAGATTGAACAAACGTCATCTTTAAACATCTTTAAAATTTATGCCGATACTCAACCTTCTGAGTACAATTATCTTAATCCCACGAAACAATTGTTTTTTAAAACCGAACCTCACAGCACCTGTTCGCTAAACTGGCGTTATTTATCTACAATTATATAGACATTTTTATTGTTATGCGCCAAGTACGCTAATTAATTGATATAATTTGGCTTCCATCCCTTATCAGCGGAAGCCAAATTATATTAATTAGTCATTAGAAAACAACTCTAAGCACAATAGGTTTGTGGGACTCAATTACTTTCAAGGAACTAACAACTCATGAATAAAGAGTCCAAACGATGTGCCCGACCAGTAGCGTCGATGCGAGAGCAGAGTGGGGTAAACTCCGCTCTCGCATAAGTAGTAAAAATAAACGATGCATTTAGTTGCCGTTCTAACGTGTTAAAGTATACGTTGAAAATGTTGCGAGGTCGTAAAAATAATGCGTCAAATGCGGTTGTCTGCTACCGTAGTAAATAAATTTATACGTCGGTTTCCCGATTTAATATATGACGGTAAAGCAGTGAAATGTTCAGTTTGTGAAACAACTTTATTATCTTGGAAAGCGAGTCAGTGTCAAAGACATATAAATAGTGACAAACATAAATTGAAAAAGATTAGACGCAAATCATATAATGAATTTGTGGTTGATTTAACAATGATGCTAATTGCGACCAATATAGCAATACATAAAGTCCAACACCCATTGTTTCGCCCAATCCTACGTGGAAATTACCATCTAAAAATACGCTACACGATTACGTACCATCAGTGCGTGAAAGAATTGTAAATTTTACGAAAAAAACGGTGAAAAATAAATACCTTTGGTTGACAATGGACGAAACTACAGATATTAAAAAACAGTCCATCCTATCCATTGTCGTAAGGACGCTGACCCCACAAGGATCTTCTGACCCTTATTTACTAGCCTGTAAACGAATGCAAGATTGTCCTGCCACGGCGATACGTAGTGTATTAATAGAAACACTACACAAATTTGAAATTTTACCGGAGCAACTGTTAATGTTAGTTACCGATGCCGCCGCGGTTATGTGTTCCACAGCAAAATTACTCAAAACGATTCAACCAAACCTGCTGCACGTCACATGTTTGCTTCACGCTTTACACCTTGTAACAAACATTATACGTACAAGTTATCCTGATGTGGATGAACTAATAGGACAAACGAAAGCGGTTTTTCTTAAATCTCCGAAACATATTCGCCTATTTCATTCGCAGTGTCCTGACATACCCGAGCCGCCGCAACCAATTCTTATACGATGGGGTACGTGGTTAGAAGCAGCATTCTATTATTATAAACATTTTGAAAAAATTAAATCAGAAGTTTTACAATTTAATTTAATAATTTAATAATTTTTAAATCCTCAAGTTGCAGCAAATTTAAAAATTATTTACGACAGTTACGTTCCAATAACGTGGATGTAATAAAAAAGTTACAGAACAGTGCGCTGTCCTTATCGGACTCATTAGCAATTATTGACCACGTAGAATTAGCGCTGCATATCCTTGATGATGAAAAAAGTGTTTGTGTTCGTGAAAAATTTAATAGTGTATTAGATAAAAATGTAGATTTTACAAAATTACGGCAACTTTTTACCAATACTGAAGATACGTTGTACAGATACAAAGAGCACTTTAACTATGCAAATATAACATCTCTCAACGTCGAACAATCCTTTTCAGCATATAAGCATTTATTTACGTCGCTACGTACGAACCTTTCCGAGACTAATACGGAAACATATATGATGGTGCAATTACTTCATCGCGCACATCCGGATATTTCTGCAAAAATGTAAACATGTTAGGTAAGTTATTTATGTTTTTTCTTAACGTTTTGTAAAGTGATTCAATATATTTAGTTTTAAATAAGCGCACTGTTATTCTGGTAAACTCTCCACGCAACGCCAATGCTCGGGCACATCGTTTGGACTCTTTACTCATGAACTACAATAGAATGTATATATTCAATTGCAGTTCATTTCATCTAATACACTTATTTATGTATGTATGTAGTAGGCTCCTTTTATTTCAGAAAGTATCTATTCGAAACGTGCGCAGCCTTTCCCCTTTTTCTGATTTTCGTAACTCACTGGCTGAGTTAGTTTCCTTGTAGTGAGCTTCCGTAATAATTTTTCAATTGCTTACCGTTTTTAGCGAATACATATAACGGTGTGCGGTGATCGGTTTTAGCTCAATATACACATTACTTTCCTATACCGCTGTATACGTACTTGTAAGTGATCAATATTTGAGAACTAAAAGTACATGAAAAATGACTTAATTTATATAAGTTGTTGTAGTTCATATATAACATAAATTCGAGTAACCTAGGGGATTTCGCAAAGAAATCCATGTATGTTACGTAGCTATACGTTTAAAGCTTTCTTATATGGTAGGGCTTTTAAATGTGAGCGAATCTTTCTTCCAGAATGAACATTTCCTAAACTAATCCTACGAAATGTTTAACCAATATCAATTTTCAAATTTTGCGTGGATATCCGTGTTCAAAGTTGATGTACGTATGTGTCTAGTAAAGACTTCGTCCGAAAAATTATCATTTAATTACCTGACATTGTTGAGGACCCTGCCTGTTCGGAGATGCAGCCTTGGGCCTTGCCCTTTTCACTGTTAGTTTGGCTGCCTCTGTTGTTCCGGTGGTTTTCTTCTCATCTGTCGAAGAGACTGCAAAAAAAAAATCTCGTGAAAACGAATGTCAACCAAGAATACTGGATAATGAGGGAATCGGTAATCCTGAATACCGGGTAGTAAAAATAATAAACGTTATCTATGTTACACATATGCAACTGGCTCATGTGCACGCATGTATTGGCGGATCTGTAGTGACTTGCACGCTGTAATTAAATGCTGTGCTACGAAATTGCTACATGCAGCTTTTTGTACCTAAACGTGAGAATCATTAAAAAAAAGAATATTGGATTTGATGAATGATTCAATTAGAATTGTTCCTAATTTCTGAAAGGCAATGTTAATTTCCGTTTTTATAAAATTAAAATTTAGAATTAGATAGTGGAGGATACCTAATACATTGCTCCTACAGCTTCACTTAAAACTTTAACTATTCACCTCCAATGAAACTGAATTTATACAGGATACCGTAGGTATGATAATAACGATATCTTCTTTGATAAATTTGCGATTATAGGTAAAAAAAAAAAAAGAAACTAATCTTTTGACGATCTTTAACGGAATCTTCTCTATGTAATCGCGCCAGGTATATTCCTTGAATTGGCCTAATATAGTGAAAATTGAACTTCTTATTATAATTTGGTTTCATAGTTATTTTTTGATATAAATATCTCTCGAGGCTGTAATATTATGTTATGGTTTACTATCTCACCTCACTCCAAAATGTATCTGCAACACTGGAATATGCACGTTCTCTATCAAATGCGACGCGTCAAATGCCGCTAAAATTATTATTAAAATCAAGAGACTTCTTTTCTGCGTTTGGTGAATTAACTTACTTGAGGAATAAAAAGAGAAAGGACATAGGGTAAAGATAGGTTATCAGCTCCTGCTTTCGGAGAGCCCAATATGGGCGACTCAACTACAGCGACGTATTTGGCTTTGATAGAGCCCGTTTAACATTGTACTAGTTTAAGAATAGATGATTACGTTTTCCTTGTTATAAGTTGGATACGTATTTAATACATCGAGTAGGTATTAGACATCACAACAGAGAATGTACCAATACCCGTTATACTTTCTTTACGATCTAAAGCATAATTTTTAAGTCAGATAGCATATCGGACTGTAACGAATAACGCAAACATCTGAACCTGTGGAAGTCAGAGTTGGGGAGATGGTGATAGTAATTTAATAGTTTGATAGAAGTTGATGAAAATAAAGAGCTGAATGAAATGGACGACATGAACAATTTTTGCTGAAATATCAAATGACTGCTCGAGAAAGATATTAAAAGGAAGTAGTGCCCTAAACAATATAATACATTGCTGTGGTAGTAAATTAGCTTAACACCCACAGTACATTAGTATAAGTTCGTAAAAGTGGCCGCCATTGTTCCCGCTGTGTTAAGTTTTCCTGTTATTACGATATAAAATTTCAGATTATGCTAATTACTAAAATTACATTACAAAAAGCAGGAGGCGTTGCTCCTGCCATCGAGATAGTTTAAAATCCTGCAATGCCTATTGTAAATTTGTTATGAAACGTAAATATGAAATTATTTCTTCGTACATACCTTTGAAGACCTTTAAGAAAGTTTCAGCAATTACAATACAAAGGGAAAACAATTAATGCTATTTTTGGAAGGCAGGCATTTTGTAATTCACTGCAGAACTAATTTCTCGATACAATAAGCTACGCGGATCGAAATGGGCTATTTTCAATAAAATTTAACAGGTGGCTTAGGATGGACTTTTAATTGAAGTTTATGCTGTAAATTTTTAGAAGACGAGCACTACCTCTATGTTTCCGCTTTTAGGAAATTTCTCATTTCTTCGAAGGCCTACAATAAGGGAACACGAAAACTTGTATACAAGCTCCCAATTAGAAAGGAACATATTTCAGAATTTTTAGAAAACTAGACCTTTACAACTTTGTACGAACAGGCACAGAAATTCCTTAGTATTTCTTTGTCTCTGCAAAACACCCAAATGAACATATTTATTTTAGACCCTTGAAGGCTACATTTCCAAAAATGGTTGCGTGTTTAGTAACAACTGCCGTCCAAATTTCGTTTTACGTGTAATCAAGCAATCGGTATAAAATTAATAAAGGACGTGATTAATACTATTGTTTATATTCTATCATAAAAAATCCGTCCTGGATGAAATAACAGATAGTGATGCTAAATGTGAAGCACAAAATTAGAAACATCCCTCTTGATATTTTTCTAAAGTCTCTACTGAAGAGACAAGAAGAAGTAAAAATGACAAGAAAAAAATTATTATGAACAAGCTGGAGGTCTTCATTCCATACATTTATGATCCGTATAGGACCAAATCCGCTAATCAATCAATCATGTTCATTCTTCGTACAGCAAGGACGCAGCATGCAGCAGCCCAGAAGAAGCTCCATAAAATATTGAAACTGAATTTTAAAATTTATTAAAGAGAAAAATCAGCACTACCTAAGCTCAGCTTTCATTTTTTTTTGAACCAAGTAGGTATAAACTGAATTACATATCACTATCAATCAGCTCTCTACCATCAAAAAGGATAATTATTCGAACTGATGCTTGATTAAATTAAAATGTCAACTAATTGATAAGCGACATTCTTAATTTTTGTATTTATAAAATTATTTATTTCAAACGAATAGCCACTTGTTCATTGAGTCTGGGAGTTATTTATCCTTTTTAATTCTTTTAGGTGCAAAGGATTAAGAACTCGTGTGGATATTGTACGAACCTATTTGAGGAGTCTATTTCTAGAGAGTTTATGCGTGTTAGACATCTAAATGGGAAGCGTTTCTATTCATCTGACGAAGGGGATACACTATTTTGGTTTTATTAACTCGTTTGTATATTTTGGTTGCATACATCAAGTTACTAGCGCTATTTCTGCGTTTTGGGTGCTCATTTATTGCAAAGAATATATTAGCATTTTGGGCTTCAAGATAATGATTTATTGTTACAATTGTAATTATAGAGATAAATTTTTAAGACTAGGTAAAGATATTGACTGTGAAAACATTTTATGAAGGGGTTGCGTGGAAGACCCCACAAACTCCCAAAAACAGCAAACCGGATAAATATGATTATTTACGTTAACTAAGTTGCTTTCACAATAGTAAGAACATGTTAGCCGCAATTACTTACATCTAGTATCTAATATCCACAAGTATGAAAATAATTTCACAGTTTGAATTTGTCGACTTGCTTCTTATACGAAGACAAGCTCAAGTGTCTCGGTTAAGGATTGTTTTACAGCGACTAAAGTTCCAGTACATCGCATTCTAACAGCATACTTTTTATCGCACGTTTATGAAATTCAATTAATTCACAAATTGCCCTTGACGCAAACATTGAAACGGGATCTCTTCGTTTATCTATTTCGATACCAAAACCATCGAATAATCGAAAGCAGATACCGTAAAGTAACGAAATATTACATGATTAGGAGTGAATTACGTATAAAATTTCAGAGCTGTATAACATATTGTTATCATATTACCTCTTCGTCATTTCAGGATTTACCGAATGGAGTTTCAAATTTTCCACCAAAGAGCTTATCGATTATTGCTAATGATTATGGGTGCTTTCAAGGATTGCAAATAGGATCTTCAGGTCTCCCGTAGTGCAGATCAGACGGGGAAGATTATTCCTTTTTGAATGAGGATTTTCCCAAACGGTTTTTTCTTGCTTTAATGATCTATTGAAAGCGGCTAGGAACTTTCAATATAACATTTTTGCAATCCTCGTAAAATTCTGAGGTAAAAGGTAAGAAGATACTGTGTCCTAAAATTCAAGTTTTCAAAATTTTGGGTCTTGTTGGAAAACTGGGTATTTATGAAAACCATCAGGGACCCAAATGTACGCGTACTTGTGCGCTTTAGAAATGCTGCCAAATGCACGTAACGTTGAGTTACGTTTGCATGCCATATTTTCGTTAAAGTGTTACATGTTTAAAAAGTAACACACTGTGTGTTATTTTAGTTTAATTTATTTTTGGCAGTATGTTGGAGCGAATATTGATAGTTTAGTTAAGTAACCATTGAAACATTTATTGAATACGATGCTTCCTTAGCAAACAAACACAGAATCTTGACAATTAACTTTGTGATATATACACCACAACGAACTTATTAAACCCATAAAATTAGCTGGCATAGGTTGAAAGTATTGATAACACATGTAAAAAGCTTTCCAATAAATTACTCTTAATGCGACAAGCACACCCAACTATATTACAATGGTATGTTTTGCTTTCTTTTAGTCCATTTTATGAGCTATGTGCACAGACCTAGTTTGGAGTTTGAAAGAAAATATGCTAGACTCCTTGCTGGTTTGAGGTTGTCGTAATGCTTGCAGGGTTGTAAAACCATTAGCTCGCACGGACGTTTATATACAGGGTTCGGCAAAATGATCTCTCACATTTTACACCACGTTCACAGCCGTTCGTTGTTAAACTTGCCGCTACTTTGCATTTGTTAAATCGTTCTGCGAGAAGAATTTGGAAATTTTACCCATACAAAATGATGCTCGTGCAAGAACTTAGTGAACGACACTGGGCAAATCGCAGAGCATGTTCCAACGATATTCTTCAAAACGTCAAACAAAATGATCTTTCAATAACGAGTGACGAAGCTCATTTCCATGTATCTGGTTGTGTAAACAAGCAGACTTTTCGCTACTGGGCAACAGAAAATCTGCGGCAGCTCCATGAAAGGCCACTTCACAGCCCTCGTGGTACCGTTTGGTGTGCTATTGGATCGTTTGGCGTTTGGGGTTCCATTTTTTTTTGAAGAGGTTGGAGTGGCGGTTGCCGTAACTTCCGATCGATATGTCAACATGCTGCGTAACTTTTTGGAACCAAAACTTAGAGAACTTGAAAATCTAAATGTGTGGTTTCAACAGGATGGAGCTACTGCTCATACGGTAACAAGGAGAAGGAGAAGGACGTTTTAAGAAAAATGTTTCCAGGACACCTAATCTCGTTACGTGGAAACGTTGGGTGGCCTGTACGCTCATCCGATCTTGATCAATGTGACTTTTTCCTTTGAGGCCACCTGAAAGCGAAGCTTTTTCAACATCATGGCGTCTTTATTAAAGATTCAAATGTGGGAGATTATTTTGAAGGATAATAGGAATTTGAAGGATAAAGGAAATATGAGTAGATGATAAATATCACGACTCTCCTATTACATGTAGCATTCAACCATCTTCGGTTAACCGGAAGCAGGAATGGATCATACCATGGATACAGTATGTTGTATTTAATGCACTTCCTGCTAGCGCTAAGGGTTTATTGGGAAGAGTATTGATCATCTTTTGTTTCCAATATTTTCTACGGTGTCTTAGATTGCTGTAATAATAATTTCAGTAATTTATTTGAGATGTAGCTCTACTACGTGCTCGGTTTGTGTTGGCACCTGTATATCAACACGAATAAAAATTACTACTATTACTGTCTCTTTGAAAACAGTAGTCTGTAAGACGAGTAATGTAGCCCTTTCTTTGGGCTGCACCTTTTAAAGTAGCTTCTCGAGGATAGGTAAACTGTAGGGGATATATTTGTGGGTTTCTGGATGAAATTAAATCATGTTTGTAGATAGAAATCGTTATAATTAAAGAATGATTGATTGTAGACTAGATCAATCGTATAACAAATTTGTTGAGTTTAAATTCTCAAATATTAAACAACACTGTTCAACAAGATTTTTACCCTAAGTTAGTAACTGATGAAATTGAACAACATACATATATAAAGTAAAAATGATTCGAAAAGCGGCAACATTAGGTTAGCTCTGGTTACAGAGATAATGCAGGTCGAGACTTGTTGCAGACGCGACTGCTACGTGGCCGGTAATCTGGTCTACTGCAATAATGTTTATAAACTTTCTGCAGCTTTTGGAATACATCATGATCTCAGTTCTTGGAGATTATTCATGGACTTATCAAAGGCCAGCTTGAAAGCGGTTTTGCTGCATAATGGAAAGAAACTTACGAAAATCTGAAAATTTTATTAGAAAAGATAAAATACAAAGACTATTCCTGGAATATTTGTACAGATTTTGAAGTAATTGCAATTATATCGAATACTGGTGCTTTTTATGTCTTTGGGAAAAACATTACCATAGGCATGATTAGCCGCTACAACAACAGTTTATACCAGGAAAAGACAATGTACAACATCAGCTTCTAGTAGAGAAAGAAACGATCATAATAACACGTTTCCGCGTAAAACTTGGGCTCATGAAAAATTTTGTAAAGGCACTGGATCTCGATGGTGAAGGTTTTAAATACCTTCGTGAAAAGTTTCCAAAATTAACACAAGGGAAACTGAAAGAAGGTATTTTTGTTGGACCTCAGATACGAGAAACAGTAAATGATGAAATCTTTGAAACCAAATTAACAGCGAAAGTTTTCACGAATTTCTTGGGAAACAAAAAACCTGACAACTATGAAGCTTTAGTAATGGATATGTTACAAGCATTTCACGTTGATGGTTGTAATATGTCTCTTAAAGTGCACATTCTACATTCTCACTTGGATTTTTGTCCGGAAAATATGGGCGACGTTAGCGATGAACACGGTGAGCGCTTCCACCGAGACATCATGGGAATGGAAAAACGGTATCAGAGGAAATTGAATCCTGTTATCTTAGCAGATTACTGTTGGATGTTAAGATGAGATGCTGTAGATATTGTTTATAAGAGAGGGAGCAGTATTACTTCACATTTCTAATTACAATAATTTGAAATATACATTAATTTATGATCTAATCCAAGAAACCTTTTCATTGAAATATAAAAAAATCGAGCTAACTTGACCTTCTACCTTTTATTAAAATAAATGTTTAAATGCTTTCTATTGAAATTAGTATAAATTATTTTATGACAAAATCAAAAGTTGAAATTTGTTGGTCAGTGTAACTTGTTCCATTTAATTATTTCTTCATATATGGCACACAATTCCCATTTCACGAGAAAACTTGCAAAATTTGCAATTTTTTCTACTCAAACGAAATTATTATTGCATTATTCATAAAGTTCTACTAAAGCGCTACTAAATTGTTATTTATCGCAAAGCGTTAGTTTTAAAGATGCTACACTTTTAATTTAATTAGGTTACCTTCTTAATAAATTACACTTTTCTTAATTCCAGTTTTATCTAATCTACTCAATTTCGAAGATAAATTACTACTTTCAAACAACGTGGGATGTACACTCTTCCGTTCCGAAACCTTCTCATAGAGTGCGGCGTAATTGCACATTTGTGTTCTTTCGTTCCTCGTCTCTTCTTAAACTCTAGCAATGCCTACACGTAAACACACCTTCCGTAGTCCACAAATTTTATACCCTTTCCCCCTTCGGCGGCATTAATTTATTTTCGTGAGGCGAGGAGCTCATCCGAGTTCGGTCCGTTCCACTTGAATTCTGCAGGGCGTACTCAGCAGGTTGTTGTGATAACTGTTGGCGCAAAAATTGAGTTATGAGATGAAGTCTTCTGTGTTGACAATTCCCGGTGGAAATAAGTTGTTTGCGCGCTAGCTCGCGCACTGGATTACTAGCACTTTTGCACCTTCTCTCCACTGCTAACCCCTTTTTCTAAAAGATGCCCGAAATTTTGCATCGTTCGTCAATATTGATGAATATTTAAGGTCGATACGTTTTTCTTGTTTGAATACGATAACGATTAGCCTCTTTCTGTCGAGATAAAAATTTCTAGCAAATACGTAAATTTTGTTGCTATTAAAAGAATAAATGAGCAAAATTTAAATTATCAAATATAATCAATTTTCGAATTGGCACTTTTAATGCCTAAAGTATGTTTGTATTCCTATATCCCTCTGCAGAATTGGGAAAAGCCATCACACTATCAAATTGCTTACTTTGTATAATGCAACAAGTACGCAATTTATTGTTGTCGAAATGTTATACACAACCTACATTTATCTAATGCTTTTGTTACATTTTTTGTATAAGCTTTTCGTTTGGAGTAAAAGGAATTTTCTTCAGTACATTGTGGGTATTACTTTCTTTCATAAATACTGTATTTAGACTTTTCTATCATGAACATGGTAATTTCATCAAATAGTACATACAATTTCTTTAGGTTATTTTATTTTTGTCTCCAAAACAAACTCCAAATCAAAGTAATACAAAATACGTGGTACTTGTAAAGTAATAAATTTGCACCATGTTTATGTTGTAAAATACACAAGATGGCAACACCACTTTCCAATGTTTAATATGACGCTCTTGGAAACTAACCGATATAGATAAACGATCAAACGAGGAAAGAATTACAGTTTTACCAGTTCAACTTTGCTTTTTGGGAAAAAAAAAATACGGCTACAGACGCGTGAGACGCTCGAATGCAGCAAGATAGCAACGTACAGTCAGCTACCTGCACTAATACATATTCTCGAATTCATGTCGATAGGAGGAAACAAGCCGGCTGCATGGCCGCGATTTGTCTGTTTTAGAATTCTATTTAGAGGGAATGGTACGGTGTATCGAAAATGATTCGACACAGTAGACCTTAGAGACACCCATGAAGGCAAAAATCCAATGCGCAGTGGCGGGTAGTGGGAAAGGCGGAAAGGTAAAGTGATAGACCGTACATATAATCTCTTTTAATATTGTTGTAATTGTATTAGAAGTGCCGAAGTATTGATAACTAAAGAGGACAAATTCGGAATGAAACCACAGGCGTGACTAACGATTGGGCTACCGCACCCCGCATCCCATATATGAAAGGTTGTTCACGACCACCGTGTATGCACGTATAATAGCAACAGGAAAGTTGATCCTGTGTCTTTAATAATGTTGAAGGGGGGTACAGTAAAAAAACCTCTCATCAAAATTAGTGAATAGGTTTATTGAGAATTATCCCAGCTAATCTTACAACGGGGTAAATATAAAATGTTTAGCGTGCCTTATATGTATAAACCATTCAATACAATCAAATTTGTAACGCCAGGTGCATAGCGCAAGACATAAAGATAGAGAAGCTGGAGTCGATACAAAATATGAAAATTTCTTATTTCATTTGTGCACAATGAAGGTTGTGTGTAATTTTCCGTTTACTTTGTTACGCAACGAGTCGTTGATTTCATTGTTTAAAAAATACGACGATGTAAAATTACCGAGCTGCACCCACTTAGGAAACTATCTAAGATTTGTTCGTGTATATTTAGGAAATAAAATTAAGCCTAGACTGAAAATAAAAAGTGTGGCTGTGTATGGATGAAACAACTGATAGCAAAGAAAGACCTGTAGTTAATGTTATGGCGCGTAAAATGGAAGCAAATCAATCGCCAGCCTCAATTTTATCAGCTAACAGGCAAATAGAAGGATGTACCGCGCAGATAATTTCAAAAGTGGTGTTAAGTATATTGGAAAAGTTTGAAATTTTCAGAGATCAAATTTTAATGTTTGTGGCAGATGGTGCCGCGGCCATGCTTTCTGTAGGTCGGTCGCTTAAGGAACAGTGCGGCAACTTTTTACATATTACATGTAAAATCCATGCCCTACATCTTGTAGCAGAACAGATCCGTAAATGTTACCCAAGAGGTGGATGCATTAATATCGAATACAAAAGCAGTATTCCTGAAATCCTGCAAACGTATTCGCAAATTTCAGCAATTGTGTCCCAATATCTCCCTACCACCACAACCGATTCTGACACGGTGGGAAACATGGCTAAAAGCGGCATTTTACTATCATGAATATTTTGAGGATGTAAAGATAGTGGAAAGTCGTAGAAAATTTAAAGATAATCTGGTTAAACGTGATTTACAAACTATTCACAATAATTACTTCGGAATAGTGCAAGCAATAGAAAAATTACAAAATTCTTCGCTGTCGTTACAGGAATCGGTGCTAGTTGTGAAAGATGTACACGCACAGCTTTGTTCGATAGAAGACGCAAGAAATGAGTGTGATTTAATTAAGTTTGAAAGTATTTTAGATAAAGATTGTTTTAAGTATGCAAATATCACATCATTAGATGTACAGCAATCGTTTTCCTTATACAAGTACATATTCTCCTCACGGAGGACGCCTTTGCGAGAAATAACTTTGGAGAATAACAATATTTCATCGCGCTTCTCCTGATTTTCAAGTCACGGATTATTTAGGAAGTCATGACCGACTATGGTTACATCGCAATAATTCTACGTCAAATAGAAGTGTATTCTCAAACAATGGTTCTGTAAAAATTCAGATGTTGGAGAACATTTGCCTAACCCTATACAAATGGTGTCTGTAACTTTCTGCCACCTTAAAGTAAACGTAATCAGAACTGAAACATAAATTATTTGTTGTTACCTACCCAGTATCAGACCAATAATTAATATTGCTCCGGATGGAAACAAATGAACGGATGTATTTCCGTAATTACACAACGCGCATATGACCATATACTAATAATTAGTAAATATGGCTATCGTACCGCCTGCACCAATTCGGAGTATTAGCTAATGCAGTAATTCACCAATGGAAAGTTTAATTGTATTTTTTCATTTCGTAATTATGCGATTGCATTGTATATGGACAAGCGTAGTACTATTCATATACGGTTATTAAATTGGAATCGTTTTCATTGTAATTACCGTACCTGAAAATTTTGAAAAAAGGACGTTATTTGTTTTTTCGAGATAATAAATGTCTGAATTAAAAAATGGAAAAGAGAAAAACAAGGCTCGACAACAAAAATTATTCCAAAATTCCAAGAAGTTAATGTAAAACTCTTTCAACAAGTCTCTCTAAGTAAATCTCAGTAAATTTCTCAAAGTATCTAAAGAATTGAAGTTGAATCTAGTGCAGCTTCCAGCATTCGAGTTTTTAAAAAACAATCATCGAAGTACAGCATTCTCACTGAAGAATTCCAGTGAGTATGTTTACTGTTTGGCCAAATAAGCAAGAAAATTCAATTTGGAATCAAATTTTACAATTTAAAAAAATATCGAATAAATTTATAAATAATTTGATATAGCTGTCCAGTAGGAATTACTCTGTCATTATTTTAAAATCTACAATCTTGTGAAAATAGATATTAAATGGATCGTATTTGTTCAATTCAACACAATAAATAATTTTGGATTTCGAGAGCAGTAAAAATTGTTTAATTTTCCACTCGTTTTCTATTAGCAAAAGAAATAAGCAGATCCCGCAGTTTTAAAATATTTTCTAGAGCGCTAACCAGTTAAGTCTCATAAAAATCTACTAGCGATAATTGCAGAAGAATTTAGAAGAATGCTACCTTTTCGAATGAATAAGGCACTGATTTGTATGCGGTGACAGCAATGTTAATTTAATCTTTCATATTGAAGAACATACATGCAGAGAGATAGATACTCAGTGTAACTAAATATTTGTCTTGATTACATTTCCTTACTTACATGATAACATTTTAACCTAAGAATTTTTTACTTACACAAAATGCATGTCTTGTACTAACCGTTTTGACTTAGGAAATTCTTTTTGGAACAAATGTTTTTTTCCTTTCGTTTACAGTGCTGTATTCTCTGTCATCTGACAATGATGCAGTTCCTTTTGGGCTCCCTATTCCATTTTTATTGAATGGAAAGCGTTCTAGCTTTTCTTCCTCTTCCTGTAATCTCACTACCCCATGTATGCTTCAGGCGGGATAGCTTCCCATCCTGTTTGTGACTTTCCCTCATTTCCTCTCGTTTTTCCGCCTTTCCCGGAGACCTTTCAGTTGGAACTCCCTCTTAATGTCCTCATTCCTGACGTACTCTGGTATGGCACAGCAACATCTTAAAGTTGTCTTTTTACCTCGTTTGCATTTTACGTCGCTATCCTTAGCTTGTTCTTTCTATTTTCTCCCGCAATTATTTGTTTATCCATTTACCAACTTTTTGATGGATGGTAGCATATGTAGGATTTCCTCGGCCAGTTCTACGAATCGGCTCGATCTTTTTGGCATCCCAGTAGGATGTGTCCTCTTTTTGTTTAGTTTTGTCCTTCTTTCCTCTTCTTTGGGTCCCTTTATCTTTATCGGATATTCCGGACATTCCCAGTTCGCTGCTTGGTGGTCTCTCCCACAGTTTGCGCATTTCGATTTGGTGTTCCTATTTCTGTTGGGATATTCAAAGCAAGGGGTATCTCCCTGTACATCTGACGCATCTATAGGTTGCCATACTGCCATCTGAAGTAATCGGAAGTCCTTAATATCTCGTTTTCCTTTGCGTTTATCGGAATCAAGGACAGCTCTTGCTTGACTTGTTTCACCCTTTACCTTTACATCGTTTTCTACTTCTTCCACGTCGATCTCTTTCAGAATTCCCCTTAGCACAATCTTTAGTGTCTTTCCTTCTGCCAGAATAAATATACGAGACTGCCATTTTTTACTTGTAACAAATTGTGTTGCTTTCGGAAGTTAATCGATGCTCTTGTGATGTTTTTTACGCCCCCATTCCCCGGTATTCCTTTACCCTGTGAATTTCTAATTTCCCTTCCTCTTTCAAAACTAGGGCGTGGGTCTCTTTTCCGTGTTTTTCTTATCTTGCTCTTTGGTCTCTTCCTCTTGATCAGATTCGTCTTCCCAGTTCTGGGTGTACTTGATCGTCTTCTCTTTCTCTTCTGCTATTTCTCCCTTTTTTCCGTCCTTCTGCTTCTTGACCAGCTCTTGTTCTTTTCCCTGCTTACCTTCTTCCGAGACCTCTACATCCTTCACCTCTTCTTCTTTGTTGTTGTTGTTTCACCATGCTTAAATCTTCATCGGTTTCCCTTTAATTTCCGCTAGCAGTTCTTGGACAAAGTTGTTTCCCTCCTTCCTTAACCTCTTTTGTAGCTCCTCGATATATTTCCACATTTCTCGCTGTCGTCTACTCCAACATCCAAATCTTCGTCGCTTTCTAACTGTTTGTCCTTCATAGTCCAATCTTAGTCCGTCATGGTCATAGAGTCGTCTGGCACCGTGTAGAGAACTGCCGCACGAGCGCGGGAACAAATGCGCAAATCATTCGAATTGATATACATACAGGTTGTAGCTACTTCTATCTTGCTGTTGTCGTTTAAAACTTTTGAACTTGCAGTTTTGTGCAATTCAAGGATAAATGCCCATGTTCGAGCAATGAACTTCTAGATTTACAAATTTTGAGAATTGTTAGTAAGTTGTTCGAACTCCACGCAATTCGTTATTAAAATTTCTTCCAAAATGATTTTAGCAGCTCTTGGCGAAGAACGACATTTGGTATTTGACATTTTCATCAAACTTGAGCATGAGCAATTGTTATTTCAACAAGCAAAATGTACTATCTATGGAAATTAGTTTTGGTAACTAAAATTAAAGTATTCTAATACCTTTGCATGAATATTTAGAATTATATATGTTTATATACGAATCATATGCGCTATATACATGCCATAGATAGTATTTAGGACATGAAACTATCCTAAAATAAGCTTTATTTGATTTACAAATAAAAAAAGCAACAACGGTAAGGCTTGACTTTAGAATCAAGTTATTTTGTTTTTTCGCATGGTTGTACAATCCTCTCACAAAAACTAGAACGGATGGAACTGGTACAATTACTAAGAATTTGTAGTTCTCGTACGAACTGTTCTTAGGCATCAGGTTTGAACAAACCTACAAATGACAAGATATAACTTACAAGAAAATAACAATTATTTTACTGTAAACATATTTAAGATAACTGTAAACTTAACATGTTATACAAAATAGTATGGAAGGACGTCTATCGAGAAGATGTTAAAAGAGTGGGAGCTCTTATACAGCGTTAGTAAAAAGTCCCGGAACGGTCGAATAACTTTGTTATTTGAAAATTATGATTTCTGAAATTTGGTATGGGGGTATAGTTAATATAAATGCATTTTATGCAATACAGTTAATATTTTTTTCACTTCCGGTTTAATCGGCAATACGTCCAACTTTTTTTTTTAAATGGAACGCCCAGATTTTTTTAACACTTTTGAATGCAAAATAAAAAACTACGTTCAGCAAGTATTAAGATGTTTATTTTTATTCACAAGAAAACAGTTAAAAAATTAAAAAAGCGTCCTAATACAGAAAAATCAAGATACCTGTCTATTCAGGTTGCGATTACAATAATTGTTCAAAATGCTCTCCATTTATAATTTGACAAAAATGTAAACGGTCAGTAAAATTTCTTATTGAATTTTGTATTTGTTCTGGAGTGATGCGATTGGCTTCTTGAACTAGTCTCTCTTCCAATTGTTCGAGATTATGGAGACGATTTTTGTACACTTGACATTTCAAGTGACCCAAAAGAAAAAATCTAATGGCGAGAGATCCGCTGAACGTGCTGGCCATTCGATTGCTCCTCTACGTCCGATCCAACGTCCCGGAAAAATTTCATTCAAATAATCGCGGACATTATGGGCAAAATGGGAGGGAGCTCCATCTTGTTGAAACCAAAAATGTGCATTAGGGTGATCACCTATGTTTGCATTTGGAAAGAGGGCCGCAAGTGCTGGAACAACCTCATTTCGCAATAAATTCAAGTAGACGTTGCCAGTTAAATTTCCTCTTATAAAAAATGGTCCTATGATGTTGTTTCCAACAAGACCAGCCCAGACATTCACCTTTTGAGGACGCTGTGTATGGACTTCTTCAATACAATGCGGATTTTCAATTGACCAGTAGCGACAATTATGTCTGTTCACAGTGCCGTTGAGACAAAACGTTGCCTCATCTGAAAAAAATGATGTGATCTAAAACATTAGGCTGCTGCTCGATCAATTCCGTCATTGTTTCGCAAAATTGTAGTCTACGATCTGGATCATCTTCAGTTAACTCATGGCCGGGATACATTTTATAGACTTTCATTCTTGCTGATTTAAGAATCTTATGAGTAGATTTTTGGGAGATCTCATGAATTTGACCTAATTCTGTTGTGGACACGTGATGATTTTCTTCCACTGTAAGTAACACATTTAAACTAGTTTCTTCATCTGTTGCTGTTAATGGACGTCCCCTTCTAGGTAAATCCTTCACCTGACGAAAGACTTCAAACTTTTGAATTGTTCGGCATACCGTACTTTTACTAATGTGACGATCCGGATAAACAGTATTAAACAAAATACGAACCTCTTCAAAAGAACGTTGACGATCACCGTACCCACGCATCATTAATATCTCAATTCGTTCTGATTCAGTAAGTTTTACTGCCATTTTCAAATGTGTCAATGTCTAAAATAAGTAAATTTTTAGCGATGCAAAAGTTAAAACGCTTTTAAAATTGTCAAATGTGACGGCAAAAAGAATGCAAACACTAAACAACTTTTTTCAAAGGTATCTTGATTTTTTGTATTAGGACACTTTTTTAATTTTTTAACTGTTTTCTTATGAATAAAAATAAACATCTTAATACTTCCTGAACGTAGTTTTCTATTTTGCATTCAAAAGTGTTAAAAAAATCTGGGCGTTCCATTTAAAAACAAAAAGTTGGACGTACTGCCGATTAAACCGGAAGTGAAAAAAATATTAGCTGTATTGCATAAAATGCATTTATATTAACTATACCCCCATACCAAATTTCAGAAATCATAATTTTCAAATAACAAAGTTATTCGACCTTTCCAGGACTTTTTACTAACGCTGTATATTGATAGAGAACATCTCGGAACAAATTTATGGTGAATACGATTCAGACAATTCGCTGCAAAAGTAACCGGTGCCGAATTTGTCTTAATCCATGAACCTTGTTTTCTACCTGCTAGTAGACCGGTAAGTAAACTGAATCCAGTCAATAGTTCGCGCTAATTCTCATCTATAACCGGTTTCACGTTGAGAACTGAGTAGTACTCTTATTGAGATATTGTTAAAATTGAATTTTTCTTCCTCCGTACCCAATACGCATATACACTCTACTGAAAATTAGAGCGGAAATAACGTACACGCCAGTTCTGTGCGTTCTTGGAAAGTACTTAAAAAAAAATTGCAAATATAACAATAATTAAATAATTTCAGTACGTGCTTGAAGTGCATAACATAGGTATCTGCATAAGGTACGTATTATACATACGGCGCATATTTGTTTCGGAAAAAGTTACTTTTACGTATCCGTAACCTGTCGAAGCAAGGCTAAAGGTTTTCGAGCTGAAATAGTTTTTACGCGTACGTATGTGTGAGTTTCGACTAACCTGCTTCGTTATCCGCTGGGACCCCGAGACTGTTGGAATTGTCATTGATGAAAGCCTCGGTGGAGTTTGTAAACGTCTGCGGAGATAACGTAAGGTCGGGCCCATTAGATGAATCGAACAGGTCGAAGGTTGCTGTTACTGCTTCGTTTCCACCTGTCAAACGTAAAAGAATAAATGAGATTTATGTGGCCCCATGGTGAGCATACGTTTTATTTAAATAGACAGTATCGGTATATGGCTCTAGGAACTCTTTGTTCACGTTCTGCATCTTCCCTTAGACAATAAATGTATGTATGTACATCTACTCAGATAGAAAACGTGTCCATTGATTTTTCGTGAGACAGTTGTATAGTAGAGTAATTATTCCTACTGATCGCTTTAAACGAAATTTTGCATCACAAAGATATCGAAAAAGTTATCAATTAATGCAAATAAATTAGAAAAAAATTGATTGAACAATAATAAAGTTTACTTTGCTGCATTAATTCTGCAGTGAAAATATTTCATTTGGATTTGTTTGTTAGGTAGAGGGAAGCACTCGGGGCAATAACGATAACGCCGGATAGGAAGAACTACATTCGTTGGCTTTCCCTCCTCACACTGCAGAGAGTGATCAATACCATGGAGCATTATTCTTGGATATTTCTTTTTTTGCGCTTTCCTTCAATAAAACAATTAGAATATTTGAGCTTAACACATACGGTTACATTTTTTAGAACCAGTTACAGAAGCCTTACGCAAGATTAGAGGGTATAATTTAAAAAATGAAGGTGGGGTACTGAGGTACTAAAGAACGTCTTTAACGTTTAACAGGGCGTGGATAGTATTTTATTGGATTTTATGCAATCTTCCATCTTGATTAGTTTCCAAATAAGCACATGGTATATAATAACATGAAGCAATAACATAGAAGTCCAGAATTTCAGGATAATGTATGAGACACCCTAAATTCTCTTTAAAAAATATTCTTAAACATACAAGATGATCGATAAGTAGCGAAACAAGAACCTATTTCGTTATTTTAAATAAGACATCGTATATTTGATTATATTGTTATTACATTCCTCGTTTACAAATAAACCAACAAGTTATATCCGCTGATAAGTGATAACTGCTTATGATATACGCCTTGCATTTATTTTGCATCGGTGGTATACGTCTTGCATTATTTCTGCAACAATAGCAACGTCTTGCAAAAGATAACAATACTTAAAGTAAGCATTCTGGATTCGTATAAAAGACTACAGAAATAATGTTAGATTTAGTATTAACTTAACATTGATAGATCAAGTACCAACGTAGCATCAATAGATCGAAAGTGTCTACAAGTGTCAGTCTGCTCTTTATAAGTTATACTCTGTATATTTTGTAATTGTCTGAGTTTGTCGAACCTCAAATAATTTTTTTTTAATGGCTAATTAAATTCTGACCGTTAACTAACTTATTCCAAGATATTTATAATAATGTACTACCTAAATGTAAGTACTCATATTTCCTTCCAAAAATCCGATATGCAGATTAATTTGGCTTATATTTTTGCCAGATTAGATTGGGCACTTGACTATATGTAGATGTAGGATTGAAACGCCCTCGAAATACGTCTAAAGGTAATTTCTTTTAAATAGCACCACATAGTTTTTCTGTATCGATCGCATAGGCGTTCTTATAGCATGTCTAGTTAGAGCCAACTATGCAATTTAATCTCGTAAAAAAATTACATGAAAATGTGCTAGCATTTCGAATATCTAGGCCACTGAGGGCAGATGTATAAATTTCTTTTTTTAAATATTATTGTTTCCTTTTTTAATGCCGCAACGTTCTGTATCTCTCCATGCTCAGGCAACGCTGTGGCATTCTGCCGCCTTTACCCAAACATTATGAAATACATAGGCTGGCAGTGAATCCAGCGAGGCCGCGCGCACTGTTTCACTAAATCCGCGCAACTAACAATATGCTATATCTATATGAAAAAGAAATCTCCTTAATGTGATGAAAATGCAAAGTTACTATCCAAAGATATCCATGACGTCCTTTCTCCTCTCTAAAAGATTCTACCATTCAGTGGAGAGCAATAGATGACGGAGTCTAATTTGTAGAGATGACAAAGGCAGGAGGAATTATTCATTTTTTGCAGCGATTAGATAGACTCGTGTCGATTCGCCTCATGAGAATGGATTCGTATTGCTTACTTGTGTCCCTGAGAGTCGACAAAATACGAATCTGTCTAGTCTCTGCAAAAAAGTAATAATCAGATCCGTTGTATAACTCTAAGAGGCCCGTTTAAAGTAGCGACAGGAAGTTTCTGCGATTTTATACGAGGAATCTATACTACATTTAAATAATTGCTTTTTATGTTTAGGTATTGGTAACCTCTCTTTGTAATGAATATGGACTGCGGTGGTACTTATAACGAAACGTTACATTATTATAAAAACAACAAAATTGTTGGAGGTGATAGATGGGAAAACCAACAACGTTATAATTAGAGAGGGCAAAGGCGAGCGAAACCGCCATTCTTTCGCAGCGACCAGACAGATTCGTGTTTTATCGACTCTCGGACGAACCAATAAACACAACCCTTTCTCATGAGACGAACAGACACGAGTGTCCAATCGCCGAAAACGAACAACAATTCCACCCGCCTTTTTTCCTCTCTAGTTAATATACACTTCCATTTAAAATAACAAAGTGAATACATGATATGAGTTCCAAATATTTTCGAACGATACTCTATGACCTTTAATAAGATATCAATAACTTTCACCTTCGTACTATTTATTAATAGGCGCAATTTTACAGTTCCAGAAGATTATGACATCTCGCTTGTGCTACATAATGTCTGATAAGAATTTTAGCGGAATGTTGTTCGTCGTTCACAGAATAGGATCCTATAAAGAATTTTTATTAAAAATAATAGCTCGCGCTTTCGCTATTGCCAGAAGTAATGGAGAACGATCGAATGCATGTTAGAGATTTCCCGTGCTATACTTCCCGTTTCCAATATATTTCAACGCCGGCTAATCCTGCACTCTTTGAACAAAAAGATAAACGTTCAAACAACATCCGTGTTTCGTGTGTCGTTTTCAAAGTGTTCGTCGTATTTCATCGGAGAATGGGGCACACTTCATTTACCATTTTTCCAGTATAATACAGCAAAACTCCATTATCGGAAGCACAAATCAAAATCAGTCCTATGTTGGGCGCGGCTGGAATAGAGACCGCGCACCATCAGCGGATTCAAGCGTTCCACCGCAGCATCGCGCTAAATCGTCTGAATATTTTAATTCTGACAAGAGAGAAAATGCATTAGTAATAATTTATCGCTACCGAAGAGGAGAGAAAAATAATCGTCGATTCGGGAATTATTCCTAGCGCTGCAATGGAAATTCGACGAGAACGGCCCATTCTACTTGCTTTAAACTTTAGATTATGGAGGGAAAACTCGGCAAGTCGGAAAAAATTCGTCCAGAAATGAAAGAAAAGAGGACGTAGTTTCCCTAGCAGGCGAAATTGGACTATAATTTTATGACAGAAAGAAAAACTTCAAAGATATTTTCGTAAAGCCGGTCGATATGGCACGGTAAACTTTAAGGGTATTATTAGTATAACTTTTGATTTAACTTTTCAAGTTGGAGGGAGAATAAATTGTTTTTGCGCTCTGGCGAAAAATACGATCCCGCTGCTATTAATTACAAAGTTTGAGACTACTATAATTGCTCCTGAAATTGCACCTATTTAAATTCACGATCAGCTTTTTTTCATTTCAAATGCTCTATGATTCATAAAAAAAAGAAACTATAAGGTATAACGTTTCCATATTATGTTTCTACTAGCCGATGTCTGTTTAGTACACGCCAGTAGGGACGACTACTTATTAAGTTTCACTGTTTAAAAGTGGCAAAAATATCGAACAACATACGTGTACAAGATTTTTCGCGCAAGCCGTTTTCTAAGGTATTCGCAATTAGCATTTTAGCTTACTTTCGAAAATCTGTAACCTGCAATCCGCTCTATATATCAAATTATTTTTGGGCTCATATACACCGGATGTCACAACAAATCTTGATATTTTTAATGCAACGATATTTTTTAGCTTTTTTAGAATCAGTGGATTCCAGGCAACTGCATTTTTAACTCTTTGGATTTGATGGTGATTTATCTAAAATTCAAAAAATAAAATAAATTTAAAATAGTTCCATTCGACTAAATATTTATTAAACATTATTATGCTTCTACAAAATCTTCAATTATTTGAAAACTAAGTGCATATAATGTTATATTTTAATTAATACAAATAATTACTTGTAACTCTTAAACCATAAGAGACAAGTACAGAAATAAACTATATCGACGGCTACTGCACTTTTGATCGCGATAGTGTACTCGAAACATCGATTTTATTGAATTTATATTCAATATTATATTTATTAAATGTTTATAGATTCGGTCTTAAATTCAGAGCACCCAGTATGCGATCATGTAAATCATGTAAATGTTGCATTATTAAGGAGAAAATTGTAAGAAATAAAAAAAAAGCATAAAAATCAAATTAACTAAAGATTAACTGATTTCAGAGATAGGGTACCTGAATACAAATTATTCCACGGCTTTCTAGGAAAGGTGATTGCCACTGAGTAATTTGTAATAAAAGATGCAGGTTTATTATCTGCCAGAAATTTTCCGAAGTAAAGTAATATGCTAACTATGGAAACTTTTAATGACCGAGGAGTGTAGAAAACGACATATAAACCCATGTATACAGCGTTAGTAAAAAGTCCCGGAACGGTCGAATAACTTTGTTATTTGAAAATTATGATTTCTGAAATTTGGTATGGAGGTATAGTTAATATAAATGCATTTTATGCAATACAGCTAATATTTTTTTCACTTCCGGTTTAATCGGCAATACGTCCAACTTTTTTTTAAATGGAACGCCCAGATTTTTTTAACACTTTTGAATGCAAAATAAAAAACTACGTTCAGGAAGTATTAAGATGTTTATTTTTATTCACAAGAAAACAGTTAAAAAATTAAAAAAGTGTCCTAATACAGAAAAATCAAGATACCTTTGAAAAAAGTTGTTGTTTAGTGTTTGCATTCTTTTTGCCGTCACATTTGACAATTTTAAAAGCGTTTTAACTTTTGCATCGCTATAAATTTACTTATTTTAGACATTGACACATTTGAAAATGGCAGTAAAATTTACTGAATCAGAACGAATTGGGATATTAATGATGCGTTGGTACGGTGATCGTCAACGTTCTTTTGAAGAGGTTCGTATTTTGTTTAATACTGTTTATCCGGATCGTCACATTAGTAAAAATACGGTATGCCGAACAATTCAAAAGTTTGAAGTCTTTCGTCAGGTGAAGGATTTACCTAGAAGGGGACGTCCATTAACAGCAACAGATGAAGAAACTAGTTTGAATGTGTTACTTACAGTGGAAGAAAATCATCACGTGTCCACAACAGAATTAGGTCAAATTCACGAGATCTCTCAAAAATCTGCTCATAAGATTCTTAAATCAGCAAGAATGAAAGCCTATAAAATGTATCCCGTCCATGAGTTAACTGAAGATGATCCAGATCGTAGACTACAATTTTGCGAAACAATGACGGAATTGATCGAGCAGCAGCCTAATGTTTTAGATCACATCATTTTTTCAGATGAGGCAACGTTTTGTCTCAACGGCACTGTGAACAGACATAATTGTCGCTACTGGTCAATTGAAAATCCGCATTGGATTGAAGAAGTCCATACACAGCGTCCTCAAAAGGTGAATGTCTGGGCTGGTCTTGTTGGAAACATCATAGGACCATTTTTTATAAGAAGAAATTTAACTGGCAACGTCTACTTAAATTTATTGCGAAATGAGGTTGTTCCAGCACTTGCGGCCCTTTTTCCAGATGCAAACATAGGTGATCACCCTAATGCACATTTTTGGTTTCAACAAGATGGAGCTCCCCCATTTTGACCATAATGTCCGCGATTATTTGTATGAAATTTTTCCGGGACGTTGGATCGGACGTAGAGGAGCAATCAAATGGCCAGCACGTTCGCCAGATCTCTCGCCATTAGATTTTTTCTTTTGGGGTCACTTGAAATGTCAAATGTACAAAAATCGTCCCCATAATCTTGAACAATTGGAAGAGAGACTAGTTCAAGAAGCCAATAACATCACTCCAGAATAAATACAAAATTCAATAAGAAATTTTACTGACCGTTTACATTTTTGTCAAATTGAAAATGGAGAGCATTTTAAACAATTATTGTAATCGCAACCTGAATAGACAGGTATCTTGGTTCTTCTGTATTAGGACACTTTTTTAATTTTTTAACTGTTTTCTTGTGAATAAAAATAAACATCTTAATACTTCCTGAACGTAGTTTTTTATTTTGCATTCAAAGGTGTTAAAAAAATCTGGGCGTTCCATTTAAAGAAAAAAGTTGGACGTATTGCCGATTAAACCGGAAGTGAAAAAAATATTAGCTGTATTGCATCAAATGCATTTATATTAACTATACCCCCATACCAAATTTCAGAAATCATAATTTTCAGATAACAAAGTTATTCGACCGTTCCGGGACTTTTTACTAACGCTGTATTGGACCTTTGAATATATACAAAAACAAATAAGGAAAGCCCACATCCTTAAATTTGTTTAAATCTCAAATCTGTAACATATACTGATAAATGAAAAATATAAAAATGTGCTAAACGAATAACTAATACGAAACTACCAGCACCGTCAACTCTCGTATATTCCATTGGTGAATTTTCTAAGTACTTAAGCCTGCAACACTGTATATATACTCGATATAGTGTTAATTTCGGCAATTTTAATTTACTAAAATTTCTGAGATACTCTCATCGATAGAGGCGATAAAGGCAGGTAGAATTATTCCTTTTTCGCAAGATTAGACAGACTCGGGTCTATTCGCCTCATAAGAATGGATTCACGAGTCGACAAACACGAGTCTATCTAATCTCTGCAAAAAAGTAATAATTTGTCCTCTCTACTCATCAATTATAAAAATATGTGCTCTATTAACTGGCAAAAAAAAAATAACATTTAAGCTAACTGTTGTGAAAATAAATAGCTGCATGTTTCAATTTGGAGAAAAAAATGTTGGATGCCTTTGTTCAATTTATGTCAACGTCGTTCAACATTCTCTACACCTATCTAGTCTAGTTTTCGAAATAATAATCAGATAATTTGAGATCTCTGGGAAATGCCATTGTTTTTTTTTAACGGCCGACATCTTAAATACTTGGTACATAAAAGTAATGATTCAAATTTTATTTTATTGGATACTTGGAGTTTTTGGAAGTACGTCAAAACGTTGTTTGCACCAACTAGATTTTACAAGATGCATCCTCCATGTGATAGAGAGATTTCTGTAACGGAAATTGAAGGTGTTACTTCATGTAGTGAAGCACTTGTTTCCAAATATATTTTATTTAAAAACTTTTAATTTACTAAAGGAACGAATTATCTGTCGTCCATAAATTATCGGTGTAACATGTTCAAATTTCCGACATACTATGAAACATCCATGAATATTTCTTCAAAATTTGCTTTTTTTTTAGTGCCTATCATCCGTTAAAATATGCATTATAAATGCACCTATCAATTTCTACACACCTAATTATTTTTATTTCAAAGGAGAAGTGTTTTTCTTCTACAACACACTAAGTATTAAGCAAACCAAAGCGATATACGTATTATATAAATTTCGTCATCAAACAAAATTGTCATTCACAACATTATTACATACTATATTGTGCATATGTGTATATGATTATATCACACACTTTTCTGATGATAGTATTAAAAAAACAACGAGCAAGTAAATACGTGCAAGAAATGTATGAAACATGACACCCGCCGCTGTATTTTGAACAGGTTTCAATCAAACACGATTACGAGATCCGTACGTGTCGTACATCTATTTTACAAATATCCTCTAAAATAACGCAGGGATTACGAGTTTTGTATTAGCAACAGTCCGAACAGACTGACGTGATTGGTTTCATTTGTATTAAAAGCTTTAACTTTTTATAAACATGAAAGCAAGCGTGTGTTAAATATCTTCAAAACGTACGTAGCTATAATCTACAGAAACGGAATTTATTGGACGGCTTTACATTTTTCCGAGTAAATATTTATAAAGCGCATGATATCCTTTATTGTTACGTCCTATAAACGTAAATCATTAATCTATAATTATCATATAATAAAGTAATAAAAATGACGTGTACAAGGTGCATCTAAGCGAGCGATAAATAATTAGAATTAAAAAAACTTTGATAATAGTTTGCCAGCTGTAATTAAAGAGAATCCAATATGAGCGAAAAGAACCGAACAAAATCGAATATAACCGAGCAGAACCGAACAATATCGAATATAGCCAAACAAAAGCGAACATGACCGACCACAACCGAATGGAACCGAACAGCAGCGAATGTAGTCAAACGCAGCCTAACATAACCTGCAACACAGATCTAAATGGAACAAAACTGAGCCACACGCAACCGAACGTTGCGCACTACGTTCGTAAAAGCCTACGTTCGAGTTTAGTGGACTTATACACCCATGACACTGCAACAATTTTATTCGACAATTTTAGTCACGAATGGTGATAAAAACTAAGACCCAACCATTTTGAAACCGATTAGTTGTAATTACTTGGTTTCGATCGATAACGTTTAAATAAACTTTCCTCAAAAAAAAAAAAAAAACTAATCATTAAGCATTATGTATGTAATTTATAGTGTTCCAGTATGTGATTCGATATTTTAAAAAACTGAGTAATTATGTTTTTGTGAATTCGCGTAAAAGTTGCATGCGGAATATTTAAAGTTCCACGAACACAGTCCCGACTGTTACTTTTGTTATTAGCTTTACAGTTTCTCAAAAGCTATGTATAATGTATTTTTCTTGCGAAGCACGCCTACCCGAAGGCATAGAAGGAACGCAACGTAAGTGTACCGAATCGTTAAGTACTATACTAGCGGCTTCGATCGTTTTCAGGTGAAAGTACTGCGTAGGCGGAAGATCCTCATTGCATCCATTGAATTTGCACAGCTCAAACAGTTTCTTGGCGAGTTTATTTATGCGTTTCTTCCATTTTATATCGGAATCCAGTTCTAGATCTAGATAGTTATGACGTATTTACTTTCATAACGAATGTCCAGTTGATTCTCGTGCTCGAGCGAAAATTTCATGATAGACGCTAAATCTGAGATTGTGCTTGAAATAAAAATGCAGGCTTCCACGGCCGGAGTTTGTTGAAATTAAACGTTTTCCGGGTTTGAACCGTGTCATGTCGTTAATAATAATAATAATAAACTCGACGTTTCGTCCACAATCATATGGGGCTTCTTCAGGAGAAAGTCCAGTTAGCACGGTAACTCAACGTGTAAACCACGCCAGAGGCGAAATTAATTGAGCGGAAAGCAGTTGATCACGGTAACTCAGCATGTGAACCATGCAAAATGCGAAAATCAACTGCAACAGTTTGCAGTTGATCTTTGCAAATCCTTGTAAAAAACAAAAGAAAAACGGCAACATAGGTTCTTGAAGTACTCCTGTCTCTTCCCTCTAGACCAATTCGAACGTAACCATTTGCCTTTACCCACATAAAAACTGTTTTAATTATTTTGTCAAAATTCTTTAATTAATATTTGCGTACGTGTACTATTTTTTATCGATTGCAAATGATTCATCCGCCAATGAAAAGAATAAATAATTTTTCATTGGCTAGGGATATTTTCGTATCCTACGTTTCACTCTATAACGTAGCGACGATATGATTTATTACATGAATAACTAGAAAAAAAATATATCTACTTAATTTGAGAAAATATAAACGTGTATATAATGTTTCCCCAATACACGAGGATAGCCTGAAAAGTTTCAAGCCTCAACATGAGATGGCATTTCTACACAAAAGTATTCGTGTATTGCAAGTTTCGGCTATGTTGGACGTCAATCGTTATTTAACGATGGCTTGCGTCGGGCAGTATTAATGTTTCTGTGGAAATCTAAAAATTCAACATCGAACCATTATTAAATTCTTGCATTTGAAAGGCAATGCGTCTACGCAAATAAAAGCCGAGATAGACACTATTTTTGGAACTGTATCATCATTTACTACGGTGAAATTTTGCGGACTTATGAATGTTCAAGATGGCCAACCATTGGACCCGCTACCGATAACATCGGAAAAATTTACCACATGCCGCTGAAAGACCGTTAGGGAGATAGAAGAGGTTATGAGCATCTGGAAAGATTTTAATGTTTGTCATATATTGACTGAAGATTTGGGTATTACTGCAGACTGTCCGAACAATGAAGAGGGGAGAGTGAATCGGTTCCGAAGATGGCGACACTAATATCCGGGAATGTGACAGCGACTGTTTCTTGGGATAGCTATGGCGATGTCTAAATCAACTAAAAGCTTTAACGGCTGAGTGGCCCAGCGGTAAGAGGGCCAGCGCTTGACCGGGCAGAGTTAAGCGCAGTGTGTTCGAGTCCCGCTAGAATCAACAAATTTTCTTAGTGGGTCCGGTATACTCCGGGTCACCATTCGCAACTGGGATACAGTTAACCGCGCTTCACCCTTTACGACGAGGGGGTGGTAGTAACAAAGCCATGGAACACACTTTGCACACACAATTTACTCATTAAACCGATCCTGAGGTTATGACAAGCTTGAATAAAGCTTATACACCCCGTTGGGCCGTCACCACACTTAGAAAAAACTATATTGAAAAGGGGAAATAACGGAAGGGGGATACTATGAATCATTACTTGGCAAGCTGAGTGTGAAAATTCGACCACCATATTTACCAGGTTTACATCCCAGCGACTTTTCTTGCTTTCCCAATTCCAAAGTTTCGCCGCGAGAAACAGAAGTTCTCATCGTACGAGTGGACCACCGTATTCGCAATCGTTTATTTCGCAAAATAAGATACCAACTACTATGATTCATGAGACGACAGGATCGCTAGGAAAAAGGTATAGACTTATAAGAGGACCGTTAAGAAATAAAGCAGAATTTGATAAAAGAATACATGCTGCTGCGTTACTTCAAAAACTTTATAGACCACCCTCGTAGAATATTTCCTTAGTACTAGTAAGTGATAATAATAATCACAATTTACGATCCCATCTTACTTTCACACAACATACCACTCTAACTAGCAATTAAGAAGTTAGCGAAACTCGAATTAATCTGTTCGGTCACTAGATGATCGCCGCAAATCTCAACTTCCGCCTAATATGCACGATAATTCGTAAATGTGCGGTTTGGTCGTTTTTTGGAGAATTATATAACGCCATAGAATATAACTCATGCGAGAGAATAGTATAGGATGAAAGGAAGTCGCATCCGAAGTCTCTGCGGGAAGGGACGAGACAGGACTCCGGGGAACACTTCATCATAAAGGCGGTGTCCGGTGCGGCATTACTAGCCATACGTCACGCGAATGTCTCTTGCAGTCGGTCACCGGAATTACTAAACTGGACTATAGAACCGCGGCTTTCGAGAAATAGACAAATACGTTTATGATGCAAGGCACCCGGATGTTCCGACCCCGTGTTTTTTATCGTTCTTCATGTTACCCTCGCCTCTAATGAAAACTTTAGCTGCAATTAATTTTACTAATGTGCTTTGGAAACATCCGTTGATGACAATTTGTAAAACAGAAAGTTGTATAAATTATTTGAGATAATATGTTTTATGAACTGCCATACCTCAACGGAATTTGTTGAATGGTGTTATTAGCAACAACAGAATTTACTTACTTTTCTTAGTTCGTAATAAATACATTTCAGTTATATGTAAGCAAATGAAAAAGGTAGTAAATCTCACAAATTGTTTGCAATAGACATTGTGAAGTTGTAATAAACGCAAAAATTTAAATTAAAGAAAAATAAGATTTAAATTATTGCATTTGTAACTATTAGAATTCGTGTTTTGTCCACCTTATGCAAGTGCTTTTAATCACAATCACATTGTTTAAAATTTCCTAAATTATCGATTTTGGTCTAGCCCTGATATACGATATACACACGAAATCGGTAGTCTATTTTACTAAATAAAGAAATCTGCCAGATTCAGTCCCTTGGTTATGAAAAACAGATCCATATGTATGTGTGTTATTAAAGAAAAGTACCGAAGTTACTGTTAGTAGAACGTGTTATGTTTGAGGCGTAGAAATAATAAAAGTTCAGCCAACGACAATTCTAGGAAAGATTAACAATGGTTGCTTTTCTATTTCATTCTATTTTTCATTTACAAAAAAAAAGATACAATTCCTTTCGTGTCCTACCACTCGGCTTGCACTTTATGTCTTTTACCGCACCTCTCTTACTATATCGTCTTACATCTCACGTCTTACACATCATTTCCGCTCATTATCCGTTCCTCTTGCTAAATTGTTCAATCCCATATATCTTTTTCAGCAAGTTCCACTGTAAACGACTAATACCTTCTATTAATATTTTTTCGGTCCGTCTCATCAAAATTCTTGGTCATTTAACGTTATAGTGTTGTATGTGTTCAAAGACGTCATCGACGAACATAGAATCCCAACATCACTTGCGTCCTTGCATCATGGTATAGCAACAATAGTTACTTTCAGCATCTATTTCGATAGATATATACATATATCTTAAAATGGGAAAAGTATCATACTTGACAATGTAATTAAAACAATTGCCAACGCAAATAAACAATGGTTTTAAGAAACGCTTTTCGTTTTATTTGTGACTTTATCTTTAATTGTCAACCATCTTCTATTTCGTTGACAGATGAATATCTTGAATTAAGAAGTTAGAAGTGTATTAAAGTATGTATACAGCGTTAGTAAAAAGTCCCGGAACGGTCGAATAACTTTGTTATTTGAAAATTATGGTTTCTGAAATTTGGTATGGGGGTATAGTTAATATAAATGCATTTTATGCAATACAGTTAATATTTTTTTCACTTCCGGTTTAATCGGCAATACGTCCAACTTTTTTTTAAATGGAACGCCCAGATTTTTTAACACTTTTGAATGCAAAATAAGAAACTACGTTCAGGAAGTATTAAGATGTTTATTTTTACTCACAAGAAAACAGTTAAAAAATTAAAAAAGTGTCCTAATACAGAAGAATCAAGATACCTGTCTATTCAGGTTGCGATTACAATAATTGTTCAAAATGCTCTCCATTTACAATTTGACAAAAATGTAAACGGTCAGTAAAATTTCTTATTGAATTTTGTATTTGTTCTGGAGTGATGCGATTGGCTTCTTGAACTATTCTCTCTTCCAATTGTTCAAGATTATGGGAACGATCTTTGTACACTTGACATTTCAAGTGACCCCAAAAGAAAAAATCTAATGGCGAGAGATCTGGCGAACGTGCCGGCCATTCGATTGCTCCTCTACGTCCGATCCAACGTCCCAGAAAAATTTCATTCAAATAATCGCGGACATTATGGGCAAAATGGGGGAGCTCCATCTTGTTGAAACCAAAAATATGCATTACGGTGATCACCTATGTTTGCATTTGGAAAGAGGGCCGCAAGTGCTGGAACAACCTCATTTCGCAATAAATTTAAGTAGACGTTGCCAGTTAAATTTCCTCTTATAAAAAATGGTCCTATGATGTTGTTTCCAACAAGACCAACCCAGACATTCACCTTTTGAGGACGCTGTGTATGGACTTCTTCAATCCAATGCGGATTTTCAGTTGACCAGTAGCGACAATTATGTCTGTTCACAGTGCCGTTGAGACAAAACGTTGCCTCATCTGAAAAAAATGATGTGATCTAAAACATTAGGCTGCTGCTCGATCAATTCCGTAATTGTTTCGCAAAATTGTAGTCTACGATCTGGATCATCTTCAATTAACTCATGGACGGGATACATTTTGCAGGCTTTCATTCTTGCTGATTTAAGAATCTTATGAGCAGATTTTTGAGAGATTTCATGAATTTGACCTAATTCTGTTGTGGACATGTGATGATTTTCTTCCACTGTAAGTAACACATTCAAACTAGTTTCTTCATCTGTTGCTGTTAATGGACGTCCCCTTCTAGGTAAATCCTTCATCTGACGAAAGACTTCAAACTTTTGCATTGTTCGGCATACCGTACTTTTACTAATGTGACGTTCCGGATAAACAGTATTAAACAAAATACGAACCTCTTCAAAAGAACGTTGACGATCACCGTACCCACGCATCATTAATATCTCAATTCGTTCTGATTCAGTAAGTTTTACTGCCATTTTCAAATGTGTCAATGTCTAAAATAGGTAAATTTATAGCGATGCAAAAGTTGCAACGCTTTTAAAATTGTCAAACGTGACGGCAAAAAGAATGCAAACACTAAACAACAACTTTTTTCAAAGGTATCTTGATTTTTCTGTATTAGGACACTTTTTAATTTTTTAACTGTTTTCTTGTGAATAAAAATAAACATCTTAATACTTCCTGAACGTAGTTTTTTATTGTGCATTCAAAAGTGTTAAAAAAATCTGGGCGTTCCATTAAAAAAAGTTGGACGTATTGCCGATTAAACCGGAAGTGAAAAAAATATTAGCTGTATTGCATAAAATGCATTTATATTAACTATACCCCCATACCAAATTTCAGAAATCATAATTTTCAAATAACAAAGTTATTCGACCGTTCCGGGACGTTTTACTGACGCTGTATATATGATACTAACGTAGCTAAGTTCGCTAGAAACACAAGGTTTATAAGCTAGAAAAGACTCGAAAATTCAGGTTAATTTTCTTTTATATGACTGACTTATATCTCCTTCAGTGTTTCACCTATCTGTTTAAATTGACGAAAGGGTGTCTAGCGATACTGCCAAATTCAAGATCCTAATTTCTACATACTAAGTCCTCTAAATTTCTATATATATATATATATACAAATTTCTATATCTATGTATATATATATAGAAATGCTTTATCGCAAACGAAAAAAAAAAAACATTTGAAAGTACCGTCAAATGGCAAGCAACATCCTAAATAAAAAACAACCTAATCGTCTTCTTTTTTTCACTTTCCAAGGTGATAAAGATGTTGATTGTTTTCTGTTTATTGAAAGGCACTGTCTGTAACTAATTAAAGCAGAGCAATAAATGTGTATTATCCTTCTGAAATTGGTTTGAAACTATAAAACATTACTCTTTTATAACTACAGAAATATAGCGTTTGGCCGGTCTAAACATAAAATAGGAGAATAGGAAAAACTGTAATTTCTTGTTTTGAAAACAAGGTTAAATCGTAAATTACTTCCAAGAAAAGAGAAGAAATTCAAACGGAAATAAAGGAAAAAATAAAGGAAAAAATAGAAATAAAAGGAGAAAATAAAAAATAAATAAAGGAAAAAATGTCCTATTGTTTACACCGCATAGAAAATATTGCTATGAACCAGAGACTCATGTATGAGTTATCAACTTGAATAAATACATTTTGGTTCCAATCTAGCTTTTTTACTTCAATTAATAGTAATCATATATTCTTGTAGTCCGTGGAGATTGTTAATCAATTAAAATAATATTCATATAAACAAGTCTGGATTAGATAAAGAGTAAATATAAAACACTTACGTGTTTATTATGTTTGAAATGTATATCTTGTTTAATGTTTACTATTAATTACCCATACAACGTTGCGGAAACTTTTCCATTTAATCTTATATTGTTAAGATTTTTCAATTCCTGCTTCAATATTATTTGGCACAGTTTCAAATTTCTTGAAATTAGTTGTTTAGTATACTTAGTTACAACAATAGTGTTGTAAAACAAAAGAAATATGCTAAAATAGCTTCCACGTGGTATTGATGGTATCATTCACGACAAACGCAATACAAGGGTAGAAAAAAGTGCACTGCCCACGGATATGTTTCTGTCTACCCAGCGTCATCGGTGTGCTTCCGAGAGTATTATAACTCTACCTTGTATTACTGTTGCCTGACAGTTAATGCCACGACACTTTAAAACGACAAGCTAGACATTTCTTGGCGCCCACTAGTGTCGCGAAACGCAAACCTATCGTTTAGAAAGCAGCGATGTACATGATGACGGCGGGTAGTTAGAAATAGCCGATGGGTACGGTATTTTTTCTATCTTTATGTGTTACGTATGCCGTGAACGATTCCATCAATGCAATGAAGTAGCTATTTTAGTATTATTATTTTGGTTATTGGCACGTGATGTGTTCTGAAAGTTGTAAAAATTCAACGTCGCACATTTTTCAAGATCTGGTGGCCAATTGGTAATCAAACGGAATATATTACTTATTAGAACGAGTAGAGAAGAGTAGAGGAATTAATTACTTTTCCGCAGTCGCTAGATAGACTTGTGTTTACTCGTCTCATGGGAAGAGGTTTGTGTTGTCTATTGGTTTCTTTTGAGAATCAATAAGACATTACCCTGTCTAGTCTGCTTTACCCGAATAAGAACGCCGTCCTAAGTTTTTCTCTGAAAGTTGGAAAAGATGTAACAGCCGTTCTGTGCTCCAACCGTAATATGGATTCACCTGTATAAAATCGCAGTCGTTGAATACGTTTTGGACTGGGCATTGTTACGAACCAACATAACCTTTTTTCGTTAAATAACAGTTTTTAATTCTTTCCCTGTTATTGTAGTGCCTTTCTCTATATATTCAATAAACAGTATCTCTTCTGTATCCTAAAACACCGCACTCAGCAGTTTTTCCGATAAATGCTGCGTTCTTATTCTTTCTGATAGCTGAGATCCGTTATAAAGCAATTGCATGAATTCTTATGTTATTGCTGGATTTCAGTTCTACACTTACATCTCGTTATCCGTTACAATTTGTGAAAAGAGATCATTGTTCTTTGTTGAACTTCCTTATTGGATTTCTAAATCCGTAACTCCAATATCGCAACCTCAGCAGCAATCACTATATTCGTTGAAATATTTTCGATCTGCTAAGACAAGTTTCTGAACCTTTTTCATTGGTTCTTGCTTCAACACACCTTCCGCATCTAGGGCCGTCTTGAATTGATTCTCTGTGGCATCAAAATGTCTTACGTCAAAGTTTTGCCATAAAATATGGCGGGGCATCCTTCCATATCCTGTTATAAATACCCTTCGGTCCATTTGCCTCCTTCGTTAAGCATTTAATAAGACTTTTGTGTTCTAGCATTTTTTGTTCCTTAAATCTTTATAAAAATAGCACGACCTTTTGATTACGAACCAAACTCGGTTAGCTTGTATCAAAGTTATTTGACAAAAAAATGACTTTGGCTTTGACTAAGTTATCCTTAAAATAAAAACGATGAAAATGGCCATTAATTTAGCTTCACAAATACATAATTTTTCACAATATTTTTTCCTTCTCTGAGCTATTGATACATTTTGGCAGTTGTGTCGCTGAAGTTTGTGTTTGCATTAAATGCATACACCACTTGAACACATTAATTGATTACGTTAGATTAAACCGCCAACGTAACGTTCACGATAGCGGCAAATAGGTAAATATTTTACGTTCAAGGAGAAATAATAGGAAACTTGTGTACACTTCAAATTATCTCATAAATTCATTATTAGTTGGAGTCGCTATATTGCCTTGGTGGAGGCAAATAATTCGTTAATGGAAGAGATGCTACACAAGTTTGAGTACATTAGGAAGGTAATATGTTACGTGCTGCTGTCATTTTAACGAAGTTCATTGCTCACAGTGAACATAGATAAAATTTATCCTTTATATAGACGGAAAGTTTCATCTGCATTACGTTTATGCATGTTTACATATACATAATTTATTATCGCACGTATTTACAAGCATATCATAGGTAACCATATGCCATTGGTATATAATCTATCATCCGCAAAGTTTACTATTTATAAGATGACAAGTTACCGAGTTCTTCGACGTAATCAATCAACCTGAACGAATATCCTTAAATTCGGTACACGTACTCCTATTCAACAAAAATTGATACGATTTGTGCGTTGGAAACTTTTTTTCTTAACGTTTTAGTTTTGTTGCTGTTCATTAATTAATGTTTCGTAGCATTTGAGTTCCCTCGAGAAGTTTCCTTGTTAGTGCCTTCGCCTGTGCGTGCAATTTGTTGATTTCCTGCTAAGACTCAAAACGAAACTTCGACGTGAAAAGTTAACGTTTGCCGTATTAAGATTCTTAAGCAGTCGTAAAACTTTAGAGACAAACAAATATCAAACCGAAGATAGCAAATGAAAAGCATATTATCTAGCAGCGCTTAAAAAGGTGTTTTACGCAGTTAATTTGCGAAGTTGTATATATACAAATTTATATTTCAAATAACGTATGTTATATTAGAATTTCAGCTTCAGTAATCCGTCAGCCCTATCTGTATTTGAGGAACATTCACGGAGTCGCAGATATTTAAATGTTCTCAGAGACGATGTAACTTACGAATTTGTTCGAATATGCGATTGGTGGTGGATGATTCGGGATCATCTTGAACGGTGTTTTCCTACAAGATGGATCAGCAGCATTCAGTAATTCATTCCTGTGGTCCACAAGATCTTCAGACCACTGACTTTTATTTTTGAGGTAAAATAAATTCATTGCGCGAATGCATCATAGTGTAGACGTAGTAAGTAGTAAGTAAAATGGAAAATTGCTTCTCTCTTTATTTCTCTATTTACGATCCTATATCTTTTCTTGTCCATTTTTTGTTTTCTGTAAATTTTTATAATTAAAAATAAATAATAATCTTTGTATTCTTTCTTAGATGTTTATAAATTTATCCAGTTTTACCTTACCCTTGCCTGTTTATCTAAGTTTATTAATTAATATGTCGCTGTGAAAGTCAATTCAACGTAAAGCGTGTGTCCTTGTTATTTTTCTTTTCTTTCATAATTATTTACATTTCATTATACTTAAAATGCTCAACTGTTAAATCTAGCAGCTCATCTCTACAATGCGATGCCTGTCGCGGATTTATTCATGTAAACTGTACGGGTTTATCGGACGATAACTACAGCAAAAGCCCGTTGTCTCAATTTAGCGATATTAAATCAACGGTTGCCTAATTAAAAAATGATTTTTGTATAGCATTAGAAAGTTCAAGGAATGAATTGATTGAAAAATTAAACACATTTATGTAAGGTATCGAGGCACAGTTGAATTCTCAGCAATCCGATCTTAACTTTAAGGAAGTTGTCGAGGGAAACTAGGAAGCAAAACATTGTAATTTTTGGAGTTCCAGAAGAATCTTCGGAATTGGGGAGCAATGCACGTTTAGCAGCAGATAATATTGAAGTATCCTTAATACTGAAACGTATTGAAAATAGTTGAAATTCCGATCTAAAACGCCGTAGACGTGGTCGTTACAACTGTTCGCATGTTTATAATCCACGACCTATTAAAATAACATTGATGGCGAATCTACTGTTCATACTGTTATTAGAAATTCTAAAAGATTGAGAACTACAACGAAATACATAAATATTTCTATCTCGTTTGATCTTCTCGTTCTCGCTTGAACACTCCGGCAATTACAAGCTTGGGGCTGAATTGCTGAAAGATAGGATTGCGGCTGCAGAAACAAACTTGAAAATTAAATATGTGCGCAGTTTGCTGAAAATTGTTCATTTAAACTAGCTGATAAACCCAAATACAACCATGCAATACACTTTACCAAAACGTCGGAGGACTTAGTTCCAAAATTAACATTTTCTATAACCATCTACCAGTTTGTGATCTTGATGTTCCTAGCAGCGAACCTTTTCTCCGTCAGTATAGTGTTTTTCGAGCAGGTCGGAACTTCCAAGCAACAGGATTGTCAAAGGGCAGTCCATAACAATATATTTGCAACAGAAGTGAATTTAGATAGTGTTAGAATTGCCATCTCTGATTTAGTTTAAAAAAGCGTTTGGCCAAGCCGACAATGATGTGCTACTTTGGAAATTAGAACCAATTGGTTTTTCACCTTCATTCCTTTATTATACGAACAATTTGTGGAATACTATCAGTTCTCAGACATTTTATCCGTTCTCTGGATTATAAGAAGGATCCAATCATACTCTAGTTTCGTTTTTACTGTTTATAAATGATAAACACTTAATTTTTGCTGATCTTTTGAAAATATTTAGATATTTTGAAGATTGCATTAAACTGCAAAAAGATATTTCAACAGTTAATGGCTGGTGTGGCTATAATTATTTGAAACTCAACATTAATAAGTGTAAAACCAGAAACTTCATAGACTTTACCTATAGTTTAGACGGTGAAGATCTTTAACGACTATTAAAGATTTGGGCGTAATCTTCGATTTTCGTCGATCATGCAAACGTAACAACTGAGAGCGCATATAGTACATTTGGTTTTATCTGCAGAAATTGTCGTGATTTTAGTAACATCGGATGCCTAACACTGTTTCATTACAGTTGTACAGGGTGGCGCAGGGGAACGGGAAATTTTGAACGTTACAGTTGTCAGCACTGTAGAGCCGCCAGTTGTTCGTAACGTCGCACAATTGTTGTGAACGCATTGCCATTTAGTAATCGTGGATCGTTGGACTGGTGCGGAACGTGCGGTAACTGTGAGAGCGTTTTATAAAAATGGTGATAGTGCGACTGCCGCGCAGAGAATATTTCGACAGCATTACCAGCTTCGACGTCATGGACGTGTCCCATCTGCGCATGCGATTACAACGTGGGCGCGTAATTTTGAAGAAACAGGATCTGTCTTGAAAAAGAAAGCTCCAGGTGAACATTGAGGCTGTTAGAACTGCAATCGAGAGAAGTCCTCGCCGCTCCGTTCGACAGCATGCATCTACGCTAGCGATTAAGCGACGAAGCTTACAAAGGATACTGCACGAATTACATTTCCATCCCTATGTTGCAGATTGTGCAACAATTATTCGGCGTCACGTATGGAGTATTGCAGGCAGATATTGGCCAAAATTAACGAGGACGCGAATTTCGTTGGTAACACATACGGATATCAGATGAAGCCTATTTCCACCTGAACGGTTTCGTAAACAATCAGAATTTTCGTTATTGAGCCCAGGACAATCCTTGTGAGTTACACCAGCGACCACTACCTAGCGACAAGGTCACAATATGGTGTGGTGTATCATGTCATGGCGTTATCGGCCCTTATTTTTTTGCACGTGAGGAGACTGTACGAGCTTAATCTTAACATGGAAAACATGTGGTTTCAGCAGGACGGAGCCACGTCACACACTGCTCGACATTCGATGGCACGCATTATTTCACGTAACGGTGACATTGAATGGCCTGCGAGATCCCCTGATCTTAGTGCGTGCGACTTCTTCCTGTGGGGGTATCTTTAAGGCAAGGTGTACCGTATACGACCTGCAACAATCCACGAACTGAAGGAGAACATTCAACAAGAAATCGCTGCCATTCCCCAAGATTTGTTACACCGCGCGTTCCAGAGTTTTCATAACAGGCTGTTAGAGTGTGAACGCCGAATGGGAGGACATCTGTCCGATGTCATCTTTAAAAAGTAAAGAGACACTTTTGGACATTTCGATTGTAAAAACATAAATGGCATGCTGCATACATGCACTTTCGTTAATAAATGACTAGTTCTATGAAATTATTCGTGGAAATGACGTTATTTCAAAATTTCCCGTTCCCCTGCGCCAGCCTGTATTAGATCTAAATTGGAATACGCATTATCGTTGGTATGGTCTCCAATTTACCAAACTCAAGTAAATAACCCAAAGATATTTCTCAAAACTACTTACTTAAAATTAATAGATTTTATCCACAAAGAAGATTAGGCTATGATGGTGTGTTATCCAGACTAGGTCTCCTTGTGAAAAGGCGTAATGTATTAAGTCTAAAGCTTTTATTTGAGTTATTACATAACGATATTACGATATTGACTGTTCGTGGGTATTAAGTAGAATTAACTTTAATGTTCTTGGATTAGAAACAGGTTATAAATGTGTGTTTAAATATCCAAGGATAAGGACAAATGTTTTAGTTAAATTACCAGTGTTTGTAATGTGCAACAATTATAAAAAAAAATTGTGAGTTCTGTGAAGTACATTTCAGTACTTTTAAAACAATAGCTGAAGCCAACATTAATTTATAGATTGTTTACTTTATTTTTTTTTCTTTTATCGCATTTGAACTTAGTTTATTATTCTTATACCTCTGTGTACACAAAGTATAATGTTTAGTTCTCTACTCGGGTTATACCTGTAGCATATAAATAATAATAAGAATAATAATTATAAAAGAGATTATTTGCAAAAAGCAGCTACTCGGCAAGATGAATTAGAAGAGTGTTCTATGAAGTTTCAACAACAATAATTCAAACGGCTGCCCTTTCCATCTGTCGAAGAATAAACTACTGCATTCATAGTAATAGAGGACAATTTAAACATTTAAAGCTTCAGAATAGCTTCTAAGTTGTTATTTGTTGCTTTACTTTTTGTCTTATGACTAAAGAGGACAAATTCAGATTAGTGCAAGAAACAGAAAAATTACAAAATTCTTCGCTATCGTTACAGGAATCAGTGCTAGCAGTGAAACATGTACACGTACAGCTTTGTTCGATAGAAGACTCAAGAAATGGGTGTATTTTAATTAAGTTTGAAAGTCTTTTGAATAAAAATTTAGATTTTACCACACTTAGACATATTGGTAAAGCTACATCTATAGATGCGGTAAATTGTTAAAAGATTATTTTATTTTATATATATAATTTTATTAAACTATATTATTTTATTAAAGATCGTTTTCTTTATACAAGCACATATTTTCCACGGCGGACGCGTTTGCGAGAAATAACTTTTTTTTGATCATCTAATTACATACACTCTAGATTTTATTTTTCATACGTATCATCGAGAACGTTTTACAATCTACAAAAGCCGTCTCATTTTTTTTTTATATTAAACATAATAAGTTATTATGTTATATGTGTTATTATGTAGGGTGCTGTTATTATTAATAACAGCACCCTACCTTTGCGTTGGTATATCTGTAGGTATTAATAATGCTTCGCATGCGGGAGCCCATTCGTTAATCACGCCCGTGGTTTCACTTCGAATTTGTCTTCTTTACTTATGGCTAATTGTTTCTGGTTTTTTATTTCTTCTTGCCCAAAAACTTTTGATTTGCTTTTTTTTATAGACTATATAAAGTACCATTAATTGGTCTCCATTAAGGATTGTCAGGTAAGAGATGTGCGTGAAAGGTCCATTCGTTTAATGTTTAAAAAACAATTTTTGAATATAGAACTCCTTCTGTGTTTGTCCATTAATCGAACTTTTGAATCAATAACATCTAATTATTATAAATGTGTACTGCACGAATACATTATTTATGTATACTATGTAAGCACGAACATTTAACGATTAGCGAATATTTCCACGCGAAGGAGTAGTACTCCATACATAACAACACATGGTATTTGATGGTTTTCGAAACAATTCGTACGTCTGTTAGACGTCTAGGAAATGTTCGTTCTCGGAGTCTTGAACTCCCTAGAGGCAGCTGAAATATGACAGAACTAAGGAAATGTACAGTTGAGCGATATCTGGTGGAGGCGCATTTGTGAGTTTAACACATCTTGCCTTAAATTAAATAGGTACAGTGTTTCGTTACGATGAGTAAGTGTAATAATTTGTTTTTCCTTTTCCCCATTCATTCCATTTGTTGAACTTTGCTGAGCTACCAAACGCTATTTTAAAAAACGTGCTGGTGTACACGAATCTGCTTTGATGGTAACATTTTTGTATTGAATTCCGTCGTTACTAAGGAACAACGACGGAATTTTATAATGGCGTTTGAGAAAGTACGTGCAGGAACTTACTTAGTTACACAGAATCAACTACTGGACTTTATTTGTTTACAGCGAAGGAACTTTATTTACTACAATCTATACTTAATGTCTGCAGTACAATCAGGTAGATGATTAGCAAAACGTCGCTGTTAGATTTACAGTAAATTCCCGAAGAGATCGGCATATCCTTAAACGCACTGACACATTCAAAGTTGGGTATTTGGTATTGAAACTCACTCCCAAGTAATGTCAGATTATTTTTGGGGCAGTTATAATCCCGTAATAGATTTCAATCCAATCAAAGGTTATTGCGATAAAATTAATTCAATTTAATGCTGGCGTCTTTAATAGATTGTATCTGTTAAATCTAGCTAATAATTAATGGTATTCCCATCTTCGGAAAGTTTGCAAAATGTTTTCAAGGACTACATACGTATAATATTTGGCAAATCATACAAGATTAATGTACATTTAATACGGTATTAAGATGAACATATGTTGATATCAAACTTTTCTTTCCTTTACTTCCTTTAATCGAGTAGAGAAATGGACAACATGTTCGAACCATATTTCCGCAAGCAGTGTGCATTAATGCACTTGATCGCATCTAATTCCAGGAGATTGCTCAATTAGAAATTGTTTGGATATAATTCAATAATTCAATAAAACATGATCTTTTTAGATTCTCCAAAAAGACTTTGCGGTACTATGTTGTATTTTTAAAGGGACAATTACGTGGTCGCTTTTCTTGAGCTTCGTAAATAAGACTTGTACATGGCCAGATAGAGACTCTGCTAATGTTGTATACAAATGAAGTGAAGAAGAGGGCATATTTTATTGCTGGTTTGCCTGCTATCTTCTTACTGTATCATTTTATGTAAACTTTCATAAAGAAACATAGCCGAATATAACGCAGCCGAACGGACCCGAGCAGACGTCACCAGTAAACTCTGAACAACCTTTAAGCTCACACTCAAACAGTGATTTTGGATTAATCCTCCCTTTATTTAGCTTCGAGAAGCTCTTTAGCAATAAAAATTAATGTTTGCAATAATTTAGTTCTTACTCTCTAAAACATCTTCAAGTTTTTTTACACTTCCGGTTAACCAGAATTCACCAAGAACTTTGTTATTTTACCGCATAATTACTTCGTTTTAAATTCAACAAAAAATTCTATGACGATTACATTTACAATTTTCTATATTTATTTTTAATTATTTCGAGGATACTCGAATTCTTATAATAATTTTTTGAAAATTTTGACATTTACACCATTATACATACCTGATTAATCTTCACTTGCTTTAAGCGCCAGAGGTCTCACATTTTAGAACTAGCAAATACTAACATTATTTCATTAAAACGTAGCAAAATGTTCTGTTCAAATCATACAGGGTACCGAAAAATTAATAATATACTAAAGTACTTAAATACATACGTATCGAATAGTAGCGTAAAATATAAAAGCCGAATAGATTTGACTGTTAACACGATCCTAAAGATAGTAATCAAGAGGGGGCGCCAGCATGTATTTTTTAAGTTAGCAGGTCACATCCCAACGAAGTCTCTAAAAGCACGACTCGTGGAATACCAAACAGTACACATTAAAGCTGAAAGTTCTTGAAAATGCACGTTGGGCGTGGATTTTTCCGGAACCAATGATGATTATTCTTCTGTATGTTATTTTTTTTACGGACGTAGCCGGTCTAGTGACCGGACAAGTGGTCCGCTTGAACCGCTCCCCATTTCCCCCTGGAACCGCCATTCTTGGTATAACTTCAGGGGAGTTCGGGCTGTCTTTAGATGTTACCCATTTTCACCTACATCTCCCGTCCCCCACAAATGTGAGGATTAGGAGTTCGGTGTATTGTCATCATCACTCAGGTCACCAAAGCTGGCTGCCTTTGCCATTCTTCCTTTTCCTTGTTCTTCATTATATACTGGATTAACCCGTGTATCGTATTCCAGTTTTCTTCCGTGGAGGTCATTGTTTCGATCAAGTTGTTCGGTGTTATAACAGTTTCAAGTGTATGATACGCCTGAGATCGCGGTTGGCTCCATCGCTGACAGTCGAAAATTGTGTGGGCCACAGTATCCTCTATACCGCAGTATATACATGCATAAGCATTGTCCTTAGAAAATCTGTAGGCATACGCTCTGAATACCCCGTGACCAGACAGTGCCTGCGAGAGATAATAGTTTGTATTCCTAAACTTGCAGTTTAGCCACAGCTCCAGGTTCGGAAGTAGTCGCTTGGTCCATTGGGCGTTTATGCTGTTTTCCTCCTATCTTCTTTGCCACTTCTCCACTGTAATTCTCCTAGCCGCAGCTCTGCAGTCAAGCCCTCCATTTGCGTAGGTGTATTTTTTGGGGGGATTCCGGTGATCACTTGTAGTGCCGCTGTTGAAGTTGTCCTAAAGGCGAACGCGACCCTGAGCAGCATCTTCCTCTGCACTCTCTCTACAATGTTTCGGTAGACCTTCTTGTTTAAGACTGGTTGCCAAACCGGTGCTCCATAAAGAACGACTGAATGTACTACCTCCGCCAGTACTTTACGCTTTCCACTACTCGGCCCGTTGATGTTCGGCATTATATCAGATAGTTTCGCGGCCCTGTCTTCTGCCTTCCTGACAGCGTACTTGATGTGCTCTCCAAAATAGAGACGCTGGTCGAGTATTATCCCCAGGTACTTTACAGTATTTTTAGGTGTAATGGACGTACTTCCTAACCTGAATTCCACGTGTTGCCTGTTTAAATATGATTGCCTCGGATTTTTTTGGCACGAGTTCCAACCTGTGCTCCACCAGCCAGTTATTCAATTTCTCCAAGGACTCATTACCGTTATCCATTAGGTTGTACTCGTAGTTGGCAGTGATTATTAATGCTATTTGTTAATTAATTAATTCTGTATGTTATTACCTCTCCACTAAACTTTGAATCGTCACTCCAAATTATTTTAGACAAAAAACTTTGATCTTCTTGAAGTCTTACAGAAAATATCTCGCATACGTCATTTATTTTGCAGTGGAAAACAGAATGTTTTACTACGATTTGGTGAAACATTGTTAATATTTGGCAGTTTCAAAATGCGAAACCATGCCAGAGGTCTTGAAAGAACTGAAAATTAATCAATTACGTACAACACACATGAAAATGTCAGTATTTTCGCAAAAGCCATAATGTCTTAGGAACATAAAGATAAGTATAGAAAACTTTGTTTGTAACCGTTACAGAATTCTATGCTATAGAAGTAAAAAGAAGAAAGTAAGTACAAATCTCAAATGTTTAAAGCTGAAAAATTTCGTTTTATACAAAAACATCTAATTAGCCACGTCCATAGAAAACTCTGTATAATTTTTTACATAGGTTTGTTTAATCACTTAGTCTTTATTGTTTTTAAGTATAACATATAACTTTCATTTTATGAATATTGGATTAGATTAGAAACAAAATTGAATAGGAAATAATACCATTTACCAATAAAAAATTATAAAACTAACTTGACACCCACCAAACGCAATTTATATTTTATCATGCGGTAGGTAGGCATTAAAAATTGAAAGAGGCTCAAGAGTAAAGTACTCTTATTTTTTAAAGTAGATGAAGATGTTAATAAGGAAAGTTGTTCAGAATTAACAACTGATCACTTCCATGGAGTGTTGAATTACTTTTGAAGAATATTGTAGGTTAGGGTTTAATTTTTTCCGCTTATGCGAAAAATAATTTTTGTTAATAGTAAGTGATCTCACAATAAGGTAACTTTCCTTTATTATTTTGCTTTATCACTTCATCCTCTGTATTTTGTGCCGATATTTTTCATACCATCTTTAGCATGATTCAACTTTGGCGCCTAACTGGAAGCAACCGGGACCATCCGCTGTCTTTTAAAATATTTTCTGACCCTGATTGGACCTAGGTTTTCGTGGCTTTTTCTTGTCGTACTTGACATCTACGTGTCAAATGGGAATTATCTTACATCGATTGATGACAAATAGAGAGGACAAAGGCGGATGAAATTATTACTTTTTTACACAGACTAGACAGACTCGTATTTTGTCGACTCTCGGGGACACCAGCAGGCAACACGAATCCATTCTCATGAGCCGAATAGGCACGAACTAGTCGCTGCAAATTAATAATAATTCCAATTGCCTTTGACCTCTGTAGTGATGAGAATAGTTATTACCAAAAAACATTTTCTATTAAAATATAGAATGTACTGTTTCTATATGTATTTGTGAGAGAATTCAAAAATATTAAGACAAGAAAGAGTGGACCAAATTATTTTTTTTCTAATTCAATCTTGAATTTTTACTCGTCCGTCCGTTTTCTAGTTATTCTATTTTGTAGCGTAATATTCAATGCTAACATTTGTATGACCTATTTTTTTTTTGTTTACTTGAGTTAATTATTTGAGTTTATTAGAGCAATCACACTGTTTGGCTGATTTAATTAATTTACTACATGCGGGTATTTTGCTTATGTCCAATTTCATTTAGTTTCTAAAATACTGATAATGATAGATTTATTTTTCATTATAATTTCATATTCAATCTTAAATTTATTTAAATATTTACATTTTTATGTCGTTGTTCTGCCCAAACTGCTTCCCATTTTTCTGGATCTTTTGGACTTTTTTAAGTGTGGTTGCGGCCCAACGTGATGTTTCAGCTTTCTTCAAGCTTGTCACAATCTTAGGAGCCCTTTTAGTGTATAAGTTGTGTGTGTAAAGTGTGCTCCATGGGCTTATTACTGTCACCCCCTCGCCGTAAAGAGTGACGCGCCGTTAATTGTACCCCAAAAGCCCCATGAGAATGGGCATTCTTAAAGGCACATTCGCCTCATGAGAATGGATTTGTGTTCCTTACTGATGTCTCCGAGAATCGACAAAACACGAGTCTTTCTGGTCGCTGCAAAACAGGTATGATTTCACTCGCTTTTGTCCTCTCTATTCGGGAGTGTATCGGACCCACTAACAAAATTTGTTGATCCTAACGGGACTCGAGAGCCCATAAACCATTTAAGCCGTTCAAGAAACCTATTTCTTATTTTAAGTAAATTTATGATTTAATTCACTTTTTCTTTTAATACATCCTCATAGACTACCGTTTTCTTGAAGATATTAGCGTAGTTGGAACGTAAGAATAATCTGCCAAATTATTGTAATGTATTTGCAGATAATAATATCTGGGTATTACAAAGAGAACGTTCCTGACAGGCTTCAGGTGTAGTGGTTAGCACGCTCGTCCAGCGAACGGGAGATGTTGGGTTCAATTCGTTAACGCGTGGAAATTTCTTCATATAATTAATTACGGCGGAAAATACCACGAAAATTTCCCAATTTTACCCATTTCGACGGAAGCCTGATGTATGGCTATTTTATTGTTTCTCTTTTTCAATCCTTAGCAGCTTCGACTTGGTGGGCTGTTCCTTAATATCTATTCCCTGGAGGAGTAATCTCAGTCGATTTCCGACCTGGAGATAAGATGAATATTTTGCATACATGGACACACCCTGGTCAACCTAGTGCATTACCATAAATCAAATATTGTCAATATCCTATTATTCTTTTTGCCTATAGAAGCAAAAATATATTAAATATATAATTAATTAAGTTTTGTTTTGTTTTCTTCTCGTTTTTGATCGAGAACGGTTGGTCGTTTTCTCCTTAAAAATACATAAAGCACTTTTTATTGTCATGGTGACTTCAGCGTGTATACGGGCATCCATAGGCGTTACGAAAAGCAAATATTGGAGTGCTGTTGCTATTCACCGTAGTTCCATTTTTTTTTTTTTATATTGGAACAAAAATGTTTTGCACTGAAACGAAAATTTTTTCTGCAGTAACGGAAGCATTTAACACCTACTTGGAGAATTTATTAGCGGATATTAACGTCGTTTCAGTGTTGGAGTAACATTTCAACATCGAACCGGATAAATTCTTTGTTTTCTTCTGTGTAAAACCGAAAGATTTTTTTTTAATTAGATGCTATTGAAACGATGTTAGATTTGACTTTGTATTTTTATCTGCGGACTATTCAGGTTAACATATAATTAAAACGTTATGACAAAGCATGTCCTTGCTATCAATTAGTAATATATCGACGAAGTTAGTGCAGCATTTCGCACTAATTTTTAAGCTTCTTTAGCACTACCCTTTGTAAACGTTACTTTAAAGACAAAATCGTCATTACCGCAATGCTTTTTTCTATATTAGTAAAATTAAAGAACATCATTCGGCTACTATTCCGTCTTTTAGAGATTTTATATCAGTGTTGATTGGCAATTATTGTAATTGACTAGGTGTAAAATGACTACCAAGAGCAACAAACGTCTAGAGTTTGTCGACTTCATATATGCCAATAGCAATAAAAATTTTATATCCCCTGGGAAATGCGTAACGTAAGCGCTGACTAACCAATAGAGTAGGGCTTCCAGGAATTCGCTATAAGTTACGGATGATGTGTTAGGAAAGTCGTTTGTTTTCGGGAGTTGGCAGTCGCCTACTTATTAAATTTTGTTCGATTTTTGCCCACCTCACGCCATCTTATCGACTCCTTACCGCCAGCCTACTCCTGCCTTCGCATTTGTTTAATTTGATATTCTCTGTCTTTTATTGTTTCGGCACGGGTAATATATTTTTTCCATTCCCATAAATTAAATTTCAGAATTTCATTTCCCGTTCTGTTTGTTGCTTCGCTCTTTCTTCTTCGATTATGTATATATCGAATCATCGAAGCGTTCCTATGCTCCACGTCGTATATTAAATTTCCTTCAATATAGGACGCAGCTTCGTCATATAGGTGCGCAGTTTCACTTCAGAAAGGTAAAAATGTTTACGAAAAGATGTCACGATGATAAAAACATGTGTGAATGCCTTCTTGATTTCTACGTACATTCGTTCGTTTAAAAATAGTTCTCTGTGATGTGATTTTTATAATCAAAGAAGATAAAATGTTCCGAAACGATTTTTGGAAACCTACAAAATTACAAGTGTTATTAAAGATCTCCTAATTAAAACACTGTTGCAGAAAAGTGGGCAATAGGCATGGGTAAGACTCTTGAAGATTGTTTTATTATCAAGATGTCGCTACTGGAACGATTTGGTTGGTGTTTAACAAGAAAACTTTCTTGCATGCCATGGAAGCGTCCATTAGTTCGAATATCGTTCAATAAGTCCTGTAAACAAGGTACCAGAATCTTATTTAAAATAAACTAATTTAACCCCTCAGTAATAAGGTTAAAATTGAGGCACCTGTGATGAAATATGAGCTTCTCAAGCTCATATTTCATTGGCTGAATATAATATATACAGAAGTTATATGATTATCCTTTGTATTTACACATCTGTTTGTCTAATATTTGCATAAATTGGAAACGATGCCTAGCACAGAGAAAAATTAATGTTTATATACGACCAAGATTAAAGTGTGCTTGTGGCACAATCATTGCAAATTATCTATCAGCTAATTTTTTACTAGCAAACAAGCAGTAATGTACTTTCCTCTTTGTTCCCAAAATTGGTTGGCAGCGACGTTCGCCGTTCATATGAGCCTTGGGCTCATGGTCCAATGTATACCTCCATTTTCACATGTGCTAACCCGAATATTTTGATGCTATACCTTTCTGATTTATTGGGCATGTAACGCGAAACTATGTACTTCGGTCTCTGAAAGCCTACAATTTTTCATTGATGATATTCGTAGCTAACTTGTTCAACTATCCCTGCTTTAAACAAGCGGATTTATAATCATCAAACATCAAGTGCTTGGCCAAAATTCTAAATTTTTCCAATGACATCGTCAAACGGAATAACACGAAATATGTTCCGTTTGTTGTGAACAAATCGCCAGCGTTAGGTAGTCGGCCTCTCAGAGTGTACAATAGCTCAATTAATGCTTTTATTTCAGTTCTACCAGTATAATGAGCCGTTCTGTTAGATATACTGCGTATTACCAATTGACTTGTTTGTACTCGTTACACCGATCTCCGAAATATTTTCAATAAAACAGCTCTAAATATTTCAGATTTCAATTGTACGATATTTTCAGATGGTGCTCTGAGGTTTCAGGAGGAACGTATTTGTCCGCTTTGGCTTCTTATTTTTTCCAGCAAAAATGGCTTTTTCACATTCTTCCTCAAATTCTTAAATTAGCGAAAAGATCGCGCTCTTCTTTTGAAATTTCCTGTTCACTTTCTTTGCCGCAATCGTTCTGCAACATTATAATTTTTATCATCGTCGCCATCTCTCTCCATTATACCTTGCCTGTTCCCCTTCGTACAACATTTACGAAACATCAACATTTATCTTTGGAAATTAGTGCGTCTACATAAACTAGATGGACAGCTTACCAAGGTAATAATATTTTTATGCAATTTTCTTACACAAATGATAGCGTCGGTTTATCAGGCCATTTCACTGATTGTGTTAACCATCACTTTAGAAAGAAAAACGATGCGTGTTTCTAAATTTTTCCATTAAAATCTCTTTTTTTTTTCTTTCTAGATTACGTTCGCAAGTCCGTCTGGTATAAAATTCCTTTCAATCATCTTCTAACCCATTGGGATCAGATTTCTTCTTCCTTTCTTCTAAGTAGCTTTAGACTTCTTTTGGCTATTCGTTGTAATTAAAATATCTTCTTCTAAGCTAAATTTCTAAAACTTCGTGTTGTGTGAAAAATTTCTATTTTCGACGTGCTATCTGTCACAGGAATGAACGGCAATCCGATGACTTCTACACTTATGCGATGTTACATATAAGATTTTTAATTACTAGATCCCATGTAAACAGCATTATTTGTTTGTTACGTTGAGCACTACTTTTGTGCTTTTATGTAAATTATTGAATTTAACTTGTGTATCTGTACTTGTGTAACTGAACTTGATAATTACTGAAAATTTAAAATATAATTTTATACATTAATAACTAGAGATGACAAAGGCAGATGGAATTGTTTCTTTTTTTGCAGCGACTAGATAGACTCGTGTCTATTCGCCTCATGAGAATGGATTTGTGTTACCTACTGGTGTCCCCGAGAGTCGACAAAACACGAGCCTGTCTAGTCTCTGCAAAAAAGTAATAATTCCATCCGCCTTTGTTCTCTCTATTAGTAATACTTCATGCCAATATTAATTAGCAGCAAAGTAATAATAAACAATTCGGTCAAATTTTAAAGCTTCCTATTCAAACAAAAAGGAATACGCCCAGAATTTCGTGGATACGTATTCCAACGACATAAAATATAGTCAATATATTCGTAGATAACGTTTCTCTCCATAGATGCAACCCTTAAATCTATTAAAAGCTAAGAGATAAATCGGCGGCTGGTGATGATGGAATCCCGTCGGTTCTGGTCATACGTATTTGCTAACATTGTGTCTCGTTTCGAACAAGGATGAGAATTGAAAAACTATAGAGCAATATCAATTTGTTTAACTTTTCAGGTTTTCAGCCAAATGACTTGATTCCGACACACTCCACTGTAACTAACAATAAGCTCACCTGCATTACCTAAGACATTGATCGCGAAGATGAAATGGACGTTACATACATCGACCTTCCACGAGCATTCGACTATATTGACCGTGAAATTTTACTTCGGAATTTTATTAGCTACAATGTTTCTTACTTGAAAATGAAGATCAGTGATGCTTACTATAATGGACATAGTCTTACCCATGTATTGGTAGCACAATCTTCGAATGATAGACCGCGTATCCTTAACATTTATGTTTATTTACTTTTATTAATGATCCACTGTTTTCTCTTCCCTACTGTTCTTTAGCATACGCTGACTACGTGAAAATCAATTAAAAAGTCAATCAGTATTGTGCAACACATTCGCACATCTACTTCTAATTTACGGATCTGCCAGTGTTAAGAACATTATCCAGTGCATTTGATAGAAAGATGCATTATCGGCTAGCTGAGCGTATTTAGAGGAAGCTTCTGAAGTATTTGGATCCTTGAAGATGTATGGATGGATTCAATTCAGATTCAAAGTAAATTGTCCTAACTTGTTAACGAATTTTTAGTTCAATTCAATTAGTCCAATTCCTAGTAGCACACTTGGTTGGCTGTCGGTTAGCTTTCAATTGGTACCATGTCGTGGGTGTGCCAACATGTGACGTCACGGTCGATATCCAAACGGTCTTCGTCCAAAGATCAGATAAATATGCGAGAATGTTACGACTCAATGTTTGGCTAAACGGGTAAAATGGTCACTTTTCCACGTAATACCGACATTGCTGCCACGGCGGGCCAAACTGTACGTGATTGAGAACTAACCGTCTGTGCTACTAAGAATATGTTGAAATTAATCTCCAGATACTGCGGAACCTTTCGTGTTTCGGCCTCTTTTATACCCTGTCATTAATGCTAATTTAGTTTGCAGTAATTGTTGGTAATATGTCGTTACAAAAGTAACATTAAATCTTTATTATAGCGTGCCAGTATCGTTTTTACATTTACGCCCTTTGTAGTTTGTCTCGTTAAAGACAAATATTTGTTGAATAAGTATATATTAGTGTGATTATTATATACTATCAACTGCATTGTTTTGAAAAAAAGGAATTTAGAGCATCGACAGTGCTGCGTTTACTCCCTTTAATAAATCCAACATTCTTCAAAGTTTATAATTTGCGTTTGATAGAGTTTGTTACAGCTTTTATTCTAGCAGTTATCGGAAATGAATCTATCACATGTTCTTAATAGTTTCCATTCTTATTCTAACCTACACTTACCGTTATCTATACGTCCTCACTCGGTTTTTCGGGCTTTCCTCGTGTTTGGATTAATTACTGACATTTGGTAGGAAATTTAATCTACGTTACCGATGATTTGAATTTTTATACTCTGAGCTGTGGCCTTCATACAGCGCAGGTCCCGTCGTAAAAATCATCGACCGATATCCCGTATATCCCGTTTTATACAGATCCTCGCTCGTAGTGTGACCAAAATATATACTTTTTAATTCGTGACACGTAGAAATGTCACAAAAAAGTGAAATAAATGAAAAGCTAAGTGAAACCGCAGCTCGTATAGCTCTTTCAGAAAAATAAACACGTACTCACCGGGCTTTTATACTTTTCCTTCGTCCTAGTTTTCTCTTCGGCGACGGTTTCTTTCTACGGATGTCGTTTCATCTTTGTTAGAGCGGAAGTAGGTAATTCACACGTCACTAAGGCGTGTTACAATTTACACAAATTCCGAGCTAAAATGCTGCACTTTCAGTTAAATTTTTCCAGTAAGCGCTTTTAACTGACGTAAAAGCATCTCAGCTAAAACGTGCTTTGAAAAGTCTCGTATAGATACGTCTGGCCAATATATACAGCAATCACAATATCAGATTTAATAAAATTGCTAGATATGCTCTTCCCACACTCAACTGCCTGTTGTAACATTTATCAACAAAACCTCTTCGTTGGAATGGGAAGCAAGCATGTGGTGCTGTATACAAGAACAATTGTTGTTATAATGGGCTGACGTGGGAATAATACACTTTTAAGCTCATTATCATTTGCGTTATAAATGGCACATTACAATTAGCAGTAAAATGGTCGTTTCATTTATTTCATTAGGGTCTTAAGTTTTTACAAATGACCATTAGATGTTGTAAATGGGATTTTGTACACTATCTTGGCGTAATTTGTGATTTATTATTGTTGAATGGGAGTAACTTGTTACAAACGAGTACTTACAATAAACAATTTTGTCAAAAAACGAGTCAAAGTTTTTCATTGGACGCTTTTTGACGATTCCACTAAAGCCCTTTAACCTTAGCCTTCGTTTAACTTTAGTAATGAAGCACCATTACAAACGATTGTTTACGGCGGATTTGCAGAATTTCATCATGGTCGTAGTGGTCGACCAAAATCCGATGATGTACCAAAAAATATCCATATTGCGAGTAACACGATTGGAAAGGATCGTATACTTAGATTTTTGCTTCAATATTTAGATGCAAAGAAGGATTTCACGTAATTTAACCCAGGCACAACAAAGGCGTGTAAATTGGTGGAAATAAATGGTAAAAAAATTCGACAGAGGAACTTTTGAAATCCGACAACATTGTAACGGTTGACGGTTATATACGCAGGTGGTGCTCTCTAGATAACCAACTGCAACAAAAGTGCAACTGCAACAAAGCAATGATTGATTGCTTGCAACAAGCATTGTTCTCAAGAATCAAAGGACGGTTAATGCTGAACAGTGCACAACAATTTGTTGCGTTCAAAGTCATCGATAAAACCCGGAAAAACAATCGACAACGTAACATCTTCCTTCATCATGGTAATTCCAGTCCCCATATAACGTTCAACGACCTTTGTTGTCACTTTAAGCAGCCGCCGAGGCGAAATGTCTTGGAGACCATCCTCAGATGAGTGGGAAGAATATTTCAAAAATTTACGCGAACGCATGCAAATGTATGTAAATTTTTATAACTTTGCTGGAGCTATTACCACACATTATACAAAGAACTTCGAAATTAAGTACAAATACATGTTGTATGGTGTATGATATAACTACTTGGTGAATTACTCCGGACGGTAACTTCGGCGGAGTAACCATTAGAGGCAGATTTGTATAGGATTCAACTACACCAGAACTATTTCGGACAATAGATGATACGTTTGAAATGTAACTGTGTATGGTAATTATGCCGTAGCAAAGATATGTAAGTATACAGTTTCACGCGCAGTATCAGAAACTATATATCCATCTACGCTATACTCTATACGCTATACGTAACTCCATTGGAAGGAAGAGGAGTACAAGTATACGATACCTTGGAAAAAAAATAAAAAACCCAAATGTATGCAAGGTATAAGGAAGAGTAGAAGTGTAATACACTATAGACCAAAGTTGTTTGAAATGGGGTGAAATACGTTTGATATCCGCAGCCTCCTCGACCGGTCACTATGCATACCCCGTATAGCGCACAAAACTTGGTTTGTGTTATTGCTGTTTATGTATATGGAACGTTTGAATTTTCTAATTTAAACGCTCAAATCGATGTCCTAAAATTTGTGTATATTGCTTGTGCTATGCTGAACATTTGTATAAAAATCATCTAGTAGAAGGTAAACACGACGTACATAACATACAGTTATATATAACGTTCATTGTATGTTTGCGGTAGCGATTACCCCTGTTGCTACAGTCGGCTCAACCAAACCTACAGGCTCCCATAACACTGGCCAACAAGGTTTTTATCCTAAGTTAGTAACCGATGAAATTGAACGGCATATATAAAGTAAAAGTGTTTCGCAAAAAGGCAACATTGGCTTAGCTCTGGTTACAGAGAAAATGCCTTTATGGTATGGCCGGTAATCTGGTCTACTGCAATAATGTTTATAAACCCAGTTCTTGGAGATTATTCATAGAGTCATCAAAGACCAGCCATAAAAGCAGTTTTGTTGCATAATGGAAACCATTATCCTTCTATTCCCATAGGTCATGCTGTTTCTAAGAAAGAAACTTACGAAAATCTGAAAATTTTATTAGAAAAGATAAAGTACAAAGACTATTCCTGGAATATTTGTGCAGATTTGAAAGAAATTGCAATTATTTTGGGTATACAAAAAATACTGTTGCTTTTTATGTCTTTGGGAAAAACATTACCATAAGCAACAGTAGCCACTACAACAACAGTTTATACCAGGAAAAGATAATGTACAACATCAGCCTCTAGTAGAAAAAGAAAAGATCATAATGCCACCCATCCACGTAAAACTTGGGCTCATGAAAAACTTTGTAAAGGCACTGAATCTCGAAGATGAAAGTTTTAAATACCTTCGTGAAGAGTTTCCAAAATTCACACAAGGAAAACTAAAAGAAGGTATTGTTGTTGGACCTCAGATACGAGAAATAGTAAATGATGAAATCTTTGAAACCAAATTAACAGCGAAGGAAAAAATAGCTCGGCTCTCCATGGTACAAGTTTTCACGAATTTCTTGGAAAACAAAAAAGCTGACAACTATAAAACTTTAGTTATGGATACGTTACAAGCATTTGACGCTGCTGGCTGTAATATGTCTCTTAAAGTGCACATTCTACATTCTCACTTGGATTTTTGTCCGGAATATATGAGCGACGTTAGCGACGAACACGGTGAGCGCTTCCACCAAGACATCACGGGAATGGAAGAACGGTATCAGGGGAAATGGAATCCTGTCATGTTAGCAGATTACTGTTGGATGTTAAGAAGAAATGCTGTAGATATTGTTGATAAGAGACGGAACAGTATTACTTCGCATTTCTAATTGTAATAATTTGAAATATACATTAAATTATGTATGAAATCTAAAAAACCTTTTCATTGAAAAAAATCGAGCTAACTTCACCTTCTACCTTCTATTAAAATAAATGTTTATATATATTCTATTGAAGTTAGTATAAATTATTTTATGGCAAAACCCAAAGTTGAAAATTGTTGGCCAGTGTAATCAAAAGTATCGATGCCCTTAATATAATAGTATGTACGCACATATACAGTTTATTCTTTGAAATTCTGTGACTAAAGTCTAAAACATTCCAATGGAAAACAAAGCATATAAGTATACAAAAACAAAAAATCTACAACTATGAATTTGAACAATGCACATTGCTAGCTGCAGACGTAGCCTAAAAGAAGGAGGGAATTAAACAGTCGAAAGCCAGAAGCTAATACAAACAAGTTAAGTTGAAGAAACTAAAATAAATGTCTTATTCTAGCCAATTAGGAAGTTAAAGCTTTCTCACCCGATTTGAGGTTAAGAAAGTTTTTGACATGCAGGTAAAAATGTAGGTGATGTGACTGTTAGGTGCGACCAGATGTAACACTATTGATAAATGACATTAATACATTCGATATAGTCCGAATTAATTTAGGAGGGTAATTAAATGAAAGGGATTGGCTGTGAATAATTGTATTCAAATCTCGTTAAGAAAGTGCTCTCGCAGACCGAGGGCAATTACGAACTTCGCCTTCGCCTCAATTTATAATATCTGCCCACGATCTGCAAGAGAGCACTTTCTTGCCCAAGTAGGAAATATATTATAACATAAAGCTAAATTAATGTAAAAGTTGATAAATAAAACTATAAAACAGAAGAGCAAATAATTTAAAGGAATGGCAGTGGAGGCTGTAAGTAATAAATATTACTAACTACAGTTATTATCCAAAAAATTTTGTAAAGAAGATCAACTTAAAGCTATGAATTTATTATAAAATTTGTTGGTTAGAATTTTCGCGAAATTTTGTGTCAATGAATCTTGTATCTGGAGAAGTAACCTTGCATCTTACATTTCTATGAAGCTTGTAATTTCCCTTGTATTTATATGTTGCGAATTTAAAAATAAATAGACAAGCTAGTCTCATTATTTTTTGCAAATTACGGTTTAGAAAAAGAGTTTGTTCCCGCTATAGATCACAATAGCTTTCTCCTAAAGCTAATTCCATGTTTATTTAATTATTAATATAACGGTGTGTGGCTCTTAAACATCTGAATAAATAACATAAACTTTTCATATTAGATAGAAATTTTTCACATTGAACTTTTCAATTTAAATATTCATCTACTCGAAGTCCTAAAGATTGTGTATATTGTTTGTGCTACGCCGAAGGTTTAAATAAATATAAAAAAATAAAAATAAAAAATCCTGTTGGTTGTAATTTTGAAGACAATCTTCGCGTTACTCTGAGGCAAATATTCAGGGACTGTTCTGTTGGATCCGGACTTATTTCAAATACATTTCACGTAGCAAAGTACTATATTTGCAAAATACATATGGTGCCGGAGCTTGACTTTGACCGAAGGAGGAAATAATTACTATGCGAAACATCAACGCAGGTGAGATAGACTCAATATCCGTAGAGGATTGCTGCGTGGGAGGGAATTATTGGTACCCCAGTAGTGGGACTCTATTTCATTGAAAGAACTTTAACCGGAGAACGCTACTTAAAGTTTCTTCGGTGTTCAATGGATTTTAGATATGACGTTCCCTGAGAGACGGATCGGAAGAAGAAAACAGTCGATTGGCTACATAGGTCACCTGGTTAAAATCCAAACTCTATTAATCAAGCGGAATAATTGAAATGATTTGTTTCTCATACAAAGTAGATATATGTCCCAAAGACTTTTAGGCTTCGAAAGTGTTATGAAGTAAATAGATGACAACGTTTGCTTTAAGAGGTATTTCAGTTTAAATTCCAACTTAGTAATATATCATCAGATGGAGGGTTTGTTGATAAGCTTATTTAATCTTATACGCATCCTCGTAAAGATACATATATAGCCTAAAATAAAAACGTGGGCTTCCACGGCCAGAGTCTGTTGAAATTAAACATGTTCCGGGTTTGAACCGTGTCATGTCGTTGTTAAAATAAAAACTTGACGTTAACGAAACGTTGAGTTTTTATTTGAACAATGATATGACGCGGTTCAAACCCGGAACACGTTTAGTTTCACACATATAGCCCGTTCTATTTAAAGCGATAGAACAGTCTAATCCAACCGGAAGTGATTCCATATTGTAGTGTAGTTACAAAACTGGCACATCTATTCACTAAAGATTGCTAGGAGTTTATTTATTGTTTCCTTTCATCGTAAACGCAACCTGAACAAACAAACATTCGAACACCTACATAGCTAGTAAATGGACAAAGGAAACTATATTATTTTCTCACGTAGCTACTAACTGAATAACAAGCAAATAAACATAACACACAGCAATTGGTTCTCCCTTTTCACACCAAAGCAGACAATTGGCGACATTTGTTTTTCAAACTAAAAGAATGTAATATGGATCAAGTCCAAATTAAATTGTGTAATCCTTATACACTCCGCCAAAAAAGTATCGCATAAACTAAAACAGAGCATTTATAAACCAAGATATTTTTATACGTTCACAAAAAGTTTGCCTCGTGTATGTGAACTATAAAAACACTAACAAAATCATGGAACATAGCTTTTTTACTTTCTTTTTTTCTAAAAGAACACATTTAGAAAAATGCATATGTGTAAGGTTTGTTCAGTTGTTTATTGAAAGTCTGAAAGTATACGGACAAATTTTAAAGTGCGAAGTCAGAGTTCTGTACCGACGCTTTTAAAACTAAAATGAGCAATTTAGCTTCAGAACAAGTGGCTGCTATAGTTGCTTTAATCGAAGATGGACGATCTCAAGAATACGTTGCTAATTTGATGAACATCAATCGGTCAAGTGTTTCTAGAGCCGTAGCCAGATATAGGGAAACAGGCAATTACAGTAGAAGACCTGTACCAGGTCGTCCAAGATGTTCTACTCGCTAGGATGACCGCGATTCATTACTACAAGCATTGCGTCGAAGACATGTAACTGTGAGACAATGGCAGAACGACTTGGCTAGAGTCAGAAGTACTCGTGTGAGTACTCAAACTATTCGGAATAGGTTACGACAGAGTGGATTAAGAGCTAGAGTAGCTGTAACAGGCCCTCGTCTCACTAGGAACCACCGACTGGCTCGCTTAAGGTTTGCCAGAGAACATGTAAATTGGAACATTAATGACTGGGCCAATATACTCTTCATAGATGAGTCAAGATTTGGTCTTTACACCTCAGATAGGCGTATCTCAGTGTACAGACGAGACGGTGAGCGCTATTCGCAGTGTAATATCAGATCTAGACCTAATTTCGCTGGTGGCTCTATTATGGTTTGGGGAGGCATCTGCTTAACAGGTCGTACAGAGTTAGTACCAGTAGACAGAGGTACACTGACTGCCCACAGGTATATAACGCACATTTTAGAAGAACATGTAGTACCATATGCGCCAATTATAGGAAACGAATTCATGTTAATGCACGATAATGCACGTCCAGGAATACCTTAACGATGTTGGTATTCCAGTTTTAGATTGGCCTGCGGTAAGTCCGGACATGAACCCTATCGAGCACGTGTGGGACCTCCTTCACAGACGGATACGAACCCAAAACGTTGCCCCAGCGGACCTGCATGGAGCGGGAGAATTTGGATCAGGCTTGTATACGGAGGTTAATCGAATCTCTGCCAAACCGTACGCGAGCGGTCATAAGAGCCAGAGGTGGCAATACTCAGTATTAAAAGCTACTGTTATGACATTTTTCTTTCCAAAATTATAATTTCTTGTTTTAATAAAAATCTCAAGTATGAGTTCTTGTTTTTATTTGGCCTGTATTTTATTTAAACAATCATAGAAATTATATCTTAGAGCGCATTAAAGTATATTTACAACTTTATGCTACAAACAAAGATTATGCGATACTTTTATGATTCAAAACTAAATTATGCGATACTTTTTTGGCGGAGTGTATTAAGTGTTAAAAATTTCAGAAATAGGGGCATATTCGGATGGAATAGAATGCCTTTATCCTCACACCTAGTTTCTATAAAACAGTACAAAGTCATTAATTTCCGACGATAAACGTACGTGTGTTAAAAGTTTTTATTTACATGATCCGTATCTTTCTATTGCGTTTAAATACCATATTAATTGCAATCTATTACTCCAACGTTATCAAATTAACTTGTTCTAGTGAAACAAATATAACTTCTTAATTTAAGACACTTAACATAATGAAATTAGTAAATGATGGTAGCTAGACAATGTTTAACTATACCGATTTTACCAATAAGAGAGTGTTTGAAAAGTTATTATATTAAAAGTAGTCATATCCCGAAGTTATAGTTAGTTACAATAAGGTAAGAAGCTCTCAAGAAGAGAGATGATTTGAAGATCTCACTATTTATAATTAACGCAACCATAAGATACTTAACAAACATGACATTGTTTCAAACATAAACCCGAAATTCTGTTGCACTACATTAAGAGTAGCATGTTTGTGTAATTCTATGTACTTCACTTATGCTGCACGATAAACAGGAACGGAACTACAAACAGTAGTTTGCTGTATAATAAGCGTCCTTTAGCGTGAAATAAATTAAGCCTTATGTTAATTTTCTTATACAAATATCGCGAGAGCGGTTCCGTTAAACAGTTAGTTTCTATGTCAAGTTAACCGACAGTCTGTCATGTTCCAGCTTACTTCCTTCGCCAGTTTCCTGCGTAGTTCCAAATGGCTTGAGCTAGCGTACGGGTTGTCCAAGCTTTACATCATATTAATTAGCTACTGATTATCTACACGTACGACAAATTTGAAGTAAATTTTAATGCGCAAAGTGTAAACAGTCGCTGTAAAGTAATAATTAGGAACACTAAATTGAATGCAGCATAATATCAAAGATAAGCACAATTAAGTAATAAGTTAACTATTTCGGAGTACGGTAAATATAGGTAGAGGAAGACGTATTAATTTATACTCACACCGGCCAATTTTCGTCGCGGTTCTAATGTTGTGCGGACTGGCAAGATTAGAAACAGAACGATATCAGCTTAGACCTCGATAGCGTGCCAAGTTGTGAGAACATTTAAAAATAAGTCGATTTTGTTGCTATCCGATAGTTTAATTTGCCTATGTGATGCTTCGTAATTTAATTGATTGCAAAAAAATATATATTACGAAAGAAAAAACAGAAGAAACAGGAACACAGGAAGAATGCGAATATGATTGTCGAAACGTAGCGTAAATTCCTTTTTCGGTCCAATTCAATTCGGAGAAAGAATAGTCACGTTACGAGTCAGTCTAACATGATATTATATACCGGACGCTGGTTGGCTATGACATTTGGCATTGAGGTTCATGGCGCAGCTTGTCTTTGCTATGGAGGGATCCGGGTACCTCACGCAGTCTAGAATCTTTAATTGGTTTAATCTTTAACATCTTTAACACAGCCAAAGCTCAAGTTATTTATCAGGTCAAACAAAAAGTAATTTGAACCCATCTCCATAAGTTTGACTTATCTCCATAAGTCTATCTTGACTGGTAGACACAGATTTGACAAGAAGGCAGGAAACACATACACAAAACGGGGCTTGCTCAAATGAAGTATGAGAGCTGTTTGTGATCACTCTTTCTGTTGCTGTTATGCCGTCTGCAGAATCAGATTTTCTGCTTTCTGAAGATCTGAGAAATATTTACTCGGTGAAGTTCAGTGAGTTACATTATCGGCTTACAGTAGACCTTGTTGCTCAGGGTAGGTGGGTGGAGTAATCCATCCACCCAGCTCTACTATCGTAATTGCAAATCGTGGAAAGCAAGACCCCAAATTTTAATTTCGTCATGTACGCCCAAGAATCTTAGAGATTGTCCGTTGCCCAAGTTGTAGCGTATTACATCCGCGATTGCTAGCATTCGCTGTTTTGATGCAGCTGGTTTTTCGCAATAGCGAATGGCTAATGTCAAATAGGTGATTCAAAGTGTTCACGAACAGCTATTCTTCTTGAACGTGAGCTTAGACATGTCTGTTAATATTTTTTCCTAATTTCCAACATTTTGCCTATGCAAAATGTTGTACCCGAAACTAAAAACGTTCTATAACATTTTTAGTTTCGTGTCGAAATTCGATATTTATTTTCAAAAAGTAACATGTTCCTAAATAACGACTGTATGTTCCTTTCGCAATTGTTATGCGAAGGTCATGATAGAAATACAAACGATAACATTGCTTTGATTTGACTAATCCAAGAATTTCAAAGAATTTTCAAAGTGAAGACCGTCTTGTTGTCTACAATTACTTTAATAAATATATTACGGAGAGTTCCCCCCATTAAAAGTATTTGGTCGTTTAAGTTTGCTTATTAGATTAAAAATTTACGGCAAAAGTAGGTGTATATCTAACTATAGCCGGAATTTAATTAACGAAACTCGGCGATACCTATCAAGTTTGCAGAACGTATTTCCTATGTAGATAGGTTGCTGGTGTCGAGAAAATTGGTGTGTGGCTTAAGCATCAGATGGCAGAGACAAAGAACCACCTGCTTCTAATTAGGGTTTCCATCGAAAGGCGGGTTTTTACAGCCTCCCGTACGACCGCTTTCACATCCCTCCTCCTCCTCCTATCCGCACGATTTTCAACCTTCATTGCCTCACTACTCCGCCGTACTCCTCCGCTTAGATCCGCATACCGCCGGGCGAATTCGCGATCGTAACACCACTATACCAACACACAGCGCATTAACAAAGACAAACAGTCGAGAGAAATAAGGTAATAAGATTTGTGCGGCACAAAAACGCATGATTGGTGTTGAAAATTAGTGCGATGGTAGCAGCTGCTATTTGATAAATAGGACCGTATTGCGTGTGTATTTTACGGAAGCCTATTCACGCTCCTCCTGCTGTGTTCTTCTTATGGTGATTTACGAGCGAGATAATTGACACCGAACGGTGCTGTGCCGTTCGTTCGCTAATGACAAACATGTTTACGATGTATACATTGCGTTCGGTAAATAGGTACTGACATATGTATGCCATTATCTTAAAGCTTCTACTGCGTATAACTACCGTTGATCACAAAGGAAGGAATTTAACGGATATTAAGGAATATTGTTTAGTAGATAACAATTGAACGTAAACGATAGATTATAATAAAATAAAATAGATTACGCCAACTACACTCCGCCAAAAAAGTATCGCATAATTTAGTTTTGAATCATAAAAGTATCGCATAATCTTTGTTTGTAGCATAAAGTTGTAAATATACTTTAATGCGCTCTAAGATATAATTTCTATGATTGTTTAAATAAAATACAGGCCAAATAAAAACAAGAACTCATACTTGAGATTTTTATTAAAACAAGAAATTATAATTTTGGAAAGAAAAATGTCATAACAGTAGCTTTTAATACTGAGTATTGCCACCTCTGGCTCTTACGACCGCTCGCATACGGTTTGGCAGAGATTCGATTAACCTTCGTATATAAGCCTGATCCAAATTCTCCCACTCGTCACTGAGAGCATTTTCTAGTCCATGCAGGTCCGCTGGGGCAACATTTTGGGTTCATGTACGGACTTACCGCAGGCCAATCTAAAACTGGAATACCAACATCATTAAGGTATTCCTGGACGATTATTGCAACATGCGGTCGTGCATTATCGTGCATTAACATGAATTCGTTTCCTATAATTGGCGCATATGGTACTACATGTTCTTCTAAAATGTCCGTTATATACCTGTGGACAGTCAGTGTACCTCTGTCTACTGGTACTAACTCTGTACGACCTGTTAAACAGATGCCTCTCCAAACCATAACAGAGCCACCAGCGAAATTAGGTCTAGGTCTGATATTACACTGCGAATAGCGCTCATCGTCTCGTCTGTACACTGAGATACGCCTATCTGAGGTGTAAAGACCAAATCTTGACTCATCTGTGAAGAGTATATTGGCCCAGTCATTAATGTTCCAATTTACATGTTCTCTGGCAAACCTTAATCGAGCCACTCGGTGGTTCCTAGTGAGACGAGGACACTCTGTCGTAACCTATTCCGAATAGTTTGAGTACTCACACGAGTATTTCTGACTCTAGCCAAGTCGTTCTGCAATTGTCTCGCAGTTACATGTCTTCGACGTAATGCTTGTAGTAGTAAATAGCGGTCATCTTGGCGAGTAGAACATCTTGGACGACCGGGTACAGGTCTTCTACTGTAATTGCCTGTTTCCCTATATCTGGCTACGGCTCTAGAAACACTTGACTGATTGATGTTCATCAAATTAGCAACGTATGCTTGAGATCGTCCATCTTCGATTAAAGCAACTATAGCAGCCACTTGTTCTGAAGTTAAATTGCTCATTTTAGTTTTAAAAGCGTTGGTACAGAACTCTGATTTCGCACTTTAAAACTTGTCCGTATAGGAGGACTTTCAATAAACAACCGAACAAACCTTACAGATATGCATTTTTCTAAATGTGTTCTTTTAGAAAAAAAAAGCAAAAAAGCTATGTTCCATGATTTTGTTAATGTTTTTATAGTTCACATACACGAGGCAAACTTTTTGTGAACGTATAAAAATATCTTGGTTTATAAATGCCCTTTTTTAGTTTATGCGATACTTTTTTGGCGGAGTGTATGAGCGATTTTTCGCGAAATACATTGTCAAATCTCTTTCATTGGATTTTTCCTTGTGGGGTTTCTTGATATCCAAGGATTATCAAGAACCATCATTCGCATGTAAAAGGACAGACGAAGCACTAAAACATGACGAATTAAAGTTAATTTTCTATGCTACAGTTCAGTACTGTTATAAGTTTTGTTTAGTTCTTCTTATTAATGCTGAAAGATAAACCATTTTCTCTACAAAACCATGTTTATAGCATAGATTCCATTCTCAATTCTTCAGGTTCAAGGCAGTCTACTCTTATAATGACTTTTTTGTTTTTAGTAATTGTTAAACAATGATCTCTTATTGAGAGCGAGCAGAAAACATGTACTTCAAAATACAAAAATTCAAGCAGCAAGTTAGGTATAACTGGCATGAAATACTGCCGAGAGAACACAATGGCGCAGTAATGTAACTGGTAACATCAATGTTGCTTCGGTAACGTTAATTGTTGTTTGACCAGCGCTATAAGTCACTCAAGCCAGTAGCTGATACAGTGCTGCTTAATTTATGTAGGCGCAAGATGATACGAGAAACTTGCGGATAAAATTTGTATTTATGGGAGGGGCTACTACGCAGAGTTGTACTGGAACCAAGAATTTCCATCGGCAAATACTATCAATAAGATATGTAATTGTCTATCTATTGTATTCGTATATTACTACCGTCTGGCCATCTTAATTTCGCAACTACTGGAATGACTATTTAGAAATCACGCTTTGCGCCTTTTGTTGATTAAATGGACGCCCGTCGTTCGACTTCAGCGACAATCTCTTGAATTATCCTCTACAAAGTATCGCTGATTTTAAAATAAATAAATGCATAGCCACTTAAGTTAGGAAAAGCAATAGTTCTCCCGACCACCCTTAATTAATATAACAGTCATAAGCTCTCAGTAAAGAATAACTCTTCGAACAATCCAGCTGCTCTTTTTTTCTTAATAAAGAACATTTGTCATAACTGAAGACAGAAACTCCCATTCGAAAATAATTTAGCCAGACGTTGTAAGATCTTCCAACGAGCTCGAATTAATTAACTTCAGATCATTGTCAGGAAACATTCTTCCAAGTTCGTGTAACAAAGCAAACAATACAAGAACTTGATACGGTGTACAAAGTAATAATACGGTGCTATGTGCATTCTCATGAAACGAGAAGTGTTTTCCTCGAAGTAAAGGGACGAACGCAACTACACTGACAAAAGTAACGGCTCCAAACAGAAACGACATTAATAATTATATTGTGCGAAACTGCCGCAAAAATTTGCATTTCAATAGTCCTCGTCGGAAACTCACGGTGGAATACCCAACAAAAGGTTCTGAATTTTTTTTTTTCCTTCAACTTTCGGAAACTCTCCCCAATTCTCCGCTCGGCTTTTCCGTCCTTGTCGCAGCGGGTTACGTATCCGACGACACTTCAATTTTTTCGCACTTTCCTACTTCTCGCACCTAATACTTTTCTTCGTATAAAAGCTCGCAATCGCCAAAGAACGGTTGCCTGTAAAAATGTCTGGGCTAGTTGTTTGTAAATTTCGCAATGGTTTTGACATATAAACCTACTTTCGGCTCGAAATCGAATACATTCAGTAAGCTCAGTGACTTATTTCATCGTGTTAGTAAATACATTTAAAATAAAAGATGACGATACGAGTTTAATAAAAAAATATAAGATCTCCTATCTTGTACACTTTCGTCGGGTTGTCTGTATAACTTATTACCAATTAGTAATTAGCCGTTTGGTCATCTAATGAACGCAACGGTCATTACGGACGCCAGAGCGAGACCAACGAAAGTTATGACAGAAATTAATAATGAACTTGTAAAGTTGTGCAGGATATTATAAACTGTTTCTACGAGTTGGTTTGTTAACTTGACTTCAGGAATTTCAATCAATTTTGATAGGCTACGGTTAACAAAAGATTAATGTTAGAAAGATCAATACGGACGCCCGTGATTTGTCGATTGGTTCTATTACATTAAATATTGCCTACTTTGTCCCTTATGTTTGTGAACACATAAATGAACAATAAAACACTCAAAGAGGAACCGAAGAAAACTTTAGATAATGTGAGCATGGACGGAAGAAGAGCATATTATGGATTATAAAGAGGACAAAGAGGATTGTAAACTATAAAGACACAGATACATTGTACACAAGGGTAACCGCAAGAATATATTTCCAATTTTTGTATAAACTCTTGAGAATAACACGTACATACGTATATTTTTATTCAATTCATGCCTTTATTTTAATTTGAAACAGTTTAACTTGCTAATCCAATCTTCAGATAATAAAGATTTCTTTATAATCAGGATTTATTCGTACGCATCATTTATATAAGTACATAATGACTAGTTCAATTTCTGTACAAGTTGACTCCTATTACTGTAATTAAAATTTTTGCGAGAACATATCCAAAAATTCGATTTGCACCAATCAGGCGCACGCTCTTTTACCACTGGGCTAACGGGACGTTATAATTAACAAAATAAAAATTAGTTCACAAAAATTATAATTAATCACAGGAATAGCGGATGGGATATGTTAGATAAAGAATATAAGATACACAAATTTGAAATATTACAAAAGTGTCTGAATAATGTAAAACTTTTTAAAAGAGGTCAGATTAAGCGTTATTCAGTTATTGAGGAATACTGAAATCGACACATTTTTAATTTTCCAAAATATTGTAAAAATGAAAAAAGTTGGGTCAAATTTGAAACATGATTGGTTGCGAATATTGAATTCTGTAAAACATTCCCCGTTTAACCGTTGCTATATGTTCCAATAACCGAGATACCAATCGTGAACATCAAAATTGTATATACGTAATACAATAAAAAGAAATAACAAGAGGGATCCTCCACAAAGTCCTTATAAGAATAGTGAATCTTGGCTACGAAGAGACTAAGAAAGCGTGATCATCAAGGAATATTGATAAGGAAAACTCAATTTAAGTATTTCAATATCACCAATATGCTTTAGTAAACGTTATAAGAAATTTATTATAAAACTTCTCAATTGAATAAAGAGACGACTTCTCAAAGTTAGCAATTTCATTCTGCTGCAGATAAACATAACATCCGCGAGTAGTAGTAATATTGTAGTAAACCTCAAACAAATGAAGATTGATTCCAACATACAAAACAGTTCTGTGTACGTTTATCAATGGAAAAGCTAAATGTTGATAATTTTAATTAGTTAAATAAGACAAGCTTATTTTGTGCGAGAGATATCTGTTCACAGCTAGTATCTATATTAAGACATTTTACTATAAGCGCGATATAGATTCAATTAGTTGCTTACTGAATTAATTTCTTAGCTGGAATATTCCAAAATAGTGATTATTTATAATTCTGCAAATATCGGCTATTTGATCATCAAATCCAAATATAACATCAATAATTGTACTTAAAAATTTCATAAAAGCAATTATTTGGAGCATATAATAGGTTTAATGAAATTTTTCAAGATTGTTCAAACTTTGTTTGATATTAATCTATTATCAGCACGCCATATAAAATATTCATTTCTAGTGTTTCTATTTTTAGTAGATTATCATCATTAATTACAATGGGGGTGTCACCAGCACACATGATAATCTGCTCGGCGTCAACGTTCTCTACTAAATCGTTTCTGGAAGATATAAAAATTAGCGGTAACCTTGCGGTACACCCGAAACTATATTACCAAACTAGAACCACGCCGTTTACAGTAACTTTCAGGTAGAATGATATAATCCATTCTAAAATATAACGTTTGTAAATTTATATTTGTAAAAAAATATATAACGTTTGTAAAGAATTTCCAAGAAATAGAAAAATTTCAGTGGACCATATTTCTTTGGAAAATTCAATTATCTGTTACATCAATATATTCCTTGACTTTTGAAAAACCACATAAAAAACATGTAGGCCTATAATTTGTAATAATAATAATAATGTTTATTGTCTACTAGACCTTTACAAAGAGGCAAGTCAAAATAAAAACAAATCTAAATAAGAACCTAAAGTATAGATAGAAACAAAAGTACTTTAAACATATTTTGAGCAAAATACGCAAATATTTAACAATAATAAAACGGATAAACATCAAACTAAATGACAGAATACTAAAACTAATACAAAACGTAACCACTAGCCAGAATCCAAGTAATCATCAATAGTGCAGAATGCATTTTCTATTAAATGGCTTTTAAGTGCTTTCTCGAAGTTTCTAATATTTGCGGTGTTTTTATTAAACCGACGTGTGCTATTATACAATTTAATTTCCATGTAATAAGACGATTTTTCAAACGTCTCGCGCCTATGTATTGGGCAGCAAAGCTTATTACCAGACCAATTCACTTAGTTGAAGTTTGCTATATTTCGTTTAGAAGATATATTTCGTTAGAAGAATTTCGAGAATGTCGATACTTGATAGAGTTAACATTTTTAGTTTTTAAAAATATGGCCTACATGATTCCATTCTATTCGTTCCAACGATATTTCGTATCGCATTTTTTGCAGAATAAATATTCGTTTGGAAAAACTGGGTGCGCCCCAAACAGCAATTCCATAGGAAATTTTGCAGCGAAAATTGGCATAATAGTACGCAAGCAAAATGTCCACATTCTGGCGAACTCGATAAATAGCATAGCAGGTAGCTGACAGCTTTGAGGAGAGATGGAGCACATGTGTTTCCAAATTTAGACTATTGTCAACGTCCTAAGAATTTAGTTGATTGAACTTGCATAGATTTTCCTCCTGCTTTTAGTAATAAGCTCTCGCCTATTTTACTGATGCCGGGTGTAAAATTAATGAAACAGCTCTCATCTAAATTGAGATATGACTCATTTCTGCTATACCAGTTTTGAAACAGTTCTGGACAGCATTTCTTCGTACTCTATGTTCACTGCTGCTCTAGAACTCGCATCAGAAAGATATAACAAGTATCGTCCGCGTATAAGACTATATTATAGAACGATGACAGTCGTGATAGATCATTTACAAGTAGGATGAACACTAATGGACCGATTATAGACCCTTGTGGTACGCCATGAGTCAATGTTTATTCCGCAGACGTGACACCTTGAAACTCGACAGTTTGAGTGCGATCCAGCAAATACGACTTTATCCATTTCCAGGCTCGTCCGCGGATGCCATACGTAAAAAGTTTGTCCAGCAAAATGCTATGGTCCACCATATCAAAAGCTTTCCTTAAATCTATGAAAGCAGCAATGTATTTGTTGTTTCTATTCAAATTTTTATACAGCTCATTAAAAAGTTGAAAAGCTGCTGTTTTAGTGGATCTGTTCTTCGTGAAGCCACTTTGCGCTGCAGATAATATATCATATTTAGTTAAAAAGCAGATAATTTCGTCGTACATCACATTTTCCAGCACTTTTGAGATTGCTGACAATATAGAAATATTTGATAACCGTATTATCTTTTCCATTAAAAATCCCAAAAGTTATCTTTTAGGATTTTTAATGGAGAAATGCTTCAGACACCGACACTATTAAAAAGCAAGCAGTAAAATGAAAAGGTTTTTACTAGAGATACGCAGTTCTTATTTGTAAGTTTTCTTAATATCACTGCTTTCTAAATAAAATTTTAATCTTATGAAAAACTAGCTTTTTACCTCTAAAACTACAAAAGTACCAAAGCACCCATGATCCCTCGTCTACTACGAGTTTAAAAAAAAGTTCAGTAATTACTTTGAGTTACCAAAGGCTCTTCTGTAGATGTTGCTTTATGTAGATACAACGAGGTGTAGCTCAAATATTGATATTCCTTATTTGATATGTCAAATGATTGACAAGAAATAAATATAATAAGAGTACTGGCAGGGAATAAATGCCAACTACATCTTAATCGAGGAGCTCTACAATATTATTATTGCGTTTCCTCATGTCGAACAGTTCGTTACTTATTTACTCTAAAAAAAAAAGATGTAATTTGACAACTTTCGCAGGTAGCATCGTCTAGTCGAAAGGAAACTGAATTGGGGAATTTCGAAACCCGTTCGCTCGATCCAATCAACAAAAGGCACGTAGTCGACATCGTAAAAAAATGCACGAGACCGCTATCCTTTCGAAATCATTGATCACGTCCTTTTTTATTTGCCTTTTCTCTCCAACGAAATCTCCAATATGAGGCGGGGAAGCGCGACAGCGAACAAAGCGATGCGAAAAAATGGGTAAAAGTAATTTTTTCATAGAGACCATTAAAGGCGTTCGCGATGCGAGTTGAAGTAAAAGAAGAATTTCCATTGTATAACATAAATCGACAGACGACCTAAATAAACTCTATCTTCCTTTCTCTTGGTCCTCGGGAGGAAAACAAAATAATCTCTTAATACCGCCCCGGCGTCGTTAATGTAAAAGTTTTCCACGAGGTCGAAGTTGGAAAGCGCAAGGAACAGTATCGGATAGAATCGTAGGGATGGACGGATTTCGTCCGGAGCCTTGGTCTTTGTAACTTCTTGGCCAATTGTTACGCTTGATGTGACGTGCCGTTCCATTCCTTCATTCCAACAGCGTTCATTCGAAAATTATGGACATTATGTACCGTCGTCCTCTTTTCTAAACTCCGGAATTATTCGAATGCCGTTGGAGCAAGGAACGAAATAGAGAAGAATTTCTTTTATGGCTAATATTATTGCGGTAGAAAAACTGCCTGATACATTTACGATTAGATAGATATGCCCAATTTATACATTGAATACTATAACCTACATCGTAGTAATAAATTGTCCATAAAATGTACCAAACACGCTCAAAAAAATTGATATTATCAGTTATGAGAAATATAATAATTTTCCATACGTTATGTTTAATTTTTTTGAAGCAGCCAGATTTTTTAATAAGAGGCTTAAGAATGCATCGTAAATAGCATGAGTCAAACGTCAAAAAGATAGTTGTAATTAAGGCTGTTAAAATTCTATAATAGCAAAAAGATTCTCCTTCTGCTAAAAGCTAAATTTGGGTCAATTCTCGCTTTAAATTTCCACCTACGACATGGTATTTGTCTGTATGTTTATTTGCTGTATAAAAATGTTAGCTTTTGTGTCTGATCTCTTGATGGTGCCGTAAAGTAGAATGTTTATCGAGTATTAAAAATATTTATAAAATTATTACACAGTTTATTTGATTTTTTATATAATTATTATAATAAATAATAAATATTAATATTATTTATTATTTATTTTATTTATTAACTATTACACGTCCAGTTACCGTGTTAACACTTGCCTATCACCTTTCGTTCTCCTAAAGGAGCCCAATACGATTGTAAGCGAAACGTCGAGTTTTCGTTTAACAAAAAACCTAACACGGTCCAAATCCGGAAAACGTTTAAACAGAAAGAAGCTCATTTACATGTAGGAAATATGTTTCAACAACATCGACATTTTTTAGCTTATTTAATCAACTAACCTGGGCCATAGACTTTTCGTTGTTTGTTGATTCGACAAGTTGACATAAAGATATTATTATTATGACATTAGTGACTTAATTACTAGTCTATGAAACTACGACTGCTCTGCTAAATAACATAAAAGGAAAACTCAATCTTGTTACATCGTTTGTCTTTTAACAATATTTTTTTTACAATTTTTTTTACAATTTACAATTCTTTTGCAGAATTTTACGATTTCGCAGTGTCAGTAACACTTATTTCCTTCTTTTCGTTTAGGCCAGAAAATCCCAAACTTTTCTACTTCGTAGATCACTTGCGGAATCTTTTTCTTCGTAGACCGTCTGAAGGCAAAGTATTAAATTTCTCTAAAATCATTAACATTAAATGTGCCTCTCCCACCTCTTCGGTTTAATAGGGTTCTTGAAGAGATGACAATGGTAAAATGGTTAGATTTTTAGATGCAAGTAAACGTTGGAATTTCTGACGAAGTAAATCATAACGAGGCGAGAAGATGGAAAAGCTATTAGAAACTCTTCTGCAATGCTCCTGGATATATCTTTCTGAAGCCAAAGCTGATACATTCAGATGGATCGATAATCAAGTCCATAGCCAACACATCTCCAATTCGGGTTTCCAAGTTTGTGTAATGTTAAATGTACACTCTAAAGCCCGAAGCTAATCGTCTTGCTTTGACTTAATCCAAGGTTCCTGAGCAACGAACATATTAGCAGCCACGATTCGGATAGAGCTTTTGCGCGGTCATCCCCCTTCGCCCCAATCGCGAGCCGATTGACCTCGGCAGGCGAGATGTGAGGCATGCTCCGAGAGATTGGTACCGACTGTTACTCATCAAAGGTTGAGAAGGGAACTTCGCTAGTATGAGGAGCGCAGGAAAAAGGAGGGCCCACCGGCGGCCAACCGGCCTCCTTCCACTGGGGTTCGGACTAATAAGAGCGGTTTCAATTTCTTAGGCAGTGAGCCTCCCACTGTGGCATTTCCGTCAACCTATAACTGCAAGGTAGCATTTGTTAAATAGGTAATTCGTGGCTTCAGTTATGTAATTTCTACGTCTATTAAGAACATTATGCTCGTACCTCAGTGTTGGACTTGTTATGTTATTTATGGAACGCTTAAATATATATCACGTTCCTCCCATGGGATGACATGGACAATCCAGGAAGACAAAGTCAAACTCTGGAGGTTTATATAGATTATCTTACGATATAGATTTTATAGATTTTCACATTGTTAGAACTTCTTTTTTTTTTAGGTTTAAGGACCTTTAATATAGGGAAGTTTCATTTTGAATTAATTCAGTTGTAATAGCAAAATTTTGATCAAAATTTCGTAATATTTATTATAATTAGATGACGGACGCACGGATTTTTGTAAGCCTTGAGGTAAACCACTACAGAACGGATAGGCATGCCACTTTTACGTAATTTAATTAAACTTTTAAAATTTTTGGGGCAGTGGATTCGTAATAAGTAATGTATGTTATTGATTGTTACCAAAATACTGCTTCCAACAATATTCGCAGGATTCCGTTTTAGTACTTCACGTATTATTTTGTGCTTCCTGTTAATAATATTTCCCTTGGAACGTAGCTAAAGATAACAACTACGAGTCGTCACTACAACACGAAAGTGCTTTAGTGGGCTTCTAAATAATTACTAGTAAATAATTGCTGCTGTAAATTTCGACGTAATTAAACCAAAAATATAAAGCAATGTTTTATCGAAAATACTTTATAGATGATTTAATGCAGTTACTTCGCCTGAAATTAATTCGGGAAGCAATTGCCAACATAAATCATTTTTGTGCAATTTTGCATGGGTATTTATAGTCTTGCGTATCGGATATTAATCAGTTAAATATTTTAATTAAAAACATAAATTTAATGGAAAGCTATATATAAAAGGTGGATGAAAATTTGATAAAATCCATTTTACTGTAGCATAAACACCATCAACTATATGAAACAAGCTTTAATGAGCACCTTGTCAGAGCACAGATATTGGCAGAAACTAGCGTAAGCTAGCGTTTAGTATGTATACTTGCAGATTCTAATTGCTGCTTATTATAGATTTATTAATTAAAAGTTATAACAGCTTCTAGCAAGCTTCTGATGTATGATGTATGATGTAATTCTGATGAAGTGATGACTGTAATGAAATATCATTTCCTTCAACTTGAAATACAGCCAGCGCAACGTCGCTATTCCCTGTATATCGGTGTAATCCAGTAGTAAACGCTAAATTTTTACGAAAAGGGCTCTAATTTTGTTTTTAAACAATACTATTATTTTTCCATTATGTTTTCTTCAGAATTAGATACGTGTTTACCTTATTTATATCAATTTTTATTTTTATTTAAAATTATCGTATATTTCACTTCTACTTCTAAGCTTTTCTCAGTAGTCAATCACGCATCAAATTATGTTCATTACAAAAGGCAGCCATTGTTGTTGTGAAATGTTAAAAGTACATAAATATAATGCGCTTCAGCCAAAAATCGCGACAATATTTAATTGATTGCAAGCCGAAACATTAACCTCTTTGTTGAGGGTAAGCAAGTAATATCAGCATTGAAATGAGCAGTAGCGTATTACTACTAAATTTTCGCAGAGCTTTATTTTTAGTCTCTTAAGCAAATATGAAATGTGGGTGAATAGTCAGAGTGGCAGTTCTAGTTGAGAATTTACGAGAAGGCTAACTAGGTAGCGATAGGACATGATATCTCACGCTATATCCGCCGTTGAGGCTAAAAAGAGGGACGAGGTTGCAAAATAGAAAATAAAATAATATACAGAGTGTTCCATCAAAAATGAAGTAACGTGAAACAAACTTGGCACGAGCTTTGATGTTCGCCTGGTTTGACATATATTTTTTTTTAATATGCTTAGTATTAGAAAATCGGTGACATTTAACTCAGTCATCTGAAAAACCATGAAAGATAGCTATAGAGAATATTGGGAATATCCCAAAAGGCAATAACATCCGTTCAAACGGTTAAACACTTTTCTCTAATGAATAGTAATAATTAGAGATGACAAAGGCAGGTGGAATTATTACTTTTTTGCAGTGACTAGATAGATTCGTGTTTTGTCGATGTCTCGGGAAAATCGGTAGGCAACACGAACCCTTTCTTATGAGACGAATAGACACGAGTCAACTGCAATTTCATCTGCCTTTGTCCTCTGTTGTCCTCTCATGTTTAGTCCTAAAAATTTCCACATCATTCGATTACCAGTTGATGATGAGGACCATTCGTGTCCTCGAAGCGACCACACCCGATTAATTATTATATTATTATATAATTAATTAAACTTGTGTGGTACGGAAATTGCTGATGCTTATGTGTTGTTTACATGTTTCTTTAAATAATTCAAGGACACTAGGAGGATAAGCTGAATATTAAAATTCAGATCCTGTTTATAAGTTGTTATTCAATAGTATATTCTGGCTCTTGACGCGATCGCAAATATGTTCTGGACATCATCGATATCCATTTTTCGTTCCTCAATAAATTACTTGCATTTATGTAAGAAAGAGTTTGAGTTAAGATGAGCTTTACTGATTGGGCTTAAAAGTACTACTACTTCTCTAAGTTAACCTATTCTGTTAAAAACAAATACATTTATTGAGTCTTAAAAAGTTAATGTGGGAAATAACTCAAAAATAGGGTTAAGCACCTTTCCAATGAAGTATTAGATTTGTTATTTCCAATTGAACTTGATGACTTTAGGACCGGAAAAGTAACAACGAAAGTGTTATTGCTGTCTGGCCAAAGCACAAATGTCCTGCAGTCTTATTAGACCTGTTGTAATAACATGCCCTTCGTGTTAGAACAATTGAAAGCTTTTTATGAGGCTTCGTCTTGCTTTGGGGTAGTTTTTGCTTAAGTTAGCTTCAGCAAATAATGGCTTAATGAAATGTAAATGTCGTGCACGACTAATGGCAACACATTTACATAAAATGTGTTCTGCTCTCTCCAGTTCTTCTTGGCATAGACTTGATCTTCAGGTATTTCTAGTTTGAGTAAGCGATATTTTAAACCAACGTGGCTTGTGAAAAATTCGCCCAGTAAGCTGGGCTTTCGATAATACTATTTTTGCTGTCTTTGTCAAGCCCAGTATGGGTGTTTTCTGGAATGCTACCCCAGTATAACGTACTTCCTTACGTTAATAGTAGAGACTACTAATGAAGCAGAAACAATTCACTCTATTTTTCCTTTGTTTATCATTAATGCAATTCAAATTACATCTCTTAATGCTTACCATAAGGTACTGGATTTTGTGATGTGTTAACTTTGACTTTAATATGTCCATGCACAACACAGATATTTCATTTGTGAGAGAAAATGGACACCACCAATCATTAGTTTTTCTTCCCAGTATTGTTCCGAACATTCAATCAAGCAACAAATATACTTTTGACCCATCAGTTTCAAAATATATTCCACGTTAAATACCCTCCATAATTTACTGCGGTAATCAAACATAATTTAAAAACTAAGCAGTTTAGATGGACAACAACAAGAACCATGTATTATATGACGAAATTTAAATGCTTGCGAGCATTAATTGAATCGAAGATCTTCGCATATCTACAACACACTAAAATTAACATCAAATCGAATCCACGAAATGCAAGAAAATGTATTCACTCTAAACAAGGGACCAAGTGTTCTTACCAACGGTGACAATGAGGATGATAATACAAAGGAAATTGCTGAGACATTTTGCTGATTCGCGAATACAACATTTAATGTGCCAGATGCCTACATCAATCATTTACCGTTTGGTGATAAATCAGCGTGGAAGGATTATGAGTAAGCAAAGTTTTGGAGATGATTTAATTCTAAGCTATTTGATCAAAATCTGCAAATACGTTTTGATCAAATCAGTCACACTTATTTTAAACTTATCTCTAGCTTCCGGTGTCTTCCCTCAAACATGAATAGTGTCTGTTCATATGAAAGGAGGTATCTGTGACAACTTTTGAAATTATATGTAATTACATTAAAGTATTTCAAACATCTTCGCCACGCTCTAACACAACAGATTACATTTTATATTTCCAGTACGCCTAGGTATTCTTAGAAAATCTATCAACTTAGAAACAATTTCTCAATTTATCTGTGAACGCATGGATACAGGCATTGAAGTGACGATGTGAACTTCTACATCGACCTTTCCGAAACATCTGGGTCTCTTAATTGACCGATGCTTTACTTAAATTACGCTACTTTGAATTTTGAAGAATTAATATGTTTAATGTTTCTTACTGGTAACTCGAATTCGTATCCAAGTTGAGTATTGCACATGACTCAACATGTCTTCGAAAGCTCCACTTTTCCGTTTTTAGCAAACGTATAACGTGAAAATGTATTGTGAAATAAATACAATTGACTACCCACTCTTGTAAAATAATCTGCTCGCAATTATGGAGTGATGTGAAGCAAACAAGTTAAAGCTAAGCTTAAATGTTCTATTGGACAATTTTCGACCTTTGTTGAGGAAATAGAACTTTTAGCAGCGAATAAAACTTTTGATTTCCTGCGATCAAACATTTCATCATCAACATTGGTTATGCTTTTAATTTTAACCCTTTACTACTGAAAGTTTTTAAAAGTATTGTCATTCAACGTTGATGGAGTGGTACCTGACGAGATGGTTTATTACAACGACGTGGAATGGAAAGTTTGTCCGATCGACGTGATAATTAATATGCAAGATTTTAATTAAACATTCTTCACAATACAGTCGATATTCTTCGCTGAAACTGCAAGCGCAGGATCCAATTTTTTCTCTTCCTTTCTCTCTTTCTTTCCCTGTTAATCATGTCCTACTCGTTCGGCAAATAAATTATAAATTATTATTATTATAAGTAAACAGAAGTGCTTTGGTCAAGTTTCCAGGTTACATCTACCGCTTTCCAATATTTCAGACAATATTTTCAAATGTTTCTGTACCAATAAATTCTGCTTTTTATTTTTTCTCTGGGGTTCCATAACTCGCGGTGCTAAAAGAACCATAAACTTACGCTTCACTACTGTCTCTATACCAGAGCCAGCACAATGATACACCAATACTAAATAAAGACGTTATGAAGGATAGCAGCGTCATCGTTCGCGTATCGATGAACAATAAACAACATTGTCTTGCGGGACGTCCCTTTGTTTTATCATTTCCATTCCGCCGTCACTCACGGCAATATTTCCATTTCGAGGCCGTGCCCGCAGCATATTTTCCAATTTCAAATGATCTCAAGGTAATTTCGCCGGTCTCGTCGGGCGGTGTAGTTTCGATGTAGTTCATAAATTATTCATTTTGGAAGAAATGAAACGTCGCATCCGTTTAATCAAACTTAAAGGGCATTATTATTATTCTTCGCTGCACGATGATATGTCTATATTAACGGCAATTTATACGACTTATATAAGGGAGGCGGAGAGGTTATAACGCTCACTGTAATTTATTCCGCTTATATTGCACGTAATATGTAAGTGCAAAAAGTAGACGTGCTCCATGGGACAGTTTAAAATTTAATCTAACGCTACTCGGGAAAGATAAAAGTGAGTTTTATGAAAAATTGCATTGGTTACAGCTGTAACCAAGAATGTACTAAGTAAAGTGTCATTGCTTATTTTACGTACTTTGTGCAATTTGTTTAATAATTCAATACTAGCCTTCAAGCTAAAATTTACAAACAGTATCACAGAGAAATTGTTAAAGGTATCACTAACTAATAACAACAATAAATGAATCGGAAAGAGCTGTGCATATTTTTAAATAGAAGTTCTTAATAACACTGACCAACAAGGTTTTTACCCTAAGTTAGCAACTGATGAAATTGAACAGCATATATAAAGTAAAAATGATACGAAAAGCGGCAACATTGGCTTAACTTTGGTTACAGAGAAAATGCCTTTATGGTATGGCCGGTAATCTGGTCTACTGCAATAATGTTTATAAACTTTCTGTAGCTTTTGGAATACATCATGATCCCATTTCTTGGAGATTATTATCTGGGCTTTATAGATATATCTAGATATCTTTATAGATATCTGGCCGTTTCTATCGCTTGATTCGACTTGCAGATGGCGTGCAGGAGATGTTATTTCTTCTTGTTGCCGAATTGAATGTGCAATTTTCACTTTACATAAATTTACCTCGTAGTAATCCCGCATTGACGGTAGATGTACACAATATACAATGTGTAGAAGACGGTAAATATATTAGCGGAACTCTAATTATACGAATTAACAGGGACCGTAGTCAATATGAATAATTAATAATCCAAACAACTACCTTTATCATTACAATTAGCTACAGAAAGTTAAATAGAAATAAAGGTATTAACGTGCGAGCTGTCCCAACCTATGTATCGTAAAATTGCGTTGAACAGGATGTATTTACATTTTCAATACAGTATTTATATTGGTATAAGCTTTTTTCAAGTTTTCAACATATTCCACTGCGATCTCAAAGAAGCTGAGTTGAACCCTGGCCTAGACTGTAATCTTTTATTACCAATAAAAATCGAAGTATGATTTTTCTTCGAACGAACAAGTGAAAACTTAATATTCGCTTGGCTTTTTAGAAAAAACCTTTGGCATTCCAGAAACGCTTATTTCGTAATCTGGTGCTTCGTCCAACAAGAACACAACACTGTATGGACAGCGTTAACCTCTTGATGTACGAATTTGTGTCAAAAACATTTCAGTAGGTGCTTGACAATAACTTAATAACAGTAATAGCATTGACTAACAAGGCTTCTACCCTAACTTAGTAACTGATGAAACTGAACAGCATATATAAAGTAAAAATGATTCGAAAAGCGGCAACATTGGCTTAGTTCTGGTTACAGAGAAAATGCCTTTATGGTATGGCCGATAATCTGGTCTGCTGCAATAATGTTTATAAACTTTCTGAAGCTTTTGGAATACATCATGATCCTATTTGTTGGAGATTATTCATAGACTCATCAGAGACCAGCCTGAAAGCAGTTTTGTTGCATTATGGAAACTATTATCCTTCTATTCAGATAAGTCATGCTGTTTCTATGAAAGAAACTTACGAAAATCTGAAAATTTTATTAGAAAAGATAAAGCACAAACACTATTCTTGGAATATTTGTGCAGATTTTAAAGTAATTGCAATTATTTTGGGTATGCAATCTGGTTACAACAAATATTGTTGCTTTTTACGTCTTTCAGAAAAACATTACCATCAGCAAGAGTGGCCACTACGACAACAGTTTGTATCAGGAAAATACAATGTACAACATCATCTAGTAGAAAAAAGAAAGATCACAATACCACCTCTCCACGTGAAACTTGGGCTCATGAAAAACTTTGTAAAGACACTGGATCTCGAAGGTGAATGTTTTAAATACCTTCATGAAAAGTTTCCAAAATTAACACAAGGGAAACTAGAAGAAGGTATTTTTGTTGGACCTCAGATACGAGAAACAGTAAATGATGAAATCTTTGAAACCAACTTAACAGCGAAGGAAAACAGCTTGGCTCTCCATGGTACAAGTTTTCATGAATTTCTTGGGAAACAAAAAGCTGACAACTATGAAATTTAGTAATGGATACGTTACAAGCATTTCATGCTGCTGGCTGTAATATGTCCCTTAAAGTGCACATTCTACATTCTCACTTGGATTTTTGTACGGAAAATATGGGCGACGCTAGCGATGAACACGATGAGCGCTTCCACGAAGACATCATGGGAATGGAAAAACGGTATCGCGGGAAATGGAATCCTGTTATGTTAGCAGATTACTGTTGGATGTTAAGAAGAAATGCTGTAGATATTGTTTATAAGAGACGGAGCAGTATTACTTCACATTTCTAATTATAATAATTCGAAATATACATTAAATTATGATCTAATCTAAAAAACCTTTCCATTGAAGTATAAAAACAATCGAGCTAACGTGACCTTCTACCCTTTATTAAAATAAATGTTTATATGTTTTCTATTGAAATTAGTATAAATTATTTTATGTCAAAATCAACAGTTGAAATTTGTTGGCCAGTGTAATGGGCGAACTATTGAATAATTGATTAAAGGAATCTGCTTTCTTCAATAATCCTCCACCCGTTTATATGCTTTTTTTTACTTCCTAGTAATAGTAATATAATTATATTTATCGCATAACGGTGCATTGACGATACCAATTTAAATACAATATAAAACGTCCATCACACGAATAATCTCTATATAAAATACAGTATATATATATATATATTTCAGAGCATACTAACAAGTGCCATTGAATAAAACAATATAAAAAGAAAGGCAATTGGGGCAAGGCAATATCTTGGCACTTTTATCGCGATCTAGTTTCTTTCTGTAAACATCTCTGCTCTACGCCCCCCGATATTCTACTTACAATTGTTTGCATGATGTATGGTTTATACATTTTGGGAACCGACAAATTGTGTTTGCAAGGTTAGATGTGGACATGGAGAAGAAAAGGAGTATATGCCATTTACTACGTTAATAAAAGCATCCCGTTACCTTTATAAAATAAGATTGCTAAAATTTTATTTTATATTACTATTATATAATTAGGGTTTTAGGTCCTCTAAACCTTTTTGCTTCTAAAGATGCAATGACGATTAATTGCAAGACAATTATTTGTTTCTATAATATAAAAACAGTTGACTGCAGCCAGTTCACTGTAAATGATTGTAACTTTAGTTTTCTAAGTGGAACGCCTTTTTCGAAATATGGCTTAAAAGGCACCGTTTCACCGTGTGAAACCAAATAGTTCCACTCCTTTTTTATAAAGAGCTGCTTAAGAGTGTCAATCTGGAGGATAATAGGGATGTTTTTATTTAAAGCGCGCCATGACTGTGAAAAACAGGGTACAATGCGCTTACACAATTTATACTGTGAATTTATGCTGGGTCATTATCATTTGAGTAGAATGACATGACTCGAGTGCCCCATATTTACGGATATGTTAGAAAGGTGCAATAAAAATGTAGAAGGCGCTTGAAGTTGATATAGGCAACGTTTTCCGGAGGAAGAAGTTTCAGAATGAACGAATTTTTAATTGTTGCGCCAGAGATTGAGAGCCAATAAAATAAAAGACAAAAATTGAAAAAGTAATATATCGGCTTACTTCGAATGCCATCAAAGGGCCTTAGCCAGAGCAGCTGCGGAATTAGACTTAAGTATTAAAAGAAAAAAATTTAACCCATACATAATTAAAGCAGGGGAGCATTTTCGCCCAGCCGATCACGTTTAGGCGACGAACATTATTTATCATTTTTGAAACAAGTCTGACTGTAGACAAATACACAAACTAGAATCATTCAACGGCCTATTCGCATGCAGTGTTGCCATCCAACTGAAGATCAATGAATATTAGGAAAGAACTAGTTTATAGACCTGGATAGTAATTAGGTATCGCATAAGAATGCTGACCACTTAAACAATCCTGTGCAATATTTACCATTAAATGTTGATGGGCGAATTTTGCAAGCAGAAGAGAATTTGCGATTGGTTCATAATGAGCATTTATCGAATTTTTTATTGTGTGTGTATTTTATTCTATTTTTATTTATGCTCCTTAATATAGTAAAAATAAGAAAAGTTGTTAGATTACTAAACTGATGTATTCAAATGTAGAATGACTTTCAGATTGCGAAAGTGTAGAAGCACACAAAACACAAAAAAGCAGTTGAAGTCATTTCCGGTGAATTGGTACAATCAACTGTTTTTTTTTTTTTTACGTAATGTTGAATCTACAGCAATGAGGTTCAAATTGAACATCCTATATACAAGCCGACTCCTCAAGAAATGCATCAATTGATGTATCGAAGATTCTGATAGATTAGCGGTATACTCTGGACTAAAATAATTTCAATAATCTAAGACTTCCGATTGTACCGGAAGTAGCCGTCAACTTTGTTATTTTCTTATTTCTTATTTATTATTATCTCAAGTTAGTCGTGATTATTAGAAGACAATCCAGTATTGATGAAAAGTTAGTATTCAAGAAAGATGTAGCTTTTGCATTTAATGTTTTAAGACGCACTGTATGCTTCAAAGAATTAATTCCGTTTCCAATCCTACCGTATACACTTCCGTAAAATTTTAATTTTCCAAGTTAAACGCTTTGATAGATGGAATACAATCGTCTACTTGTTCAAAATTTTTAAAATGTAAATATTTCAAGTATGCCTAGAGATAGTGACATAGTTAGTTATCAAACAAACCTTAACATAGTCGAAGGATAATACTAAAATAGCTTCATCAAGGTATTCACGGAATAATTCAGGGTAAACGAAACAAAGAGAAAAAAAAAATACTAATCCACGGAGATGTTTGTATCAGAGAGCTGCTCGAGGGATGGTTCAGAGAACAGTGCCCCTAGTTTATGTCGCTGCTTTCTGACTGGCAGGTATACGTTCCTTGGCACTAAATAGCGCTAAGAAATGTTTAGTTCGTCGTTTCTAATGTTGCAGTATTAACTGTGAGGTAACAGTAATAGAGGGTAGAGATAAAAAATGCTCTCGAAACCACGCTGATGATTAGTCTATTTTTTGGTCTCTCGTTTTATTGCGTTTAGAAGAAGCTATTTTAACATTATTTTTTTGGTTATTGTAACCTAGGCATTTCCTGATGTGTTCTGTTAAGCCCTAACATTGAATTAGAAATTGAAAAGAATAATACTATATACAATATTCCTTTCAAAATAACAAGTTGACAGACACTTTCGGTATAACGGGAAGTCTTTAACTAAAAAAAAAACATTTTAGTTCAACAGCTTTAAGTATGCCGCCACACTAGCTAAACGTATTGTATATACCTTGTCTTAGTAAGCCATATCCCGCTTGGCGTTTTTTAAATTTCGCTGATGATTTAAGCTGGTAGTTAGACGATAAACATCATATTCGCGTGTGTATTACCGGAATTACCAACTGAAACATTAAGAAAAGAGCCACCTTAATTTACAGCTGTAATGATCTAAGGATCTTTTCTAATCATGAGCACATTTAGCGTATGGTCGTAATATACGTTAAATAACTAAAACATTTTGCAAAATAATCATAGAATTTTGTTAGTAAGATAACGCTGCACCTTTGCGATGGAGATTTGCTGACTGACGTGCTTATTCGCAGGATTCCGCTTCTCATTTCAAATGTTAAACAGCGTCATATTTATTTAAGTTGATTATAAAAACCTGGTTGTGAATTACGCTTGGAATTTTAAAGCTATTGCTTGTATTTATCCATCTTACATCATTTTATATTCTTGCAGTAATATTAGATTTTAGTTTGTATATTTTAAAAGGTAATTTACAGTACTTGACAAAACTGTACTTTTAATGTATAAGGACAAACAAAAAAAAATTGTGATTACCATTCGTTTATAATTTACGATACAAAGAAAGTAGAAAAAAGAATCTGCAAGAGATGCTTTATTTTTAAAATAATGTTTTTAAATTAAGCGTAGACACACTGTGAAATCGTCAAGAATATTTCCTGGGATATATTTATTTAGTTATATACCATTACTTTTATACAGTGTCCCCGGATTGAGTTCACAATACTATGTATGATGGATCAAAAATCTTCGAATTTCATATTTTGGGATTGCGCCCCGCTTGATCTGAAATTTATTTTTAATTCGCTTTCGATTTTTTAAATTAAGTAGCCCGTTACGGTTGAACGAAAATTATTTTCGTTTAAGGTAAAGTACCTTTATCATTCATATCATCAAGCGCTACTATCTTTGATAAACGGAAAAACCTTGTAGTATTTGTCCAGAATTTATCACCTTTCTCAGTAATTTGTAATTTACCGGTTCCTTATAGGTTTTTACATTAAAAATGTTGACTCTCGAAGAGCGCATTCACCTAAGAAATGTTACGGACTTCTTATGCATCTTATGCTCGTGTTATTAATAAGTTTCAGGAACGATTTCCAATGCTGACAATTTCTGTCAATCAAGCAAAAAAAAAATGTGAAATAAAACACAGAAACTTGAAGTGTGCAAAATTTGAAGAAAAGAAGATGCTGCTACATCCTTGGTTAGAGAACCCGTGAATATTGATAATCAATTATCATTGAGAAAGCGGTCTACTGAATTATCAATAAATAAGTAGCACGTAAAAAGAATTTTCAAAGAAAGTAAAATTATACCATTTAAACCCACGTTCGTTCATAAATTAAAAGCTGAAGACTGTGGCCAATGATGGCCATAGTCTTCAGCTTAGTGTTTATAGGTTAGTTGGTTGGAAACAATCCTTTAAAATTTAATGTGTCCAAGTCATATATGCGGTGTCTAAAGAAAATCTCTTATAGATAAAACAGCGTCTTGTTGATACTTCAAGAAATTGCCATGTCTTTGAGGATCAACTATCAATTATTTCTTGAGGCATAGATCGAAATAAAATATTTACCAAGGAAAAAACTACATATGTTACTGAGACCTAGGCTTGAAAGGAAGCTAAACCTCATCGGTATCAGCATATTGGTGAAAACTGTACTAGCCGAAAATGCTTAGGATACATATGTGAAGATAAAAATGCAGAGAAAATTATAGCTTGGTTCACACCGTAGACTAAGGGGACCGCATTAATTGATAACTAGTTGTTAAAAATGACACATTCCATCTATGCCACTAAACTATTGTCATGCATAATTGGTCTTAAAAGTGTAAGTATCGTAAGGTGATGTACCGTGTCGAATGCTCGAGTGGTTGAAGCTGTTTGCTGTTGTATGGTAGACATAAATCAGATTTGTAGTTAGGACACACTTATGTTGGTAACGTCAATAAACATCCGTAGGTCTGACTTTAAAATTTTTTCAAAGATTTTCACCATGCAAAGCTAATATACTAATAGGCAAAAGATAAACTTTCAAACACTTGGATAACTTGCAAAATCCAAGCAATTGTTAAGAGTTGAGCAAAGCTGGTACGCTCATTCGAAGCGCTTTTAAATTGAATTTATGAAGCTGACCTATAAACCTATGGCCAACAATGGCCATAGTCTTCAGCTTTATGTTTATAGGTTGAAGAAAAGATTTTAAACGACAGATATTTTTATAAAAAAATAATTTTTTCGAATGAGCCAACTTTTACAACTAATGACATCGTGTTGACCAACACTACAAAATTGTAGTGTTGGTCTCACGAGAATCCATATTTTCGTATGGTAACTAAGAGTCAACGCTACAAGAAAGTAAATGTACGGTGTGCAACAATATACGGTAAAATTATTGGCTCATACATATTTTACGCTAATTTAAACCAACATTCCTATTTGGTTGTGCTTGAGCATACTTTTTTATCTCCGATGGAATACACGAATTTAGAAGATTTTAATTTTAAACAAGACGAATGTCCAGCTTATTCAGTTCGTTTAATTACAAATACCTATTGTGAATTTAATCCGGGGACACACTGTATATACCTTACCTAATCCTGTACATATTCCAACATACAACAATGAGAAAAGCTGTGAAAATATGTCCAGTAAGGATCGCGAAGAAAGCTATTTTCAGCTCAAATTTCAGGATAGATCGTATTCGCATGCGATACGGTCTTTATGATTACATCCCTAAATTTGAAATGAAATCCACAAACCAATTCATTTGCCAAAATTTCTTCATTCAATTTTTTTTTAGATTTAATGCACTTAACATTCCCCCTATAGCAAAAGATGTACATATATTGTCATTACACCCTCTTAACCTTAAAAAAAAATTAAAAAAAGGTGTCTAATATTCATCCCTCTATTACTTCCTCGCAGAATTTTATAAAAATCGGAAGGCGACGGTTGCCTACGTTTGCTTGTAAGTAGAATCAAAAAGACATCAGATGAGGAAAAATTAAGAATACATATTATCAAGCAAAATAAATTTAAAAAGTAAGATAAGTCTAAAACTACAGGAGGTACAATCCTGTGGTGGATTCTAGAAAATGTGGAGCGACGTATTCTCCATTACTTTAAAGAAAAAAGATAAGCCACAGCAAAGAACAGAAATGGATGAGCTCGATTGTTTGCACAGTGAACATAGATGTAGGTAGCTATGACCTTACACGGAATTGCATTTGTTCTCGTAGAAGTTAAAAGGCAATTATCGTTATTCTCGGTAAATGCCATTGCTTGTAGGGAAATTCCATAATATTGATAGAAGAAAAGCCTTGATTTCAAAAGCATGTAGAATGTAATGCGTATAGCTTTAAATACGCCCCTTCCATTCTGCCGAACTTCTTTGTTCAGATTAAATTTGTACTTTTCTTTAATATCAGGCCCCATCTCTTCTCTCAATAGTAGCTATGACGGAGCAATGATAAGAAAGGAATAAAGAGGAATAAATTCGGCATTGTCAATCTGAGCGCTTGAGCGTTTTGAATCTTGTCCACCTAGTTTACGAAAATATCACTAACCTACGTATATATTGCGACTCTGTAAATAGGAAAACCCACATTTTCATCGTCGAAAGGGAATTTTCCCGTCGTATATGTATGTATATACATACGACCTGTTTACTTGGCACGCGGTGCCCTATTTGTTCGGTTATTTTTTGCCCGATGGTAATTTTCCACAACATTAACTTAACGAAGTAATATCGGAGAAACAGAAAAGAAAAAAAGAAAGCAGACGTAGAAAACCACTCCAGGCAATGAGACTTGTAAATTTGTTGGAAGATTTATCCGTGGAAAGATACGTTTCAACAACATTCCGTAAAATAAAACAGAATTACAAGCGGACCTTACTTCATTTTAAATTTCAAATAAAAACTCTCTCGTGCGTGGTATATCCATTTTTCATCAAAGTTACAAATTATTGTACCACACTTCAATGAAAGTCTTGAAGAATATCGTGGCAATTACCACCATTATTGCGAATCGTCCTATAATAAAAAAAGAAAAACAACGGAAATATGAGTGAACTTTTTTTGATTTAAAGAAAAGAAATATACAGAGTATACATAGATGGGGTTACAAAGATGCCGTTTTTATAGTTTTTTTTATACAGTTTTTATAGTTTTATTTTGTTACAAAGTATACGCTTTATAACAAAAGCTTTCCTTTATAGAAAAATTCTCCTCTCCTCAAAACCTGCACAAACATTGTTAATTAATAATTACACAGTGAGAGGAAAAATAAAGATTTTGAACTTAATGCTTTTCGAAAATTATTGAAATTAATGAAATTTAGAGTGACGAAAATTACGATTCACGCTTAATTCAGAATTCTTCAATTTAACATCTTTTTTGCAATAATTTAGAAGTTTTGAGAACGATAAAATGAAGTACAAAAGCAGTAATTGTTCGCTTTTACCACTATCGTCGTTGACTGGATTTAAAATTTCCTCCAGTCACCCACGATCCGAAGGTAATAGGTCAGAACAAGGAATCTTTCTTTTAGAAATCGAAATTTCTACCACTGAAGTTACTAGACAAGATATATGAGCGGCTCTGAAGACAGATGTCATAAACGTTGGTTGTAACATTAAAATAGTAATATACAGGGTGAGTCGTAAGGACTGGACTAAATTCACGCTACTCGATTATTGCTTATGTGGCTGGTTAAAAATGAAGTGTATCAAGTAAGAGTGGACACTCCTGATGTATTAATTTGGCGGATTAAGAATGCTGCTGATAATATAAAACATCAGCCTGACGCAATCGGGAACACAACCAGCGCCTTTGGTAGACGATGTAGAAAATGTTTAGAAATGAATGGCGGTATTTTTGAAAATATGTTATAAAGAACGATAATACCAAGAGAATACCAAAACTTGAATGTATGAAATTTTGTTTATTTTTAATTACGCTATAACTCGAAAACAAATAAAAATCGGATAACAACATTTGAGTTTTTTTACGAACGAATTTAACAAAGAAATTGTTTAGTTAAATGTATAAATATAGTAAGTTCCGCAACATATTAATTCGAAAAATAAGAATCTACAAGGAAGTTTTATGATACAGTAGCCATCTAGAACTTCAATCAATTAAATAAACAATTCCCTGCGACACTATCTGCTCCAAGTCCTCAAAATTTCATCCACTGGTATAATGATCTATCCCTGCGTCAGAAACTTTTCAACTTCAAGAATATTCCGATTTTCAAAGCTACACGGCAGCTTGAAAACGACATGGCTGGCCTTGATAGATTTAACTTAGAAACGCTTAGAATGAGCGTACCAGCTTTGTTTGACTATGTAACACACACTCTTAACAATTGCTTGGATTTTGGAAGTTATCGAAAGGTTTGAAAGTTTATCTTTTGCCTATTAGTATATAGCTTTGCATGGGGAAAATCTTTGAAGAAATTCTTAAATCAGACCTACGGATGTTTATTGACGCTACCAAGATATATATGTCTTAAATACCAATCTGATTTATGTCTATCCTACAACAGCAAAAAGCTGTAAGTAATGAAACGCAGCAAACAAGGTAACGCGATATTATTTCTACATCTGATAGTAGTAAATCAACTGTTTTGATAGTTTTATTTACTTGACGTATTCGAACATTCGACACGGTACATCACCTTACGCTACTTACATTTTTAAGAGCAATTATACATGACTATGGTTTAGTGTACCAATGGAATAATGTACCTCACAAGCTGACAGTAACGTGCCATTTTTAACAATTAGTTGTCAACTAATCCGGTCTCCTTAGTCTGCGATGTGAATCAAGCTTTAATTCTCTCTGAACTTTTATCTTGACATATGTATCATAAGTATTTTCGGCTAGCACAGTTTCCACCAATATACTGATGCCGATGAGGTTTAGCTTTGTTTTAAACCTAGGTCTCAACGACATTGTTTCCTTCCTCGGTAAATATCTTATTTCGGTTAATGCCTCAAAAGATGATTGATAGTTGATCCCCAAAGACATCGCAATTTCTTGAATTATCAACAAAACGTTGTTTTAGCCTTCAGAGATTTCCTTGGAACACCTGATATATGACTTGGACATATCTAATTTTAAAGGATTGTTTCCATTTCCTGGAATTGATTGCGCTACCTTTATTCTATAATAATGCACGTACCTCCGTTTTTATGTTGTCTCGTCGTTTCGTTCTCATTAACTTGTTAGCTTATATAGAAAGCTACTGTACTAAAATACAAGGTGATATCCTATATTCTATAAATCGTCTCAACAACTATTATACCGGGATGGCACGACCCTATTGTTCGTTAGCATAATCGAGCGATAGAGCGATAAAGCGATCAGCATAATATATTGTTCTACTTACTCAATTATTCTCATAATAATTGTATTTTCCAGATAGTTTAAATGCAAATAACGTAATCCATTATGCAATAGAAAGATCTTGAAAAAGCAACACAATTATCGCCCAATCAATATATTATTAATTTGTCTCGAGATTAAACGAATCAATAATAAAGAAACTTATTTTCAAATTGCCAACGTGGACCTCTTTCTATACGATCTACGAACACAGCTCTCTTTAGACTTAGCACATACTATTAAATAAATTGGAAAAATGTGGGGTAAGAATTGTTGCTTTGTCATAGTCCCAAGATTATCTACTTCAACTAAAACGAAGAGTAATTTTGAGCAATTATTAATCAAAGATAGTTCCTTAGGAATCGATCTTCTTTAACTTACATAAATTCTTTACGTATACGACATAACTTTACCTTTCAGTAACAACAATTTCAGATAGATAACGCATATTATTTCCGTGACTACCCTATAATAGTTTAATAATAAATCCAGATTGAATTTAATATATGTTACAATAGTTGTAAATACATAATTGAATCCATTGTTGGAAATTACGATAGTGGGCGCTTGATTTGACCTGTAAACCTATTAAAAACCTCAGATCAAAGCATGTTGGCACGCTTTACAAAATGTTCTGGAAGGTATACAATATTTTACACAAGTTAAAGCGAATGTGCAATTTTCAAACGTCTAGATCATTCCACTTTTCCGACTTTCACGCTCGAATGAGTTTTCGAATAATTTAGTCAGGTGTTGGTTTTGAAATCGAATAAATATTTATATGAGTACTAGAGAAGCGAGCCATTAGGGCTGTCGATGGTCCAGATTTTCGCGAAACATTTGTGGCATAAAATTCACATGTTCATTTATTACAATAGATGCTTACGTCAGCTACTGTATCCTATGTATTTCAATATCGATCCGCTTTTTTATATTATTATGATCGCAATTGCCTACTACCGCCTTTCACTAAACGAATACTAAATATTTTAAACAACGCAAAAGTGTCGGCACCCTCCGCACCACACAAGTTTAATTTATTATATGATAATATAATAATTATTCCGAGACGACCGTTTCGAGTACACGAAGTCAGAGTTCTGTACCAACGCTTTTAAAACTAAATTGAGCGATTTAACTTTGGAACAAGTGGCTGCTATAGTTGCTTTAATCGGAGATGGACGATGTCAAGCATACGTTGCTAATTTGATGAACATCAATTAGTCAAGTGTTTCTAGAGCCGTAGCCAGATATAGGGCAACAGGCAATTACAGTAGAAGACCTGTACCAGGTCGTCCAAGATGTTCTACTCGCCAAGATGACCGCTATTTACTACTACAAGCATTACGTCGAAGACATGTAACTGCGAGACAATTGCAGAACGACTTGGCTAGAGTCAGAAATACTCGTGTGAGTACTCAAACTATTCGGAATAGGTTACGACAGAGTGGATTAAGAGCTAGAGTAGCTGTAACAGCCCCTCGTCTCACTAGGAACCACCGAGTGGCTCGCTTAAGGTTTGCCAGAGAACATGTAAATTGGAACATTAATGACTGGGCCAATGTACTCTTCACAGATGAGTCAAGATTTGGTTTTTACACCTCAAATATGCGTATCTCAGTGTACAAACGAGACAGTGAGCGCTATTCGCAGTGTAATATCAGACCTAGACCTAATTTCGCTGGTGGCTCTATTATGGTTTGGGGAGGCATCTATTTAACAGGTCGTACAGAGTTAGTACCAGTAGACAGAGGTACACTGACTGCCCACAGGTATATAGCGGACATTTTAGAAGAACATGTAGTACCATATGCGCCAATTATAGGAAACGAATTCATGTTAATGCACGATAATGCACGACCGCATGTTGCAATAATCGTCCAGGAATACCGTAACGATGTTGGTATTCCAGTTTTAGATTGGCCTGCGGTAAATTCGGACATTAACCCTATCGAGCACGTGTGGGACCTCCTTCACAGACGGATACGAACCAAAAATGTTGCCCCAGCGGACCTGCATGGACTAGAAAATGCTCTCCGTGACGGGTGGGAGAATTTGGATCAGGCTTATATACGGAGGTTAATAGAATCTCTGCCAAACCGTATGCGAGCGGTCATAAGAGCCAGAGGTGGCAATACTCAGTATTAAAAGCTACTGTTATGACATTTTCTTTCCAAAATTATAATTTCTTGTTTTAATAAAAATCTCAAGTATGAGTTCTTGTTTTTATTTGGCCTGTATTTTATTTAAACAATCATAGAAATTATATCTTAGAGCGCATTAAAGTATATTTAGAACTTTATGCTACAAACAAAGATTATGCGATACTTTTATGATTCAAAACTAAATTATGCGATACTTTTTTGGCGGAGTGTATTTTCATTATAATTTATCCTTTATAAAACCATTTGGTTGTTTTAAAGCTTTCTTAGTATTGCATAGAACGGCTGTTTTTGTAATTTTGGAAATAAATCTTTTCTACGACAAGCCATATAAGCGAAAGTATGCGACATCCAAGTGATAGAAGTTAGAGGCATAAACCGTTAGTATCACTAACTGAAGATAAAAATTACGTCGAGCTACGATTAGAAACCTCGAAGCCTTCTTTCACTCTAGTAAGATTCCACATACTTATCATGTTGGCTCCACTTTAGATCAAATAGATGTTTTCAACTTTAATTTTTTTTATTTCAAACAGTATTTTCTTTTTGTTTCAATTGTTTCATAGAAAGTATTGCTCGCGGAGAATTATGGGAGGGAAGAAGGCAGAAGATGGTTGGGTCAGAAGGGCTAATATTATGGTGTACGCACTATACGATGAAGAAGCGATACAAAATTCGTAAAAAATGGACGACTTCAGTGGTTAGAACATTTCAGAGAAAAATAGGAGATGAAAGACTATTTAAAGTAGTAGGTCGGTAGTAGAATGGAAGAGAATCAATCAAAAAGGACACGAAAAGAAACAGGAATGGACAATTTACAAAAGGTAGCAATTAAGGACTGAAGAAAAATAGCAAAATGCCTTGCCTGAGTGGCTTGTTAGCTCTTTGTACACCTATATATTATATTATTAAATATTTCGATTCTTGAGTCAAACAAGTGGAATTATAACAGCGAGTAAGTACGTGGCTAATTGAATCAAGTAGATAGCTGTGAATCTATATGGTTCTTGAAGTAAGAGCTTCCGCTTGGAACCGTACGGAAATCTATGTTTATTCGGTACTGAAACAATTATTATTGAAGCAAGAATTATTCGGTTCTAGAAAGCTCTCCTGTACATATGTGTGATTACCCAAACTTCCTTTCATCGTATTATTTTGATTCCATTTTACCCTTTACTTGTTAGCCACTTTTTAGTTTAAATATTTGTTTGGAAGTATGTTGCTTTACGAAACTTTCTCTCTGAAACATGTTTGCTTAGCATTATGTATCGCGGATAAGAGAGAATCAGCTTTATGTGTGTTACAATAATTGTTAACGTTGTAGTTAAAATTCATTCTTATGCGTAAACCACATAGCAAGAATAATCAAGTAAAGCTTCTAAAAATTGTATTTACACGAATATCTCTATCCAAAGCGCAGCATTACCCTAATTGCCTATTTTTGCAATAAAGTTCCTGGAGGTTCAGGCGACATACTCAACGCATACTTCTTAGCCTTAGAAAATATATTAGTTAAGTATTAAACATATGTATCTTTAAAAATTGACGGATTACCTTGTGTTTGGACGTTGCCAGTGCCGGTACCCAGCAGAACATCAATGCTACCATCGGAAAGGATGTCTGTATCCTGGTAGGATATTGAAAAGGAAGCATCGTCTTGCAGGCGTGCCAGCATGGCAGCCAGACTAGACCGGTCGAGATCATCTGGCTCCTTCAGCTGTAATGTCACGTTGCCATCAGCGGCAGTACTGTACATGAACACCGCATGGCCGCCGGTGTACGGTTGTAGAGGTAAACGAAGACTTGTCAACTCGTGAACACTCTGTAACAAAGAAACCGAATTAATCCTGAGGAGAAAACAGTTTTAACTTAAAGAAAACAATCTCCAATTTTACATCCACGTACAATTGTTGCAGTACTGCTCTACATGATGCTTACTTACGATCGGGCATTTATGTAATTCGCCTTACATGTACCAGATAATATAAATACAAAGAGATATATGTATATATGTATCTTTATATGTTTGAAACGCAAAATTATTTAATGTATTCAAGGTCATGTGAATTTGTTTCACCTAAATCCCAGCAAAGATACCGAACTCAAGGAGGGTAGAGTCCACAAATTAGGGAGAATATCAGCAAGAATGTGGTGCGAAGCAAAACGTGCTAATACAGTTCACCAACGCAGACACTCAGTGGCGCTAGTCAACAAATTTTGGACAAAACCGATATACAGACAGACGCTGTTCTTCTATTGATGCTTCTTTTTACTTTTTTCATTCTGTGCACCAGATATTTATGTTTATATAATAGTTGTACTGTTATTTTAAGCACTTTGGCGCCTTGGCACATATTTATTTTAATAACTTATACGTTTTGACTTTATTCTTAGTTGCTTCTTTTTAACTATATCGAACTTTTTAAACATGTTATTATGTACAAAATTAAAAGTTTGCATATATCTTTGTTGTTGATACGGTACTTGTATATATACAGAGTCCTTCAGTCAAGCCACGTCCTTTCCGCCCTCCACACGAGTCAGTCGTTAATGTGCAATGAGAAAGCACGATCGTGCCTGTTACACCTTTGTTTTCTAATTTATTTCCTAAGGCTAATTAACACCTGTTCTATGTAGTACTAGTTGCTTAATTTGTTCTATAATCATTTCTTTTTGTTTTCGATTATTGTTATCATCTTTATTCTCACATTAACTTCAACTCAGTTTTAATTTACTCTACCTTATTTACTATATACCCTTTAATTGAGCATTTTCGTCATTCCTTTTTGTTTTAATTAAATTTGACTTCCTTTTATCGGCTATTGCTGGAATTATTTTTTTAATTTGCGAAGATATATTAACCTCATTTTCGTTATTTTTTCTTAAATTTACTATTTTTGTCTAACAAGCGTTCCTGACAATGGCACATGAATACCTGGAATAAGATCATGATTATTCCCAAGTTATCAGCGACAAACAGACATTACGCATTTTGTTCAATTGTTGTAAAAGATTGTCGTAAATTAAGATTCTAGAAAATCTTTTTTTAAAAGCATTTAAAAACAAATGTTCACAGCAATCCTGGTGTCTCAAATGAGAATTTTTGCGGTAATCTCCGTGAAGCTCTTGTGCTTTTAGAAATGTTCTGGCAAAACATACGGTTCTTCCTAACAAATTGAAAAATATATAAAAAAGTCGTAAATAAAATGAAAACCGATATAGGAGACATTAGTTATTACTGGTTAAACGCAGACGAAGCTATGGATGCGTTAGGGCGAATCGTAGTTGACGTGATTTTTGGTGTTTTGTATGTCGATCGCCTAACAAAGTCGTATTTAATAGCCTGCAAAGTAATAGAACGTGTAGATACTGACACAAGAACGGAAGTAGTAAGCAATATTGACGACATTTTCGAAGATGAGAGAAAACGGAAAAAAGCTTTGGTTTTTGTGAGTGACGCTGCAGTTTACATGCTTAAAGGTGGAAAATTGTTTAAAGACACCTTCAAAAATATGCTGCATATTTCACACATTACCCACGCCCTCCATAGAGTTACAGAATTTATTAGAGAGCAATTTCTGAGTGTTGAAGGTGAAAAAGCGAGAGAATTAATTCATTAACATTCAGAAATTGGCTTCGAGGCACCTATAAAAGTTATAGGGGGAAATCCTGAGTGGCAGTTGCCTACTCACACAAATCTTCCTCTGGACGTTCAACACCGCAACGCCCACAGAAGTTAATGTTGTTGAGTAAATATATCAGTTCATTTGTCCCTTGTTATACGGTTCCTTAATAAATGTATTTAAATATTCTCGACTAAAAATATTAACATAAAGAACACCAAGTCACCAATCTTGCAGTAACTTTTATTTTAATCGTTATTTATCTTTTTCTTGATATGTGAGATGTAACTTTGCTCAACCAGACTAGGGACAGAACTATAAGACCTGCGCACCTCTCACATATAGAAATAAACGTTACAATATCAAAACGTAAATAATTAGAATTAAAATTCCCTTAAAAATGTCGACTTATTACGTTATTTTTGTCTCATTTTTCCGGTCGAACATCATATACATTTAAAGCAATGTATTGTCTATCAGACCTGCAATATCTAAAATCTGAATAATCAAGCAACTGCTGCATTAAGAAACTTGATTTGTAACTTGTTATCCGATAAGTAGCTTGAAAAATTATTGAAAATAGCTTAAAATCTCTACTGAAATTGTATTGCCATAACGACAACGTTCATATATAATATTAAATTATTTCCAAACAACAAAAGATTTCCGCGTGTTACATACACACCGCATCTTCGTAAAGGGATTAGTATAATCACAGTAGCTGGTATGTTTACCCGATTTACCTATTCGGGACTTAGCTGCAACGGCAATAGCTAATTCCTCTTTACCGTTATTGCGCTTTGATGTAAATTTACAATTAAACGATCAATCAATCGTAGTTGCATTTACTGCTTCAAGCGTTATTGTAATTAATTGTTGATCACGGTTTTGTTCGAATCGAATTCCTTGTTTGATTCGTTTCGACGTCATACGCAAATGTTTCGGAAGCGATATAATTTAAGCTACAAAAAGGTGTGCCTTCATGCGGAAATACCATATATAGGTGTTACAGCAGAAACTAAGCAGGAACATCTTTTCAATATACGGCTTCACCGAAAGCAATATTAACTAATGTTCTTAAATGTATTACCTTAATTTCGACAGAACCAATTAATTGATATAATTTAAAGTGTTGAGACGAGTTAGTAAGTTATAAATATGGGCCGTTGAGAGGTATTCCCATGTTTTTTATCTATTTTATCAACTGTTACTATTTCGTTGATTTATCGAACTTCAATGAATGAAGTTTATGGAATTAATTATTTTTGATAGGTTAATTTAATTTTTTTTTATTCGGATTTCTAGGTCGCTACTTTTAGGAAGAACTGCGCGGGATAAATTTATTCGGCGTTGAATAAAGACTGTCCTTATCAAGTTGAAAATATTTGCAACAACTTCATGCTAAATAAATAACTGGTCGGTAAACAGAATAAAATTAATAAAGATAATTGTTATCGAAAATTCACAGAAAAGTTAAAGTGCTGTGAGATTGAGTTAATTTTAAAATGGAGCCAACATAGTCAAATTGCAAATAATTACATAGAAGTAACTTAAAAGCTAGGCGGTTAGATTAAGAATATAAGAATTTTGAAAAAAAAAAGATATTTTTTAAGTTTATTTAGCTTTAAAATTTTTAGTTACGCAATTATGTAAGATTTCAGAAACAAAATCACAGATTGTAATTGCACCAGAGATAGCCGTAGCTGTATCCAATTGTCGACACATTTTCTGAAATATTTGGCCTGGAATTGCCATTGTTCTTAAATCACCTAGTTAAAAAGAAACAATCTGTTTCCTGTTTCCCGCGGTGAGTGTTTAATTTGACTAAAACTAGCGATCCGCTGATCCTAATTGACTACTTCTGCAATCTAACTGCTTCTCAAGGAGTTAGTTGAACATGAAAAGGGGACCAATCTGGACGAAGTTGTTAAAGTTCAATGAAGTGAAGCTCCTAGCAACTAACAAAATAGGTAAAAATAAGCGAAAATATTAATTATAGAAAATACGAAAGAAGCAGGATTAAAGGATAATAAGTAATGAGACCAAATGGTTCCTCTCTAATTTTAGATTAGCAGTTATTACTAGATTATGTAACAACGAATTCTTTGGATGAACCCGAAATCACATGACGCCGTTTGGCATTTTTCTTTAGCCAACTTTGCCAAAAGCAAAGCCAAACAACATATTAACAAGGTCTTTATTTGTTATTGTAAACTTTCGCGTCATTGTTTTCTTTTAAAGAATTTGGGTTGCCGGGTTAAAACCCGCAATAGTATAAGAATGTCGACGTTTCGCTTTTAATTTAATGGAGCTTCTTCCGGACCCGGAAGAAGCTGCATGAAATTGTGAAAATTCCTAAGTTAAAGCCTAATCATTGGATTTGTCTTCCGCTTGTTTTTATAAAAACGCGAACATCTTCTGAATATTCTACACACTTTTAGTAATACTAAAAATGCAATTGAAGTGCCAACAACACCCGAAAGCTAGTTTACAGAACTATTTGCTTTTTATTTGTTATTTAAAAATTAGTATGTGGCAACATATAGATAATTCTCCCGAATACATAAATGCCGAAATTTGAAAGATATTGTTCCAAACCAAGGCTGCTGCAAGATTTGCCTAAGTAGGAACATCTCAAGGAAACATTTATTTAACTTCCTTCAGAGAGACACTTTGATGTTTGCTTGATCCTTGCGTGATCTATTTATTGCGAGAATTTGCTTCTATATTCACAATGGCAATTACTAATGGTTAATAACTGTTAAGAATGATACAAGTTGCCAACATTGGCTGTGTGCGGACGCGTGTTTCATCGTAATACGTAAATACGTGTAAATGGAGTTGTTGAATGTATACATACGAAACCAAATGCCAACATGCAAATGCAAATCACTGAAAATATCTAAATTATTTATATGTTTTCGCTATTAAAACTACGGAATCTAATATTTACTGAACACGAATAACGTTTATTTGATTCAAGAAAACTTTTTCCGCGTATGCAACAGTTTCCGCAACGAACAAAAGAGCAACCATTTCGTTCGCTTTGTAAATTCCGCGCCTCTTTTACATTCTGTCCGTTTCAATATTTTCGTAAATTGCTACGCCGTAAAAGGAAGTGTCATCGAAAAATCTCATTTTCGCATACGAAAGTGGCACTATCATCGCGAGAGAATGGAAAGACGAGTTTAATGAACGTTAAAGCGGCGGTATGCAAATGCAAGCGTTTCAACAAGTTTTGCGCGCCTTCTCTTCTTCTATTCGTAAACGTTGTTCAACGCCGCTTTTCATATTCTCGTGGAATTATTTCAGCGTGAAGACATAACTCCAAACAAACGTCATGTACGTCTTTTCAACTCTTCGCGTATAGGTCGTAAAGCGAATCCGAGCCAAGTCTAATCCATTGCTGGCAGAGTTCCCCTAACTAAATGTTTGAGTACGGTGTGGATATAATGAAATTAACGCCTTGTGTATTCCACATAAGTACGACTATTTCTACTCATCTGAACACATATGGTATTTGATTAAATGACTATTGTTGATAAGTTTCGTGGCGTCGGCAGTTCTTTCTAATTGACTTGTGTAATAAGAGGGCAAGAAACTTTCTAATTTTGTGCTTCAGAATCCTAAATAAGATGGGTTGTATATACAAATTTCTCTCGTTCTAGCCGATATTCGTTTAGCAAAGTTTCACCTTAACACAATCGAATATATGTTATTTGTTCACTATTTACACGATCTACTTTGTACTGTTCCTTATTTAGTGTTCGAAGGATTCCTTTATATTCTAGTCTAGAATATATGCTTTTCATTTACTTCGAAACGCATTTGTTCATACTTCATGTATTATAGAATTAAAGATAGAGCATAGGGTGAGCCAACGATGTGGTAAATTTCATTTACTCTCCAAAGAAAGATAAAATTAGAATTTGTTATACATAGAGGTATCCAATGTATCGTTTTTTAACTGTAGATTCGTATAAATTTTACTCAAGCAGATTAGGAGGTGTTTGAACAAATTGTCAGCTACCAGTCTTAAAATTGAGCCTTATTTCACAGACAATACAAGGATGAAACATGTCAAAGAGAAAAAGACAAGGTATAACCACGGGAACAGAAATTAAAATGTTTTTGTTTCTGCAAATTTCCAGGCCCTTCTAATAACTTAGCTGTATATTACTGTTTACGTTCTTAATTTTTTTTAAGTGTGGTGACGGCCCAACGGGTTGTATAAGCTCTTTTCAAGTTTGTCATAACCTCAGGTGCCTTTTAGTGTGTAGGTTGTGTGTGCAAAGTGTGTTCCATGGCCTTGTTTCTGTCATCCCCTCGCCGTAAAGGATAAAGCGCGGTTAATTGTACCCCAACTAGTGACTCGGGAGTGTACCGGACCCACTAAGAAAATTTGTTGATTCTAGCAAGACTCGAACACATTGCGCTTAACTCTGCCCAGTCAAGCGCTGCCCTTCTTACCACTGGGCCACCGAGCCGTCTAATTGAACATACATCGTCAATTGTCATTGACAATGTATGTATTTGTCTATTCGAAATGTATTATAGAACTAAAAAAACTTCAATTGATAGCAACCTGCTTACCTAAGATTAAACTACATCGAGAAGAATAGATTGAGATCGCTATTAGAAATATAGTAATAGAAAGAGAAATTCTGATGAAGTATGTAACAACTTCCCAGATTAATATCTCGTACAACATATTTACTTTTTATATAATTTACAAAATGTTATTAGAATATATAAGATATTTCTAGCTAAGCGTTCGACTGACGAATAGATGCCGGTATTCGTGCTTCTTTGGCTCCCATCAATCAAGCACAACCAAGACAAGAAGGTGTTCTGTCAACGATACCATTTGTAAGTAAACCATTTGAAAAAGCAAAAGTATTTTTACGCTACTTAGTTGGTAGCAGCATGTTGTCTACAGGCGTAAAAGTAATTCATCATTTAATTTCTTTATCTTTATGTAGTAACCTTCCATGGTGTAAAGCTATTCTGTGATTGTACCTCAACATAAACAATTGTCCCCCTACCTGGGACTTTCCCACTTCTCTCAAACTAGTCCAATTTTCTGCCAAAACGGTACTTTTTTAGCAAGCATACGTGTTAGATGACAGTGTATACGGTGTAAGCTTTATTAAATCGTATTTTTATTTATTACTTTTTACAATTTGATGGCGTTGAGTGAACAAGTTGTTGTTTTCAAGCTCTATTGACAACTTCGTGTCGTTGTTATGAATGTAGTTATGCAGTTATGTAGTTACATAGTTATGTAGTTATGTAGTTATGCAATTATGTAGCCATGCAGTTATGTAGTTATGTAGTCATGCAGTTATGTAGTTATGTAGTTATGCAGTTATGTAGTCATGCAGTTACGTAGTTATGTAGTCATGTAGTCATGTAGTCATTAGTCATGTAGTCATGTAGTCATGTAGTCATGTAGTCATGTAGTCATGTAGTCATTAGTCATGTAGTCATGTAGTCATGTAGTCATGTAGTCATGTAGTCATGTAGTCATGTAGTCATGTAGTCATGTAGTCATGTAGTCATGTAGTCATGTAGTCATGTAGTCATGTAGTGATGTAGTCGTGCAGTCGTGCAGTCGTGCAGTCGTGCAGTCGTGCAGTCGTGCAGTCGTGCAGTCGTGCAGTCGTAGTTGTGTAGTTGTGCAGTTGTGTAGTTGTGCAGTTGTGTAGTTGTGTAGTTGTGTAGTTGTGTAGTTGTGTAGTTGTGTAGTTGTGTAGTTGTGTAGTTGTGTAGTTGTGTAGTTGTGTAGTTGTGTAGTTGTGTAGTTGTGTAGTTGTGTAGTTGTGTAGTTGTGTAGTTGTGTAGTTGTGTAGTTGTGTAGTTGTGTAGTTGTGTAGTTGTGTAGTTGTGTAGTTGTGTAGTTGTGTAGTTGTGTAGTTGTGTAGTTGTGTAGTTGTGTAGTTGTGTAGTTGTGTAGTTGTGTAGTTGTGTAGTTGTGTAGTTGTGTAGTTGTGTAGTTGTGTAGTTGTGTAGTTGTGTAGTTGTGTAGTTGTGTAGTTGTGTAGTTGTGTAGTTGTGTAGTTGTGTAGTTGTGTAGTTATGTAGTTATACAATACAATACAATACAATACAGTATAATACATAACTATACGTCTTGTATATCCCTTTACTATAAAAATTTATTTGATATTAATCTGTAAATACTAAACTTTTCATTGTTTGTTACAAAATTTTCTTTCCAATACACTATCTACTCTTCTTCGTATATCTGCATATTTCAATGGATCAGTCGCCTTATATCGTGTCGTTAATCAAAGAAACTCTAAAGTGGCAGCACATTGGAGAAACTACTAACAAAGTATAAATAATAGAAACGGTATTGCTGAAGAATTGCTGTAATTGTACGCGTCTTGGTATGTATACAGTTATTCTAATTAGAAACCAATGGTACTGGTTTTAATGCACAGTAAGAAGCATGGGAATATGGTAATAATTTCAGCAGTAATCACTTTCAAAAGCGAACCGCTGAACAACAAGATCGTAACAAAACAGTCTATTATGTTTGCACTGCAAAATTAAGAATTAAAAATTGCAGTTAAAAAAAGCACAAAATATGTTGAAACAATAATGTATTTCGAGCCTCTTTACCACTTGACCTGCACCACTATTATTATTTCAATTTTCAGGAATAGGCATCTGTATTCAATTCAATAGCAATGTTGTGTATACTGTTGTTGCTACAACTACAGCTGTTTTTTAAGCTGACTGATTATGGTCACAAGAACCAAGCCATTGTAGAGCTATGGTCCACCATCTTCACGTCTGGATATGGCATCACGTGCACATTTCAGGCAAAAAGGAAACTTTCCTATAATGTTGCCTCCCAATGACTGTATCTTTGTTGAAAAATTTTTCAGTGCTATTAAATATTTCTACTATTGCTTAGCATACAGATATTATACAATATAGGTATATCGCGGTGTTTTTCCAAGACAAAGCCCCTCAAGGGATTCCATTTCGTCGTGTTTCCTATAAACTTTTCGTGTTCTTACAATTACTTACACATATTCTACGCAGGACGTATTTCTGAAATATTATGGGCTACGTTGATTTGACTGTTGATCGATATGTTTCCAATTGGTTAAGTATTGTGAAGCTCTCTTTTACCTTTTAAAGCTGGAAGATCAAAAACCAACAGGTGTCCTCTTTAGAGAAGAAGGAGAATGCTTTAACTTAAAGGATCCCTTTAAGCAGATTTAACTTTAAAATAGAGCTATGAAATCTGTTTTCAACGTTAAAATGCATTTCAAGATTGAAAGTTACTAATTAGTTCAATCTGAGTACGCCCTGCGAAGAAATTTTGAGGTAAGTTATTTAAATAAATAAGACGAGTTGAGAGCGGTTATAAAAAATATCTATCTTTCATACACTCAAATACAGGGTTAATTATAAAATTAATGCTGCAGTGAGAATTTTTGTATATTTGTCAAAAAATACTCTTTCCCAATTACCGTTGTAACGTCCCGTTTTACTGCGTGTTACAGCTGCTTTAATTTAAACGTTCTTTTCTTAATATTAGCAACATGGCCGTAAACCTCTTTGACAGAAATCTGAAAACATCATAAAGTTTCAAATCATCCATTCGCAAAACACGAACGAGGAAAAAATTACACGCTTAAACTACAATTCCCCGTTGACCTACCCTTGCTCTCTTACTTTTTGCTCACGTTTCGCAGCCGTACGACATTACAGTACGACAAATTACAGTATGTAGAATGTAAAAAACACGGAAATTTTACACTGACGGACGCGGAGTTAAATTTTCTTTTAAGGCGGATACTTTCGCCTCCAAAAGCTCTTGAGAAATGTAATACGAGTTTATGCCCTCCCGCAAAACAGAATTTAATTTATTAAAAGCTTGCTTTTCAGTCGTCAAAGAAATCCTTGTACGTTTCAATCTTCCTTTTGATTCTAACCATCAGTATTTTTTGAAAGAAATATAAGTATGTACAAGATATAAGGCAACAATGTACGTTCTCTGCGTTGTGGAGGGTTTCCGCGGGCTCGGAAAGTTGGATATTTGCGAATTGGGATTTTTAAAACGGCTTTTTCTTGTTATCAGATCGGATTGATTGAAATAAACGTGTGGGTTATTTAAAATAAAAATCAATAGGAGCATTTATGAAAACGCGAACATAATATAGTAAACAACTTACCGAATATGCTTAGATGGTTGAAAATAAATCCGAATGTGACGTTTTCTGCGCTTATACCATAGCTTACGTTTCTATAGTGTCTCTTTGAGATCCAATCTTTGCGGCGTATACATCTGCTTATATGCAGAAAAAGATTATTTTACATCTGAAGATGTAATATTTACGTACTTAAAGTGGGCTTTGAATTTGTATAACGGATCTTTCGCAACACTATTGTTAAAAAGATGGCGTAATCTAGAGACATTGACAAATTTACGTAATATAGTATTAACATTTTCTCTGACTGAAACATATTATAGTGGAGCTACAAGGTGGCGCAAAAGTAATGTCATAATTTAAATTGGCTACCATTTTGTTATAAATGAAAAAAAAGATCTCTGTTTTCATAAAAAGTTTATTTGAAAATGTAACATTGATAACATTAATTGGAAAGAATGATATCATTCAAATGGCCATCTCCCGAGTTGATGCATAAATGCGCTCGTTTTACGGCATTTATGGAATCGTTACTCGTAAAACATCTGGCTCCTTCTGATTTCTGCTTCAATGTTAGCTTTCAAGGCTTGCAAGGTTCGTGGTTTGTTGCAGTAAACTAGAGATTTTAAGAAGCCCCAAAGGAAAAAGTTCGGTGCTGTTAGATCTGGCGATCTGGACGGCCAGTTCAAATTTCCAAAACGGGAGATCACTCAACCTGGATATTCGTGTCTCAAAATCTCCATAGTTGCCCGAGCTGTGTGAGCGGTTGCTCCGTCTTGTTGAAACCAACAATAACCGAGACGCAATGCAGCAACTTGCGGCAAAAAATATTCGTTTAACATCTATCTGTAACGGTCACCATTCACGGTTACGCTAGTGTCATCGACATCTTCAAAAAAAAATAAAGACCAATCACTTCTTGTGAGATCTCTAGCGGTTCCAGATTGCACGAGGCGCTCGGACAAACGTTTAATTGTTCGAGCACATGGAACAGAATGACCAGGAAAACAACGGCGAAATTCACGCTGTGTTAAAACAACAGATTTAAAATTTGTCAAACAAGAAGTAACAATAATTCCACGTTCTCGAGGTGCGTATGTCGCTCGTAGGTCGCTCCATTGCTTGTTGACAACTAATTTTCTATATATCTACATCGCAAATGTTAAAGCATAGTGACATTTGGCGCTAACTGCAGAAATGGCGGCCAATTCGAATTATGACATTGCTTTTGCGCCACCTGTTATAAAAAAAATAAAAATAGTAATAATTCCAAGATTAATCGACGAAATTTAGACTTTTAGGAAAAGTTAATAAAAGAAAATGTAAATAGTCATAATTTTTATTTATTATGTTGGAAAAATATAACGTTTTTATTTTTTTTTTCCACATAAAATATGGAGAAAAATAACCTTAAGAACCTTAAGAATCTGTTTGTAAAAACAAATTTAGCAATCTTGTGATATACAATAATAACAATATTTATGCTTTGTATGCGCAGTTATGCAATGGTCTATGGAAATAAACCGTTTGTACATTAATCTTCCCTGAAAATATATGACGCTTATAGAGCGTAATATTCTACTCTATTTCCAATTAGCCAACCAGTTATAGTGGTTTCACAGCATTCAAATGTAACAAAGGTAATGTATCTCAATTTAATATTAAAAATTACCAACTTTGTCGCTGCTCAGTGACTATTATGCTAGAATACATAAAAAGCGCGGTAAAAATTCACGCTGTTACTTTTTAATTACGAATCTAACCATGCAAAAACGAAGCTATTGCGATGAGGAAAACGCATTAGCGAAATGGGTGGGCACAAAACGTTCGGTCAACGAAGTTCCGCAATTTTATTGCAAAAACATTTCCTGTGCGGTTGAATAGCGCAAAAACTGTACATTCGAATTCTCCCTTGCCGCATTTCACAATCCCTGATTTAATAACATAATGCACCGCAACGTTAGTAGCCGAAACCCAACCAAAAAGTCTACATGCGACTGTAAAATCGAATTAGCGGTTTCTCTTACTTGGTTTCGTACGTACCCATACGTTACATTTATGAGTAATGGTGCTATTAATAGTTCCTATAATTGAAAATGTTTGAAGATTGAAGTGAACTGAAAAATTCATTAAAAATAAAGAGTTAATGCATCAACAAAACAAAATGAAATATTTAAAATTGACATTCAACAATGCTAATACACTCCGCCAAAAAAGTATCGCATAAACTAAAAAAGGGCATTTATAAACCAAGATATTTTTATACGTTCACAAAAAGTTTGCCTCGTGTATGTGAACTATAAAAACACTAACAAAATCATGGAACATAGCTTTTTTACTTTTTTTTTTCTAAAAGAACACATTTAGAAAAATGCATATGTGTAAGGTTTGTTCAGTTGTTTATTGAAAGTCTTCCTATACGGACAAATTTTAAAGTGCGAAGTCAGAGTTCTGTACCAACGCTTTTAAAACTAAAATGAGCAATTTAACTTCAGAACAAGTGGCTGCTATAGTTGCTTTAATCGAAGATGGACGATGTCAAGCATACGTTGCTAATTTGATGAACATCAATCAGTCAAGTGTTTCTAGAGCCGTAGCCAGATATAGGGAAACAGGCAATTACAGTAGAAGACCTGTACCAGGTCGTCCAAGATGACCGCTATTTACTACTACAAGCATTACGTCGAAGACATGTAACTGCGAGACAATTGCAGAACGACTTGGCTAGAGTCAGAAATACTCGTGTGAGTACTCAAACTATTCGGAATAGGTTACGACAGAGTGGATTAAGAGCTAGAGTAGCTGTAACAGCTCCTCGTCTCACTAGGAACCACCGAGTGGCTCGCTTAAGGTTTGCCAGAGAACATGTAAATTGGAACATTAATGACTGGGCCAATATACTCTTCACAGATGAGTCAAGATTTGGTCTTTACACCTCAGATAGGCGTATCTCAGTGTACAGACGAGACGGTGAGCGCTATTCGCAGTGTAATATCAGACCTAGACCTAATTTCGCTGGTGGCTCTATTATGGTTTGGGGAGGCATCTGTTTAACAGGTCGTACAGAGTTAGTACCAGTAGACAGAGGTACACTGACTGCCCACAGGTATATAACGGACATTTTAGAAGAACATGTAGTACCATATGCGCCAATTATAGGAAACGAATTCATGTTAATGCACGATAATGCACGACCGCATGTTGCAATAATCGTCCAGGAATACCTTAACGATGTTGGTATTCCAGTTTTAGATTGGCCTGCGGTAAGTCCGGACATGAACCCAAAATGTTGCCCCAGCGGACCTGCATGGAGTGGGAGAATTTGGATCAGGCTTATATACGGAGGTTAATCGAATCTCTGCCAAACCGTATGCGAGCGGTCATAAGAGCCAGAGGTGGCAATACTCAGTATTAAAAGCTACTGTTATGACATTTTTCTTTCCAAAATTATAATTTCTTGTTTTAATAAAAATCTCAAGTATGAGTTCTTGTTTTTATTTGGCCTGTATTTTATTTAAACAATCATAGAAATTATATCTTAGAGCGCATTAAAGTATATTTACAACTTTATGCTACGATTATAGATTATGCGATACTTTTATGATTCAAAACTAAATTATGCGATACTTTTTTGGCGGAGTGTATAATGAAAACAGTACTTCTTCCATTGGACCAAATTCTCTTTGACCTTCGACTGATTTACAATTAAGTGATGTCAAAACAGAAAGATAGTGGATTACTTAAAGTGATGATGATTTTTCTTTTTTTTTCGTTTTTTTCTACTCCATTGCATACATTTTTAATCTATCGATACAAACGATATGTCCCATATTGAAAATAGTTTACAGTACAGACATTTGCAATTAGACTCTACTTTCACGGTTGGTTGGTTGACTGACAATTGGTACAACGTCGCAGTATCCGTCACGGTTAGCCGCAGTCAGTAAGATATGCGAAACCAATGGTTGGGCATCAATTGGCTTTAGATCAACAAAATTGGTTAAGCGTTGATCGACGATCTAGGAATCAGCCATCAGGACGATCAGTGGAATCGTTTCAGTCGCTGCAGCGTCAATTGAAGATTTGCTGTCAAGTGTTATAAACACGTTACGTCACAGTCAGTGGACAACATTGAGTCAATTTTCAGGAATTGGTCATTAAAGGCGGATACATGACCAAAGTAGATACTTCGCGCAAAAATCAGTTAAGTATGCGAGATCGTTATGAGCCAATGTTCGAACGAAAGTGTAACATCGAGCTAAGCCATCCTGATCGGTAACCTACGTCACGCCAATCCTCTCTGCTATGAGACCAGACTCATAGTCTCAAATTTTGCAAAAGTTTTTGGGTCTGTCTTTTTATAGTGCACCTTACAAATTTCACCTTCTTGTAACTTCTCAATGTTTATTTAACCATAAGCGGGCACGCGGCGGTTTTTATACCACTTTTGATTTTTACCACGTTCGATATACATAAGTGCTTCTTTACGTAATAATTTAAATTTTCTTGAGAGGCAACATTAAAATTAAAATAAAAAGCTCAGCCTTTCGACAGAATAAATTGAATAAGCTTTTTAGTGGAAAACGTTAGGTATACATATTTTCAGACATATAAACTCTTCGAGCATAATGAACTCTTGTGAAATAACTAAATGTTCGTGAGAGGAAACAACAAATAAAGCTCTAACACTCTTTTTCACACATCCTGAAACAATGATGATCTAAATCTGCAAATAACTCTGGTTCAAAGTCAGGATCGTCCGAATCGGAGTCGAAGTCAGCACGTAAGACAGCTTGTGGATCCTCTTCTAATTCTCGAAGGAGTCATTGAATGTTTTCTGGGCTTCTATCACGTTTATTTTACTGTCGTTGGAACCTGAAGGCGCGGATGGAAAAAGTGCGAGGAGGGCACTTTAAGGCTGCGTAACACAATGAACATTTAAAACGAGAGTATGAAAATATGAAAAAAAAACACACTTACACTTCACATACTGAATAGCGCGCGGCGCTACTTACACCGCAACAATGAACTTGTCAACTTTCAAATTGAAATAAGACTAGTCGGCGTATATTTGAACTATATCGACACTTCTACCCTCCATCTGAAATAGTTATAAGAGAGTACCACCTATGGGTACCGATATGCTTCAGTAATGTAAAACGCCTCGGTACAGATTTTTCCGAAATGGCGGTGTAAATGCCGCTGGCGCGTTGATTCGAATGCTAATTTCAAATTGGTCAGCTACAACAAACCTAGGCTGTATAACATAGAATATTATTTACTTTGTCTTCCATAGTGCATTTGATAGCATCAATCACTATGTTTTAAGATATAAGCTTACATTTTGTTTGCCTTTTGCAATTTATTAATAACGATTACGAATTCCTATTTTGCGGAAAGAGTTAAATACGCATGTCAGTTGCAATGCGTTCAGATTCTTCTGTTTCACGTCTGGAATCCCCCAATGTTCGAATCAACGTCCTTTAATGTCCATTCCCTTCCATATTTGTAGATGATCATCTACCATTAGATAAGAGATGCGTAATTTGTTCCGGATAACATGAATGCGAATTACAACTGGTGTTTAGTGAAGTCTTTAAATAGCTGCAAATGCTCTTTTGTGACATTCACACGGAAGCTGTTGTTAATAGCGCCTATTACATTAACAACACTAACATCGAAAGACATCATTTCTGCATACAGGTCGCTAGGATTTATTTTCAAATGCACAGGAAAATTTATTACTATCGCTACCTTAAAGTTACACTTAAGTACCTTAAAGTACCTTAAAGTTACTGTTATATTGTTAACTAGAGTACGCATCTGTTATCTAGTAAGACCTATGTAGGAGTAAACAAATACAGCGAAAACGTTTGAAGTTACTGAGTTGCAAAGAATATCTAAGATATCCAGCATCACTACATCATCACGACATGTGTCTTTCTGTTACTTTGATCGAGTTAGGGAAAAAATATGCTTCTATAATAAATTTATTTATACAGTGAGGTGTGCCCTTCTCATACAAACTTTCAAGCTAGCGTTTTTTGGAAGGAAACAGGTTGATTTCTACTTTTCGTGAATTAACCTTTGATGTTATCGGCATTTCCGATATCAGGTGGAGTCAGCTTTCCTATTTCAAATGCAATAATCTACACATTGTACGTTTTTGGAAGGACGAAGCGAACCAATGGACGCACAGCATAAGCTACAAAATAGTACATCGTAATTGATCATTGTGACGTAAAATAACTTTTTCAAGCAGTTTAATTTTTAATTTTCAAGTAATTTATCTTATTTAAATATTTGAATATTATCTTCGGTGATACATGGAACAAAGTTGACGTGAATTGATATGCGGCGTCCAAAAATGAAGTTATATATATGATAAAAAGCGAACTTATGGAACCTAATAAAATAATTTCACGTCATACAAAATTTGCCTCTGAATCGTTTTATCTGAATATTCCTGTAATTTGTCCGGGAAACCCTCCACCTACGCCTTAAATGGACATGCTGTATACATCTCGTATTAACTTATCTGTGTTTCAAATCCACGCTCCGTTGGCTTTTGAACTAATTCTAAAGCAACTTTCAAAATTAACTCTACAACATTAACTCATGTGGTTGGTTATATTTCGTAAATTTTACCATACCCGCATTTTTAAAGGAGTATACAGTTGCGCTTTGAACTAACCTAACTAAATTCCACTTGCGTTTTGTGCCACAAAAAGCTGCTCCAACTACACGTAATAGCATTTAAGTTATTTCGTCCGACACTAACTAAAGGTTCTTTTAACACGTCCTTAAAGCGCTAACCTTCAACCCGCTTTTGTGTGTGCGCGCCGAACTACGGGTGCGAGCAGCACCGCTCTTCACATTCGTATTTTCTGGCTGCAGACTAATAAATTTTGACTGACCATTAAATCAATCCAAATTGCCATTAGAGCCCTCCCGTCGTAGTTGCTTAAAGCAAGTACATCGTTTGCTGCTGAAGAAGTACACGAAGATGTCATCGACGAAGTAAAGACGTTGATAATTACGATAATTGGCGTAATCTTCGCTATAAGCGCGTCTGGATTTCCCGTACGAAAGGATTTTTCCTTCAATTAAGTATATATAGAAATTGTGAATTGTATGAAGAGTTTCTTTCCATACCACGTTTAGTATGAATGACTTGATAATGTGGTGTGTATTACATATGTTATAAAGAAGAGACAATTGCCAGCAAACAAACTGTTTGCTGGAGATTGGAGGAATATTTCTATTACAACTCCTTCAAATTAAAACAAAGTAAACGAAATCAATATTGTATCTTGAGGTAACCATCATTCTTCATATATAGCATCTATAATTATAGCATCTATAATTATTATCAATTGAAGTAAAGAATGATATTGCGCGTAATAATACTTCCATCACAATTAAAAATGGACCACTAAAAAATTTTACAAAATAATGTTTATTATTAGTATAAAAAATGCTTATAAAGGCTGGCGCAGGGGAACGGGAAATTTTGAACGTTACAGTTGTCAGCACTGTAACGTTCATGGACGTGTCTCATCTGCGCATGCGATTACAACGTGGGTGCGTACTTTTGAAGAAGCAGGATCTGTCTTGAAGAAGAAAGCTCCAGGTGAACATTGAGGCTGTTAGAGCTGCAATCGAGAGAAGTCCTCGCCGCTCCGTTCGATAGCATGCATCTACGCTAGGGATTAAGCGACGAAGCTTGCAAAGAATACTGCACGAATTACATTTCCATCGCTATAAGTTGCAGATTGTGCAACAATTACATGAACGAGACCCAGCGTCACGTATGGAGTTTAGTAGGCAGATATCGGCTAAAATTAACGAGGACGCGAATTTCGTTGGTAACATATGGATATCAGATGAAGCCCATTTCCATCTGAACGGTTTCGTAAACAAACAGAATTTTTGTTATTGGGCCCAGGACAATCCTTGTGAGTTACACCAGCGACCACTACATAGCGACATGGTGTTATCGGCCCTTAATTTTTTGCACGTGAGGATGGTAGTGCAGCGACAGTAACATCCGCTCGATATGTTGAAATGCTTCAAACATTCAACAAGAAATCGCTGCCATTCCCCAAGATTTGTTACACCGCGCATTCCAGATGTTTCATAACAGGCTGTTAGAATGTGAACGCCGAATGGGAGGACATCTTTCCGATGTCATCTTTAAAAAGTAAAGAGACACTTTTGGACATTTAAAAAATTTATGTAAAATCATAAATGGCGTGCTGCATACAAGCACTTTCGTTAATAAATTACTAGTTTTATGAGTTTATTCGTGGAAATGATGTTATTTCAAAATTTTCCGTTCCCCTGCACCACCCTGTATTACTTATACTATGTGTCCTAGAAATTCCGAACGCGAATTAAGTTGGTAATCCGGATTTTATTTATCTACAGTTGGTGAAATCCAGTGGCGTGGTACAAAACCACGACAAGATCATATTGTTCTGAATAATGACAAGCAATAAATCAGAATGGGGTTATATTTTTACAGACTTGTTATTAAAAACACTATGTGACTCTCTTAGGAGTAAATAAATTGTCTGTAATTGTCAGACAAAACAGATTAATTGTGCTGTCAGTTGTCATTTTCGGTCTTGTACAAATTATTTGGTTTGTACAAGTCTGTAAAAATATAACCTCATTCTGATTTATTGCTTGTCATTATTCAGAACAATATGATCTTGTCGTGGTTTTGTACCACGCCACTGGATTTCACCAACTGTAGATAAATAAAATCCGGATTACCAACTTAATTTGCGTTCGGGATTTCTAGGACACATAGTATAAACATGCAAATGGAAGGCAACCAATATAAGATAGATAGTGAATCTATGATTCCAGAAATAAGATATAAACGCTGTTTAATGCTTCGTATGAGAGGATGTCCTTAAAGAAGAATCAAAATAAAAATTGAATCTACGCCTACTACTCGAGAATAATACAATGATATTTCACATTTCTTTCATAATTTTGAAAGTTTTTATCAGAGAACGTGTTTCGCATTTACGAGGGGTTTTCCGTTATAATCGCATCGTTCTTACTGGGTGGAAATCGGTAATATTCGATACACGGGAGATTTTAGCCTGGGGAAATCACGAAAGCTGTGCATGAGTGATATTGTGGCCACGAAAAATAAACACTGTGGAAGTACGAGAAAAAACTGAATAGTTTTACTAATTTTAAGGTAATCTTATGGTTAGGAAGTTCATCATTATAAAAGAAGATGTAATGTAGTAATATACTGTGTACATATTATTTTTCTGGCAATTTTAGCTTTCAAATTTTCACGCCGGGATTTTACTCATTTCGCTTAAGCTTTAAGCTATTTCTTAGAAGCAGTAGAATAAGTGATCGAGGGAGCTTTTTGACATACGTCTTATCTTAAACTAGGAAAGCTTTAATTATAGCAAGGACTGTGGCATAGTATGGTAAACAACACGTAAATATCGGCACCTTCGCACCAGACAAGTTTATTTATTATATAGTAATAATCCTCGAAACGGCCGTCCCGGACTAATTACTATATATCACTATATAATAAATAAACTTGTCTGGTGCGGAGGTGCCGATACTTGTGTGTTGTGGAAAAGTTTTTCTAAGAACCTGCTTAAAATTTGAAAAGTTGTAAATTTGCCTGAAAGTTGTAAACGAGATGAAATTCATCATATCCTGAATACTACTTACTGAGACAATTTATTAGGAAAGTGGCTTCACTATCGTTTTCTTCAATATAAGTAATAAATAATAAGTAAAGTCTCCGTTAGATATTTTTTTATGCAAGAAACTTTAAGAAATTTACTCTCAAAGCAGACTTGTAACTGACTTATCGTCACCTGAAATTCTGATTCCGTTTGAATTTTGCACTGTCGTTTCCTTTCATTTAAATTATAAATTAATTAAATTTAATTAATTATTTAATTAATATATTACTAATAATAAAAAATTATTAATTTTAACTTTAGATTCCTAGATAGGAAATTTATTACAGAACAGCGATTCATAGTAGCTGGCGCTCACGCTTGTTTTACTATTTTAATCAATCACCAGTTTTTAAAATCTGAATAATTTTCTAACAGGTGCCGCTGTGAATGTGAAACTTCTAGCAGTTTCATGTTGGGGCAGTTCTTATGCAATATTTATCAGCTAAATAAATGGCTTTATTTTTCCAAACGTTTTCCGATTTATTAAAAGAGTAGGATACAGTCGCAGTACTCAAATTGCGTTTTGGTTTGGAATCTAAGTCTGATCAAGAACAAGAGAATTAAGTCGATGAAGACCAAATTATTCCTGACTATCCTAGTTAATCAGAATTGACGATGCTAGAGATGCTATAACTGACATTGGATCCTCATTTATAAGAAAAGCAAATTCAACCGAAGTTAATGCTCTTTATGGATCACTTAATAATGTTGGCGTTATTAAAATGACTGGAGTATTCACAAGCGAACATTTTGACCAAGGTAGAGGAGTTCGATTCTTTCAAACAACAATGGCAGAGGCTCTTTTTAATGTCTTAATCAATTGTTTCCTGTTTGATGATAAGATTGCAAGACTCCAAGGCAAAGTACATGATAAACTATTTGAGAGATCTAACAGGGAGATCCAGCAATTGTACGTACCATTAGAATATACTACAATCAACAAGTAATTAGATGTACTTAGAGCAGATGGTGTAACCTTCAAAACCAGACAAATATGGTATTTTTTTGTGTGTGGTGACGCTGTGTAAATTGTGTGGGGTGGGTACTCATCTACCACTGGACTAGACAGCCAGTAGAAAGACATGTGTGAAAATGTTATTATGTTGTGACACTAAAGCGACGTGATTGTTGTTGAAGCTTTCATTAGAAAAGGACACGTCCATGGTAACATATCTGCGGCTTAATATTACTGGTAGAAACCAACATCTACATTCCAGCTATCGAATTGTAGACAACTGCTTCACTTCTATGATTACAATGCAAATGCTTTTAGCAAACGACATTACAGCAACAAACGATAGCACAGCAATAAAAAGAAGCAGCACAGAAGTATCAGCAAAGATTCAGGAGGAACCTTTGACCTACGTTCCTCCAAAGAACAAAAAAAGAGCTACAATGCACGAGAAAGTTAATGAACGAGGCACGTTTGATTTTCCTGACATAATCGAATTTTATAATAGCACTAAACGCGATGTCGACACCAGAGCGCACGTACTCGATACTATCGCAACCAAGTATTCGATTTCAAAAGGGTCACCTACATCTGGAAAGGAAATTGGTTGCATTCGATTCGGTACGAGCTCCTATGCTATATTGCTTGAAAACTGTAACTTTGCCCAGTAAACTTTGCGAAACTTTGGTGTTTTGTGAGTAACTACCTCCAAAAAACAAGGTAGACAATTATATGTAACTTCTGCATCAGAAGGAAATATGTCCTGAATGCTCATAAAAAGATTTTATGTGCTTAATAATCCGTATTTCTACAATAAATAAATCATGCTCATTGCTAATTGCATTACTCTTTGCTGCCCATCTAGGATTCTGTAGTTATGTAATGGTGACTCCACGGAAAGGTACCATAAGTTGAGATAAATGCATTGCGTCTTAAAAACTAACTCTAAACTATACTGGCAAGTTTTCGCATTTCAGCTTGGGTTCATTTGTTTGCAACATAATCAATATGTATCACTCAAGCTAATTTACCATCAACCATGAAACCCGGGATCAGCTTTCTGTTAAAGGAAACGTTATTATACATTACGTTTTATTATTATTATTATTATTAAGTACAAGTTTGTTTTTATTTGAAATAGTGAAGACCTGTAGCTTTTTATTCTATCGATAAACATATTACTTGCTTCTAATCTATAACCTGCAATTGTATCGTCGACAATTAGTGGTTACGTTGCAATAGGCTACATTATTAATATATAAAAAAAGAACACGATGGGTCAACACGCCGTGTCCAAAACTGAATTATGATGCATTAAGTATTTGACTAATTGATGGGACGCAGATGACGTCACGAATAAATTTACTTTGCGCAAACGAATTAGTCTCATGAAGGAATCCTTGTTCATAATTCTCACATAAACCAACAACGTTGAATAACCGACTTCTTGCTTACGACGACGACGACGAGCGTAAAATGTCGACTGAACGAACTGAAACGACTGAAAATAACCGTGGTTTATTTGGTCTTTAAAACGCTATCGAAACTTCTTGTTCTTGTTGATGTAAGTTATATTCCTTATGCGCACAATAGGCATTTAGGCAAATTTCAAACTATTAACTTTGATAACGTTTACCAAAACGATGCGATAAAACCTACCTTCTAAAACGTGTTATCGTGTTACACTTAACCGTGTAAAATACTAGCGAATGAGACGGAACAATTTACATCTAATAATGTTTCGTTTTCCTCAAGCACATATTCTATCCGCTACTCTAACTATCGAAGTCGTCTTTCGGATTTTACCATGCTCATTTAACGTACTTGACATTTCGCTGAATATTCTTTAATGGAAAGCAGACGAGAAAGTCCATATTAAACGATAATTATCGTAGCGTAGTCGAAGTATAAATATAAACTTTATGATTGGTCATACGTTTGTACATTACATTTATGTAAAGTGCGAAATCACGATTCGCAAAATTGATGGTCACGCATCCTACTCTTTTACATACGCAACACGAATACATGATACTATGTGACCTTAAATATCGATAGATGCAAATTAACATTTTGCGGTAATTTACGAATACGTTTCTCTTTTCGATTTAACACGAACTGTGTGACAATGACGTATTAGTCAAACTTACAGCAACCCATTTTATTAAATGTTCATCCTTCACATTTCACCATCGAGTATCATTCATTTCGGGGTCATAAACATTAATAATCTCCAACACGTTATTCAATGTATTGCAAGAACAATTTTTTACTCGCCCATGTGTAAAATTCTCAAATTCAGTTCGAAATAACTTTACCAAATTAATTTTTATAGTATTTTCTAACTTTGACCAAAATTGGTGTTAACTCTAACACGCACAGTTTTTGTTGCTGTTTACTTTCAGGCTATACACGAGCAAATATTCAACTGTAAGAATTTTTAAATTATAATTTAGTAAGAATCGTCCACATAAAGTAGTTTTAAAAGAAACATGAAAAACTTAAAAAGTAAAGGGACACTGCAATCAGGATTGTGTGACCCTTACAATAAGGAGAGGGGATAACGGAATTCGAACAAAAACTTGTTCACTGTCGGTTCTTTCTCTACTACAGCATTCAGAAGAGGCACTGTAGGTAATAGAGCACTACGAAACCGAATCACACAAAATTTTAACCAAGAAGGCGGATGAAATTATTACTTTTTTTTGGAGGCTAGACAGACTGATGTTTTGTCGACTCTCGGGGACACTAGTAGCCAACTCGAATTTATTGTCATGGTCATGAGGCGAATAGACGACGAGTAAAAGGAATAATTCCACCTGCCTTTGTCATCTCGAGTGATAAGACAAGATTTCATGAAATACACTCCACCAAAAAAGTATCGCATAAACTAAAAAAGGGCATTTATAAACCAAGATATTTTTATACGTTCACAAAAAGTTTGCCTCGTGTATGTGAACTATAAAAACACTAACAAAATCATGGAACATAGCTTTTTTACTCTTTTTTTTCTAAAAGAACACATTTAGAAAAATGCATATGTGTAAGGTTTGTTCAGTTGTTTATTGAAAGTCTTCCTATATGGACAAATTTTAAAGTGCGAAGTCAGAGTTCTGTACCAACGCTTTTAAAACTAAAATGAGCAATTTAACTTCAGAACAAGTGGCTGCTCTAGTTGCTTTAATCGAAGATGGACGATCTCAAGCATACGTTGCTAATTTGATGAACATCAATCAGTCAAGTGTTTCTAGAGCCGTAGCCAGATATAGGGAAACAGGCAATTACAGTAGAAGACCTGTACCAGGTCGTCCAAGATATTCTACTCGCCAAGATGACCGCTATTTACTACTACAAGCATTACGTCGAAGACATGTAACTGCGAGACAATTGCAGAACGACTTGGCTAGAGTCAGAAATACTCGTGTGAGTACTCAAACTATTCGGAATAGGTTACGACAGAGTGGATTAAGAGCTAGAGTAGCTGTAACAGCCCCTCGTCTCACTAGGAACCACCGAGTGGCTCGCTTAAGGTTTGCCAGAGAACATGTAAATTGGAACATTAATGACTGGGCCAATATACTCTTCACAGATGAGTCAAGATTTGGTCTTTACATCTCAGATAGGCGTATCTCAGTGTACAGACGAGACGGTGAGCGCTATTCGCAGTGTAGTATCAGACCTAGACCTAATTTCGCTGGCATCTGTTTAACAGGTCGTACAGAGTTAGTACCAGTAGACAGAGGTACACTGACTGCCCACAGGTATATAACGGACATTTTAGAAGAACATGTAGTACCATATGCACCAATTATAGGAAGCGAATTCATGTTAATGCACGATAATGCACGACCGCATGTTGCAATAATCGTCCAGGAATACCTTAACGATGTTGGTATTCCAGTTTTAGATTGGCCTGCGGTAAGTCCGTACATGAACCCTATCGAGCACGTGTGGGACCTCCTTCACAGACGGATACGAACCCAAAATGTTGCCCCAGCGGACCTGCATGGACTAGAAAATGCTCTCCGTAACGGGTGGGAGAATTTGGATCAGGCTTATATACGGAGGTTAATCTAATCTCTGCCAAACCGTGCGAGCGGTCATAAGAGCCAGAGGTGGCAATACTCAGTATTAAAAGCTACAGTTATGACATTTTTCTTTCCAAAATTATAATTTCTTGTTTTAATAAAAATCTCAAGTATGAGTTCTTGTTTTTATTTGGCCTGTATTTTATTTAAACAATCATAGAAATAATATCTTAGAGCGCATTAAAGTATATTTACAACTTTATGCTACAAACAAAGATTATGCGATACTTTTATGATTCAAAACTAAATTATGCGATACTTTTTTGACGGAGTGTATATGTAATAAAGCGCATTTTAATCACTACTTTGTATTACTACTGCGCTTTTTTAAGATCATACCATTCCTTATCGCGTGGTGGTCGAACGGGATAAAGCTTGCCATAACTTCGAAGGCGTTTAGCGGGTGAAGGTTCCTGTGTTGAAATTTTAATTAATGTAAATTTGTAAATGATTTCACGTTATTTATGTGAATTTAATATTATTTATCATCATCATTAGCCTCCTCGTATAATGTTACATCTTTTTTGTTTTTTTTTTTTTAATAATGCGGATTCGTTATTAAAATTATGGAGTTTTGTGAAATTTTCGAGTAAATTTGGTTACTGCTTGTGCAGCATCGTGGTGTAACTGCCACAGAAATAACCAGGATTTTTCCTACTAAGTCCCATTTATTAAATACCATAACATCCAGCCTCTATTTCCGCCCTTGCACAGCTATCTTTTCTTTTATTCTTTCCTTTTAAGTAATCTGTATTTCATCAATTTATAATTGGATTAATTTATAATTAGTCAATCTGTATTAGGCAACTTATGCTTAATCGATTAATTTGGGAATGCTTTAAAATCAATACTACAACCTGTAATTGGTACCGGATCAGTTGTATTCGGCGCTACACCAATACGTACAAGAGTTACATGCACTAGGTTTCCATCTGATACTACCACAAAAGTCGCGCATGTTATAGCCAATGCTGCGTATAGTATGTGTAGTTTTTCTGGTAACTGCTGGATTGATACCTTAGACGTTTCAAGTATTTCAAAGTACCAGCAACTTTATACAAGTTTGGTACCTTCCAATCAACTGTATTACAACTTCTAATTTACATCATTTCAAGGTTTTTTTGGTTTTGTGTGGTTTGATAAGTAAACCTGTGGGGGCGCACTCCAGTCTCTACCGAACTATCGAAATGCCCAAAAGACCTTAACAAGAATATAGGTTATCGGTTAAAGACTGCCATAAATGTAATCGATTATACAACTATTCGTTCTTCACTCATTGGAAGGTTGTATATTACTATTTTTACCTAATGAATACTCATGTCCTTTAGTTACCTAAACAGTTAACGCATAGAATTGGCTGCTACGAAATATTAAGCAAGGAGGAGATATTTCCACGATTTATGTTTGGAACATTTGCCTACAAGTAGATTGCATAAGCATGTATATTACCGCCTAAGTATATAGCGAAATAACGATACACTAAACATTCGTGTCAACTATAAACAACCACTTATCCAGGTCTATTCATTAAATTACTTCCTTAAAGTGGCAATTATTCCTACGCCTACTAGATGAACAGGACGTTAGCTTGTAAAGCGAAACTATTCTATTAACACAAAAGCAAAGGTCTACACGTTTACAGTCTGTACTAGCGCCAAGCTACGTGTACAATCGCACACATACATGTCCAACAATAAATCTTTAACATATTGAAGATAGGACAGAAGCGGGCGACATTAGTGTAATTAGATCCTGGGCATGTATCTCTGGTTTGCGATGTTAGATCTTCGATATTCACAGGATCGGGCGATATCTCCAGCCTCAATTATAGTTGACTAGGTTTGTTTTGCTCGCCGTCCACGCTAATCTCTCTTCATAGAGGTTGTTGCGACTCACGTACTATATAGTTCCGTGATTACTCTATTATTATATGGATAGGAATATATGTTAGCTGTATCCCGCAAAGATGAATGAGTTCACGTAAAGTGATAAGTAGGGTCCGGCGTTTTTCGTTAGTTGACGTAGTGGGGTCAAAGCTCTCTGCGGCGCACCGAATTACGTGCCCGTAGATAGTTATACGCGGATTAACTTTGGACCCTAACAATGGGGATCTTGCATATTATTGGAGAAAGGGAGTTGACTTAAATTTGGCAACGCTACTATATTTTGTGCTTGCTATAAACCCGATGAGAAAATGAACTTGCGACATATGACTTTCCTGATTTACCTTTAACACTCTTATTTGGCTTTGCACCCATGTAATGGTGTAATCGAAATTTTGTACGACGTTTGTGCCCACCATGAACCTTCTTAATTCTTAACAACGCCATATTGGATTTAACGCCGACATAGACAGAGTTTATTTTTATTTTCGATTCTTATCGTTCATTGGTAATGGAAAATGTCGTGCATCAACGAAGAAAAACGAGTTAACATGTTAACTATTAATTCTTCATTGAACCGAAATATAACGATATCGAGTACAAGATCAATTGTATCCAGAACGACAACGGTCACATCGCAGCATTTTCCTGTATCAAGTAGAAATTTTCTGGATAGTGTATTGCGCACCAAGCCGCATAATGTTTAAGGATACGAATTTGGATGAATACCAACGGAACATTTTACAGATGCTGTGTTTCTACAACATTTATGTAAATTTTGCTTATTTGCAGCAATAACCGAAAATATCAATAACAGTAATAATGTAAACGTAAACAATAAAGCAACAACTTCAGTTAATACCATTTTCATTAATACAAGAATCGCACACGCCTTCCGGTAATTTTAACTGCCTTTTAAATCCTTCTCCGAGGAATTACAATGAAGGGACTCTATCTATTTAGATGTGTATCAATCTACAGATCTATTGCAAAGTTCTTGTCTTGCAGTGTTTTGTGTGCATTAACTTTATACATGTTATTTTCAACAACTCCTCATAAAAAATAATCCAGAGGAATTGAGTCAGGAAATCTGACGAGGTATTTAACAACTCGACCACTTCCAATCCAACAGTTTGGAAACTCTTAATTTATGTAATTCGTTTCTTACTATGAGGATCAATACGCTACAGTTATGTGTTATTGTAATGTTTCTTCATACATAAACGGACTATGCGGCGATTTATCAGAACGCCCTTTCAATTTAAAATGGTATCATGGTCTCCTTGTTCTATTTTGCCTAGGATTCCGTACTGTTCAGTAGTACTTCGTACTTCTGGTAAGGATTGCAGAATTGGTACATTTTGATACGTACGATCAAACGATTTCGTTGAAAAAATCTTCATTTATTAAGTTTTTAACAAAAGTTTTCAAAATTAGTCTAAGTTGGTAGTCAAAGGCAAAGAATTAGCCAACACGTTCTTTATGACTGAAACTGCCAATATTCATTATAAATCGTCTCATGTAACCATGCCAATCAAAAATGTGTTTCACATTCCTGCTACTGGAGTGGTGTAATAAGTACATTTGGTAAAGAATTATGGCACTTACTCAGATGTACGGAGATTAATTTTTGTCGTTAATTCTAACATATTTAAACAATTCTAGTTGAATTCGTTTATAAGGGCCGTATTAAGTATAACGTAAATGTATGTATAAAGGGAAAAGTTGAACTTTATAAAGTTCTATGCCCATAACATATTCTGCAACGATAATAAGCAAATGAAACACTACTAGCAAAACAAAGCGTATTCGTTAAAGAAATAAGGAAGCAAACAGAAGGTGATTAGGGTAATTTGATAGAAACACAAAATTTTATTTATTATTTGAATGATTTTTCAACCTTCATATGAATATGTCCAATAGTTATAAGTAAAAAGGACAAAGGCTGATAAAATTATTAATTTTTGGCAGAGACTAAACAGACTCGTGTTTTATCACGGGGACACCAATATGTAACGCGAATCCATTCTTATAAGGCGAATAGACACGAGTCTATCTAGTCGGTGCAGAAAAGGAATAATTCCACGTGCTTTTATCCTCTTTAGTTATGAATTATGATATTAACTATTTATACGTAGAAAATTTATATTGAAATTAAAAATAGCCAATAATTAAAATTAAACTTACAAAGAGAAGATAACGTTCCTCTGAAATGAGATTGATATCAGTTGTACTCTATAAACAACGTAATATTTGAAAAAATGAAAGCGACTAACTTCTGGATATAGAACCAGTAAGTTGAATATTTACGTGTTATCTTAGACGGTAGACAAACGATAACATCGACTTATATCTTGTATGCGGAATAATTTCTCGATTTGCAGCTAACTGCGCTACTTACTATTAAGTTATTTTCGCAATGTCTAGTCCGATGTAATGAAGGATATTATCTTTCTTCCTCAATTACGATGGTTTATTTTGGGCCGACGTGGCCCAAATACTCAAAATCTAATAGTTTGTCTACTTTCGAAGAGTTTGAAGTAAACAGCGCTGATCGCAGTCCCCTAGACACGCAGCTGTAACTTTTGCTTTAATTAGTAGAAGTTGCTTAATCTCTTAATCTCCATGCACTTTGTACTCAGCAAAAAGATAAACGAAAAGTTCCGTCGCTTCTTTTTGTAAGATGTTAGCATGTTCGATTTTAAACTCACATAACATCTTTGCAATTTTTTTGCATTTACTAGATTTATTTCTTGGTGTAATCTCCTAGTAGAAATATACAACTTATTCCAATGGTGTTCCATTCTTTTAAACCATCCAAATAATAAGAATTGTCGAATTCTATAAAATAGGGCTCAGCTTCGGCATTTACCTCTTCATTTGTCGTAAATCTATTTCCGTCAAGCTTATTTTTTAGAGTTTTTAGGAAGAGAGGGAAAAACTCACAATTGATCAAATTTGTGGTGTATGAATTGAAAAAATTGAAAAAAATGAAGAATTTTACTGATCACATCCGCCCTAGTCATCAGGACCTGAACGCTTTCCATCAAACGCAGATGTTCGGCTACATTTGAATTAATTAATCAGTACTTGATCGCAGTTATCAAAGGTCACGGTGCTGCATCCAATTTTTCTTTTTCCCATCAGAAATAAGAACTGTTTTTTCAATGATTTCACAAATATATAAAGTTGCTTACTTTCGGCAGCTCTCAAACAGCACTTCTCGCTGAATCTTCCCAACTAAAGAATAGTATGCAACGCCTTCCCATAAAAAAAAAAGAAAGGATAAAAATAAGAAAGGGGTTAGAAACAAAAAAAAGTGAATACAAAAGAATTTCCACTGGTGGGGTTGTGTACTAAAATGGTCTTCTGTGGCCGCTAACCCAGTCGGCGACGGTCGCAGGTCGCAAATTTTGGAGAATCTGGCTTCCGCGGCAGGGGCCACGTATTTATGGAAGGCGCTACCCACTCGAAACACAAAAGACTATTCGTTGACCTCGGCTGTGGAAGTCCGAGGTACGTCGCCAGAAAAATTGTGTAACTTCCACTTGCTTTTGAACTTTATATATATATATATAAAAGATAGTGAATTTATATACTGAATTGATTTATTAAAAAAAGATATGATTAATACAAACAAAAAAATGAAAAGGAGTAGATTAAAGGTAAATATATTATCTTCTAAAACAATCCAAAATTGATTTCCGGTAAAACTAGTTTTCGGTACTGATCAAGATCTTCAAAAATTTATCTTCTTCTTAAATACTGAGCACAATCAATTTGAAACTTACATAAAAATATGAAATTTGTTATATTAATCTGATATTTTTTAATTATATTTATAAAATTTCTCCGCAACGAGAAGAGTTCTGCCGTAAAATTGGACCTAAGGAAAAAGGAAGGAAAGGAAGTAAGGAAAAAACAAGTAAACGATATGCTGTGACGGCAATTAAATTTCACTAACTTTTCACAGACACATAGTTAACTAACTGGGCGGATATATAGCCGAAATTTATTGCGTTGACCTTCCTAAAAGCAAAAAAACTTATACTGCGCACCAGAATAATTTCATGAAACACCCATCTTGCGAGATGTATCCACGGAAAGAGAGCTTCCAAAATCCGAAAATTCCTGCGTTCTAAAATAAAGAGGTTTTTGTGATCTAACGTCACATAAACGGAGCAATCGAAGATACTATCAAAAATTACTTAAGTTAAGTAACGGTATAACCTCTATTGCAAAGTAGAGTAAGTAGACATTAAATTAAATTCGAAAAATTTAAGAAATTTAGTTATATAAGAAAAAAAAAATAAAAGGAGCTAAGGACGCTAATGTAGAATCTTCCCGAGAATAATTGAAGCTATAAATATAGTAAAAAAGTTGATAAATCCCGTTAAATAGAAATTGAATGACGAATAATCGCGAAATTAAATGACGAAAGATTTAAACGGGTTGCCTAAATATAAACAAATTACTTGTACATCGGAAGGAAAAGTAGGCAAGATAAACATAAGTACAAGCGAGAAAAGAAAGGAATATTTGCACGTAACAAGTACTCACAGTCCGTAGTGCTTTAACACAAAGTCCAAGCACTTCCGGGTTATCCTTGTAAACGTTTATTGTACACACCAGCTTAATGGACTATAACTTTACAATCTTCATATGTTCATATATTTGTATGTCTTTTGTAGTATAGAAATCTTTTATTGGAATTAAACAACATTCACCACGAATGCTTATTTCCCTCATTTTTTTAAGGTGAAATTTAAATGGCCAGCGAAGTCTGGAGTTCGAGGCAAGGCAGGCCAGGTAAAGTGTCAAAATGTACGTGGGTACATTTTTAATTGTAATTTGTTTGACTGTGTTTAGTTACGCGCTTGTTGTTTAACCGCAGCCGCAAGCTTTTTGTAGCCCAATAATGTTTTTACCAACATCCGCATTTACAAATCCCGTGTGTGCAATCACTCAGGTCACAATATATTATGTAATTAAAGTACGTAGTTAGAGTTAACATCGCTACCAAATCAGACACAATCTGGGAAATCGCATTGTTTATAGCCATAATCACGCCGCAGTTCATTTACGTGAACAATCAACGTTGGTATAGATACACAATACCCGCAGACGTAATACAAAAAAACCGACTTCAATCTACCACTCGCAGCTAATGTAACAAGTGGCGACATTGTCGCGTGCCACAGATTGTTAAGTGATAAGCTGTCAGCCGCCCCTAATGAGCAGATTGCATATTTAGGGCGGTTCGCGTGTCCTATAATACACGTTACGAGGTCCTCCATTTACGGTGAACCACAAACTAACCTATATTAAAGCCGTACATCATACATGTACGCACCGAAATTAAATAGTTTCGGTAGAATATCCGTCTACATATTCACGCTGTGCGAAGGGGCATAATAACACAACAACTCGCTCGGAGATCCTAATAAATTTTCCGAGAAATGTGCGCACGTTTAATTTAGAAGCTCGTAATTATTTACTAAATCGTGCTTTATTATGATGAAATGAATCGGCTTTTTCAACGTACAGCTCGGGACTTGATCGCTAATATTAGACTATTTCCACATACCTAACAGCATTTGCAATGAAAATCAAGAAAAACGCTGGCATTTTATATATTTATTCAACAGAATTTTACGTTCAATTTTGAGCAATATTTCACTAGAAATGGGCCTGCTTTAAAAAAGTTATTCACGTAGAAGTACCGGTTAAGTTAACCGGTTAAAAAAGTTAAAAATGTTGTCAACAATAATCACTGATTAAAAATAAAGATGGGATATTTTGAAAACAGAAGATAATAATAGTACTAATAATAATAATAATTTATTGCCCAACAGCAAAACCTATTACAAGGACAAACTGAAAGGGTACAATGGCGCAGAAGCATACGCAGTAAACCGGTACGAAAGTCAGAGCTTGTCCACACTGCTTCGTCGCTTGCCAGTCGTCTTTATACTTTTGTCCCATCATACATACATATAAATAAGCATAAAAAGAGAAAACTTAATACACTATAAAAGGGAAACAAGAAACCAAACAACTTTATCAAAAAGTATATAATTATGCACTCCGCCAAAAAGGTATCGCATAAACTAAAAAAGGGCATTTATAAACCAAGATATTTTTATACGTTCACAAAAAGTTTGCCTCGTGTATGTGAACTATAAAAACACTAACAAAATCATGGAACATAGCTTTTTTACTTTTTTTTCTAAAAGAACACATTTAGAAAAATGCATATGTGTAAGGTTTGTTCAGTTGTTTATTGAAAGTCTTCCTATACGGACAAATTTTAAAGTGCGAAGTCAGAGTTCTGTACCAACGCTTTTAAAACTAAAATGAGCAATTTAACTTCAGAACAAGTGGCTGCTATAGTTGCTTTAATCGAAGATGGACGATCTCAAGCATACGTTGCTAATTTGATGAACATCAATCAGTCAAGTGTTTCTAGAGCCGTAGCCAGATATAGGGAAACAGGCAATTACAGTAGAAGACCTGTACCAGGTCGTCCAAGATGTTCTACTCGCCAAGATGTCCGCTATTTACTACTACAAGCATTACGTCGAAGACATGTAACTGCGAGACAATTGCAGAACGACTTGGCTAGAGTCAGAAATACTCGTGTGAGTACTCAAACTATTCGGAATAGGTTACGACAGAGTGGATTAAGAGCTAGAGTAGCTGTAACAGCCCCTCGTCTCACTAGGAACCACCGAGTGGCTCGCTTAAGGTTTGCCAGAGAACATGTAAATTGGAACATTAATGACTGGGCCAATATACTCTTCACAGATGAGTCAAGATTTGGTCTTTACACCTCAGATAGGCGTATCTCAGTGTACAGACGAGACGGTGAGCGCTATTCGCAGTGTAATATCAGACCTAGACCTAATTTCGCTGGTGGCTCTATTATGGTTTGGGGAGGCATCTGTTTAACAGGTCGTACAGAGTTAGTACCAGTAGACAGAGGTACACTGACTGCCCACAGGTATATAACGGACATTTTAGAAGAACATGTAGTACCATATGCGCCAATTATAGGAAACGAATTAATGTTAATGCACGATAATGCACGACCGCATGTTGCGATAATCCAGGAATACCTTAACGATGTTGGTATTCCAGTTTTAGATTGGCCTGCGGTAAGTCCGGACATGAACCCTATCGAGCACGTGTGGGACCTCCTTCACAAACGGATACGAACCCAAGGACTAGAAAATGCTCTCCGTGACGAGTGGGAGAATTTGGATCAGGCTTATATACGGAGTTTAATCGAATCTCTGCCAAACCGTATGCGAGCGGTCATAAGAGCCAGAGGTGGCGATACTCAGTATTAAAAGCTACTGTTATGACATTTTTCTTTCCAAAATTATAATTTCTTGTTTTAATAAAAATCTCAAGTATGAGTTCTTGTTTTTATTTGGCCTGTATTTTACTTAAACAATCATAGAAATTATATCTTAAAGCGCATTAAAGTATATTTACAACTTTATGCTACAAACAAAGATTATGCGATACTTTTATGATTCAAAACTAAATTATGCGATACTTTTTTGGCGGAGTGTGTAATCTGCATTGGGGCACACGGTGATTAATGAGGAGGAACTGAGGAAGGGTTAGGAAAAAGTAGAAGAGGAGCAAGCCGATTAACGAGGTATAAGGAAATCGATAGAGGACAGCGAGTTAGGAGGGTCAATATACCCATGATCAATTTTCTAAATGAATTTTTCACCAGAAACATCTCAACGCTACTCATGTCATCGCATCAACGACGACCCATCATCTACGCCTCTAATAAGATACAAGCGATCCATTTTAAAGGACAGGTATCTTATGACCATATCTTAGATGCATAATCAAAACTTAACCGGAAATTAAATAAAACAGAGATAGATCCCTATCTGTATTAACCTTGTCGAGATAAGTATTACGTATTGAGTAGATCCAATTGATGTAATTAATTTAACGAACAAGAAATTACTGACATCTAGTGATAATTCGTATCAAGAACACCAGCTAGATATATGATCCAAATTATAGCGCGAAAGAGCCACATCGCTTAATGAGCTGACGGGAGAATATATTTTTACGTCATCTGCGTAAGAAAGTACTAGGGCGGATACAGGCATCAGTAAACAGTGGAAATAAAAGTGAAGAAGGGATTGTATTCCGGCGACTTGCAACCGTTGTAAAAAACGTGATGAACTCTTCCAGCTAAATAAGAACGCAAAAGTCGCAACAAGAAAGAACTTAAACCAAAAGTTGACAGCTTGTCGATTAAAATTCCACGGTCAATGCTATTAAAGACTCGGCTAAGATCAGTTTATACAACATCAACTTAACCTTTCAAATCTAGTTGTTTACTTAGAAACTGATAGATAATATTACTACTACCTCAAAAGCCTTGGCGAAACACAATAAGATTGATGTTGGCCTACAATTACCGGTCATCTTTCTTAAAAGCGGAAATAAATTTTGTTCGTTTCTATCGAATTAGAAAAGTACAAGCGCCAATTACCAAATTAATAATCTAGGTTAGAGACTTCGCAAACGTATATCGAACATCATATCAAAGGAAACTGTTCCTCTTCAGTTGTTGGTAACAAAGTGGGACACAGTTACAATGAGTAGTTTTATGAGAAAAATCATTGCTATCTACGTCTATTGATAAAGGGCGAAGGCATCAACTATCTTCCGAGGTCAATACGCATATCGTCATTAAGCGAAACTTTAGGTATACGTACCCACTCGGATCTTGGATTAGCTTTAATAGAAGTACGACCTTTCACAAGGTAACCTGAGTGAATTCATAATAATAGTATACATTTTTAGCAGTTCTCCATTTACATCAAGGAAACGACATAAAAAATGACTTTTGATTCGTCTACAACGATGTCTGTTGCTTTCCTGATTGCTTCATGTCTTTCTTCAATATCGGTTGCAGTATTTTTAATAGTTCGTGTTTAGGCAATGGAACACACCTTACACATTAAAAGGTTCCCGAGGTTAAGATAAGCGTGAAAAAAGCTTGTACACCTCGTTGGGCCGTCACCACACTTAAAAAAAAACACATCTCGAGTGTCGACTTTAACCTCCTAAATTAATAGGATCACAGCAACCAATACAACAAAACCCTGGAAACATATCGCCCGTATATTGTTTAACCTGCCAAGTGAAACGTGCAGGAGCTCCATCACGCTTATTTGCATTTTGATATTTATAAGAACATTCCAGTGTTCCTCGTAATTCATGTTGTAAAAAAACAAAAAAAGCAATAGGTAGTATTCTCCTGCGAGGCGATTCTCCATGAAAGGGCCAATTAAATAATTGCGGACCACATACTAGGCTGCACGTTTACCGAAAACTTGTGCTGAAAATTACTTTCGAGTGTTGCATGGGAATTTTCCGAGTATTATTAATGCCGTCACGGGTGAATGTTGCTTCATCCGCAAAAATTATGCGCCATACAACAGGACTGCTATTTATCCACCGATAAAATTCCATACGTTTAGCATAATTTTCCGGTTGTAGGTGCGGTATACGTTGAATATGGTGTGGAGAAGGCTTGCTCGTGAAGTGTGTTTATCATTATTTTCTGTAGAATGATGAAAGAATAGTTCTCAGTAAGCTGGTCATTGCATCTCCTATTAAATTTAGAATATTTTCTACATCTTCCGACAATTTTTTTCTTATGTTGTAACTTGAAACTATGCAGAATATGCACTAATAATTAGTATATGCGGTCAATACTAAGAAACTAACATTTCCCTGATTTTATCGACGTATTTCAACTTAATTAACGAAAAAAAAATTTCATTAAACGCTGGTAGGATTAGATCCTACGGCTCAATTTGCCGGACGAGCGCGCTTAGCTATGTACATGGGTAAAGTAAAGAAAATAACGATTTTTCTCTATTCGCCTGTGAATGCAATGTTTGTCGTTAAAAGAGTAATAATGTGAAATGTGCTAACGTATACGCTTGTGATGCGTAGTCTTTTACTAGAATTAGATATTTTCGGGACTATTGCCAACAGCTAGTGCCAAGAACAGCGTAAACACCTGTTTGACAAGTTCAGCAATTGATTGCATGGGTTCGACTTATGGTAAGCTTAACTAGACCATATTATAGTGATTATAAGAAATCTCATTTGGCTATTATATAAATAGAACCAATCCTTGTCTGCTTATAGAATTCAACGAACTACTGCATAGAGATAAAAAAAAACAGCGTATTGCTACTTGAAAAAAGAGGTTGTCTTTAGATCAAAAAGATACAAAATCCTTTCAAAATAACCCACTTTTAATTATTTTAATTTCAGTATTCGTAAAATATCAAAATTTAATTGAACATTTGAAGAATTCGAATTAATTTTGGAAGGCATGTGATAATCTGTATTATTTGTTCTTTATTAAAAAAAATAAACTTCATTAATTCAACTGATTCAATTGATTCTTCTTCCTTGTTTGCTGCGGTTAATTCTAATTTTCCACCGCGTAGTACTAGATATAGTGCTATAATTAATACACCAAGGGGTAAGACGAACATTATGTTGAAGTCTTTAGTTTACGTTACGTCAAAAAACTTTAATGTCTTCTATTCCAGCTACGTGGAACTGTAAGTTGGTTATGTTGCATTGCTATTTTGTTCGATTGTTTATCCTTTGTATGCACATGTATTTTCTCTTTTTCTTTTTTATTAATTTGTCCTGGAAAAATGCTGCTAACTAGCGTGTCCAGCGACATTCAACAGTTTAATAATGTATTGTTCTAGCAAATTCTTTAAAACTCTGCTAAGGTAATCTGAAATCTTGCGGCATCGATGATCCCACCAAGTTGTTCTCTATTCAGGCTTTTCTGTATAAATGACTTTTCGACCTTCTTCTAATGAAAATAATCGAGAATTTAGATCTGGGTATCTTTACGTTAAGCAAGTGCTGCACCTCTTCCAAACCGGCGGTTCTCATCATTTTAATTAGAGAAAACGGTTCCTTGTTTACTCAATGAGTAGGTACATATCCACTAAGCCTGCAGAAATGAGTTGCTCTTCTCGAAATTATAGGAGAGACTAGATAGATTCGTGTTTATTCATCTCGTGAAAATGAGTTTATGTTGTTTACCGGTTTCCTGGGAAACATGAGTATATCTTTTAATATCCATATCCGTCATCTTAAACGATGAATCACAACCACGCGGACTTTCAGCAACAGTAAAACTACCAGCGGTAACTATATCTGCTCTGGTCGGGTTTCTCGAACTTCAAATGTACATAGCTCAGTTACGAGTTATGTGTTTTGAGCATATGTTTACTAGACATGCTATACTTGAGATTGCTTGAGCAAAGTAATGCAAAATATGTTTAAATAGTTAATATATTGTTATATTTGTTTTAAATAAATCATCTATGTCCTGTATAAGGGTTAGCAAAAAGTCGGTAAATATGATTTCCTTATTAAAAAGTATTAAAAGGTTTTCTCCGTGTATTTGGCTGTTCAATTCTTTTATATATTACTAATATGCTACGATATTTAAAACATTCACTATTAATAAGGAACAATACATCTGGACCAAATTTATCGTGCCTTAGTATTACCTATAAAAATGGTATTGTTTCTGAATCACTGATATTTTATATTTGATTATTTAGAAGTGCTAGCGTGAATAGTCTTGATGTTAATATTAAAAAAGACAAATCAACGGCCGTGTCACATTCTTTGAATTGTAATCTTTTTCGCATGGAAGCTTTGTAATTCTTCGATGGTTTATGCAACCAAAGCTACATAAATTCTCGGTAATATGGAGTTTCTCTTAATTTATATTTTAGTGTATTTCTATTTCTTTCATTTTTTTTTTACTTTGATCGTCATCTATTTAATTGTAGTAAAGGTACCAGAAAGGTAATGTAGAGCCTATGCTTTACTCGAAGCACACTGCCCAACTTTTAATAGCCCGCGGCTGCTTTATAGTCGAAGAGATGACGTATTTTCTTAAATACCCAATTGTTAGATATCTTAGAATGTTAAGTTATAAAGAAATACAAACTTACACCTTTTTTTTAATCATCCTTCCAGTTACTTTAAGGAAAACTTATTTAATATTCAATTATATTTTACTTTATTGTAATACACTCCGCCAAAAAAGTATCGCATAAACTAAAAAAGGGCATTTATAAACCAAGATATTTTTATACGTTCACAAAAAGTTTGCCTCGTGTATGTGAACTATAAAAACACTAACAAAATCATGGAACATAGCTTTTTTACTTTTTTTTCTAAAAGAACACATTTAGAAAAATGCATATGTGTAAGGTTTGTTCAGTTGTTTATTGAAAGTCTTCCTATACGGACAAATTTTAAAGTGCGAAGTCAGAGTTCTGTACCAACGCTTTTAAAACTAAAATGAGCAATTTAACTTCAGAGCAAGTGGCTGCTATAGTTGCTCTAATCGAAGATGGACGATCTCAAGCATACGTTGCTAATTTGATGAACATCAATCAGTCAAGTGTTTCTAGAGCCGTAGCCAGATATAGGGAAACAGGCAATTACAGTAGAAGACCTGTACCAGGTCGTCCAAGATGTTCTACTCGTCAAGATGACCGCTATTTACTACTACAAGCATTACGTCGAAGACATGTAACTGCGAGTCAATTGCAGAACGGCTTGGCTAGAGTCAGAAATACTCGTGTGAGTACTCAAACTATTCGGAATAGGTTACGACAGAGTGGATTAAAAGCTAGAATAGCTGTAACAGCCCCTCGTCTCACTAGGAACCACCGAGTGGCTCGCTTAAGGTTTGCCAGAGAATATGTAAATTGGAACATTAATGACTGGGCCAATATACTCTTCACAGATGAGTCAAGATTTGGTCTTTACACCTCAGATAGGCGTATCTTAGTGTACAGACGAGACGGTGAGCGCTATTCGCAGTGTAATATCAGACCTAGACCTAATTTCGCTAGTGGCTCTATTATGGTTTGGAGAGGCATCTGTTTAACAGGTCGTACAGAGTTAGTACCAGTAGACAGAGGTACACTGACTGCCCACAGGTATATAATGGACATTTTAGAAGAACATGTAGTACCATATGCGCCAATTATAGGAAACGAATTCATGTTAATGCACGATAATGCACGACCGCATGTTGCAATAATCGTCCAGGAATACCTTAACGATCTTGGTATTCCAGTTTTAGATTGGCCTGCGGTAAGTCCGGACATGAACCCTATCGAGCACGGGGATCGAGGACCTCCTTCACAGACGGATACGAACCCAAAATGTTGCCCCAGCGGACCTGCATGGACTAGAAAATGCTTTCCGTGACGAGTGGGAGAATTTGGATCAGGCTTATATACGGAGGTTAATCGAATCTCTGCCAAACCGTATGCGAGCGGTCATAAGAGCCAGAGGTGGCAATACTCAGTATTAAAAGCTACTGTTATGACATTTTTCTTTCCAAAATTACAATTTCTTGTTTCAATAAAAATCTCAAGAATGAGTTCTTGTTTTTATTTGGCCTGTATTTTATTTAAACAATCATAGAAATTATACCTTAGAGCGCATTAAAGTATATTTACAACTTTATGCTACAAACAAAGATTATGCGATACTTTTATGATTCAAAACTAAATTATGCGATACTTTTTTGGCGGAGTGTATTAAGAAAATTGCGTCTTGTAGGATACTGTTATTCTTGCCTTCAATTTAAATTCGATCTTTAATAATTAATTAGGAAGGGATATTAAATACGTATCATTCGCCGTTGTGTGTGACATGCGTCCTTTGTAGCAGCGAATGAAATGCAACAAGTAGGTACTATACATTCTTCTTCAAAAAACTAAACTCATTCAGAAAAAGTTGTTATCTTTATTTTCAACTAAATTTACAATGTACCGAAATATTTCTGTATTAATTTTCACATTATGTTGACTTCTTAAATTAATTTTGAAATAAATGAAATTTATTAAAAAAAAACGTTTCCAAAACGTTCGTTTCTTCAAAAAAAAAATATTTTGTAACGCGCCATAACTAAAGTGGGCAAATTCAGGTGGGCACCATCGGCGTAGCTAACGATTGGACTCTCGCATGCAAAGGGAGTCAGGATGCAGAGATATATTATCGCAAAAGGTGATATCGATAAATTATTTCTATGTTACTGAACACGAAAAATTTCCATCTCTAGTCATATGTATGAAAAATAAATCGAACGTGAGTATAATTCGATGATTAAAAGAAAACCTACTGTCTTAAGCGACTACCGTGATTTGAAAAATTGGATTAAATATTTTTAGCATAAGGTGCGATTCCAAAGTTATTTCTGCAAATCGCGTCCGCAAAATATGTTCGTGTATAAAGAAAATGATCTTTGAAACAACGCATCTGTATATCGAACCTTCACAAATTGATCTGAATTGCGTGGCAAAATCTGCATTTTTGCCTAAAATACGTTCCAACTTACGTAATTAGCTCGCACCTTTTTTTGCGTCTTCTCCCGAACAAAACTGTGAGTGCACATCTCCCACAATTAGCAGTCATTACTTCACGGAAAAAATGGTTGCTGTATCTCTCATAAACATTGAGACTTGATATCTGGATATTTTAAATTTTTCCAATGTGTTTAACGCCACTTTTGAAATTACTTTGGCAGTATATTCTTCTATTCGTCTAGAAGTTAAACAAATTAAAGATGACGATTGATTTGGTTCCATTTTGCGTACCATAACATTAAGTAGAGATCGTTTTTTGTTATTGTTCAGTTGTTTCATCCACATAAGAGCCCACTTTCTTATTTTTTTAGTTTAGCCTCGTTTTCATTTGTTTAAATGTGTACGCACAGATCGTAAATAATTTCGTAATGTGGTCGTAACGTAATATTTGCTTATTTGTTCCAAAATAAAATAGATGAATCATTGCTTAACAAAGTAAACGCCAGATTACATTGAATCGTCATCGCACGTACGTCAAATAAGAATTGCCCGTATTTTGCAGCGATACCGGTTTTGATATTATAAGGATTTGCACTTTGTACATGCCGTTTACAATGTGTTCGTGACCAAAACCTTAGGTATATATGGCGCACTAAACATTTAATTTTTCGCCGTCGTAAGTCAAATCCAGATAATCCTTAATGAATCTGATGTTATAACGTACGCTCCAAACGGCAGCGAACTAGATACTGACTAGTGTTTCGCATGCAAGAGTTCATTCGTTAGCTGGTGATGCGCACCCGATTTTTCGTATTCTAGCCGTAATACTACTGAATACTTGTTGAGGTTCGAGTTAACCCGACTAATTTTGCAACTATCAAAACAAAAACAAAAAAACAAAACAATATTTATGAAATTTCTTTTACCATTTCACCTCCTGGTGGATAAGTTGGTATCGTAAATATGAATATTGTACCATATAGGATATTACACTAATATTTATTAATTAAATGAGAATTTCGCGACTTGGCAAAACTACAAACATATATATGTTCTGAAAATTTTATCTTTTTGTCTATTTCCTCCCAGCAATAAACTGGCAATCTAATATTACCTCGTTTGAATCAAAAATATATCTTACCGTAAAAATTGAAGCATTATTATTTTTATTAATTAATGATGGATTCGTTTAGACATTCGGGAAATTATTAAGTCGTTCGTGGCAGCAAGAGGCGGATAGATAAGAATACAAAGTTAATAACAGCTAGCTTTATTTCTAAAAGGTGATTTCGTCGAGTAAAAATCAATCGGTCAGTTTTATTTCAAAATTCTCAGTAAAATTTCATATTGTAGTGTTATATGTGGTCAAGCATATCAACATAGAGTCTTAGCTTCAGTTGCGTCCTTGCATCAAGTTACAGCAAAAATAATTAGCTTCGGCATCTATTTTAATAATAAAACAATTTTAATTGTGGAAATCATCAAAGGTGACAATTGAATTAAAACAATTCCCAACGCAATCAGACAATTCATTTTATTTTGAAATTTTAGCTTAACTGTTGCAGGCATCTCATATGTCGATACCTCCAGCTTAAAAAGTGAAATAGATGAGTTCCTTCAGAAGCACATTTATTGTACGAAATTTTCGAAAATGAACGTGATATCCTATATGTCTTTATTTGTGAAATAATAACTTATATAAAGTGGCAATAATTAATGCTACATTACATACAAATAAGAGAAGAACAATAGGAACATTTTTCTTTTTTTTGCACTCCTAGATTTGATTTTTAATTTTTACTTTTACTTGTTTATTTTGTTAGTAATTTGTGCATATTCTATTTAAAGTGTTGTATCCTATTATTGGACCTAAGCCTATTATATATTAAACGAATATTATTATTATTATTATATTAACATATTTTTGAAACTTTTGCTAAACATGTATTGCCAACATTTTTTTAATAACTATAAAGAACTACTTACTCATTTGCTGACTGCATTAAAAATCGTTACCTATACTTAAATCGTGGTTTTCCTCTTGAAAGAATTCCGAAGAAAGAGTAAATTATATAAGTGGTGATAACAAATTGGGGAACAGTACCCGGTTTAAGTCGTTCCTTCCTGAACGGCAGGTATTCGTTTCTTTGGCACTAGAGGACGCCAACAAACGTCGAGTTTATCGTTTTGAAAGTTGTAGCATTAACTGTGAGGCAAGGATAGAATGGTAAAAGCAACCGAGGGGGAGTCCATCCGGAAGACTCCGAAAATTAAGAACAGCGCGCATGACCCCAGGAAGATTCTAAAAAAGAAAGGCTTTTTCCTAAAAAGAAGAACACTTTCTTAAAAGAATGAAACTGGATGACTTGTGACGTAAGTCAAGCACACCTCGACCTAGAATGGTAGAAATAAAAAATATTCTCCAAACCACACTAATGACGCTAATTTTTGTTGCGTTCGCCATGAATTATAACATCTATACCAAGACGAAGCTAAGCTATCTTAGAGCACTATGTGCATCTGTTTCCTTACATACGCTGCGCTACTCTACACAAGACTAGATATGAGGGAAACACGGGCACTACAACTTATTCAAAACTTTATACAGAACTGATTTTAATATTTTCGAAAATACTGCCATTACACAAATGATGATTAAAACTGAATAAAAAGGAAAAAAAAATAATAGCACGCATTAAAATGTAAATTAAAAATTGCATTAAACGAAAAACTGGGCTCTACGTATCCCAAGTATGTAATTTCGTGCAGTTGTATAAACCATCGAACTTCCGACCTTCGATTCGAAAGATTGTGTGCGTAACAACAAATATTTATTCACTTAACATTATAGCCAAAATTACATTGTCAATTATAACTCAAATATTGGGGCTTACGGTACTAAAATGATTTCGGTAATTACAAAAAATTAAATTGTTTCTAGATTTGGAAAACGTTCCAATAAATACATTTACTTATAACTAGAGCTCCCCAACTGCGTGGCGCACCATAGGCGTCGATAAGGAACATAAGTAATGTACATAAAAACAAAAGAAATAAAGAATTTTAAAACGCTTACTTTTGTAATTAGCCGTATCCAATATAGTGGGTGTTAATACACAAGGAAAATAGTATTAGTCAGCACGCAAGGAGGTAGGCACATTAAAACTGTTACCGTAAGCGCAATCCGATTTCTCAAACATCTGAAGCATTAGGAATGTTTCCACAGTCGTTTCTTTCAAGGATGTTCGTCGTTCTGAAAAAATGTTTTTATATTTTGAAAATGAACGCTCGACGTCTAGTGATGTAATACACGCGTAATTAAAATAATCTTTGAATTTAGTCACCGGATCAGTAGAGTTACCTTCCCAAACTTGTCTTAACCTGCTAAAATTTGTATCTTTCTTCATAACACTTTCAAAATTTCTTGTAACGATATCGTTTTTTTTGTTATTTATACAGTGTAGGAGTGTATTAACGTCATCTAATATTTGTACTGACTCCGTCAGGGACAGTGCACTATTTTGTAATTTATTTATTGCCTCAAGTACTTCTCTATAATTGTTGTAAACGGTTTGTAAATCTGCTTCAACGGAAATATCTTGGAATTTATCCTGGCTTTCCTTAATAGCCGCAGATTCGTTGGGATTGAATTGTAAGACGACTGATTTTATTTGCCGGAAGTATTTAAAATAATAAAACGCTGCCTTCAGCCATGTCCCCCAACGCGTAAGAATCGGCTCTGGTGGTTCGGGAATACCGAGACACTGTTTGTGAAATTCACTGGTACGTTTGGGAGATTTGAGAAACACTCGTTTCGTATTTGTTATTAATGCATTTACCTCAGGGAAGTTTGCACGAATAGTTTCAGCCACAATATGCAGAGCATGAAGTTTACAAGTAATATGTAACATCATCCCATAATGTTCTTGAAGAGAACGACCTACACAACGCATTGTCGCGGCACCATCGGTCATGAAAATTAATACTTGAGTAGTGGCAATTTCAAAGGTTTGTAAAGTATCAACGACTACGCTCTCGATGGCGTCGGCAGTACACGATTTTAGTCTTTTACTAGTTAATAAAATTCCCTTTGTAGGTTGACGAGGTTCCAGTATACGTACAATCACATTCAAAATAGAATGTTTTTTACGGTCTGTCGTTTCGTCAATCCATAACCACAGTAGTTTATTTTTTATTGCAGATCTGATCCTGTTTTCAATTTCGGTACGTACACTTGGCACACATCTCCTTAAGCTTGTTTCCGACGGTAACTCAAAGTCTGGATTATATTTATTCCAAAATTCACGGAATGGTTTCTTCCTGAGTAAGGAAAACGGTAAATTACACGCAGTCAGCATATAAAATAAATCAATTATAAATTGAGTTGCCTCAGTCGGTGATACTCCCAGTTTTTTATTTTTGTGTTGCTGACTATTTACATGTCTTCTACAGCCATATTTATCATTGCACATCAGAGGTATATTACAAATTTTACATATAATCTTACTTCCATTATATATTAAGTCAGGAAATTCTCCACAGAACTTTTTCACTTTGTCGGCCTGTGGGCGTTTCTTACTACGCGCGTCCGCCATACCGTCACAACCCGATCGCATACGGTAATAAACTACCGAAATGCGAGTTATTTGCTTATCTATTACATTACATATCCCCCCGGCCACGCCCGGCGGTACGCCTTCTGACTTGCCACGCACTTTGGGGAGCTCTACTTATAACATTATATTATATACAGCGTTAGTAAAAAGTCCCGGAACGGTCAAATAACTTTGCTATTTATATCTGGGCGTTCCATTTAAAAAAGAAAGTTGGACGTATTGCCGATTAAACCGGAAGTGAAAAAAATATTAACTGTATTGCATAAAATGCAGTTATATTAACTATACCCCCATACCAAATTTCAGAAATCATAATTTTCAAATAGCAAAGTTATTCGACTGTTCCGGGACTTTTTACTAACGCTGTATAATAAGTAATGTAATAAGTAATAATAAGTAATGTATTATATATATATTACTTATAACATTTAAGAAGGAACATGGGCAAATTGTGCAATTTTTAACACAAGAACTGGTTTTTAATACGCAGTTTTATTCATCTGTAACCCAGATCTTTCTTCATTAATATTCATTTTCTTCCGAATGAGAAGAATAAACAAGAACAACGTAAACGCTGATACTGTGTTGTGTTTAACGCAAGTATGCGGTGAGGTTACTGTTTCTAATTTATTTGGCATTGAATAACTCTTATTTACTGACAATAAAGTTCAAACACGTTGAAATACAATAAAAAAAAAAGGTATGCAAAGTGGTAAAGTCCATCGATGACCTCATTTGTAATTTTGAACCAAAGAAACGTAATAAAACGTTTTTCGCCAATATACATACATTCCCAACTGTAAAATAATTCGTATGTATCTATAATAATATATGTGCATAAGTTTGTCTGCTAATATATTGGAAATACCCACGTTCTGTGAAACATGTATATATATATATATGCGCGTGCAGCGGAGTGGAAATTACCAATTCGACTGCTTACCTGACTAATGCACGTTCTTCTAAGCAACTATATTTCGATTCGAAGGTCAAGAAGAATTTTAACAGAAAAGCAATACCTATGATCAACATATATTAATGCTTTCGTATTTTCTAATTCAACTATCTTATATTGAAAAAAACAATGGGTACCTTTGCAGCTTTAAGTCAAGGAATATAAGCAATAATTCGTCTCTAAAAAGTCGCATTAGCTTACAAATGGAATTCTATTGAAATTCGCCTCACCTACGTTATTCACCATATCAACTCCACGATTGGAAGACGGCGGATAAATTCCCGAGCATCGCAAACTCATTTCGGCTAAAAGTATCCTGCAATTTTCATTCAGCGAATTTTAAAGGAATCCATAGGTTTGCCGAGTACCCAGACACTTATTTTGAGTTTTGAAACGAGAGTGCTGTTATGGATTGAGGATCGTTTCGCTGGATAATAAGATATTAGTCTTTGCTTCTTTTATTTTGGGTAATTGAAGTTCACTTCAACTTGATTTTATTGAAAACTTATGCATGCGAATAAAATAAAATCATTTTATTTATAACGATTGAGTTTAGTATTTACCCACTACTATTTAAAAAGTATGCTAACAGAATAATCTACAATACATACAAATTGTTACTAATAATAATACAGAATAAGAACAGCAAAATAATAAAGATATAATTTACGTAGGCGGTATAATAAAGATATTCAGGTTAATTGCAAATATCGCACCGAGATGTAATTCCTTTATAAAGCATGACACCGCAGCGTTTTTAAAATTTGGCGGCTGTTCGTCGATGTATCCGCTTTCATAGCAATAAACAACTATAGTTAATACCTGTTATATACTGTACTTCGAAAATATTCTTTTCAAATTTCTTTTTGCTCGCAATCCATAAATATCTAAATGTTGGACCACTGATGTTGAATCTTTTCTTCATTGGTACCAAATTTTAAAGACCACAAGGTTGATTATTCACTACAGAAATCTAACAACAAGGAAGTATTTGATACGAATACGTTTATAAATCAATTCTTGTGATGAGAAGTTAGCTTTCCCGATATTGAAACAGAGATGTATCTTGTAATATGCATAAAAAGCCTAAATAGTACGTTCAACAGAGCAGCAGATTGATACCATCGAAGTAGTTAACGTTGACCGTTTTAACTATGCACTGATTTCAAGAATGTACTGCCATATCTAAGTCTCGTCTATAATTTATTAATCGACGCCGAAACTTCAACCTATTTCGCTATTTCAACTGAGCTTTGAAAATATCGTTTTTATGCCCATATCTTCAGTCAACGTATTGACAAATACGTTCTTTCCAGATGTCCACAACTACTATTATCGCTCTAGCCTGAACGGTCATCTAGCACTATTATAAAAAACTCCTGCGATATTGTTGATAGTGGCCGCCGTTTTTTGGTCGTCGTGACTGTTCATCGTCAACTAGACCTAACGGTTCGAAATTTTGCTGTGACAAATAAACAGTGTACCTCTCAACTTCGATCTGCATGGCGTATTGACTTTAAAATTCAAAAATTTAGTGGCGGATTGACACAAACAACTGTTGACTGAGGCAAAACAACCAAGCGTCCTAGATGGCTGAAATTTTCAAAAATATCCTTCAACGTATACGTAATTTCCAGAACGTAACGTATTCTTCACGTCGACTTTCGGAACATTCTAGACTACTCAAGAAATTGGGATATAAATTCAAAGCAACTTTCATATTTTGTTCATATTTTGTAGCAAAACAAATGTTTACATAAAAAAAAATAGACGGCGAGGGTTGTCTCGGCAAACTGGTAGTAATTAATGGAAAACTATTGGTGAAGTTATTTAGCTAGTTACGAAATTATTCAAAGTTACTGTACGCACCAAAGGCGGACAATTGGGCACCTGAAGAGATTACTATTGTTCTTACACGTAATTAATACATAAACTCATTAAGTTTCATTTAAATTGGTGAGTAACAATCACCAGTGTTCCTTTGCTAGCGATAATGTGGATAAATGTGTCGGCTACCCCTTTATATAAAACATTAAACGATAGATCATAATAAAATGCAGAATCTCGAATCTCTTATCTCGAAAATACCTTTCACAGGATGCATCTAACCTTCGTCTTCAGTATTAGAGAAAATCTCTGATTTTGACTGTACTTTTGAAATGCATGTTGCAGCTAGGATCAAATATCCTCGAGAAGAGAAGCAAAGAAGTGAATGTAGCAACCATTTGTTTGACAACGGAAACTGTTTCATAGCACATTTTGCCACAAATATAACTTTGGATTCAAACTAACGTAATTGTAATGCTAAGTATCGTATCCAAGAATCTTGGGCAGCCGTGTGTAGAATTTTGTGTAGTAACATTGTGGTATGGACTAAGTTTTCCCACTGTCAAAAGAACCTATCGCAAGTGTTTGCGGAATTATCGGCTATCAGTGAATTGTACCTTGGTGTCTGAATTGGAATTTTCTTCGTTAGAATTACTACAAAAATACTGACTGCTCTAATACAACGTTAAACTAGTTAGAGTTAGCTGCTCCGCTAAGGATGAAACCACTTCAGACAAGAATGATGTAAAATTGGACAATCATTAATAGAGAGGACAAAAGCGGATGAAGTTATTACTTTCTCACTCATATATTCTAATGAGTCCAATTGACACGAATCTATCCAGTCGCTCCAAAGAAGCTTGTCATCTCTAATAATTAGATATTATGATTACTGGCTATTGGAGCAATCAGCGGCAGGTTTTCCGTTAGGTTAATTAACAAATACAACCGACAACATTTTTTATGTTACGATATATGTTTTCTTTAAAATGTAAATATATTTGCGGATGTTTATTAATGTAAGATACGTACACATTATACTGTAATCCTATGAATAGAGAGAACAAAGCCGGATAAAGTTATTACTTTTTGCAGAGACTAGACAGACTCATCAGACCCGAGGCGAATAGACACGAGTCTATCTAGTCTTTGCAAAAAACGAATAACTTTATCCGCCGTTGTCATCTCTACTTATGAATTACAACATGGAACGTAATCATTAACATGACGTATAATGCGTTCACCTGTCCACGTTCAACGCTAAATTTCCTCTAACCTCTTTTTCGGTTTCCAGTCTCTTTCATACCCTTCTGCTCTCCCTCTCCCTGTAGCCAAGCTGGTAGGAAATTAACTTAAATCTTCGATCAACGACGATCTTTGTGGAATGGCAAAATAGCTCGTCTTATCCATCTTTTTCATATTCTAAATCTTTCTACAGTAATTTGTTTACTTGTTTTCAGTTAAGTTTTTACTTGTGCTTAAATTCAACCTTAACAACGAAGTGAAAGTCAAGTTTGATTATTGGGAATTTTGAGAGTACGCAACCACATGGTTTATATTGAAACGCCCCAATTTAGGTTTTCCTTTTTTCCTTTTCCAATTAATTTTCGCGAAAACGTAAATATTCTGAGTTCATTTTTAATTGAAATTGTTGATAAAGTGTTCAGGTACGCTTTCGGACTTACCGAACGAAATATTAATTTTTGTATAATTCAGAAAAATTAATTTTATACCATGTATAACACTACACATTGAGAAAGAATAGAACTACACACAATTACTTCGCTGTAAATGTATGCCTTCATGTATGTATGTACATATACATATGTAGTGGTTTGTTTACTAGTCCCGCCCGATTTCACAGCATGATGTCGTAGTAATAAATGGATACTAAGATCACACGATTATAAGCAATGAATTTCAGTTACATGTACTTAATGCTGCGTGGGTGAAGGACCCAATGCAATGAAGTACTTGCTTCCTGTTTGATACATACTTTCGATATATTCGAATTACGGATGTGTGAAATTTATAGTACCTCGTTATTAATTTTTATACCATTGCCACTCATAGTTTTTTAATTTTGCTCCGCTAGCGACATTATTTACAACATACGCACAGACACGGGCAATACAATAAAAATTACCATCGCCCGAGAAAAAGCATCGTAATTTCACTGTTGATTTGCTGATTCTTGATTTGCTGATTAGATTTGTGGTGTGATGTAATTAACGTGTTTTATCGCTGTATGTGCATTTATATTATATATTGCATTGTTTTAGATGGGGAGGAATGTGATTTATCGAAATTGTTTAATTAATTTTATAGGATGTACCAGTGTAGGTATTCGTGCAATAATACATGCTTTTGTTACAAAAGATTCATTACAACTGCGGTCACTGAAAGTTGTTTATTAATGCTCGCATGTAAGTATTGAAAGGTTTATAAGTAGAGGTCCCCAAAGTGCGTGGCAAGTCAGAAGGCGTACCGCCGGGCGTGGCCGAGGGGATATGTAATGTGATATATAAGCAAATAACTCGCATCGCATTTCGGTAGTTTATTACCGTATGCGATCGGGTTGTGACGGTATGGCGGACGCGCGTAGTAAGAAACGCCCACAGGCCGACAAAGTGGAAAAGTTCTGTGGAGAATTTCCTGACTTAATATATAATGGAAGTAAGATTATATGTAAAATTTGTAATATACCTCTGATGTGCAATGATAAATATGGCTGTAGAAGACATGTAAATAGTCAGCAACACAAAAATAAAAAACTGGGTGTATCACCGACTGAGGCAACTCAATTTATAATTGATTTATTTTATATGCTGACTGCGTGTAATTTACCGTTTTCCTTACTCAGGAAGAAACCATTCCGTGAATTTTGGAATAAATATAATCCAGACTTTGAGTTGCCGTCGGAAACAAGCTTAAGGAGATGTGTGCCAAGTGTACGTACCGAAATTGAAAACAGGATCAGATCTGCAATAAAAAATAAACTACTGTGGTTATGTATTGACGAAACGACAGACCGTAAAAAACATTCTATTTTGAATGTGATTGTACGTATACTGGAACCTCGTCAACCTACAAAGAGAATTTTATTAGCTAGTAAAAGACTAAAATCGTGTACTGCCGACGCTATCGAGAGCGTAGTCGTTGATACTTTACAAACATTTGAAATTGCCACTACTCAAGTATTAATTTTCATGACCGATGGTGCCGCGACAATGCGTTGTGTAGGTCGTTCTCTTCAAGAACATTATAGGATGATGTTACATATTACTTGTAAACTTCATGCTCTGCATATTGCGGCTGAAACTATTCGTGCAAATTTCGCTAAGGTAAATGCATTAATAACAAATACGAAACGAGTGTTTCTCAAATCTCCCAAACGTACCAGTGAATTTCATAAACAGTGTCCCGGTATTCCCGAACCACCAGAGCCGATTCTTACGCGTTGGGGGACATGGCTGAAGGCAGCGTTTTATTATTTTAAATACTTCCGGCAAATAAAATCAGTCGTCTTACAATTCAATCCCAACGAATCTGCGGCTATTAAGGAAAGCCAGGAAAAATTCCAAGATATTTCCGTTGAAGCAGATTTACAAACCGTTTACAACAATTATAGAGAAGTACTTGAGGCAATAAATAAATTACAAAATAGTGCACTGTCCCTGACGGAGTCGGTACAAATATTAGATGACGTTAATACACTCCTACGCTGTATAAATAACAAAAAAAATGATATCGTTACAAGAAATTTTGAAAGTGTTATGAAGAAAGATACAAATTTTAGCAGGTTAAGACAAGTTTGGGAAGGTAACTCTACTGATCCGGTGACTGAATTCAAAGATTATTTTAATTACGCGTGTATTACATCATTAGACGTCGAGCGTTCATTTTCAAGATATAAAAACATTTTTTCAGAACGACGAACATCCTTGAAAGAAACGACTGTGGAAACATTCCTAATGCTTCAGATGTTTGAGAAATCGGATTGCGCTTACGGTAACAGTTTTAATGTGCCTACCTCCTCGTGTGCTGACTAATACTATTTTCCTTGTGCATTAACACCCACTATATTGGATACGGCTAATTACAAAAGTAAGCGTTTTAAAATTCTTTATTTCTTTTGTTTTTATGTACTTTACTTATGTTCCTTATCGACGCCTATGGTGCGCCACGCAGTTGGGGAGCTCTATTTATAAGTACTAAATAATCGATCGATTCTGTATGAGTTGGTCATAAGCAAAAAAACACTTTAAAAAAATCGATATTTGTTTTAGCCGACCTGATGATGTGCTTTCGACGCATGAAACCGGTCGTAATATTTAATTGAATATTGAATTTATGAGAGGAAGGACCTTCTTTTTTATTTCCAACCTTATTATAACAATTTTATCTAATTTGAAATTTATTAATTAGGATCAGCTAACTTTACTTTAATATAGGTCGATGCAACTGGGCATTGGATATGAAAATGGAGAGAAGACAAGTTATTTAGCCGTTTCCCAAAGATCATTGCTGTAAGGAGGTGGATTTATCTCCTATCACTTTTGCGACAAAGAAGAGGAAATTTCTGGCTACAAAAGAGGCTGAAAACAAAGAAAGAGGTTGGAACTACGTTCGATGTTTAAATTTGTAGTATTGGAACATGCAATACCAAATCTAATAAAGGGCCTTTGGCAATATAACCAACATGTATGCATCAGCATTCGGACAGCAAGTAACTACGAAATCGATGAACGTTATTTTGCACAGCATGGAAAAAGAACGCAGGTAGTAAAAAGTCGTGAAACCCTTTACACAATAAAGGCTGATAAGCTTTAGAATCTACGCATTCCGTTGGATCGTCATCACCCAATACAAAATCGAAAACTCCGAGTTGTTTATTCTGAACCTACGCAGATTATTCTCGGATTATAATTAGCATTAATTTGGAAATTAAATTTATTCATACGTTGAGAAAATCCCGCTCCCACAATTTCATTAAAAAAAAAAACGTTGAATATGCTAATCGAAGTACCGAGACAACCTTACCACAATTACAATCTACCTGCATATCATGAAAATAAATGACGAAGCAGGTTTTATTAAGATCAGGTCAGCAGAATAATTTTTATTTTAACAACGAACGAGTTAATCTCATTATTCACACAAGAGATGGCAAACGATTGTTGTTGCCATTCGTGTACGTTCACATCGAACTGGTTAGCCTCCATAAAAGTGTCACCTCTTGCAGTTCCACAAGAACATCTTCCTAGACATTCGGCGAGTAAGTTGCAATTCTCCAAGTTTACCAGTGAATTTCGCTTAAAACTCGTGCTTTAATTAGCGCAGCTACGCAAATTGAAACGTTTATTAATTTCTGCCTCGTTAGTTTCGCTTGTGTGCAATTCAATTTGTTAATTTTCTGCATTGTGTAATTCCACTAACTAGGAAAAAGTTAAACAGGTGTTAGCGGGAAAGGTACGTAAGTACTCCTAAAATCTATACCAGATAATTTTAAAATCCTTACTTTTTCAATTAAGGCATTAGGCAAGGCTCAATTTGCTTAGTGAATAACATAAGTTAAATATTATCCTATGCATCGGATGAATTATTCCAGCTTATGTTCGTTGAACGAACTGTTATTTGCCAATCATAACCAATATTTCACTGCTAAAAATTTCGTTTCGAAACTAGAACAAACTGAAACTAAAGGAAAAAAAAATGCCAAACGTATATATATATATATATATACAGATCGGTTTAAAAAATACTAAGTAAAGCTAACCTTGACAATTGTGTTTGGTGATAAATAATGAACTTGCGGGATGTTTTAAAATAATCCAAAATATGTTTTTTTTTTTGAAGTAGAATGGACAGATGTTCCAAAAAATAGAAAATTTCAATAAAAACGTTCACGTTTTTTTTTTCTTAATATGTTAGTGTTTGGACTAAGCTTTTGGAACCTAAGTACAGCATTTTAGATATGTACAGCAAGCTCAAACGGTTTACTTGGGTAACACCGAACAAAAGTTACGTTAAACTCTATCCATCGTGGTACATTTACGTTTATGATACTGTGTAATCTACGAAAGCTCTATTAGAATAAAAAAAGTTGCCAAAAAATATTGTTTGAAAAAGAAAATTGTTATCGACAACTTCATCCACAAAGAAATTGTGAATGAAAATGTGAAATTTTGCGCTTAAAGCCACATTTTAGCCTCTTATTATGATTTGAAGCAAAAATGTTTTTTAAAGTATCCAGGATTTATTAATCAACAAACTAAATGTATACATACAACAGCACTTCGTTTCAAATTTGTGTTGTTTCCAAAACTTTGTGAAAAATGTTAAATAAAAACTATAATTCTAAATTAATAATTATAAAAATATACAAAAACTAATAATTATGAAAATAATAATATAATAACTTACATCTTTCAAAAAAATTTAGAAATCGAATATTATTCGTTAATAATATTTTTGACAATTTTCGGGATATTTGTCTAATCGCTAAAGTGAAAATAAAACATTACGTAATATTTTATAACTTTTTGCTTATTTAAACAACCTATGTTCGCGAATTTATTAGACAAATTAATATTTTTTAAATACAACATTTATGCTCTAAATGAAATACGTTTCAGTTAACGAAAATGCGGCAAATGTCAATAACCATGGAATTATTACGTTGCATGCATGGATGTGAATGCATCCTTTTAAACTTTCCCGCTATGTTAGTTTCTCTAATTAACATTTTTAATTTATCTCAATGCCGAATAAATAGGCGATACCGAGATGCAAGTGTGTTACTCGTAATACAGACATGAAAATCAAATCTAGGTCAAGAACGACTTGGTACTATGACACTTATGCTTGTAAATGTTTGATAGTTATATACGTACGTATCTTTCTATACGCCCTGATTTGTTCAGGTAAAATAGTAAAATTCAGTCCTGCGTTCTGTGCACGCTTATATATACATGCATACGATTGAGGATTTTCAACCAAAGAATCAGGAGCAGTATAAAATATGAATAACAAATACATAGCATCCCCAATTTTAATAGAATAGTAATAATACGTTCACGATGAAACAAACAAATTCAACAAAAATCTAGTAACCTGTAGTAAGTAAAAGTACTCTGCCTGGTCAACTTACGCTTTTAGTTTGCCGCTGTCACACTTCAACGGCGTTGTTGTATTTGGTAGCTTTAATGAAAAGACTTTAATTGTATACGATATAGTTGTGATATTGTGTATAATATCCTTACAATAAAATTCTTGAAATAAAAGAACGACTTCATCTCATTATATACTAATAATGTAAGCACAAAATCGATACTTCATTTACTAATTCAACATAAATAACAGTGGTTACCCTTGGCTTGAGCGAAAATAGCAGCAAGTCAATATTTTAAATAAAGAAACCCAATATTCCTGTTTGAGCAAATAGATGTTTAAAAAAAACTTTCCAGTAAGCCCCTAATATACAGGTGATTGTGAGATATTGGAACTACATTCCGCCAAAAAAGTATCGCATAAACTAAAAAAGGGCATTTATAAACCAAGATATTTTTATACGTTCACAAAAAGTTTGCCTCGTGTATGTGAACTATAAAAACACTAACAAAATCCTGGAACATAGCTTTTTTACTTTTTTTATTTCTAAAAGAACACATTTAGAAAAATGCATATGTGTAAGGTTTGTTCAGTTGTTTACTGAAAGTCTTCCTATACGGACAAATTTTAAAGTGCGAAGTCAGAGTTCTGTACCGACGCTTTTAAAACTAAAATTAGCAATTTAACTTCGGAACAAGTGGCTGCTATAGTTGCTTTAATCGAAGATGGACGATCTCAAGCATACGTTGCTAATTTGATGAACATCAATCGGTCAAGTGTTTCTAGAGCCGTAGCCAGATATAGGGAAACAGGCAATTACAGTAGAAGACCTGTACCAGGTCGTCCAAGATGTTCTACTCGCCAAGATGACCGCTATTTACTACTACAAGCATTACGTCGAAGACATGTAACTGCGAGACAATTGCAGAACGACTTGGCTAGAGTCAGAAATACTCGTGTGAGTACTCAAACTATTCGGAATAGGTTACGACAGAGTGGATTAAGAGCTAGAGTAGCTGTAACAGCCCCTCGTCTCACTAGGAACCACCGAGTGGCTCGCTTAAGGTTTGCCAGAGAACATGTAAATTGGAACATTAATGACTGGGCCAACATACTCTTCACAGATGAGTCAAGATTTGGTCTTTACACCTCAGATAGGCGTATCTCAGTGTACAGACGAGACGGTGAGCGCTATTCGCAGTGTAATATCAGACCTAGACCTAATTTCGCTGGTGGCTCTATTATGGTTTAGGGAGGCATCTGTTTAACAGGTCGTGCAGAGTTAGTACCAGTAGACAGAGATACACTGACTGCCCACAGGTATATAACGGACATTTTAGAAGAACACGTAGTACCATATGCGCCAATTATAGGAAACGAATTCATGTTAATGCACGATAATGCACGACCGCATGTTGCAATAATCGTCCATGATCCCTATCGAGCACGTGTGGGACCTCCTTCACAGACGGATGCGAACCCAAAATGTTGCCTCAGCGGACCTGCATGGACTAGAAAATGCTCTCCGTGACGAGTGGGAGAATTTGGATCAGGCTTATATACGGAGGTTAATCGAATCTCTGCCAAACCGTATGCGAGCGGTCATAAGAGCCAGAGGTGGCAATACTCAGTATTAAAAGCTACTGTTATGACATTTTTCTTTCCAAAATTATAATTTCTTGTTTTAATAAAAATCTCAAGTATGAGTTCTTGTTTTTATTTGGCCTGTATTTTATTTAAACAATCATAGAAATTATATCTTAGAGCGCATTAAAGTATATTTACAACTTTATGCTACAAACAAAGATTATGCGATACTTTTATGATTCAAAACTAAATTATGCGATACTTTTTTGGCGGAGTGTATTAGATTAACTCAAATAATAATTTAACCAAGGCAGCAACAGATTCAAAAATTTTATCTAGATATCGAAACTGTTTTAAATGATTTTTGTTGTTAGATTATCTAGCGAAATTTATGAAGCAGATGTCCGATAGTTATTAGGATAGGGTGTCCCATTTAAAAAATAGACTTGTTAGCATTTTCGCTCGAATTTAGACTATCACACTTCTACATCGTAGTCTAAGTCAAAGAATTACAAACGAGAATTTTAAATTGATATCTCCTTGGTATCTTTGCTCAGTAAAGGTTGCTAGGATTTTCTCGACCTTTTGCCGCGATTGTACATTGTATATTACAATATTAATTCACCAACAAAGAGCTAATTTGGTGGAGATATATCCTTTCTTTTTAACAAAAAAAAAATAATGCCAAGATAGCTTCTGATTGGTATTGACGAAACCATTTATGGCAAAACCAATGTCAGGAGCGTGGTTTCGACAATGTTTTTATTCGACCTTGTGTCGCTATTTGTCTCACAGTTAATACCGCGACATTCGAAACGACGAATTATACATTTCTTGGCGTTTAAAAACCAAACAAATAAATCGAGCACTATTCGCCAAATTTTTTAGTTATTGTTTTTATGAATTCCTTTTTATTTTTTCACGCCCTGCTATTACGGTTGTAGGAAGAAGCGTCTGCATGAATATGGCTAGATCAACTAATGAACGCAATTCATATGGGAATAACATTAAAAAAGTAAGTAATATTGATGTAGCAGCTATACCCGACCGAATAGACACTTATTGTAATACTAAATATTCTAGTATTACATACTTTCGTACTGTAGCCATCTTCCTCAACAGTTCCATAAACGTTGAATTCATTCATTGAATTCATTTTAGTCAGATTGAATTGTAACATAAATTACATAGGCTTTGACGAACATTGTACCGTGTAAAATACTTTCGCGCTATGCAGCGAAGTAATCATCTCTTCACAGATATCTGCAAAGACCTTCAAGTAATTAAGGTGTGTGTGTATACAGATTCCCACGAGTATGTCCTTGTAATCGGCATACATACATCAACATCATTTTAAAACAGGGATTCCCAATTTTTTTTTTCTTGCCTCGGAATGTTTTAACGGAAAACCAATCTTCAGCGATCTCCTCATGTTTTACTATAAAATGTGTTATACAGCGTACAAAATAATCGGAATACATCCCTAAATAAATAACAAATACGAAGAACAAAATTACTATTTATAATTACGCAATGCTCGAATTTAGTTAGTGCGATGGCTAGGTTTGATGTATTGATATTTTTTTATTATTATTTGTCTTAAAATTCTTTCTCCTTGGTAAGTTGATCTGCAATTATCGACCCCCACCCTCCTCCTACCCTATCATCGTTCAGTTCTGGGAAAATCCACGGAAAGATTAGTTTATCTGTACTCAAATATCAAATAGTCAAAGATATTGCAGAAGAACTTAATATTTATTCAAATAGGAATGTTTTAAATTTATGTTGTATCAGCGAATAGCAAATACTTGACGATCGATGGAATGATCGAAATGAACTTTGACATTGCTCACCTAGTTATTCCAACCTTAGTTTTCACGGTTTTTGTTTGTGGGATCATATAAAAAATCAAGTTATATATCTGCCGCTGAGGATAAGGAAGACCTGACTATTTACATAATGCATATCACAAAATTTATTTTAAATATTTCAATTTAGCTCTCCTGAAGGTTATTAAAAAAAAACAAGCATTTAAATACATTGTTTATAGCTTTATAATTAGAACGGCTCTAAATTTATTTTTCATGGGTTACTGCTATATAATTTTAATTGATGCAAATATTAACTTGTAGCTATATAATGATATACTTCGATGGTGATTGATACTCTAAATTCTGAACGCCTTACATGTGACAAGATAAATATTGTGTTATTACTATACGTACTATATATAATACCATTATGTTTCTGATATATAATTTTGAAGAGAAAAAAAACAAATTTCATTAAAAGCCGGTATTGAATTCGATTGTTTACAAACAAAAAGAAAGCCATCCAGAACCAAAACAACATTATACTGTCACACATGGCGCTCGCAACATCCGGGTAATTAAATAATTCATATCATTCTCTGTGTGAAGAAAATCAATAAAACATAAAATAGGAACGGCTGAAGGTAAAGTTCCAAAATTAAAATTTTATTATATTTAATCACCGTTAGTACAATTTTTAATGTATTGTGAATCGCCTGGTTAATTTAAAATTTTACTTCTAGAGCTGCTTCTTCAAATCTTTGATGTATTAAACATAGCTAGATGTAACTAAAGAAAATCCTGACAAATTCTGTAGCGCTTGTAGTTCTTGCATGAAGATGTGCGTTAAGCGTGAAACTGGTAGCTGCTTCCGTTTCTTGATAAGGAACTTCTGAAATCCAATTTGAATTTTTCTACATTCCTATGGTTTGTATACGAAATTGTTTTATTAATCAATATACGTATTGTAAGGTTACAACTAGCGCCTAAGAGGTTCTAAGGGATCTAAGTGATCTGTCATCAGTACAACCCAAACATCTCGTCTAGTGACTTCAGTTTGTTTACCTACCGAAAATAGAAATCCCTGTCGTAGTTGATAACTCCATTTTTGAAAGAAAATGCAATTTTCTAGCCTATTACCTTTGGAGCGTGGATGGTAAAAGTTCAGCTTACGATAATACTGATAAAAACGGAAAACTACTTCTTTTGTAATTCATTTTTTCTTTTCCACAATTTCTAAATTAATGAAAACCTTTCTACAACAAGTTTTTGTGCAAGTTTACGCACGTCAAGGTGAAATTTCATCAATTAATCGACCACAGAAATACAACAATCTCCAACGCAATTAAGCAGTGGCGTAAAATGAGATTGTGAATCGCAGCAATTAATCAGAAATAGGTAGGCGATCGTTAAAAAGAAACTACGTAATGGGAACTACGATATAAAATTCAAATTTATAAAACTCGTCCAAAAATTTATTTATCTTTTTAAATCAATTCTAAAATGCCGAAAGTGTGTCTGTGAGGCGCTCCCAAATTTCACGACCCTCAATTTCATCCAAGTAATTTCCGTAGACTCACAGTTTACATTTTTCTCAATCCTTCCCCTCGTACATCACAGTATATTTCGGTTATTTGGTTTTAGTCAAAGAATAATAAACGTACGCAGCGTAGTACAAGTTTAATTCTTGTTTAAGGTTAAAGATGATATTGTTTAAAAGTGTACTAAAGTACTCTAAAGTCCATTTCTTGGTTAATATCTCCTTATGCTTAATTTACATCGTCTAATTACCCAATAAAGGATCTTAACAATGTAGACTTTGTAGTCGTCTATCCTAACTAAATTAACTTTATAAGAAGTTAGTTTCATCAAATTATATAAAACATAAGACATTTAGTAAGTAAAATACATGACTAGTGACCTTTATATGCATTTAGTTAAAAAAAAACTAAATTTGTTAAAAAATATTTAATGCTCTATTAGAGTGCTGAAAATTGGCATTTTGATAAGATAAGAGGAAAATGTCAAATATGACGACAAAAAAACCTCGCATAGCTCGCGTGCTTGTTATTTCATAATCTTTAAAGAAAAAGAATTGTAAAGCACAATCTTACATATAAAAAAATCTAATCAATGGGGTCCTGATGGGTGTTACTGTATGTGAAATGCAGGATATTTATGGGAAAAATGGGACGTACTACCACGATTGAAATGTACAAAATATGAAAATAAGGCAGTAAGTTACATTTTTGATCAATACAAAATAATAAATTATTAGCTTTTTAAATTCCTTCCACTGAATCACTTCGAGATTAATAGTAGCAAACAAGTAATAGCATAGTTCTTTAATGACCATTTCCTTTTGTAACAAAACAGAATACGCAATATTTCTCAGACCCAAGAAAATTACCATTAAGACTATACGGTTAGACCTGATACGACCCCAAATCAACGCATCCAATTAAATACTTAAATATTAAAAAAAAAAGGTTATTGGAAACTGATTCGTAAAAAATCGACAACCCTTATTGGCTCTGTGTTAATAACTTTCATAATTGTTACAGAATGAAGTACGCTTTGATAATTACGTTATCCTTGATCTGCGCTTCCACTATTCATTCGGAGGAGATCACGTTGGAGAATTGTCATTGCAACGAAGGCTACGAGGCACAGAAAAAGGAAGACGGAACAATAGAATGTGTCGGTATTAATGTCTACAATACGGAGCCCTGTAATACTAAAAATCCACCACCGTGCAAATGTTCCGGGGATGTAAGCAGTATTGTGATAGACGAAAAAGGAACCTGGTGCAGTTCTACGCCTAAGCCGGGCAGCCAGTCTAAACTGTGGCCGTGCGAAAACAAAGAAGAATGGATTGCCTACAAGTCGACTGTAGAACAAGACAAGCAATAACGATTGTTACTTGAGAACACGAAATGAATGTACGTCAAATATTGTCTAACTTTCTGTAACCTATGTGATACAATAAATGATATGTGAGGTTCAGTAAATTTTTTAATTATTCGCCTAGTAGACCTTGACATACATCATAAGGTAAATTAATGCTTTAATTCTAGCAGTGTTTAAAAAAAAAAGAAAAGCATTATTCCTCGAATAAAAATTTCAGAATTTATACCAATTTGTCTGAAAATTCTTGCTTTCTCGTGATTAAAGAGATTAAGTCCTTTGCCCAGAGCATTTAAATTACTAAGAAAACTAAAATCACCAACAAGAAGAAAAACTTGGAACCACACATTTCACTTCATAATTTTCACTCCCAAACAAAAAAAAAAAACAGGATTAGAAGAGATTGTCTGTTATTAACGCCGCTGCTCGTTTTGCCATAATCTCTTTTAATTGGACTAATTTAACAGACGTATACATTTATTTGTCTTGCAGAAGTGACCGTTACTATTATGTGAATAGATTCACTGACAACAGTTCCTAATCTTGACATAAATGGACGACAACCATCGTCCTAAAAATAGGAGTTCCTGTGAATATTAGTGTGTCCTAATATCCTGTGATCTTTAGAAACAATCGCACATCTAAGTATTGTTATGCAATTTTTGTAATCTATCACGTTGCTTTCATAAACAATAGCGGTGTACTTTCCAGAATTAATTATAAAAGACGACAAGTCAATTCCAGATCAACAATTTTAATATTCTATGCTCAAAGTACACATATGCAAATAATTCCCGGAAGCGTTAATATGAATCAACGGTGGTTTCTTGTTTGGTATGTTCTGGTTATTCTCTAAATCCATTTTTCTTATTTGCAGTACTTTAACTAATCGTTAGTAATTATTATGACATCTTCCTTGAAAATATTTTAAATAGAATTTAGTGTACATTTGTCAGAGGTGAGGGCAATGTATGCTATGTTTTATTTCTGACTTTACGTTTTCAGGTTTACAGGAAATTTTCTGCTTCCTTTAGTACGCCTAACAGTCACAGCTGAAATTACTGTCTATATTTACTGTTTATATTTGGCTTTCAGATATACAAGGTGGTTCAATCATAATTTGAATTGGCTGCAATTTTGTTATAAATGAAAAAAAAAGTGCTCTGTTTTCATAAAAAGTTTATTTGAAAGTATAAAATTGATGAGCTTTCAGCTTTTGTGGTAAACGCGGGATTTTAAGAAACCCAAAAGGAAAAAGTTTGGTGCTGTTAGATCTGGTGATCTGGACGGCCAATTCAAATCTCCAAAACGGGAGATCACTCGACCTGGAAATTGGTGTCTCAAAATCTCCATAATTGCCCGAGCTGTGTGAGCGGTTGCTCCGAGTTGTTGAAACCAACAATGATCGAGACGCAATGCAGCAATTTGCGGCAAAACATTTACGTTTACGGTAGCGCCATCGAACGAGCACTACGAGGCCGGCCACTTCTTGCGACATCTCTAGTGGACCCAGTTTACACGAGGCGCTCGTACAAACGTTTAATTGTTCGAGCACATGGACCAAGAAATCGACGGCAAAATTCACGCTGGGTTAAAACAACGGACTTAAAATTTGTCAAATAAGAAGTAACAATAATTCGACGTTCTTGAGGTATGTATCGCTCCATGGCTTGTCGACAACTAATTCTCTATATATCTACATCATAAACGTCAAAGCACAGTGATATTCGGTGCCAACCACAAAAATAACCAACCAACCAAAAATAAGCAACCACCTGGTAGTTGTTTGCTTAGAGATTCATTAAGCGAAAGCTTGGGATAGAAACTATTACTTCTATCAAATATGATTTGGGTGTATTCGCTTTCCGCATTAGTCCATTTATTTCCTTCTTTCATGACTTTACTTTATCTCCTACATTAGGTTGACGCCTTTCTTTGCACTTATTTTTTACTTTTATGTTGTTTTTGCTTATTTCAGGATATGGATCTAAAAAAGTTAATTTAGCTTTTGTGTTGAATAATTACTAGAGACAACCCTTCATTCGTAATTGGCGTGATTGACCACTTCGTCTTCGATATTTGGAACTACTGGTTTATAGACCAAATTCGCAGTCTCGTTGTAAATTTTGTTCATGTTCAAACGTGGCACAGCAAGGTTTAAATTTATTAGTTAATTCAAATTAATTAATTTCTAAGATAAAACGAAATTGCAAGCCGATATTTATTTAGGTGACCTCTAGCGTTAATACTATGAATTACTTCTAACAATTCTTTATCGTCTTTTGCTTTGTTTTTTGAGAACGCTCTTAACAAAGTGTCCATCTTCCATAAACGTATAATTGAAATTTTTCTGCAGCGAATACTATGGCAAGGAATTTCTTTTCAGTTTGTGCATAACTTCGAGGTTTGGCCGTTAAAAAATGGTGTTGTTCTCCTGCCATGATACTCTAGTGTCTAGAGTTTCATTGAAATGTGAATTTTCTTGTAGCCGGTGTTCCCTTGTTATTGCGTCTTCCCGAAATAAAAGTCTGGGAAGAGTAAATAAGAATAAAAAGTCTAAATAAAGAAAAAAATGTTGACAGCGCACGAGTATGTCGGACTGCCCTATTCGCTCTAGGAAAGGCCGGGAGGACGCGCATTTGGAATATTCTAATCCGATCCGACCCAGCCCAGCCTATTTTCGCTTCAATTTGAATGCGTTTAAGTGTTAGCTAATGATTATTGCATGCTGTAACTGTTGAAATGATGTTTATATAAAAAAAATGGAATTATGCGTTGTGCAGAGATGCGTTGGGATTATCGAATACCCAAAGTTTAGTGTTATTCGACACTTTTTTATAACACGTAAATATCTTTCTCATCACCATCAGTAGAAGTATAAGTACAAGGTAGGTTCTCGTATAAGCAAAGATATCGCAAGATCATCAGTATACAACATGTTATTCTTAGAATTCATGTGTTCCAAAGAGTTAACAGGGGCGTTAGCCTCTTCTTAAATATAAATACCTTAAGAGATGATGATGAAACTGATGGTACTTAAATATCTAATAAATAAATAATAAATCTAATAAAAACATAACTTTAAGCATACATAAACAAATACATACACGGTTTGTATTGACAATGTGTGACAAATTAAGGTTAAGGTAAAGTACACATGCCTCATTATGCAACTGCGATCTTCTTATTTTAGAAATTTCGGGAAAACTTCTTTCGGGTTTTGTAATACTTCGCTTCTAGCGATTAATGTTCACGAAGTTGAAGATGTTGACGAAGTTGGTAAGGTGGACGACCACCACGATGATCGTAATATTTGAACAGCTGAAGCTTAAGCACAATGTCTATCAAAAACTAACAAATTTAAACAAACCTATCCTAATTAATTAATTAATGTAAAATTTAACAAAATAAAGAAGGAAACAATAATAATACAAGTTAAGAAGTTAAGGAAGAAAATAATAACCAGAATAAAGAACGAAGGTACGAAAAATTTAAGATATAATAATAAATAACAAAAAATAAAATTAATGCTTTTGGAATTTAAATTTGATACTTTGACAATTATTGTTATTATTTTTTAGATCAGTCTGCCGTCACAAGAAACAATTTTAATGCTCTTCCCTAATCAAATTACCAAATTACCAATTACGAATAAATTCTTTGGTGTTGGCTAATGTAAAAATGTTGGGGCTGTTCTACTTAAAATCTGAATGTTTACTTCACTGGTGACAGCACAAATGAAGCGATGAAAACGACAAAAGTTAGCTCATAAAAAAATAAATATTATTTTTTTTCGGAAATCGTTAACGTCTGGCGTTCAACGTTAAGCAATTATTAATCTAAAAAATAATATTACCAGTGGGTAAAGTGTTTCTATCAACATGCCTAAGAGCAGAAAGCTCCTTTAAGAAATGCGAAGATAGGTGCCAGTTATCAAATAAGCAGAAAGAAAAATCCGTTTATCTATCCACTTGTCATTCCGGAATAACGGCCTGCCGCTCTCTTTTACTTTTTTTCTCTTTTACTTTTTTTGTACCACAATGGCCAAGTGTTGAAATTCGAACATGGTATCTTCTTAGTGCACTTGTAAAAACCCATTGTTTGGCGAAACATTTCTGTTAACAAAATGCAGTTGCTAAAGTATTTTTGTTGATTTAAAGCATCCACTTTGCGAAACAACAGAAGAAGATGGAAACATATATCTAGTAACATCAGCTTTACTTCCAATAAAAAACACAGATAAAAATTAAAAATTAAATGTACTGTATTGAAATTGTTAAAATGGCTATTGTTCATTCAAACAAGGAAAAATTTTTATTGATTTATCAAGCGGATTTATCAATCCTCTATGGATACAAATTGAAGATTGATAGATGGTATCCAAGAATTACCAAATTCTTGGATACCCAAAGTACTAGGCCTAGCAAAGGCTAAGTAATTAAGGTAGAATTCCCGATTTTTTTAGGAGACGTCTGTTATCTGAATTATCAAGTGGTATATTTTCAGAACTGTTGTAAGTAACCGAGTATATATATTAGTGAAATCATGGAAAAAGAGCAATACAAATCTTTTGATAGAGAAACTTGTGAACAAATCAAAGAGAAGCTGGATGCAGTTTGCAAAAACCAAGGAGCTTCGATCAGTACCATAAGATACAATCGCCCTGAACAAGCAGACACTAGATCGTCCTGCATATCATCGAGTAAAAATTAAGGAGATTGTTAATATGGTAAACATCTCAACGTAACTTGCGCGAAACTTCTTTTCAGGAAAAATTAAGTACGAAAGAGCTCTAGCTTGCGTAGTAACTTCAAAACAATATTCTAACAAACTTAATAGCAACATGAGTTTCTGACGCATTATATGGCCCCGCATACATCACTACACATCAGAAACCGTCGATAAATTGAGTTTCTCTAGACAAACGTGCGCCTAAGAAGGCGAAGACGATTCCATGGGCTGGAAAAATTTCGGCGACGATTTTTTGTGATTCACAAGGCATAATTTTAAATGATTATTTGCAGGAGGGAGGATACGTTTCGCTTGAAATACATTAAATTCAGAAGTAGTTGTAACGAATGTAATGTACTTGCTTGACGATAAAATATGATATGAGAGTCATATAATTCTGTATTAATTATTATCATCAATAAGAGTATTTTATTCCTTGTTGTTATACTTCTTATATGTGTTGTTATATTTCAATCTTGTTCGTCGGATATTTTACTATGATTCCGTTAATTATTGTTACTTATTTAAACATTAATAAGATTTGCAATTATAAGAGAAGTACTGATACTATTTTCTCTAACCTTTGACATTGGGATTTGGACACTTTTAAATATTTATATTTAGGTATTCAATAGCAGATTAGATATTTATACTAAACTACAATCTCATCAATTAACAGAAATTTGTTTATTTAACGTTTAACTCATTATACTTATTTACAATAACGAATACATGTATATTGACTAACGTCGTGTTAACTATTTCACACTGTTACTATTCGGAATGCAATAAATGTCATCTTTGCATGCTATTTCGTATCTATTCCACTCATCCGCATTTTCGCACGGCCATTTATTTTCTATACCACCGTAACACCATGTTCCTCTATTATCCGTCATAATACCAATGACGGTACCCTGCTGGCATTGACAATTCGGCGCTTCTGGTATATTGCAAGGTGTAGTTGCCAGACTTAGCAGACTATGGCACTTAACTACTCCGCCCTGGTCGCTAGGCATGTAATTGGTCCAGCATTTACAGCTTTCTAGACTATCTGCAGATGTTTCTTGCAAAAACAGTATTAACAGGTAGCCGAACACAAAAACAGCCTTCATGCTAAAACAAGTTATAAGTATTTTAAGCAGTTTTTTTGAAATGGATTATTTAATTTACCTATTCACTGCAAGTACACGATCAGCGGTCTTTATACTTCTGCGTTCTTAACTATATTATTTATCAAAATCAAATTAGCCTATATAATCTTAACCTCACCATTATACTTGACCTATGTAGATATCTACATAAACAAAAATCGTCTTTGAATGTAAATTTGGCAATGTATAGGTTGCCTTGTTTGCTTCTTAATCACATATTTCGGCATTACTTTATTTACGGGTAATGGCGAATGTATTAAGAAATTGTAATAAACAATAGATGAAATAATCTTTACTTCATATACGCGTATAGCGGCAATAAATACGATATATATGAAGAAAGAGCTACTTGCAGCTATAAGAGTGGCGTGAACTTTTAAAGTTTATAGCTTTAAAATCTTCTCTTTTTCCTTTCGAGGTGATATTCTTTTTGTATCTTCTTATTCATTTCTTCTGAACGATTTTAGCTATTTTACGTGTTTGTTGTACTTTCGATGTTCTGTCTTCTTCTTTATGTCGTTAGCACAGGAATGCTAATACAATAACTGTGATATTTTTAAGGTGTGTTCCACGTCAATAGTGTCTCGTGTGACCTTTGAGTGTTTTTTTACAGTATTTTTAATGGATAGGGGTAAATAAGTGAGAATAACTTGTGATTTTGCTTATTTCATTAATTTATATTAATGACGTTTTCTTTTTAATTGTCTTACTGATTTCCCAAAAAGTACGTTATTTATATTTTGTGTGATTGTTGAGTTTGTTAAATAACTTGGAGCCCATGAAAGCAACTGACTTTGAAATAAGCTTGTTTGGTAGTATGGGGGTAGTGGTGTTTATTTTCTGTACGGCGAGTACCATATGACTAAAGTTCGCCACTTTCCGCGCGCTTCTCGATATTAGCAGAGACTAGATAAACTCGTGCCGTCTGATTAGAAAGGGTTCGCGTTGCCTATTGGTTCACACCGAGAGTAGACAAAACACGAGACTATCTAGTCTCTGCGAATTTGGTGAAGCGCACGGAAAGTGACGAACTTTACGTATGACAAGTTAGCTTCAGTGTCAGGATATTCTTAAAGGAGATCTCGAGAAATATCCATGTGAAATTCGTGGTGGTTGCCAAATATATCGAAAGGTGATATGACTTAAGCAATTTAATTTTTGTTTGATTGATGCTTAAAGTAAGAAGATATAAAAGTCTCAGAAGTCGTCAACTAGGAATCCTTATGATTATGATAGTGTTATCATTATCCTTTAGCGGTTGTTGTTTCTCTTGTGTCACTTGCATTTCTGGAGTTAACATTGCCCTGAAAGTTACCATTGTGATGGATAAAGAGTCCAAACAATGTGCCCGACCAGTAGCGTCGATGCGAGAGCAGAGTGGGGTAAACTCCGCTCTCGCATAAGTAGTAAGAATAAACGATGCATTTAGTTGCCGTTCTAACGTGTTAAAGTATACGTCGAAAATGTTGCGAGGTCGTAAAAATAATGCGTCAAATCGGTTGTCTGCTACCGTAGTAAATAAATTTATACATCGGTTTCCCGATTTAATATATGACGGTAAGGCAGTGAAATGTTTAGTTTGTGAAACAACTTTATTATCTTGGAAAGCGAGTCAGTGTCAAAGACATATAAATAGTGACAAACATAAATTGAAAAAGATTAGACGCAAATCATATAATGAATTTGTGGTTGATTTAACAATGATGCTAATTGCGACCAATATAGCAATACATAAAGTCCAACACCCAATGTTTCGCCAGTTTTGGAATAAATACAATCCTACGTGGAAATTACCATCTAAAAATACGCTACACAATTACGTACCATCAGTGCGTGAAAGAATTGTAAATTTTACGAAAAAAACGGTGAAAAATAAATACCTTTGGTTGACAATGGACGAAACTACAGATATTAAAAAACAGTCCATCCTATCCATTGTCGTAAGGACGCTGACCCCACAAGGATTTTCTGACCCTTATTTACTAGCCTGTAAACGAATGCAAGATTGTACTGCCACGGCGATACGTAGTGTATTAATAGAAACACTACACAAATTTGAAATTTTACCGGAGCAACTGTTAATGTTAGTTACCGATGCTGCCGCGTTTATGTGTTCCACAGCAAAATTACTCAAAACGATTCAACCAAACCTGCTGCACGTCACATGTTTGCTTCACGCTTTGCACCTTGTAACAAACATTATACGTACAAGTTATCCTGATGTGGATGAATTAATAGGACAAACGAAAGCGGTTTTTCTTAAATCTCCGAAACGTATTTGCCTATTTCATTCGCAGTGTCCTGACATACCCGAGCCGCCGCAACCAATTCTTATACGATGGGGTACGTGGTTAGAAGCAGCATTCTATTATTATAAACATTTTGAAAAAATTAAATCAGTAGTTTTACAACTAGACGGCAAAGAAGCGGCTGCAATAAGGCTCAGTCAGGTTCAAGTTAAAAATCCTCAAGTTGCAGCAAATTTAAAAATTATTTACGACAGTTACGTTCCAATAGTGGATGCAATAAAAAAGTTACAGAACAGTGCGCTGTCCTTATCGGACTCATTAGCAATTATTGACCACGTAGAATTAGCGCTGCATATCCTTGATGATGAAAAAAGTGTTTGTGTTCGTGAAAAATTTAATAGTGTATTAGATAAAAATGTAGATTTTACAAAATTACGGCAACTTTTTACCAATACTGAAGATACGTTGTACAGATACAAAGAGCACTTTAACTATGCAAATATAACATCTCTCAACGTCGAACAATCCTTTTCAGCATATAAGCATTTATTTACGTCGCTACGTACGAACCTTTCCGAGACTAATACAGAAACATATATGATGGTGCAATTACTTCATCGCGCACATCCGGATATTTCTGCAACACTGTAAACACGTTAGGTAAGTTATTTATGTTTTTTCTTAACGTTTTGTAAAGTGATTCAATATATTTATTTTTAAATAAGCGCACTGTTATTCTGGTAAACTCTCCACGCAACGCCAATGCTCGGGCACATCGTTTGGACTCTTTAGTGATGGATTACACTGGCCAACAAATTTCAACTTATGGTTTTGCCATAAAATAACTTATACTAATTTCAATAGAAAACATATAAACATTTATTTTAATAGAAGGTAGAAGGTCAAGTTAACTCGATTTTTTCTTATATTTTAATGAAAAGGTTTTTTAGATTAGATCATAATTTAATGTATATTTCGAATTATTATACTTAGAAATATGAAGTAATACTGCTCCGTCTCTTATAAACAATATCCACAGCATATCTTTTTAACATCCAACAGTAATCTGCTAACATAACAGGATTCCATTTCCGTTGATACCGTTTTTCCATTCCCATGATGTCTTGGTGGAAGCGCTCACCGTGTTCATCGCTAACGTCGCCCATATTTTCCGGACAAAAATCCAAGTGAGAATGTAGAATGTGCACTTTCAGGGACATATTATAGCCAGCAGCGTAAAATGCTTGTAACACATCCATTACTAAAGTTTTATAGCTGTCAGCTTTTTTGTTTCCTAAGAAATTCGTGAAAACCTGTACTATGGAGAGCGAAACTGTTTTTTCCTTCGCTGTTAATTTGGTTTCAAAGATTTCATCATTTACTATTTCTCGCATCAGAGGTCTAACAAAAATGCCTTCTTTCAGTTTCCCTCGTGTTAATTTTGGAAACTTTTCACGAATGTATTTAAAATCTTCACCTTCGAGATTCAGTGCCTTTAAAGATGTTTTTCATAAGCCCAACTTTCACGCGAAAAGGTGACATTGTGATCTTTTCTTTTTCTACTAGAGGCTGATGTTGTACATTGTCTTTCCCTGGTATAAACTGTTGTCGTAGTGGTCACTCTTGCTTATGCTAATGTTTTTCTATGAATAATCTCCAAGAACTGGGATCACGATGTATTCCAAAAGCTTCAGAAAGTTTATAAACATTATTGCAGTAGACTAGATCTTACTTTATATATGCTGTTCAATTTCATCGGTTACTAACGTAGGGAAAAAACCTTGTTAGTCAGTATTATTTGTCATCCACGATTTGTTTGTGTAATTCGCCGTTGTTACAGTAACACTGTATGAAGCAACTAAGTTCGAACGTGCATAATATGTTGCCTATCGCAGTCAAAGTACGATGAAATTGTAGATCGGAAGATTTCATATGAATGGCTGTATTACTATAGGTGTCTCTTTAAGCTCGCCACAATGATTCCTTTTTAGATAAAAGAAGTTTATTAGATTTCTTATAATATGCATGTGAACCTACTTTATTTCCTTTCTATGGACAATATATTTTTAATTCCGTAACCTGCAATATAATCCCCCTAATCCTGCATTAGTATGAATATAAGGAATATCATCTAAATTTAACATAAGACATAGATATAATAAATGTAAGAAAAAAAAAAACATAATCAATTTATCAGCTTGATAAAAATAAAATAATGATATCAAGGACTGTGGGGTGGTATGGAAAACAGCACCAAGCAAAATAGTATCAGCATCATCATCATCAGTACAACACGTTGTTCCGGGATAGCTTTATTGAGGATCAATGCATCCTCGAAAGAGCTGTCCAGGAAAGAGCTGTAGTGAATAGTGTGCCGATACTTTTGTTATTAATAAAACTGATAATTAATTAATAGTAAAATACGTCACACCGGCGAAACAACTTAAACAACAAGTTAATTTAACAAACTCGTCAACAATGGCTTTGCAAAACATACTGAGCACTACTAACTAGAGAGGACAAAGACGGATGGAATTATTACTTTTTCGCAGAGACTAGACATACTCGTGTTTTGTCGACTCTTGGGGGGGACACCAGTAGGCAACACGAATCCATTCTCGTGAGGCGAATAGACACGGGTCTATCTAGCCGCTGCAAAAAAGGAATAATCTCACCTGCCTTTGTCATCTCTACTACTAACACACAGTTAGATGAATTAGTTATGACTAATGCTCGCCACTTTCCATGCGCTTTATAGGCGTTGGTATGGGAGTAGTCGCTCGGATGTGTGATTCGCAATATATGCGCAAATTTATGCTTTGCATGTTAGACTACGTGATGGAGTGTGGACGCCAGACGACCTTGTTACCGATGTAAGTATAGAAGTAAAGTACGTGGTCTTGGCAATATGTTTTTGATCAACACATTGAAGATATATTGCAAACTAAACATTTTATTTTTGAGCCATCGTATATTAAATCCGAGAAGACTTTAATAAACTAATTCACTTCTGATAACCGTCGCTTTCTTTATCCACTTATCGACAATATTTTATTACGTTTAACGTATATGCAGCACGTTCGTCACGTTCACGTGCATTCCAACCGGACGCTAAACATATATTTGATGCATTACTTGTTACTCAATTGTTTTATTAATAATGCAAAGCGTATATCGTCCATGTAAAATGAATGTATCTATTCGTTTTTTTTTTTTCATTTGTTGCCCCGCTTTTTCTGTCTTTCATTGTATTGTTTACTTCCAATAAAAGCTTACCTATTTAGTCATGACAAGTTCATGACTACATTATTTCATAACTTTGCTCACGTAATATATTTGGTAAACAGTGCGCGGTAATAAAAATTAGGGAAAACACGAAATACGTTGCATTTAACTATTTCCTAGAACTAAAAGATTATCTACCAGACACTTGACAAACAAGAGAAGCATTTACATAATTTCAAAGTACGTGATAAACTCCACTTTAACATTTAAAATAACATAAAAAATATATACCTTTATAATGATATGTAAATAAACATTATTTTAGATGGAACGGTAAAATTGTACTTCATTTGGGAAACGGCAATACCAAAAGAACAAAAAAAGCCACATATCCTTGTGGTTCCGAAGTATTTCCAAAACCTACTTAGATTGACTTACAGTTCACCTGCATTTCTCAGTTTCTAGTGTCTTATTTCAATTTACAATTTTGTCCTATTAGATTCACAATATTTAACACTGTGCGTCGTTCGTATGCATTAAGTGACAAATTATGGACAAATCCATGCATACAACAATGACGATTCAGAAGTAGGTGTGCATCGTTAGAAAGAAAATAGAGTAGGTTGCGGATCAGTTTGTAAACGTATTGCCCTTGAATAGCGGGAAACGCTTCGAAGCAGCAACCTATATGAATCGCGCGGCAACACTATTAATATAAAGCTGTTCTAACAGTCGAGTGTAGGCTTTCACAACCGTAATACATAGTAGAAATATCTTTAGTTATACATAGATCTACGAAGCGGAACGGTTTTGTATCAGTAAGCCGGAACGAAAATGGGGTATATAACGAAGAGTAAGAGGTAACAACACTAGCTTTTGGAGATTGTCTGAAGAAGCTGACAGCATGATCAACGAAACGTTAAGTGGAACATCAAATACCCGAAAGACCAAGTTGTTCTATTTGATTCTTTGGATGCGTTTATAAAATTCAACTTAGTAGCAGCGCGCAGAACCATCTTCACAAAGAATTAGAAAATAAAATGATGTTTACATGATTTATGTAGGTACCAAACAAGTTAAATTTCAATTAATATACACTCCGCCAAAAAAGTATCACATAATTTAGTTTTGAATCATAAAAGTATCGCATAATCTTTGTTTGTAGCATAAAGTTGTAAATATACTTTAATGCGCTCTAAGATATAATTTCTATGATTGTTTAAATAAAATACAGGCCAAATAAAAACAACAACTCATACTTGAGATTTTTATTAAAACAAGAAATTATAATTTTGGAAAGAATAATGTCATAACGGTAGCTTTTAATACTGAGTATTGCCACCTCTGGCTCTTATGACCGCTCGCATACGGTTTGGCAGAGATTCGATTAACCTCCGTATATAAGCCTGATCCAAATTCTCCCACTCGTCACGGAGAGCATTTTCTAGTCCATGCAGGTCCGCTGGCGCAACATTTTGGGTTCGTATCCGTGCGTGAAGGAGATCCCACACGTGCTCGATAGGGTTCGTGTTCGGACTTACCGCAGGCCAATCTAAAACTGGAATACCAACATCGTTAAGGTATTCCTGGACGATTATTGCAACATGCGGTCGTGCATTATCGTGCATTAACATGAATTCGTTTCCTATAATTGGCGCATATGGTACTACATGTTCTTCTAAAATGTCCGTTATATACCTGTGGGCAGTCAGTGTACCTCTGTCTACTGGTACTAACTCTGTACGACCTGTTAAACAGATGCCTCCCCAAACCATAATAGAATCACCAGCGAAATTAGGTCTAGGTCTGATATTATACTGCGAATAGCGCTCACCGTCTCGTCTGTACACTGAGATACGCCTATCTGAGGTGTAAAGACCAAATCTCGACTCATCTGTGAAAAGTATATTGGCCTAGTCATTAATGTTCCAATTTACATGTTCTCTGGCAAACCTTAAGCGAACCCCTCGGTGGTTCCTAGTGAGACGAGGGGCTGTTACAGCTACTCTAGCTCTTAATCCACTCTGTCGTAACCTATTCCGAATAGTTTGAGTACTCACACGAGTATTTCTGACTCTAGCCAAGTCGTTCTGCAATCGTCTCGCAGTTACATGTCTTCGGCGTAATGCTTGTAGAAGTAAATAGCGGTCATCTTGGCGAGTAGAACATCTTGGACGACCTGGTACAGGTCTTCTACTGTAATTGCCTGTTTCCCTATATCTGGCTACGGCTCTAGAAACACTTGACTGATTGATGTTCATCAAATTAACAACGTATGCTTGAGATCGTCCATCTTCGATTAAAGCAACTATAGCAGCCACTAGTTCTGAAGTTAAATTGCTCATTTTAGTTTTAAAAGCATTGGTACAGAACTCTGACTTCGCACTTTAAAATTTGTCCGTATAGAAAGACTTTCAATAAACAACTGAACAAACCTTACACATATGCACTTTTCTAAATGTGTTCTTTTAGAAAAAAAAAAGTAAAAAAGCTATGTTCCATGATTTTGTTAGTGTTTTTATAGTTCACATTCACGAGGCAAACTTTTTGTGAACGTATAAAAATATCTTGGTTTATAAATGCCCTTTTTTAGTTTATGCGATACTTTTTTGGCGGAGTGTATTTATCTCATATATTTAACACAATGCATTGAAAATACCAGAACTTCGCTAAACTTCTTCGGGAAAATTTGTTGGCTTATTTACAAACATATTTTTGTATATTGAACCTCCCTGTAAGAACGTTTACAACGAAGCAATTTTTGTACGTAATAAAACATAAGAAGGGAGGAAAATCTTCTTAATTCTTAATATAAGTTAATTCTAATAATACCCACTCAATTTGAGACGATATAAATATTCTAACTAATTCTAAATAATGAAATAACGTGCGAACAAGTAAGAGTAAGGTATTCATCACTGAAGACAACAATATTTCTAAAAGAGTCAATTAAAGACGCACGTATTATCCCCTCTCTGCGTGGGAACGACTAAACGTAAGTGCCAGCCAGGTGCAAATCGTCGCCATGACAATACAAATATTAATTTCTTTCTTGTAATTTAAAAACTAATGAAATAGCGAAGCTAGAACCGTATCACTTAACCGATATCTATCTTTAGAGGCACAAATAGTAATGCTATCATTCGTATGAAATCTTAAGTTGTTGTTCGGCCTACAATTACACGATAGGCAACATTATTTGCATTTAGTTTTTAACATAATGTACGTATGTATATATATTACGTACCGTATGCTAATTATCCCATATTTGGTATTGCTGTAAGATAGTTTTCGCACGTTTGCTGCTAATTCGCAAAATATTGTATGAAATACGATCGAGGTCTAGCGTGTCCAGTGGTATTCGGTGCAATGTCGTAGCTATGGTCGATTTTCTAGCCATTGTCTGTTCCGTATCGAATTACGGTGCCAAGGAAAGAGAACACCTTCAGAAGAACTTCGGATAAAAATTGGTAGCAATATTCATTATACGCACATATACGTTATTTAGAGAATTGTGTATAAGGTATAACATGCTTTACTGAATTAGCTAAGTTTAATATGTCGAGCGGGAATGTCAGTGTTACTCTAGGTGGTCTTATGACGGATAAATACGTTTCTGCGAAGTTATGATAAAGTCGAATACGTTCCAGAAAGTGCTTTTATTATTCTTGAGATTACGTAGAAGTATATTCATAAGTGGTTATATCTTGAGGTTAGTGAAACACTTAGTAAATGACAGCAAAAGTAATTTATTCAAAGACATTTTTTGATTTAATGCCGCATACTATAGTCTCCACCTTTAATAAAAAAAGACCTCCCTCTGTTCAAGGGACACACATATGAAAGTGTTAATAATAGGTGTGCATCCACAGCGGAAATTCTACAAAATTAAAAACGATTTCCTCCGAAATGCTTTTCGGCTTTTTCAAAACGGTTGCATTAAAGGAAAACATACATACGTTTTTAACAAAGACTTTGAGTTTTTAATTTTTTTTTATGATACATTTTACAGTCACGAATCTGCAAACAAACTGAATAAAGAGGTAGTAGGAGACACCAGATACGCAACGATATCAAGACAAAAAGACAGACAAAAAGAACTATCTAAAGGTGTATCCGAGAATGCGACGTCGATGGTGCCAAAACACCGCTTCATAGTACTTAGGATTAAACAATTTAAAAAAATACATAATAAAATAAAAAAATTCGTTAAGAATTTAGTTAGTCAGCTTTGTTACTGTTTGGAACGCAGTAGAGCTCATCTTTACATTCCTTTTCATATTCATTCCATTCTTCGACATTCTCACAAGGCCACTTCTCACCAGATGCCGAACACCACATCCCTTTGTTATCGGTCAGGATGCTAGTTACGGGAGCCTTCTTACAATTGCATTTTGGAACTTCTGGTATATCGCAAGGCACGACCAGAAGAGTTAACTGGCTGTGGCATTGTACTACGCCGTTCGTTTCGCGAGGTTCGTATCTGGTCCAACATTTACACTCACCGATATTATCCGCCGATGCAATTTGACATGAGCAAGCTGTTAAAAGGAGTACAATTGAGAAAATGGCGTTCATTCTGTAACACAATAAATCACGCTCTATTTTAAAACAAGAGAAATACGTATAGTTTCGTTTTTACCTCATAAACTTCTGCTCTGCGCAAAGAAGAACTCTCGAAACGATCTGCGAGGTACTGCTCTCTAGAAATAAATTTACTCTACTTATATACGTATTTACGATGCCTATTGGTGTGTTTGGCCTTCAAAATGTAAATAACATGCAGATAACAAATGATAAATAAATGAAGAAAGTTGTAGAAGTAGTCGTAGACAAGGTATTTGATAAATAATATAAAAATATGGATATATCTGTTTGTCTTATTTGAGGTAAAACTAAGAATCGTAGAATCAAAGTTCGACAAAGAGTTATAATGGTCACTAATTTCATTACAAAAACTGCTGTACTTCAGAAAAAAGGCATTCCAGAAAATACCTTCTAAAGTTAGATTATTCCATCTTATTGGATTAGTCTTCTTACTTCTTATTTTAGCAAACCAGATGATCAAAGCGACGTTACTTTGGTATTTCTTCAGCATCTCTACTTATAAGATACCTATGTTTCAAGCTGTCGCATATAAACTCTATTCAATCGTTCGAAGTAAAAACAAAGAACGAAGAAGTAGTTTGCAACTCACTTTGCAGAATTCTGTTGTAGTCGTACTTCTGCCATTGGTGAAGGTCAAACAAAAGCGGTTTTTGTTTTAAAAAATATCGATGCTGTACGCAAGCTGATTAAACGGAGAGGGGGTAAGTATGTATGGGGTAAGTAACATGTTGAAAAGGTCTGCTTCTAGTGGACTCTACATAATTTGCACAAAAAAAGGTTTGTATCATTCGATGTTGATTCCTTTGTGTGGAGCCGAATCCAATAAAAATTGTTCATTTGCGAAACACTCCCAAGAGAATGAAGAGAATGCTTGTTTTTTGGTTGCGTAAGCATTACTTGAGGTGCCAAGAACAGTTGATATTGAGTGGTATACAACAATTTGTTTGCCAGTACCTAATCATCGATGCAATTAGTAAAACCATGACCATGCCAGCTTTCACATAGCATCCCAAACAATTGATTATTCGAAGGAGAAAGCATCAAATTAATGTCTCGTTGTCGTGTAACAATTTCCTTCTATTTCTGAAACTCAAACGTGCAATGCTATTTTTGCTACCTCAAAAAAACTATTGAAACCTTTAAAACCCATGTTTTGAAAATAATACCTTCAGAACGAAAAGTGTATAGATGATAAAGCAAATAAAATAAGGAGAAAAGAAGAAAACAATAATATTTAGTATTAAAATAAATTAATAGCGACCGGTTTCGTGTACATAACACACGTTAAAGGCATAGTAGAAGCAAAGCAAAAGAAGAGAAGCCAATTATGTGACTTAAAAAAGCCAACTGACGCAGGTACGTAATAGCAAATTGTCTTTTTATCTACTAAAAGTTGAAAGAGCAAGAAGATTTTCTATGATTCATAAAATTAAATAGCTTAAACAAATTATATGTTTAAATTCAACAATTACAAATACAAAATGGTCAAAGGATTAGAAATAGGCAGACAAGAGGTAATAGTTTGTGTATAACATTTGTGAAGAAGAAAACGACATAAAACAATTAAAAATTTAAGAAACAACGAACTACAGTTACACGAATACATTTAAAATTGACAAATTTCGTTCTACAAATATTTTTTGTTTAAGAATTTTTAAGCTCTCTATGTAATCCTTTATCACAAAAGTATAATTATTATTATATTGAGTTTAATAATTGTATATTCCTTACAAAAATAAATAATTAATTAATTAAATATAGAAAACACTGCAGAATAATATTTATTGGTCAAATGCACATCATACTTGATTTCAACTTTATGTATATGAAGTTTCAGAATGTTACTCTTATTATGTAATTATTAACTATTATTAAAAAAATAATTATTCGCTATTACTTTCCCTTTTACTTTAACTACGTTTGCCCACCAATATAATAAATGGTTCGATTATATCATTCGATTAATCCATCTCATAACTCACACATTTTTCTTTCTTCTTTAATCGCATGTTCTACGCATTTCTTCCAATTGTCCGTAGTTAAGCTCTGGCTTGCCTGTAGCAAAAGCATCCTTACGTGTGGTAATTTGAATGAGGTATTCTTAGTTGTCACTTCACTTTCTATTTGAGTCTACACTAATTCAATTGCGTTCACAGTTCACAGCGACAATGAATTAGTTGCACCTTACGATCATCTCATCTGACACATGTGTATTACATACATTAGTCTTTATTAAGATGAATTAAATGAAGAAGTTCAGATCGAACCATCTCTTAAACGTATCGAGTTTTCTAAATGTTATTGTTTTTTAAATATATTTGTATATTTGAGTTCCAGAAGTAGGTTCTACTTCCTCAAATATCCATGAAAAACGCTATGAAAATGGATGAACATCTCAACCGATTAGTTCCTAGAGAAACTTGTTTGAATGAAAATTTAAGGAGAAAAATGAAATACAAACGCATTCAGAAGAATACACGATCTAAATGTTAACCAGCTGTTGAAACAATTGAAAATGACTAATAGCAAGACACTTAAATTTAAAAGCACTCCTGGGAAATAGAAAATAGAGATTAGAAGAGGAGATCTTGAAAGTAAGGACTCAATCTAAACTTAAATATTCAGCATCATTTTCATCTTTAATAATGAAAATGAACGAAAAAATTAAGTAAATATAATAAAAGCAAACGTTGATGTAACAATTCATTTTATATCACTTTCTCATATATACTATACAATAATCGGATCTATTCATATAAAAGATACATTTATTGCTGTCCACATTGCTTCAAAAGAATAAGTATTTCATCGTTAGACAAATTGCGTTAATTATTAAATTATATTGTAAACAGCCAGCCACCTTACTTCTACCATCTAGGTAGTACTGCATCCAATAGCTGAAAGTCTCTAAATTTCCGAAAAAAAAATTAAAATTAAATTATTTCATCTTTAAGACTAATGATTTTAATAGTGCTAAAAACAACAACAATAAAAGAGGAAACTCGTTTTTGATTTCTTTTGATTGGGGTAGACTGGGGTGGATTCTCTTCTGTATACCTAACACGAAGGCTAGGTACCAGATTTTATCATTCAGATTCTGCGTTGGCAAGCCAGTCAATCAGAGCTTCTCCCTTATAATTGCTAATGAACACTCTAATATTTTTATAATTCCAAACGAAAAACTCACCCTGTATGAAACGACAGAGAACGGAGATTAAGATAAAGGAGAGAATTATGATGCGTAATAAATAAATAATAAAATAAAAAATAGAAAATAGAAAATCAGAATAATTGTTTTTTGAATTATACCTTCGCACAGAAATGTCCATGTCTGCTTTCTTATTTACATTTTGTAGAGATTCTACTGCATTTGTCAAGAAAAAGGCGGTGAAATGATTTAATGGAGGCATTTTTCGAAATTGCAATGCGGTTACATAGACGCTAAACCAAGTCGGTTTATCCATTCAGTAAAATATGCATTTTCACGTTATGGTAGAGAGACCTCTATAATTAATCTTACAAGGGGCGCGCATCGCAATAACTATTTCTGTTTTCAACATTTCTTCGACGATTTTCATTATCATGTGTATGGATGCCGTTAGCATAAGGCTTTGATAACACTGACCAACAACGTTTCTACTCTAAGTTAGTAACTGATGAAAACGAACAACATATATGTATATATATATATATATATAAAGTAAACATGATTCGAAAAGCGGCAACATTGGTTTAACTCGGGTTACAGAGAAAATGCAGGTCGTGATTTTTATAGTATGGGCGGTAATCTGGTCTACTATAATAATGTTTATAAACTTTCTGAAGCTTTTAGAATACATCATGATCCCAGTTCTTGGAAATTATTCAGAGACTCATCAAAGAGAAGCCTAAAAGCAGTTCTGTTACATAATGAAAACCGTTATCCTTCTACTCCGATAGGTCTTAAGAAGGTCGAAGAAACGAAAATCTGAAAATTTTATTAGAAAAGATTTTTGAGGAATTGCAATTATTTTGAGTGTATAATCTGATTACACCAAATACTATTGCTTTTTATGTCTTTGGGAAAGACATTACCATAAGCAAGAGTGGCCACTACGACAACAGTTTATAACAGAAAAAGACAATGTACAACATCAGCCTCTAGTAGACAAAGAAAAGACCATAATATCACCTCTCCACGTGAAACTTGGGCTCATGAAAAACTTTGTAATGGCACCGGATCTCGGCGAAGGTTTCAAAAACCTTCGCGAAAAGTTTCCAAAATTAACACAAGGGAAACTGAAAGAAGGTATTTTTGTTGCACCTCAGATACGAGGAATAGAAAATTATGAAATCTTTGAAACCAAATTAACAGAGAAGGAGAAAACAGCTTGGCTCTCCACGGTACAAGTTTTCACGAATTTCTTGGGAAGCAAAAAAGCTGACAACTATAAAACTTTAGTAATGGATATGTTACAAGCATTTCACGCTGCTGGCTGTGATATGTTCCTTAAAATGCACATTCTCTACATTCTCTCTTGGATTTTTGTCCGGAAAATATGGGCGACGTTAGTGATGAACATGGTGAGCGCTTCCACCAAGACATCATGGGAATGGAAAAACGGTATCAGGAGAGATGGAATCATGTTATGTTAGCAGATTACTGTTGGATGTTAAGAAGAGATGCTGTAGATATTGTTTATAAAAGACGGAGCAGTATTACTTCGCATTTCTAATTATAATAATTTAAAATATACATTAAATTATGATCTAATCTAAAAAAAAAATTTCATTGAAATATAAAAAAAAATCGAGCTAACTTGATCTTCTACCTTTTATTAAAATAAATGCTTATATATGCTTTCTATTGAAATGAGTGTAAATTATTTTATGGCAAAATGAAAAGTTAAAATTTGTTGGCCAGCGTAATTATTGTGCGTATGTCGGTACCTCTTTGTAGAATATACTCTGCACAGTACTGTGAATGCAACCTCTAACTGTGGGCTTCTATGTTACTTACGTTCCTCAGTCTACTATCAGACTATCATCATTTGTAAAAACGTTAGAAGTTACTAGCGAAGATTGTTGAGAAGTGAGAATTTAAAAATGGAGAAGTTACTAATCGTTTTTAAAATTCGATATTTCTATATACACTCCGCCAAAAAAGTATCGCATAATTTAGTTTTGAATCATAAAAGTATCGCATAATCTTTGTTTGTAGCATAAAGTTGTAAATATACTTTAATGCGCTCTAAGATATAATTTCTATGATTGTTTAAATAAAATACAGGCCAAATAAAAACAAGAACTCATACTTGAGATTTTTATTAAAACAAGAAATTATAATTTTGGAAAGAAAAATGTCATAACAGTAGCTTTTAATACTGAGTATTGCCACCTCTGGCTCTTATGACCGCTCGCATACGGTTTGGCAGAGATTCGATTAACCTCCGTATATAAGCCTGATCCAAATTCTCCCATTCGTCACGGAGAGCATTTTCTAGTCCATGCAGGTCCGCTGGGGCAACATTTTGGGTTCATGTTCGGACTTACTGCAGGCCAATCTAAAACTGGAATACCAACATCGTTGAGGTATTCCTGGACGATTATCGTGCATTAACATGAATTCGTTTCCTATAATTGGCGCATCTGGTACTACATGTTCTTCTAAAATGTCCGTTATATACCTGTGGGCAGTCAGTGTACCTCTGTCTACTGGTACTAACTCTGTACGACTTGTTAAACAGATGCCTCCCCAAACTATAATAGAGCCACCAGCGAAATTAGGTCTAGGTCTGATATTACACTGCGAATAGCGCTCACCGTCTCGTCTATACACTGAGATACGCCTATCTGAGGTGTAAAGACCAAATCTTGACTCATCTGTGAAGAGTATGTTGGCCCAGTCATTAATGTTCCAATTTACATGTTCTCTGGCAAACCTTAAGCGAGCCACTCGGTGGTTCCTAGTGAGACGAGGGGCTGTTACAGCTACTCTAGCTCTTAATCCACTCTGTCGTAACCTATTCCGAATAGTTTGAGTACTCACACGAGTATTTCTGACTCTAGCCAAGTCGTTCTGCAATTGTCTCGCAGTTACATGTCTTCGACGTAATGCTTGTAGTAGTAAATAGCGGTCATCTTGGCGAGTAGAACATCTTGAACGACCTGGTACAGGTCTTCTACTGTAATTGCCTGTTTCCCTATATCTGGCTACGGCTCTAAAAACACTTGACTGATTGATGTTCATCAAATTAGCAACGTATGCTTGAGATCGTCCATCTTCGATTAAAGCAACTATAGCAGCCACTTGTTCTGAAGCTAAATTGCTCATTTTAGTTTTAAAAGCGTTGGTACAGAACTCTGACTTCGCACTTTAAAATATGTCCTTACAGGAAGACTTTCAATAAACAACTGAACAAACCTTACACATATGCATTTTTCTAAATGTGTTCTTTTAGAAAAAAAAGTAAAAAAGCTATGTTCCGTGATTTTGTTAGTGTTTTTATAGTTCACATACACGAGGCAAACTTTTTGTGAACGTATAAAAATATCTTGGCTTATAAATGCCCTTTTTTAGTTTATGCGATACTTTTTTGGCGGAGAGTATTTCGTATATGCGTATATATACGTCCATAGGCGTAAATGGGACCACTTATGCGTACATAATATACGCATAAATACATACATATTTTGCCTTTTTCATTGGTGCTGGTAAGGGTAGCAAAAAATCTCTTCTGGGCCAGTTTAATGATTCATTGTCGCTTTTATAACTATAACCAACTGTTAGGATCGAAAAGCATAAAAAGTTCAACTTTCGAAAACAGTGTTGTTGTATAGTAAACTCCGTTATGTTCAAGTATAGTAGTAGGCGTGCTGTCACTTACTACTACAAGACAAAGTCAAGGGCTAAAACTTAAGTCATATATGAGTTTATTCTATTTTATTCTTATTAACGTAGTATTTTGCAAAAATCCGAAAATCGCTGACATTTCAGGAGTAGCGTTTGTACCTAAACGTAGGTTTCCGCATAAATAGAAAGCGGCGTTGTACAACACTCGGCGGTTTCTATAAATCTGCCAAGTTTCAGTTCGATCGGTGAGTGTCACCTTGAATTTTCCCCTTGTTAAACAAGTTTAGCTACAGTCTACAGACCACACAAAAGCTATAAACATTTACATAAGTAAAAATGTTTAAATTACCTATTGCTATTATGTTATCAATAGCAAGTAACGTGTATGTCTATTAAACAACAGTCGATATACACGTCACCTCGGTAATCGAATTTTTCGAAGTATTCATAAAATTGCAAACAATCATGTGGTTTAACAGACAGTTTAATATCGTCCCACGTACTCAGTATATATTTATATATAAATACCCATGAATACGATATGCATAAATACGTTGAGTATTAAAACAACACCAGTTATTGTATTCGCCAGGAAACATTTTTACATAGGTAAGAGTTATCATACGCCGCCTCTAAAGTAATTTTATTTAGATCCTATTTAAAATGTAAATAATCTTGCTTTTATTCCATTTAAAATAATTATAAACTTTTGTATTACCTATATTTTATTGTTGACGAAACTCATTAGTTAGAAGTTTTAATGAATAGAGCTCCGAAATTTTGGAACAGGTAGTTAGAGCATCGGATCTTTTAACCTAACATATCTTGGCCTACGTTTCATCTCCGGTTGAACAGGAAGCAAATGAAAAATTTCAATTCAAGAGTGGATTATAATTGATTTCAGGGGAAACGTACGCAACATCATACCACAATGTCGGTCAACATCCCGCATACTTCGAAGGCTCTCTAATAGCAAATCTAAATAGAAGCAGATATACAATTTAATCTGGTAAAGCAATTACGCTGCATTTCGTAAGTTTTTGAAGAAAACAGATTGAATTGGAACATATGCCCCTCAATTTATAAAAAGCAACCATCAGTCTGTGACGTACCAACTAATTTTATATCTCCATTGAATCTCACTTCAAATTTCTTTATCACAAGCGTCAGTTGCTTCATTAATTTAATATTGATTCCTTTCTTCTATTCTAGTATGAAAACCATAGTAATTCTATGTGCGGTTATCACCACTGCGATTGCCGAAGAGTTGACTGTGAAAAACTGCAAATGCTGGGAGAATTTTACAGCGGTTAAAACACCGGATGGCGTAAAATGTGCTGGAAATCTATTGAAGATATATATAAAGTGCAATATGCCACGCCCACCACGATGTATCTGCACGAGAGGTAAAGTAACAGGTATAGTTTACACTGACGAAGGTGTCTTCTGCTCGAATATGAAAGAGCAGTGGCCATGTGAAAATGTCGACGAATGGGAAGAGTATAAAGAAAAATGTAGACTAACTCCAGATTGTGACGACTCGAAAAATTAGAAGGAACATGATATTTGGAGACAGTTAATATACAATAAATTTTACAATTGATCTATTTTGCTTTCTCTTGAAGGACAAATTAATAAATAATAATAAATTTTAATTTTTTAACTAATTAAATCGTACCGTGTTGCCATTTGCCGGCGTCATAATAGTGTTTTCCTGTGGATTTGTGAGAAAGAATTTTTGCTTGTCCTAAAACTTTGAAAGAAACTTCCTAGCACTGCGTAAAATGTCGGTTTTTATAAAAACGTAAATTACATTTTTGTTGCTGTGCCAATATCCAGTTAACTCATAATATTCCGCTTTACACCCTGCGACTCTAATGTCGCGTTATACGCAAACAAACCCAAGAAATTGACGTAACTACTCCCTGAAAAGTCTTTACAATAGTTTTATAATAAGCGAGTTTATCTATGCGATCTAATAAGCATTATGATTACTGTCGCAATAGTAACAGGCCATATAATATAAGAAAATATATAAATACAAAATAAAAAGGTTTTCCCGTTGTGACACCTTTCCGGTAACATGATATCCTGCTTCTGAAATCTCTTCTACTAAACACTTTATAGCATATGTGGGCAACAACCGGCCCGCTGTAAGATTTGATCCGTCCCGCGAGACATTTTGGAAAACCCAATTAAAAAAAATTGAAGACGTGGAGTTGTGCGATTTCTACAAAAAGATACCTCGAAGAAGACCATTTTCCGGAGCTTAGAAAATTCGCAAGAATCACACCACGCAAGTTTAATTAATCATATGATAATATAATAATTAATCCGGGTCGGCAGTTTCGAGGACGCGAATGGTCCTTATCATCAGCCGATAAGTGAATGAGTGTTGTTTACCATACTACGCCACAGTCCTTGCTATCGTTATTTATTCGTGTTATGCACCAATTGTTTTTTCTTGCTGCGTCTAATTTGGGTTAACAGAAAACTTCACCAATGTACTTAGTACTTTAGTGCGGAATTGATCTTCTTGATTTTCTAACTTGATATTCTTTATTTAACCAAGACCAAATTTAATTTCTAGCTAAATCACCTGTGACTCTCCATACGGGCTTCGGTTCTATGCAATACATTTTAAAACTTCCCTTGGCTAATTCACCTGTCATTAAATTTCTCGGTCCCGGCATGTCCCGGCACCCAGATCAACGATACCTTATTACCTTGTGCCTTGTTATTGAGAAACTGTTGTTAATAATAGTAGAGAAAATATTTTTAACGACGATGCTCCAGTACCGAAACACAAGAACATGGTCTTTAGTCCTCTGAAAGTTTATTGTACATTATTATATCGACGGTATGTGGGCAATCTGTTAATAGTTAGTTAATAGTAAATTAGGCTTTGTAATATGTATTTTGGGATCACGTATGGATGCAGCAACTGGCTTCTAATTTGTATGGCCCAAATAGTGTTAATATTTCTAGGTTCATGAAGTAACTTCGGCAAGCTAACACCGGCATCATTTTAACTGCAGCGTTCCATTTGAGGAAAACTTCGTTAAACGATGAACTGGAACTTCATAAAGATATTCCATACAATAATAGCGATTGAAATTCGAAATCATTTTTTTTATGAATTTGTGTTTTATAGCATGCTTTAATTGTCGTAGCTTAAATATGATAATACTCAGTTTAGATACAGTGTACTTCCCATTTCATACTTGCTGAAAAGTAATACCAACCAGCAACTGTTATTTATTTTTTTTTGTAAAATATGAAAAAGCATATATTTCGTTTCTTCCGTGTTTAAAAATAAGCCATTAGCGCAGCATCCCAGATACATTATCTAACATGTTACAAGGCTCAAATTCCGTTGTTCATTGCACGCAAAAAGTATGGTTACAACATCTACAAAACATCTTATACGGTAATCACAAATAAAATTAATAATGACGCTTATAAAAGGCAAGAACAAAGTGAGAACAAACATCTAATTGATTGTCTAGTATTGTAATTTTCTCTTAATATTATCCCTGAAAAGTAGGAACTGATGCACTCCCCAACCTTGTTCTGGAACCTCAAAGAGCTCAATTTAGCGAATAATAGGTGCAATGGCTGCAGGATATTTTAATTAATGTTTAACCAAGTCGTAATGATGGATTTATCAGTTCTAAACCCATGCCGGGACTAAGAAAGTAAATTATATTTATTAACGAAACCGTTCGTTCCGTTGAGCATTTCGTGCACAAGCAACTTAATAGTTCCTGCTGGTGCAGCAGGAAAACAAGAAATGAGCGATAGGTTAAAGAATGTTAACGCTAAGCCCCCCAAATACCAATTCTTGCGCCATCCGTCCATAAATCATTGGATTTATGGACGGATCGCCTAATCTCCACTCAAAGATAATGTTGACTTCGTAATGAATCGGTTACATTATTGCGAAAGACAGAAAGCGAAAACACAAAATTTTTTTGTGAAAAATTATTGAATTCGTTTATTTATGGAAGTTCTTTATGGAACCATATTCTGTGGAATATTTTCCAATTGTTAGGAGAAAGCCTGGCGACCGGTTACTTATTTGCTGATGCAGCTTATCTACGTAAGGGATAAAATTCAAATACACTGGCGATATTAAATATCCATCCTTGGATATAGAAGATGGCCGGTTTCGAATAAAGGAACCAAGAGAAAGACTATCTAATAGCTAAAAACACAGGTCTAATCAAACGTTAAGGCTCCAGTACGGTAATAAGGTCTCCACAATTTATTGGCAATGAAGTTATCTCTTCTACTTTTCTTCAAATAAAGGTGTTGGTAGTAAACCTTAATCATCGGTTATCAATTTTCTATATGAATGCGCCACGATATTTTTCCGTATGCGTAAAAAATCCTTTTCATTGGCTTGCGAAAATCCTCCAGAAATGTGAATAATTCATTTTGACTGATGTTCACTACGTATTAGTAATAAAGTGAATACGTTCGTATTAATGGTAAAAGAGAAATTTAATAACATTCTTGGAAAGTAATTTTAGATCTAACAAGTTTTTCGACGTATTGTTACATAACACTTGTTTCCAATTATCAAGCATTGACACAACATCTCGCGTTGTTGCGCATACATACTTAAAGATCACATATCTGTTTATTTAAGTATGGGCCATATTACAGAAATAGATATGTATATGTATGTATGTAAGCAATGTTACCATGTAAGCAAATACATACGTTTATGTTATCTACATACCTAATTACTGACACAAAATAAACAAAATAGATATTGTTTCATACAATTGCAGTTCGAGTTCTTGTCCTTTTCTATACATTATGGCTGTACTAAAAGAAATTATTTACCTTTTTTTTACCAAAACGTACCTTTAGAAAATCGTAAAAGATGACTACCCACCCCGAGAATAAAGCGTATTAATTTACCAAAACTCATTTTGTTATAAAAGAAAAGCATACATTAACGAAAGTTTAGTCAAAAAAACGAAATATTCGATTATACTAAATGCAAGAATTTTTTGACGTTAATCTGTTAATTTAACAATATACAACAGAGGCTCTAACAAAAAAAGATTATTTAAGATAATGAAAACCGTTATGCTATCACGTTGCATCAATTGGATGAAAATCAATTCTCATGATTGCATAGCTTTAAATTTGAAATTGTAACCGTCCGATTTTGTTTTTACTTTTAGAGATTTAGATAGAGTGTATTCGCAGTGATTTTTCACTGGAGGAAACTGTGCAGTCGTCAAAGAGTAGTTTTGATTGTAATATTGAAGTAATTTAAAATTAAACAAATGTATCTAACAAAAATTTAAAATTTTTGTTATTCTGCGATATACCGATTCAAATAATTGTAAGAAAGCTAAAGAAGTTGATTGAATTGTTGTATTTTCCCAGAAATGCAAGGAAGATATAAGAATTCGATCAACTTATTTGGCTCTTTTACAATTATTTTTTGATCTGCTGATTTCAAAGAACTCCCGCAACATTTTCCGTAGTTTACTTAATTCCTCCAAATTCTGGCTAATGTTAGGGAGTGAAGAGAAAAATACATTCTAATAGAGCAAAAGCGAACTGCTCGTGAAAAAAGCATTATTGTCACAAGGTCTTCAATCCAACAATAGACTTTTGCTTATTTAATGAAAAAGAAGTGATTGTTAACTACTGACAGTAAGTAAATCTTTCTTAAACACTTTCATTTTGTACATAGTTTAGATCGAATTATTTTTTACCTATGCCTATTTTCTAAATCATCTAAATTTTGTGGCTTGCCAATGTGGATTCTTGATATTAAATATCCGTATAAAAAATCAAAGGGCGCAAGATCTAAAGACTTAAAACATCACCGTATTAGTTTTCGAGTAGCGGTCTCTCGAGAAGAACCAGTCGTGTAAAATGAGAAGGTGCACCTCTTGCTGAAACCAAATATTACCATTTGGTAAGTCGACGTCATCTTCATTTGGAAAAATTGCAACAAAAAAGTGCATCCCCAAAAAATGCAGATATCGCTGCCCCGTTTCTACGAAGAAGAATTGACCAATGATTCTGTTGTCAACTACCCCTGCTCGCATATTAATTCTATCATGATGATCAATGAGATCAACATATCCTCAGATCTTTGCGCAGGTTTGACGATTTACTGTAGATAAAATGAAGCTTTGTCCGCGAAGAAAATTTAAGAAATAAAGCGTCGATTACGATTACATTAATCCCGTAATACATTATCTTTATTGAATTCTTGCAGAGAAGTCTTCTAAGAGACTTCACTATCTGTCGCTATATTGATTAAGATAAGGATTCGAATAAAATAACAACTTTAGCATCTTAATTGATTTTCTTAGAACGATCTGCATTTGAAATATATTTGTTTGGATTAGCTGATGTTCCTCCTGGGTATCTTAAAAAAAGCGAGCAAGAAATTTAAATTTTAAGAAGAATTTAAATTGATCATTCTGTATTTTTTATGGATTCCCGCTTAATTTGAAAATACTTTTTTAACTCTTTATCTTTTATTTAAATCTTCTTTAATTCTTTAACTTTTTATCAGGATTTTAGTTAGTTGTAAAATTTATGAATAAGGGATGGGACCTCGAAGATTAGATTTAAAGGAAACAATCATTTGATTTCTTGAGCAACGGCGTTCACTTTTTGTTATTAGTAATATTTATCTTCACTTAAATTGATTATTCCATACTTTTTTAGATTCCTATTTAATTTGTAAATACTTGCTTTTTAACTTTTTAAATTTACGAACAGGGGGATGACACTTCGAACATTTGATTTGAAAGAAACAGTTTTTTTTCAATACATTTAATTTCTTGAGAAGCAGCCTTCACTTCCTGTTATTAGTGATATTTATGCTTTTCAATCCTTGAACGATTTTTATTCGAGAATTCAATTCAAGTCTTAACGTTTTAATCGTGCCAATTGGGTAATAAGTGATCTATCTAATAAAAATAGTCGGGAGTTGTCATCTAAAAAAATTGTCGATGATATCGTTACTTGAAAGCTAATGTGGAGGAAACTGAAAAAATGTGTTTGTTTAAAAATAAATAAAATTGACCTGTGCGCGCATTTTTGAAAACCTAAAAAAAAAATTGCTTTAATTATCTCATTCCATAATTTTGCCGCGCATAGTATGTTTCTAAGAGAAAACAAAGTAAGCGTTAGTTTGCGCAGTAGCAAACAAAAACTATCTCGGCGTACATGAAAATGTTTGTTGTTTGTTGTTTAGGGCTTTTGTTTTTTTTTTCTATAGTAGCACGGTATTTTGACTATGGCAGCTGCAAGCTTCCACCAATTACTCTAACGTCTAACTATAACACATTTAATGAATTTCGAAATTCGGGCGTAACTTTTTAAGCAAAATTTGTATCATACATGACTTTGATGATGTTTGAGTAAACTACTCAGGTACAGCCTGTATAAAATAACCTAAGGCATAGAAAAAATTTTGTAGAGTAAATTTTCGTCACAACTTTATTATTATTCATTAATGTTACCCATGACGAATATACTCGCCGTCATCAGCGTTTAATAGGTTAAAGCCGGAATGGCATTAAAAAAGTGCCTTAAAAAATTCTCTAAAATAAAAAAAAAGGGGTAATTGTTTAGTATCTATAAATCATCCTTAAGAATTAGCTCATACATGATAATCAGCATAAGCAAAATGCTGTGGTTATCTACAGGCACGGCACTTATTTACATTCCCTTTAAGAATAATAAAAACAACTTTTATTTTTATTAATAACAATTTTTCCATTGTTATTGTTGTTATTTCAAAAACTTGTTTTTAAATATAAACAGTACGAAAGCAAGCAGGCAGTTAATAATGAGAAAAAAGTAAACTCTCCGGTACCTTTCGCGTGAGGTAGGCAACTAGATCTAACCGCAATTAAAAGAAGCAGACAATACAAGATGGAAATGAAACATTTCGGGAATGTGTAGTAAAAGAAAAATTAAAAATGGAGTCAGAGAAGGTAATAATGGAAAATAGAAAATTCAGTTGATTTGAGTATTTAATAAGAATGTGAAATGATGATCTGACAACAATTATTTAAAGCAGAACTACTGCTACAACCATTCAAATTCTTCAGCTAGTCTTCAACGCTGCGTAAAACGCTTCCCATTCCGACTTATTCTCGCAATGCTTTCTACTTTGTTCCTTTCCCATTTTCATAGAAACGCAATACGTTCCATGCGCATTGGTCACTACGGCGTTTGCTAGCTCACAAACGCAATTCGGTGGTTCGGGAAGGTTACATTCTCTAGTCATAAGCACCACACTACTAAAGCAACGCATTTTTCCACCTATCATCGCCGCATTATATCCTTTCCAACACGTGCATATTCCATCCGCAAATGCGTATCGTTGTAAGCAGAAAAACATTAGTACCGCGGATATCTTCATCACTTCCTTCATATGTTAGTATTCAGGTTGACACTATAACAAAATACAAAATTTATTTTCTATAGCTTTTGATCTAATAGGTATGTTATTATGTAATGGGAGAAGTTAGGAAGAAGGTGTAAATAAAATAGGAGTTTTCTTCGGTGTAAAAACAACCCCATTTTTTTTCATTCTTGAACATGGTTTACAATTTACAAATATTTGCTTCAGAAAGAAGTGTTTTGAAGTCATCATCAGGACTTCATGAAAAATGCGAAAGCAATATGAAAATTATTCTTCTAGTTTCATTAAACAACTTCACCTATAAGAAGATTCTAATTTACAGTTATTTCTTTTCAACATGCTTGAAATAATATTAGAAATTAAATTAAGAAGTATTCTTAAAATATGTGCTCTATGCTACTGCATTTCCTTGTATTTAAACGAAAAATTTGTCTACATAGCTACATAGCTCGTATTTAATTTACTAAATAAGTACATAGTGAGATATTTATAAAAAATATTAAAGATTTTATAAGATTTAAGAGTTTGGAAAGATCTACAAAGATTGTAGATCTTTCCAAACTTTTAAATCATTGGATTGTTATGATATCATCTGCATTAAAGTTTTCTATTTCCAAAACTAAGTACTTTTGAGTTATATAACACATCTGAGATTAAACCCATTTTTCCACAAAGAAATTACTCGAAACGCTAAGCGGTAAACAGGTCTGAAATTTAATGCGGTCATTTAAAGTGGGAATACTACACCGCCAACCAATTAACAAAAGCTTAGTGTAATAAAACTGGTTATATCTAAAGAGTCCAAACGATGTGCCCGACCAGTAGCGTCGATGCGAGAGCAGAGTGGGGTAAACTCCGCTCTCGCATAAGTAGTAAAAATAAACGATGCATTTAGTTGCCGTTCTAACGTGTTAAAGTATACGTTGAAAATGTTGCGAGGTCGTAAAAATAATGCGTCAAATCGGTTGTCTGCTACCGTAGTAAATAAATTGATACATCGGTTTCCCGATTTAATATATGACGGTAAGGCAGTGAAATGTTTAGTTTGTGAAACAACTTTATTATCTTGGAAAGCGAGTCAGTGTCAAAGACATATAAATAGTGACAAACATAAATTGAAAAAGATTAGACGCAAATCATATAATGAATTTGTGGTTGATTTAACAATGATGCTAATTGCGACCAATATAGCAATACATAAAGTCCAACGCCCAATGTTTCGCCAGTTTTGGAATAAATACAATCCTACGTGGAAATTACCATCTAAAAATACGCTACACAATTACGTACCATCAGTGCGTGAAAGAATTGTAAATTTTACGAAAAAAACGGTGAAAAATAAATACCTTTGGTTGACAATGGACGAAACTACAGATATTAAAAAACAGTCCATCCTATCCATTGTCGTAAGGACGCTGACCCCACAAGGATCTTCTGACCCTTATTTACTAGCCTGTAAACGAATGCAAGATTGTACTGCCACGGCGATACGTAGTGTATTAATAGAAACACTACACAAATTTGAAATTTTACCGGAGCAACTGTTAATGTTAGTTACCGATGCTGCCGCGGTTATGTGTTCCACAGCAAAATTACTCAAAACGATTCAACCAAACCTGCTGCACGTTACATGTTTGCTTCACGCTTTACACCTTGTAACAAACATTATACGTACAAGTTATCCTGATGTGGATGAACTAATAGCTCAAACGAAAGCGGTTTTTCTTAAATCTCCGAAACGTATTCGCCTATTTCATTCGCAGTGTCCTGACATACCCGAGCCGCCGCAACCAATTCTTATACGATGGGGTACGTGGTTAGAAGCAGCATTCTATTGTTATAAACATTTTGAAAAAATTAAATCAGTAGTTTTACAACTAGACGGCAAAGAAGCGGCTGCAATAAGGCTCAGTCAGGTTCAATTTAAAAATCCTCAAGTTGCAGCAAATTTAAAAATTATTTACGACAGTTACGTTCCAATAGTGGATGCAATAAAAAAGTTACAGAACAGTGCGCTGTCCTTATCGGACTCATTAGCAATTATTGGCCACGTAGAATTAGCGCTGCATATCCTTGATGATGAAAAAAGTGTTTGTGTTCGTGAAAAATTTAATAGTGTATTAGATAAAAGTGTAGATTTTACAAAATTACGGCAACTTTTTACCAATACTGAAGATACGTTGTACAGATACAGAGAGCACTTTAACTATGCAAATATAACATCCCTCAACGTCGAACAATCCTTTTCAGCATATAAGCATTTATTTACGTCGCTACGTACGAACCTTTCCGAGACTAATACAGAAACATATATGATGGTGCAATTACTTCATCGCGCACATCCGGATATTTCTGCAACAATGTAAACATGTTAGGTAAGTTATTTATGTTTTTTCTTAACGTTTTGTAAAGTGATTCAATATATTTATTTTTAAATAAGCGCACTGTTATTCTGGTAAACTCTCCACGCAACGCCAATGGTCTGGCACATCGTTTGGACTCTTTAGTTATATCTCTTACGTCTAATGCTAGAGCTTCGGGTGCAATTAGTGATTTGATTGATCATATGTTAACGCTATGTATACAGCGCGACACAGGATGCTTGCTCTAATCATATATCAGCAACTAAGCAGATTCAAAATTTGTAAATTTGCACTTATTTTGTTTGAGGGGACTAACCTTTATATAATGCTTCCAGTGGTTTCCTCAGATATAACGTACACATAACTTCCTTAAATAAATTGCCTGATCTTTTTATAATACATTCGGTCCAAATATTACTTATCTTAAAGCTTACTTGATTTTTATGAAGATTTAAGTAAATTCATCGTAGTATTTTATCGCTTCGTGTTATGAGTTAGCAAGCTATAAATATGAGCTATTAACCAGTGTTCTATTTTTGTATAAATATTACGCATCTGATACCCCGTAGAATATTTATTTATTTATCGACCAAATACGTTAAGCTTCAATCATTGATATCTATGCTGTTACAATAATAGAACACTCCGTATATTTTCATTGCAGATGATGGAATTTAGATTATTTATCTTTTCTTTACACTGAAAATTAATACTTGAAGAATTATATTCGAACGTTGGCCACAAACGTTCATCGCCAATTTAACGTACATTTCTAATTTATAATGACGTATGAATAACGTCCTAGTACATCGCACATTTCGCAATACAGCTCCTTTTATAACTTACAAGAATCTGGAAGAATTTTAAGTAGATCGAAGAAACGAGAAAAGCTACCCAGACAGGTCAACACCGTCTAAAGATATAGTTCAATGATTAATTAATAGTTCTCTAGAAGTATCTTATACTTTAGAGTTTAGTCAAAAAATTAGAAAATATAAATTGATAACAATATTATTAAGGTTTGTGTTATATCAACCCGACCGTATATATCTCTTCGAGAAGTAGCAACATTTTCATCAGCAATCAAATTTTCTGAGAAGATTGCGTTTTTGCGATTTTCCCACATCTTGCCAGAAAGTTGCAAACTTTACAAACAGTTAGGCAGCTGGCATTTCAAAAACATTGGCAATTCAACGTGTTTGCATATATTTTTGTAATTATATTTTTATAATGAACGTTTAATTTTTAACATGTAATTTTTTTAAATGACCAAAGATTATTAGATATATTGCGCCATATTGTCGAAAAAGAACTTAATACATTGCTAGTTGCTCTGCTATCGCTTGATAGTGTATCGAAATTTTAATACGATAACATAAATTGCAAAGAATTGCCTAGGTACCCCTTTTTGGTATAATAATAATAATAATCATATCATACGATGAATAATTTAGTATTTCATCATCTACAACAAAAATATACAGGGTGATCTACTTAAAATTACATTAAATATTAATGGTTAAATTGTTTGATCGCTAAATACTGATATCCTCATTAAACGATAAAGCAATGCATGCAATGATTTCACTGAAGTTGTCATGAAAATCAAGTTTCAAATCAAGCTTTAAAACGGTAATGTTTAGACCTAGCGTATTTCGTAAGGTCATCAATTTTACGTAAAATTAATTGCTGAACTCATTTGTTTTATGGAAGAGAGAGTAATTCATTTAAGAAAATTAAGTTCATGTTTTTCCACTGCCTGTGATTGCAGTACCTAAAGTTTTAGATTGTTTCTGTCTTATAAGCATTTCACAAACTTTGTTGAAGGTTTCGGAAAAGCTACGCTGATAGTACCCAATTATGTACATTTGAACTGCTACTCATAAATGACATTGATTTCCAATAAAGTACATGGTGAATTAGAGTATCTCTCTCTAATCGAACACAAAAGCATACATTAGTGCTAATTGCAAGTGAAAAAAAAAAAAAAACGTTTTATGATGCTACTAAATAATAGCTATCGTTAAAGGAAATCGGTTCTTTCCTAATGGAACGAACTGTATATGAGTGCACTATCGTGGGGAACCATCGACGTATATTACTATATATACTAATTGATAAAACATTTAATGGACACATTGAAATAGCATGAATTAAAGATAGCAACGATTTCGGAATTTTAAAAAAATTAAAAAATACATTCAGAGACGTCGTAATATACGCGACCATCCATTTTAAAATCGTACTTGCACAGTGAACAACCGCAACTGAGTAACTTGCATATTTGAGGACAATTTTACCTTCTGCAGAAGCTGCAATTCATATTTGAAAACTTGTTGTTTAAACTGCTCAAAAAGGAATATGTCCCAGCCACGCAGTAAGCGAGCACACAGAATATGCACCCTAATGTAATGCGTCGATAACTAAAATAAAGATGCTGCATCAGGAATTTGCAAGAACTGTTGGGAAAGTTTAAAATCAAATAGATCGCATATTGGATTTAGTTCTATTTACGCATAACACAAATAAATAACAAAACGTTCCATGCTTATTAAGTGATATAGGTACACTATCTCGCGTAACATTTAATGAAGAAGGAGTAAACGTGAATATATATTTGAACAGATGAACATCTCAAAAGCTTACCTGTACAAGGAGATTGTAAGCAGTTCATAGATGTTGTGTCTTTAAACCAGCAAAAGTCAACTATTATTAACGTCAAACTTAGATACAGCAGTATTTACATTCAATAAGGCAAACAATGAATACCTCATCAGTTCGATGGTTGTTTGATGCTAATTCAGGCATTTAATCAATTCTGATAGTCTTATACGTAAATACGTGCTTGATTGAGTTTTGTTGAAAATATTCCTATACGTACTACATACCTATGTATTTACGTTAAACATATCTGTTGGATTAGTATATCCTGGATAAATAGAGTATGGGGATAAGAAGTTTCACATTCGCGTATATTCGAACTAAGTAAACAACGAAAGCATATCAATGTAATGATTTACTTTGATTTTGATATCTTTCAACGAATTGTACTAACAAATAATGGGGCGAGGTATCTCGAGGCTAATATACCAATTAAATTTCGTATCGTAGATGCTCATGTTGTTTCTTCGGTACTCTGATCTCTGTAGTTGTTAAAACGTTAAATAAATAGTACTAAATGTATTATCATGTAGAACAACTTTTATTTCTATTATGTTCGAACTTATATTTATATGAACAATAATAAATCGATATGTATTGGGGTTCGAATCTCGGGCTCGCAACTTTCAGAGTTTTCCGTAGTTCTACTTACTCTGAATTCGAGGTGTCGTGTGAGAAACCCGAACTACCCACCTTCATAGCGCACGCGTAGTAATAGCTTCTAGCCCCTTATTATTGGCGAAAATTACGAGGGCATATCAAAATTCTTTGCTCATTTCGTTACTATTCATAGGAATATTATTACTACGCTATTTATTCTATTAAATATTTGCACGACCTTAACGTGATTTGGCCTATACAATTTCCGTTCCTTTCAAAGAGTCACTTTCTCAAAGAACCGTATAGGTGGCCGCATGAGCTCATCAACAGATGAACGCGTTAGTGCCTCACATTTAGGCTTATGTCAATTTTGGATTTCCTTTTATGTTTAAGCTCAGTTTACAGTATTAATAGAAGCCGAAAAGGGCGTTTATTTCCTCGATACTAAGGTATTTGGAAAAGCCAACGACTACATTAAATTAGATTAGTACTGCAAATCAACCATTTCAGATCATGTAGTTCCTTCACATACAGAACCGAACTAATCCTGGTCTTAAATATCATATCCTTAATGTTTCTTACTCAATACCATGATAGAAACTTAAATTAATTTTGAGAAAAAAATCATTACTTTAGGTATATCACCAGTAAGTTGCTACATTCTTCCACTATCTACGCCACACCTAACGGTGTTGACGTAGGTCTGCAATATATACATATAAAATCTTAGCAAAGAAATTGCTGATTTACTTAGAAGGTTGTAACCTGTATCCGCTTAAAAAACTCAAGGTTCTCATCAGAAATTAAAGACAGGATGAATCGTTTGGAAACAATATAATTTGTAAAAATCCTGTATTCGAGATGTATCATTACTTACCGCATCAATACTTTGAACTTTGTATAAGTTCATGCTACATTCGTTTCAATATTGTCCTTGCTATTTACGAATATATCCGGGATCGTATTCTTTAATGATAGTTCCAGAAGAATACAATACTATTTCCCAATACCAACATTTTTAGATGTGAACTTTTGTGAACCAAGCTCAATTACATTTCGGGTATCACCGACGGCGACAACTTTCTTACTCTTAAATAGAGCACTTACATATTTTTATGCTTTGAGAAAGGTCACTAAAGAATAAATCCAACGATACAGCATAAATTATGCATTAGTTTAAGAAATATTACGATATCCAGCAATAAATGTTTTGGTAACCTGTTTGGGACTGTGGAAAGTTGGTTAGAAAAGAATGCCAGACTAACTCCTGTGATTACAGATTGAGCCAAAGCGCCGGCTTTCAGGCAATGTAATCATGACAATCGCCGAACTGCAAGATTTTAATTCCAAAACCGTAAATTACCTTCGTTATTTATTATTCCGCTGTATCCGATGGTACGTTTATGTTCGTTATACTGTTCGTATCGCTATGCGGTAACATTGGCGATACAGTAGTAGCAGGCTTAAACACCGAAGTAAGATAGCATACATTCTCAGCATTATTCGAAATGGTTGAGTTGTTGACGTCCTATCTTTTAAATCATTTCACTATACCGATGAAGGATAAACCGTTTAATCTTTAAAATTGCCGTTTTTAAATGGTCTCAGTAAATAAAGTATTTCATCGTTGATATATTTTCCCTACTTGTCATGCGTTTCGTAGGATTCGTTATATATGTATTTTTATTGTTGAGCGCTTATACCAAAACAAAAATATAGAGCGTCTATATTTGTTCTAGGTATATATGCCGGAATTATACGATTTCACTGGTCATAAAAGACATTTACTGCACTATCTATATTCAAAGCCAACTGCAATGAATCGCTGAAATTGCATCGTTAATTCCGTTAACCTTTGATTTTTTGAAGATTTATGCAAAAATGTGCACAAAGCATCTAATTTTGTGTCCCGCCACTGGTGGGACGTCATTTTTTTAATGAAGAGGGCACGTTTGTCAAAAAATGTAAAATCTAACCTTTTAGCTTACAATGGTCCGTGAAAAGAACCAGAAATTACTGAGAGATTATGATAAAATATGCGTACTTTCACATATGCAGAGATTGTTTTTTGCAAAATAGTGAACATAGTGATGACTGTGCACAAAGATATTTATTTTTCATTGCAATCAACAGTATGTTATCGATAAGGAGAACTGAGCGCTGACATCACATTTGTTCTACTAAATAAAGTAAACATATATATAATCATTAACCTTAATTGCCCTACGGGTGTAACGGTAATTTCTGTACTCTAGCGCTTTTATTTGTTATTATGGATAGGCGATGTCTATTCTTTCTTATTTTTTGCCATTTTCTTTGCATCATTCCACGATATCCCTTTTCTCCTGAAGCTTTTTGCTATTGTGCTATCTCATGTTTTTCTTGTCCTTCCTCTTTTTCTCTTGTGTCTTGATCTTGCCAGCCATACTCTTTTCGTCAATCTTTCTTCTTCCATCCGTACTATATGCCCAAACCATTTGAGTTTCTGCCTCTCTGTACTATCTAGCATCGATTCTACTCCTAATTCTTCTCTGATCTTCTCGTCTTGTATTCTATCCTTCCGAGTGAACCCTTTAACCGCTCTCAAATATTTCATCTCCAAAGCTTCTGTTCTAATCTTAGTTTGATTATTTAAGATCCAACTTTCACTGCCGTATGTCAATATAGGTTTAAATATTGTGTTAAACACAGTTATTCTTGTCTTCTTTGAAATTTCCTTCTTTTTTATAAAAGCGTTGTTCAATGCATAATATAATTCTATTCCACTTTCAATCTTGCTGTTAATTTCTGCTTCCTCTTTACCTTCCTGATGTAAACTTATTCCGAGATATTTGAATATTTCCACTTGTCCTATAACCTTTCCTTCTATATAAATTATCATCTTCGCATCGTGTTTCCCTATTGACATGACTTTAGTCTTCTCTGCATTTATCTTCATATTTTTCTTTTTTAAAGTTGTTTCCCAAATATTCAAGTTTGTTTGCAGATCTTTTATATTCCCCGCGTACATTATCAAGTCGTCGGCAAAGGCACTTTCCGCGATTTCCACCATCCTCACGTTTTTATACCCTATTCGTCATTTCTTTGCTTTTTAATCTCTTTCAAAATGCCATCAAGTACTATATTAAAGAGTGTAGTACTAAGTACTCCCCCTTGTCGCAGACCTTCCTTAGTTAAAAATTCTTCCGGCTGCATATCACCCATTTTTCTTTTTATTATATGTACTAGCAATTGCGTTTTTTAATTTGCTATTTATTCCTCTTTTATTAAGGCTTTTCCATATAAAATCTCGTGGCGTACAATCAAAAGCCTTCTCTATATCTATAAAAACCACATATATATTATCATCATTTGTGTTTTTTTCTACCAGTTGTTTCAATATGAATATATTACCTTGTACTCCTCCACCCTTCCTAAAACTACACTGTGCCTTCTCCAGTTGAACTTCAGTTGTTACTTTCTTTTCTTAATTTTTCATTTCTCATTCTTTTCTCATTTTTTTTCTCTTTTTCTCTAAGTAAAGCAAATACCATACAAAAATCAATTTGTCCACGAGGTGCTCCACGCTTCTTTATTTTAGTGGTTAAACAATGTAGACCTTTCACATTCCTACCCAACTGAAATCTGAAGATCCAGACGTAATGTATAAGGGTGTACGTTCTATGCAGAACAGCAGCCACTCGTCCAAGCGTTATGTTTAAATATGATTTTCCTCCACCTATTTCTGTCCTAACAAGCTTTCTTATGTCCAAATTCTTTATTTTGTTCATCACTTGGCTTCTCTACCTCGGTGTTCTTCTCCTCAATCTCCATAGTTTACGCTATTACGTATATTACCTCACCAAATTAACTTTTGGGCCTTAATAAATCTCTCAATATTTTCTCGTAGACATGAATAGGTATATACAGAAAACAATACAATAAATTCCAAACTTTACAGCCACATGAACGTTTTATTTTCAACTCTTTTTTTTCATTATTTGTTCCAATTTTAGTTGAAGTAATGGCTCGACTATTTTTTTTGAATTTTTCTTGTATCGCTTTACATTAACTTTGTACATTCTAGTAAGTTCATATAAACACGCACTTACCGGAATATACAAATTTGGGGAAGATATATACTAAATAACAACGCGTCCGCGATTTCATAGCAGCTAAAATGTTCATCATTTCACAGTATCCACCCCCAAGGACACCTCGAGACATTAAAACTCTATTTTCGTAATTTATAATATAAATTTAAATTGGTTTATGATTTGAATTGGTTTCTTACGCGATATGTTAGATGGTGTGCGCGACGCTGCGGTATTATGGAGGTACCGCCACTGGAATTCACTCCAATATGTATGTAAATATGTACATACGCGTGTACCCAGCGAATCTGCCAAATGAATTATCTTATTAAGTCTACGAAAGGTAAAGGGTTAGCACGGTGAATTTTGAACATTCGGATTGTTTTAGACCGTGTGTGTATATGCATTATAATACAAAATTCTATATTCAGAAATGTAAAGCCCGTAGATTTACGACCTCTCATATATTCACAGATTTTACCATCATCACTACCCCCAACTGGCGTTAAGAGAAAGAGAACGCGCTAAAAAAGGGTTCGGATGACATTTAGGGGATAACGTTAGTTTCGCAACGGGCTTTGTTCCATTTTAAAACAAACGACACCCGTGCGGCACACATTTACGTATAAATTGCTACAGTTTCCGTTTTCGAAAAGGCGGCTACGACGATTCGGAGCGAGTTTTCAATTGTCTACGAGTCGCTCGTCGTCGGTTCCCCGATTGTTCGATTGTAAGCTTCAGTTCTGATGACGGTTGTGAATTACCGGCTTTCGTCGTTACCCCCGATCTCTATAGCTCTGTTAATTGCATAATTTAATGGCTTCATCCTCACTATCTTCAGCACCGAATCGCTAGTTCTCTCGTGTTTAAGCAGCACGGTCTTCGTAAATATTTATGTTGGAAAATATTCGAATTATAGGTTTCGCAGTAAATTAAATTTGATAAAAAAATGTATGTTTTCCTACGAATTATTAAAACACATATTTTACAGTACGTACCTGTTTTAAAACATCCATGTGATACAAAAAGAAATATACGTAACTATTCTTATATTCTTGAGGAAATATACGCAATACGAAAGCAATTTCCTCAACATAATTAAACGCACCAGATTAAAAGAATTCAAACAATTTGTAAATTAATTGGTCATCGCGTCAGCGAGTCGCTGCAAATGATGGTATAAATTTGAATATGATTAACGATCTAATAGAAACGTTATTATAGGTGATCATTCATTTAGCACGTCCATTATGAATAATGGACGGTAAAGGTGAAATATATATACACTCCGCCAAAAAAGTATCGCATAATTTAGTTTTGAATCATAAAAGTATCGCATAATCTTTGTTTGTAGCGTAAAGTTGTAAATATACTTTAATGCGCTCTAAGATGTAATTTCTATGACTGTTTAAATAAAATACAGGCCAAATAAAAACAAGAACTCATACTTGAGATTTTTATTCAAACAAGAAATTATCATTTTGGAAAGAAAAATATCATAACAGTAGCTTTTAATACTGAGTATTGCCACCTCTGGCTCTTATGACCGCTCGGAGGTTAATCGAATTAACCTCGATTAACCTCCGTATATAAGTCTGATCCAAATTCTCCCACTCGTCACGGAGAGCATTTTCTAGTCCATGCAGGTCCGCTGGGGCAACATTTTGGGTTCGTATCCGTCTGTGAAGGAGGTCCCACACGTGCTCGATAGGGTTCATGTCCGGACTTACCGCAGGCCAATCTAAAACTGGAATACCAACATCGTTAAGGTATTCCTGGACGATTATTGCAACATGCGGTCGTGCATTATCGTGCATTAACATGAATTCGTTTCCTATAATTGGCGCATATGGTACTACATGTTCTTCTAAAATGTCCGTTATATACCTGTGGGCAGTCAGTGTACCTCTGTTTACTAGTACTAACTCTGTACGACCTGTTAAACAGAAGCCTCTCCAAACCACAATAGAGCCACCAGCGAAATTAGTTCTAGGTTTGATATTACACTGCGAATAGCGCTCACCGTCTCGTCTGTACACTGAGATACGCCTATCTGAGGTGTAAAGACCAAATCTTGACTCATCTGTGAAGAGTAGATTAGCCCAGTCATTAATGTTCCAATTCACATGTTCTCTGGCAAACCTTAAGCGAGCCACTCGGTGGTTCCTAGTGAGACGAGGGGCTGTTACAGCTACTCTAGCTCTTAATCCACTCTGTCGTAACCTATTCCGAATAGTTTGAGTTCTCACACGAGTATTTCTGACTCTGAGCCAAGTCGTTCTGCAATTGTCTCGCAGTTACATGTCTTCGATGTAATGCTTGTAATAGTAAATAACGGTCATCTCGGCGAGTAGAACATCTTGAACGACCTGGTACAGGTCTTCTACTGTAATTGCCTGTTTCCCTATATCTGGCTACGGCTCTAGAAACACTTGACTGATTGATGTTCATAAAATTAACCAACGTATGCTTGAGATCGTCCATCTTCGATTAAAGCAACTATACCAGCCACTTGTTCTGAAGTTAAATTGCTCATTTTAGTTTTGAAAGCATTGGTACAGAACTCTGACGTCGCACTTTAAAATTTGTCCGTATAGGAAGACTTTCAATAAACAACTGAACAAACCTTACACATATCCATTTTTCTAAATGTGTTCTTTTAGAAAAAAAAAAGTAAAAAAGCTATGTTCCATGATTTTGTTAGTGTTTTTATAGTTCACATACACGAGGCAAACTTTTTGTGAACGTATAAAAGTATCTTGGTTTATAAATGCCCTTTTTTAGTTTATGCGATACTTTTTTGGCGGAGTGTATATAAAACTGTTTTGAATTAATAAAAAAAAAAAAATATGAAGCCTATTGTTATGATAATAACAAAATAAAAAAATAAATCAAAAATATATTCGGGTAATACCATTTGTCATTTAAATAAAAACGTTTGTTAGGCACACTCTTTACAATCACATGAAGAATATTAGTTCATATGGATAACAATCACGAAATACCATTTATAAAAAAAAATTCCTAATCTACAAATATCATTTAGATTCGTTCGACGTTTCGTGTATTAGTAGCAAGTATGAACAAATAGCTCGTCAAAATCATGCATGGCGTCAAATGATCGAAGGTTTATTTAAAAATACTTCAAATACGGCGAATTGTGTTTAATATAGTCGGTACACAATCGCGAAGTTGCTGGTTTGGAAACAGTCGCAATGCCAGTAGCGTAAAGGATAAATGGAAAAAGTGCTGTCGAATTTATAATGGATTCATGGGTTCACTGATACAAAGGATCTTTGAAATCAAAGAAGCATAGCTTTCTTTAGCATATTTCTTTGTTTGCAAGCAATATTTCTTATACTCAAAAGAAACATGCTTTTGTAATAAAATAAATTGTTCGTTTCGATTATTCCTTTAACTCAAAGTACATTTGCTTTCTTTAAAAGAGTATATCATTGTTTTGTAAGAACCTTGAAACAATGATAATTTCTTTAAACGAAAGTTTAATCTCTTCCGTTTAAAGAAACGTTTACTCTTATTAAAAAATCAGATTTTTGAATGGAATGATTCTATTTGCTAGATTTAGTATTTTATTGCAGAGAAATGTTATTTTTTGATCTAAATAAACGTCTGTTTATTTTGTGTTTGTTTACTTAACGTTTCTGAATTTATGATGTGACTTCTATTTTCAGGAAACAGACAAAAATTTGGTCAATGAACGGGTTTTTCTTGACTGAATTAACTTACCCTTAGGTAAGTAACTTTCGGTGATAAGGTTTATATACGTATGATCTCGCCTTGCTGTTAATTCGAAGCCAAATTACAACAGTGCATACAATCCACTGTTCACACAATGTCTATTAAAACATTTATTGGTAGGTCTGTACGCACATACATCTATTAGTACATGTAAAAGGCCTGTTCACAGGTTAACATTTTAACCCTATCACATATAGTACGTATACAAACACAAAACTCTGTCGTTTTCACCAATATATGTGATTGGATCCCAAATAGACAAGCAGCTATTGCAGAAATTGGACAATGCAGGATTAAAAAAAAAACTGAAAGTTTGATGTTACATTGAAATTTTAGTTGTTGATGGAATTTCTTTGCCGATACGTATTCTTACTTCTTTATGCGAGGTGAAGTAACGCAAATTACATTTTACCGTAGCTGATTAGCAGCTTCGGTCTTAAGTGGTAATCGGTATCAGTCTTACGATATCCATGAACGTTTGAAAGAGAAAGCACTGCGTGAATCCTTGAAGAGGAAGACAATTTATCACATTACGGCGAGCACGATACTCTCAATCAAACAAGGAAAACCGATCTAGTGGATCTGCTAGTTAAGAAAGTCTTCCAAAATGTACGATCTGTTAACACAGTATTTTAAAGTAGAAATTCCCGAGAGACGCGCGCCTTAGGCATATTGAAAAACCTGAAGTAGCAGAACACCTGCACCAACCAAGAGATCACCGTATATTCCACAGCAACGTTAAGGTATTAGTCAAGACCATCTACTACTACTCGAGGATAATACGCGAATCACTAGAAATAATGAAGAACGCCAACAACTTCAAACGCGAAGACGGATACAAGATCAGCAACACGCGGAAGTTGGCACTGCGGACTCGTACAAAAGCCGTTTGCTTAAATTTTCTTTCCCCAATTTGCTACATGAGATATAACTCGTAGGTGAAACAATTCGTCACTGATATAGATGAAAATGACTAAAGCAGTATGTGTCGAATCTCCCAAATGAAATCGCCAAAACAAATAGAGCCACTTTTGATCCGATGTGAGACGCGGTTGAAAGCTGCGTTCGTTTATTTTCAACACCTTCATCCGCTTCGGTTGTAACTTGCATAAGAAGCTGTTACTATCAAAGCAAGTCCATTGAAATTTCAACAATATCGAGTTAAAATTAATTTACAATCTAATTTCAACAGATATGTAGGCAATATAAAGTAATATCGAATACCATCACAGCTTTACAAGGACGTGGATAATAATGCCGGGATGCCGACCAAAAGCTTCGAAAACCATTTTTAAACGCTTTCAAATTTTACAAATGGGTACATCCGGATAATACTACAAAATGTACAAATATAAGTTAAAGTAATTGTAATGAGTTGCAATTAGTTTAGAGTAGATGGCCAACCATGTGAATATAATGGGTTAACGTTACGCATCGACTGATGAATAAGGCAATTGCACTAGATGAGGACACGTATCTGGGAGATATAAAAAGACATATACAGGCTTATCCTAACGAATTAAAACCAAGTCGAACTGGGTTATTGAAAATATTAACATATAGAGATATGTAATTTTATGGAAACTTACTATTATTGTCTATTTTTCATTTTTTAACAACTTTAAACTACCCAATCCCCAAATCAAAATCAATTTTTACGTGGTTGTGTTGAAATTTTTAAAAATGAGATAAATATTGCATAAACCGTCTACGTCGAATCTAATACTAATGGTGTTAGAAGGTCGATTTATTTGTAGCTATTGCCAGAAATAAATGTAACATATAATTATATAATATATGCATATAATTTTTAACTATTGTTTAGGTTGCAATCGCTTCGATATTTGGCAAAAAAAATCTGCTTTTGTAAATAAATTCTTTAGGGATAAATTAGATTTATTTTTTTTTATTTTGATATAACGTAAATCTTATATCTAGCAATTTTCAAAATACCTTTTCTTATGATGTCAACAATCGAATCTGTGCGTCCTGATATAAAGACCCTAGAATGTCAATAGAATTTAAATCTAATGTAATTTATCAGATTCATTGCAAATTTTGCAAACAAACGTATATTAGCCAAAGATCAACCCGGTTAAAATCCAGAATAGTCAAACATTGAAGTGATTGCAACCCAAGCAAACTAACTAGCGCGTTAGTTACTCGTACCAACAATACTCCTTATGAAATGGATGTCAATGTAAACGCTTCATCATATTTACTTCCGGAAATTCACATTTGCGTCAGCTTATGTGCGAAAAGCGATTTTATAGTGTTCTTGTTTAGGATTCATTGGAACGAGTCTTAAAATTCTTTCGATATACAGCCTTATTCGGATATAGTACGAAAAAAAAATTAGGTGAAAGAAACGCATGAGTAATGCCTAAATACAAAATATTATGGTTCTATGTGCACGTAGTAACGAGAAAATGGTTTTTCTTTATTCGAGTCCGACTCTGTCTTAGTTAACATATGGGAATCACCGGCAGTCGCTGAAGCAGCGTTCGGATATCCATTTAGTATGCACATAGCATTCACCGTCATTACACGCAATTGCAATGGCATCCTATACGAATATCGAATACACCGATATGATTTTGATTTATGGCGAAACAGGACAAAATAATCTAGCGGCAGAAAATTTGCACGCGGAACGGTTTCCCAATCGGCGGCATCCATCATCCGAGACAATTGTGAGAACCGTGTATCGACTTCGAGAAACAGGATCAGTAATTCCACGTTTCGAAGGTCGTGGCCGTCATATATCACGTAGAGTTCAGCAAGCAGAAGAGCATATTTTAAACATCGTTGAGGCGGAACCAGGCATAAGTACTACAACTTTAGCCCAGCAACTAAATGTGTCCCAAACGACGGTGCATCGAATTTTGAAAAATAATTTACTTCATCCGTATCACATCCAGCGCGTGCAAAGGTTAACGGAATTAGATTAAATGATCTAAATCCATTAGACTTTTTCTGTGGGGATACATGAAAAGCTTGGTATATGATCGTCGCCCTGATATTGAAAATGTCGAAGATCTGCGAAATCGCATTTATGTTGCAGCTCAACGCATTCGCGAAGACATGGTAAATTTTACTCGTGTGCATAATAACTTTCGTCGCCGAATTGATGCCTGTATTAGAGCTCACGGTGGACATTTCGAACATTTTTTACATTAATAAATTATTTTGTCCTGTTTCGCCTAGATCGGTCCTTGTTAGGACCACCACAAATTTCATAAAAAGAAAAAGAATGTATAACTACAAATAACTCAAAACCCGACATTTCGGATGCATTAACTTTAAACATTAAGAACGCAAATCATATGGTTATCGGCATATTCAATGTAAACACATAAACACTTCGACATCAGCTGTACGACAGACTAATGCATTTCAATAGACTATTCACTATTCATAGCATCTACAATGCTTTATCGCTTTTTATTTGCATCTGGGTTAACTTTGATTCATCAGCGGTATTTGTATAATATAGGAGAAACAAAGATATGGACCGGCTTTACCTGCATTTTGGGCCCTAAAATTTGAACAAAATGTATATGTTACAAATAAATTTCTTTTTAAATTTTCAGTAACACATTGATAGGTAGTCTTCAGATTTCGGTAGCTTACGTGCTATTTACATGTAACCCTGTATATTGGGTGACTAGAAAAAGTTCCACACAGAAGCTGCACTGAGAATTTAAATGGAATACCCCGTATATTGCATATTTTGTTAAAACAGACTAAATAAGGGCAGGTTAATGTTATCTAACTTAGGTCGTTTTAAGTAATGTAGCTATTCTTGGAAATTTACGCCTCTTACGTAACGAATATACATATTATAAATTATATTTATTTGTTGTCGAAGCATTAAACTTAATGGTAAAATAAAAATGATCTCTAGACACTATGCATGGTAGGCAAAAATATATTAAATTTAGACTATCACCAAAGTCGAATAACTTTGTTACATCAAATCAAATGTTCTGTATTCATTATCGTATTTACGTTCTAATTTTAACCAATTACAAAATTGTATTAAGGTTCCCCATGTCTTGCGTTCTTTTAGTAATTTACCATTTTCAATTTCAAATATTTATTTATTGCTATATATTTTACAAAAGTAAGCTTTGACGAAGCTGATATTTTTATTGCTGCTCGCAAATAGGTGATATTTGGCGGTCAAAAATCAATTGACTTTTTTGTCGTACTAACTAAAATTACCATCGAAGCGTTGAACTTTGACTCTCAATTACATTCGTATTTGTCAAGTGCTAATTAATAGTAGCGATTCTTAAATTTAGGAACGCGAAACCGGCCGATCCGTAAAACAAGTTTTTGATTTTGAGTTATCGATTACCAAGACTTACCCATGATGTGTCGATCTGCATTATTTTCTGAAAAGAAAAACGGAATGAGTTATTTCTATGCGCTCACCAAAGTGTGCCTCCCAATTGAACGTAAGTTCATGGCTTATTTTTGAACACTTAACAAAAACTTGTGACAAAACGTCACTAACATGTTAGTAGTCTAAAATCAACTGCTTTCTGCTATTCAGGCAAGCAACCCTTGCTGCATCTGCTTCAGTTTTTTAATCCTTCCTGGGCCACGTCGTAAAGCAACGGCGCCGTATGTTAGCATTGATATTGCTATTATAATGTATCTCGTTTCTATGAAAATAAGACCTCAGAGAGTTCCCTGCATTCTACAATGATGTTGAATGTTCTAACTGTTGACCTTACTAATGTTGGCCGATGCATGTGATTCACGGAATTTTTCTTTCATTAAATAACAAATTTTAAACGTAAAAATGTTTCAATAACTGTTGAAAATATTGTCTATCATTCCCAATGACCAAACGTGCACTGTTAGTGAACACCAACAAAAACGTCACCTTCGTCAAAGCCTACGTTTGCACAATAAATAGCAACGAACATTCAAAGTTGAAAATTTTAAATAACTAAATAATATTTATGTAAGTACAAGGAGCTTCAATACAATTTTATAATAAAATCTCAATACGATAATGGACCTAAAAAATTAATTTGACTTTAATGGTAGTCCAAATCGAAATATTTTTGTCCACGCTGTGCAATTTTTCGAGATCATTATTTTTACCATCAAGTCTAATACTTCGACAAAAAATATATCTAATTTAAAATACAATATGTTTATGCGACCTTTCCATTTCAATTGAAGTCCTTCTCTCATTAGATGAATTACAGCAGGTTTGCTTTCTTTGCTAGATTTAGCAGTCTTATGACTGATACCTCTACCTAGGTTTCGGTTTTTGGGTAATCCGAGCCCCATCTCTGCGAGCCGTACTTCTGCCAGTACCATATATTCGGACGGCGGTCTCTTCTTCTATCTGGCAGAATCTACATGTTGTTCCCTCCGTCAGGCGCAGATTACTCGTGCACTTCTGAAGCACACATTGTCCTGTTGGCAGGCCCAGTATTGTTCTAACAAACGTCCTGTCTCTGCTTAGTAGGCCTATCTCTGACCTGGAATGACATTCCACCAGTCTTGAGATTCCTTATCTTTCCATTGTATAGTGGTTGCCCTTACTACCGTATATGCCATCCTCACCGAATGCATCGGGCGACTTTCAGCAGTTGACGAGCCTCGTCGACCTAATTCGTCTACCTTTACGTTCCCTTGGTGGCCTTCGTGTGGTGGTATTCAGGCGAGGGCCATCTTAATTTTGTTTCTTAGACTATTGAATGCATTCATGCAGTAGATAACAACAGATCGACAGTTATCTGCTTGCCGGCCTTAATTCAATATACCTAGCACTGCTACTATTTAGGCTTAAAACACTGTGGTGCTTTACATTAGACTTACTCTTGTAGATATTTTAGGTCTACTTCCACCGATTATATTTTCTATCTTTGAGCGGTTTAGGTACCAGATGGATTCGGCCTTTATAAGCGGGCCTTTCTTTCAATCTTCTCTATTTGTATTTCCGTTTTATAGCACTTGTCAAAGCTGTATTTGGGATTAATGAAGTCACTAGAAAGGCTAGTTATTGGCCTCGCATAATAGTAGCTTGCCTTTATTTAAATTTTCATAACTTTGAGGTGTGCGACCTTTTTTAAATCACCGAAACGATTTTAAAACTTGCTCCCAATGAACCTACAACGTAAGGATATTTTATCACTTTTCGCATATAATTCGACGCGAATGTTGCGCCTCATCCTGTATAAATCAACATCCGAACAATTTTAGATCCGACATAAACGATTTAAGCAACATCTACCGATACTTACTTGATTTAGAAGAAAACGAAGATCTAAAAATTAATATCTTCAATAACTCGATTTGACTCGGTTTAAATTCTTTAAGATAAACCTATATATCTCTTTTCATCTTTTTCGGACACTTATTCTGAACTAATGCTACTACCTTATGCTTTTCTACGGATACATGTATCAATTGCCTTATTCATCAGTCAAGGTTTCTAAGATGTGCATCGCTAAACCTTTATATTGGCTATCTATTATAAGCTAAATGTAATTATTATTATTTCCACCGCGTGGAAGTTGGCACTACGGAGCCGTACAAAACTTCCAAAATTCAGCAACCCAAGTGCTAATGTTTAATGGTAACCGATCACCTATGCTTCCTGATGGTCGTTTGCTTACATTTTTTTTCCCCCAATTTGCTACATAAGATACAACTCGTAGGTGAAACAATTCGTCACTGATATAGATGAAAATGACTAAAGCAGTATGTATCGAATCTCCCAAATGAAATCGCCAAAACAAAAAGAGCCACTTTTGATCCGATGTGAGACGCGGTTGAAAGCTGCGTTCGTTTATTTTCAACACCTTCATCCGCTTCGGTTGTAACTTGCATAAGAAGCTGTTACTATCAAAGCAAGTCCATTGAAATTTCAACAATATCGAGTTAAAATTAATTTACAATCTAATTTCAACAGATATGTAGGCAATATAAAGCAATATCGAATACCATCACAGCTTTACAAGAACGTGGATAATAATGCCGGGATTCCAACCAAAAGCTTCGAAAATAATTTTCAAATTTGACAAGTGGGTACATCCGGATAATACTACACAATGTACAAATATAAGTTAAAAGTAATTGTAATGAGTTGCAATTAGTTTAGAGTAGATAGCCAACCATGTGACTATAATGGGTTAACGTTACGCATCGACTGATGAATAAGGCAATTGCACTAGATGAGGACACGTGTCTGGGCGATATAAAAGGACATATACAGACCCATCCTAACGAATTAAAAACCAAGTTGAACTGGGTTATTGAAAATATTAACATATGGCGATATGAATAACAATTAAATGTGATGTCATTTTATGAAATATTGGCTTTATATTAGCTATCTATTATAAGCTAAATGTAATTATTGCTATTTCTTTTAATTTTTATCTGTAGATTTTGACTTAGATGAAGTTTGAAAATAAAAGCGAAATATCGGTGATATTTAAGAGATAATTTTTTTTAACTTTGATTGCCATCCTGACATTATTAATTCTATGTTGGTTCCTAAAGGCCGCCATACTTCTTCGTGCTTTAGCACAACAAAGATCTTCATTTCCATTAGTCGAATCTTATACTTATAGTTAGAGCTCCCCAAAGTGCGTGGCAAGTCAGAAGGCGTACCGCCGGGCGTGGCCGGGGGGATATGTAATGTAATATATAAGCAAATAGCTCGCATCGCATTTCGGTAGTTTATTACCGTATGCGATCGGGTTGTGACGGTATGGCGGACGCGCGTAGTAAGAAACGCCCACAAGCCGACAAAGTGAAAAAGTTCTATGGAGAATTTCCTGACTTAATATATAATGGAAGTAAGATTATATGTAAAATTTGTAATATACCTCTGATGTGCAATGATAAATATGGCTGTAGAAGACATGTAAATAGTCAGCAACACAAAAATAAAAAACTGGGTGTATCACCGACTGAGGCAACTCAATTTATAATTGATTTATTTTATATGCTGACTGCGTGTAATTTACCGTTTTCCTTACTCAGGAAGAAACCATTCCGTGAATTTTGGAATAAATATAATCCAGACTTTGAGTTACCGTCGGAAACAAGCTTAAGGAGATGTGTGCCAAGTGTACGTACCGAAATTGAAAACAGGATCAGATCTGCAATAAAAAATAAACTACTGTGGTTATGTATTGACGAAACGACAGACCGTAAAAAACATTCTATTTTGAATGTGATTGTACGTATACTAGAACCTCGTCAACCTACAAAGGGAATTTTATTAGCTAGTAAAAGACCAAAATCGTGTACTGCCGACGCTATCGAGAGCGTAGTCGTTGATACTTTACAAACATTTGAAATTGCCACTACTCAAGTATTAATTTTCATGACCGATGGTGCCGCGACAATGCGTTGTGTAGGTCGTTCCCTTCAAGAACATTATGGGATGATGTTACATATTACTTGTAAACTTCATGCTCTGCATATTGCGGCTGAAACTATTCGTGCAAATTTCCCTGAGGTAAATGCATTAATCACAAATACGAAACGAGTGTTTCTCAAATCTCCCAAACGTACCAGTGAATTTTATAAACAGTGTCCCGGTATTCCCGAACCACCAGAGCCGATTCTTACGCGTTGGGGGACATGGCTGAAGGCAGCGTTTTATTATTTTAAATACTTCCGGCAAATAAAATCAGTCGTCTTACAATTCAGTCCCAACGAATCTGCGGCTATTAAGGAAAGCCAGGATAAATTCCAAGATATTTCCGTTGAAGCAGATTTACAAACCGTTTACAATAATTATAGAGAAGTACTTGAGGCAATAAATAAATTACAAAATAGTGCACTGTCCCTGACGGAGTCAGTACAAATATTAGATGACGTTAATACACTCCTGCACTGTATAAATAACAAAAAAAATGATATCGTTACAAGAAATTTTGAAAGTGTTATGAAGAAAGATACAAATTTTGGCAGGTTAAGACAAGTTTGGGGAGGTAACTTTACTGATTCGGTGACTAAATTCAAAGATTATTTTAATTACGCGTGTATTACATCATTAGACGTCGAGCGTTCATTTTCAAGATATAAAAACATTTTTTCAGAACGACGAACATCCTTGAAAGAAACGACTGTGGAAACATTCCTAATGCTTCAGATGTTTGAGAAATCGGATTGAGCTTACGGTAACAGTTTTAATGTGCCTACCTCCTCGTGAGCTGACTAATACTATTTTCCTTGTGCATTAACACCCACTATATTGGATACGGCTAATTGCAAAAGTAAGCGTTTTAAAATTCTTTATTTCTTTTGTTTTTATGTACTTTACTTATGTTCCTTATCGACGCCTATGGTGCGCCACGCGGTTGGGGAGCTCTACTTATAGTAATAGTGGATACCGTATAAAGTGGCATGTGTTAACGAAAACTTTAATAGGGTATTGCAAAACAATACAAATTTTCCTAGATTAAACAGATTTGTAGATACGGTGTTCCCTACTAAGGTCGTTGCAATTATACCAAAATGGCATCGTTACATTATTACACGAACAGTAGCTTTCGTTGTACAAAATATTTTTTCACCATTGTGAACAACGCCCAAATCAACGATAGTGGAAACGTACGCTCATGGTTCGGATGTTGTCATACATACATACTGATTTGAGGGAAGCTGCAAATTGGACACATATGATCAGGAACCGTGATTTGCGAACCTTAATTGTACGTAAAATTTGATATTGCTAGTAAATGCCGAAGGTTGGCCCAAAGTATTATACAAAAGACGTTGTAGTTGTAAGTATGGTGTTTTTTAGTTCGTTAAAAGAAGAGTACTAAAAAAAAATAACAAAAAATGTGAGCAAAGGATAGCGTTACCGTTTTTCAAGGGCACGCTCTAGTTTCCAACATCCAATAATAAAGCTTCATTCAATCTTCGTCAAGATTCAAGCTGAAAGAAGATATCAATTGTTTTGGTTAAATACAAGTTCCTTTTGCTGATTTCCGTTGTTGTAATACTAATACACCGAGATTCGAAACGGAGGTAAAAAAGATGTAGTTTATGTACATAAACTTTCATGTTTTCATGTAGTTTATCGTCTTAGCCGCTAAATCATTCTTAAAAAATACGACACCTAGGCGATTTCACACCGAAATTATCAAATACCGCACAAAGCAATATCCACTTCTTTTTGTTGCTCTGGCGTTCGGAATTGTGAATAATTTACGGTAGTACCTGAAAATTCTGAAGCGTAGCCGTTATAGCGAAATGAATGGGTGCAAGAGCCCAGAAGTGTATTTTTTTTCGAGCGGTTGTGTTTTATGAAACAGTCGTACGGATAAGGTGCCGCTTTAGTTTTTCGCCGATATCGTACGGTTGGGATCGCTTATCCCGGCTCACTTTTTTTAATATTTATACTGGGAACGGCAACGCAGAAACTTTATAAATCGAAATCCAATTACAAATGATTTATATATATGCAAGATGCTCGGTTTCCGGGTCGAAAATGAACCGCCTCGCCTGCTGATCGTATCGGGAATTCGTAGAGGAAACATGCGCAAGCGGATGGGAAATCAATTGAAATCAGGTTATTTTTAAATGCGATCAACCTGATTGTAAGAATGGAATTTTTTGCATTCATTAATAGCAAACCATATAATGGTAATAAAAAAAAATTCCTTCATAAAAATCTTCAAGCATTGTAAATTTTCAAAAGCAATAGGGGCTTCGAATGCGGACGGATTGAACACAAAAATTCTAAAGATTCGCGTTCGTTTGCAAAATGATTAAATAATAAATTGTGGAAATGTTTTTTAATTTTTCGGTTGCGGAACTAGGGTTTGCGGGTTTTCAACCAAAAATCATTCAGTCGCATATTGTTGTGCTATGGACGATTTATGAGACAGGATTCCTGGCTGCAGCACTAGACTGGTTTATACCTGCTCATAGTTAAAGAGAAGCCGCGCGTACAATGTTAGATTTAACGCGTTGACTGCTGTATGAATCGCGTACGAGTCGCACTTTTTTCGCTTCTCACACCGCGTGAAGCAAAGCTGATTCACATACAATATTTTCGTTTCGACCGCACCAATCAGCCGCGTTTCATGATTTAACCAAATGCTTATGGCAAGCCAAAGAGTGTGGCCCCGCCGACAAATTCCTCTTTTCATCCCGTTGAAATTGTCATCGTAGTGTATGGTGGGTGGGTTAATGTTTTTAACATTTATCTCCATGTCCTGCTGAAGTTATTTGTCCTTTAATTTTTTATTGCTTATATAAAGTAAGTAACAATGCTCGAAAATATTGATTTGTATCAATAACGTTATTACAAAAAGTAAATTTAAACTAAAAAATATTTCTAATAGAGAAGATGAGAATTCTAAAAGATGCTAAACCGAAAAGCTAAAATATCTCTTATAAATGAATAGAATGTAAGAATGTAATGATAATTTTCTCAGATCTATAAAATAAAAGGAACAATGTTAGAAAATATTTATTAGCAATAATCTTATAATAAAATATAAACTAAAAGTATAGGAATTCCAATACATGGCAAGCAGGAAAGTAAAAATACATTTTGTATAGACATGCCGGGAAGTACCAGGCCTGGAAAGCTCGACATTGGTGTATTTAGACAGCTTTTTCTTCCTTTTTGTGGGAGGTGTCTCGCATGCAGACGACGAACAACAATGATCGCTGCCTCTACAACTGTCTGATGAATTGATGAATATTGAAACGGTTCTTCATCACAGAGGACTTTGTTTAGCAAGTTTTGGAATCTACTTTGCTCTTTTTGATATTCGCCCATTTTGAAATAAGTATTTTGCACTAATTGTACGAAATATTTATCATCCCAAAACTTTTGGAATAGAGCAAACTAAACCAGCACTGATCTTATGTTGTATCCCTATACTTGCCAACACTAAACTAAATGCACAGCGCACCTTTGTAGTCAAAGATGTAACTTACATATAACGAACAATAACAGACATGAACAAACCTGCAAATTGTGAATCATGCACTCACCATGCACTCCAGACATAAAAAAAATTAGTTTACTGAGCTGCGTGAATCACACGTGATTCATATAAAATTTTTCATGAACGTCTTCATATATGTCGATTTTGTGCTTTCTAATGCTAGCTACATAAGACAAAAATATAGAGTGGCCTGGGGGACACCAAAAAATTTAGTATTGCGGCAGTCAACGTGTTAAAAGGTTGCAACAACGAAAAAATGATGGAAAAGGCAATAATGAGGATTACAAATCAGTCGCAATTTTAAAATAAAAGTCTCTCTTCTATTCTAAGGTTCCGCTTATTTGACCAGGGAATTAAACAACTGAAATTACAATAAATATTTTAAAACAGTAACCATAGAAGTTCCAACAATTAAAAAAAAATTGTTATTACCATCGTCACATTTTGAAAAAGATGTTCGTTATTTAAATTTCAGGTTAACAGGTTCGAAGTTAAAACAACATGGCATGCAGACAATTGACGGCAAATATTCGCACAAACACCATCAACCTACAGAAACAAATCAGATAAAACCACTACGGACCAAAAGAGATTGTTGTAGATGGTTGTATAAATATAAAAGTGGGAATTACCTAACAGTCAACTTGAGTGTCCTTTACCTGAAATTAATATTTTTTTTTCGGAAGCGCTAAAAACTAGGTTTACTATAGGTCAGTTTTCGGCAAAAATCACACTGTTGAAATTTGAGGTATTTCCGGCCGTCAAATGGAGCTGATCGACGTTCAGATCGTGTATTTTTATGAGTGCGTTTATATTTAACTTTTTCTCCTTAAATTAGCGTTGTAACAAATCAGAAGTTCTCCCGAGAACAAATAGGCTGACATATTCGCCGCGTTAAACATTTTCCCAGCGTTTTTCGTGGATATGGAGGAAGTACAAATTACTTCCGGAACTCAATATCCCCACCAGAAGGCGAAAATTTCTAGGCGTAGGACATCTGTCTTTGATAGTGAAGTAGAACATAATGAATTATTCAAAAAGCCAGGAATTGATAATCCCAATTATTGTCGCAAGAATATCAAGCATGATAGGTGTTATAGTACATTACCATCATTATACATATTATAATGTTATCTTGTTTTTAGGAGTAGCGCAATTTAATAGGACAAGGAGAAAGGACAAGTTACCCGCTTAAGAAAACTTCTGGAAGACATTAATTGCTGATTAATTATAATTAATTACAATTAATTTTTTTTTATAAAAATGAACTTCCTACACTTGATAAAGTGTTGAATGAAGTAAAACAGCGTGATGATATGCCACAGATAAGCCGTTCAACAATGTACAAATTTATGAAAATGCTAAACTTCAGGTTAGTGCGGATATTTTAATTAATACGAAACAAATGTTAACTATAGATACTCAAATTTATACTTTACATAGGTTTTTTTTTAAGTGTGGTGGCGGCCCAACGGGGTGTATAAGCATTTTTTTTCAAGCTTGTCATAACCTCAGGAGCCTTCTAGTTTGTAGGTTATGTGTGTGTAAGGTGTGTTCCATAGCCTTGTTACTATCACCCCCACGCCGTAAAGGGTGAGGCGCAGTTAATTGTACTCCAGCTGCGAATGGTGACTCCGGAGTATTCCGGACCCACTAAGAAGATTTGTTGATTCTAGCGGAACTCGAACGCTGCGCTTAACTCTGCCCAGCGAAGCGCTGGCCCACTTACCACTGGGCCACCGAGCCGTTAGAATAAGTCTAATTATTGTTGCAGGTACATCAAGAGAGATCGGAAAAGGCAAAGAAAAGGGTATTTGATAGTTATACTCAAAATAGGCTAATTTATTATTTATACGAAACATGGCTTAATGAAAGTCATACCAAACAAAAAGTTTGGGTAAATGATGATATAGGTCGGTTCGGGTAAACGGTGATAGTCGGTTAATGAAGAGAATGACTTATTGCTTTTTGAAGGTAACAATACAACCGATTATCATGAAGAAAACGAATGCGAAAGTGTTCGAAAGATAGTTTCATCAAATATTGACAATGTTATCAAAGCTGTGTTGAGGTTACTGTGTTTTTTCATTTTACTCCTCCGATTTAAAAATACAAGAAAATACAATATCGTTCATTATTCCTACGTGGTACATTTCAACAAATAATGTTGCTAATAATAATTCTGTTTGATTATCGCATTCTTAGTAAACAGAAAGAATATAATAATTAGGGCTTAATCCTAAAATAAACAGATGTGTGGAAGTAACCGTTACATAGAGCACTAAGTTACTTTTTACGATTCTAAAAACTATCTGTTCGGTATAAGGAAACCCAGCTATTCCGCTCAAGAAAATATAAATTTGAATTTAAAGATCTTCACTAGAAATACCTCTTTCCTTTCATTCAAATTTCTTTACCTTATTACAATATTGAAGTATTGATTGAAAAGTGTTTCTTAACGACGAAATTGATTATTTTTCCATTCAAATGAATTTTGGATGTAGAATTAGAAGAAACTTTTCTTTGTATTTAAGAAATATTTATTTCATTTTACTTGAAACGGCTCGGTGACCCAGTGGTAAGAGGATCAGCGCTTCACTGGGCTGAGTCAAACGCAGTGTGTTCGAGTCCCGCTAGAATCGACAAATTTTCTTAGTGGGTCCGGTACACTCCCGAGTCACCATTCGCAGTCGGAGTATGTTTAACTGCGCTTCACCCTTTACGGCGAGGAGGTGACAGTAGCAAGGCCATGGAACACTTTATACACACAATTTACACATTAAAAGGTTATGAGGTTATGCCAAACTTTTAAAAGGCTAATACGCCCCGTTGGGCCGTCACCACACTTAAAAAAAAATTCTATTGGAAACGACCATATCTTTGAAGTGAAGTATATTAGTTTAAGTAAAATAAACCTTTCTATTCTAATCATAGCTATTTATATATCTCACTATAAGTTCGAGAGTTATAATGAAGTAGTGAAGTCATTTCGTTGAATTACTTTAAATCTTACCTAAAAGACAAAAAACAATGTGTTTGCGTTGATGACTACTCGCAAGCTACTTATTTAGCCGACAATGTCCGTGTATCTCAATGTTTCAATTTTCATGTTATTTTACTCCATAAGCATAAAATCTTTTTTCCCGAAATGTATAGCTTTCTGTTGACATTCTTCGTACACTTCAAAATTAGTTTGCATTATTTTTGTTGCAGATTTAGTTTGTCGCCTTAAATATATTTTGAAACGTAATTTTACAAAATTTAAATTTTCTTAATTATGTTGTAATCTTCAATTATCTGAGTATTGTCGTTAATGCTTACTTGCTTAAATAGCTTCAAAATGTATGCAATATCATGATTTTATCATTATTATACATTACAGTAACTGCTGATGACATTTAAAATTTTGAATGTTAAAAAAAAATGGTTTCATTAGATTTATCCAGAAACATACCATATATTGGGTTTCCCAAATTCATTATGGCTATACAAGGCGTTTTGAATATGAAGAGACCGAATGCTGCGAAAACTGAACATCCTAGACATAATTTTGTGTTGAACATTCTTAAATCGCTCAAGGCATTATTGTTCGCCCACGCACTAGGTGAACACACTGTATAGGTGACGGTTCACATAATATTAGTTTCATTATTAACTTTTCAAACAGTAATGGGAAAACTTTAGCAACATTTAAATGGACTACAGGATATCGTACCGAAAATACCGTTCTCTTTCCCGGCTTAATTAGTCAAATATGATAATTTCAAAGGAGAACGCGACGGCGTTCCGTAAACAATGCTAACGTTTCGAATTAGATTTGGAGAAGAAGAGGGTTCGCTAAATTAACTTCCGTTCTGTTGCGAATTTACGATTCATTCAAGAGCGAGGTGAGAGTTAAAAAAGACGGAAAAAGGATTATTCTTCTTGATCTTGTTGTTGAGTCATTGTCTTCCTTCCGTCCTTCTCGTTAGCAAGACGGGGGTGGTTGTCCTGCTTCAGTGTACCGATCAGATTAAATTTGTTTACTTTTACCATTTCCAGTGCAAACAATGAATTTACGCGATCTTTCCATAAGTCGTTTAAAACGAACGTTCCTTTCAATTCTTACGTTGCTATTACTTTTTACGATAAGTACACGAGAAATTAAATTATTACAGGTCAAAAATACATAACGCTCCTCCGCAACAGAATCCACATACAAAAATAAGGTTGTAGCCCAAACAAGCAGTAAGTTTCTACTTGGCAAAAGCCTTATGCAGGGAGCACATTTAAGCATTCCTCCCCGATGTTTACAATTGTACTCAAAATTGTTGTTTAGAACGGGAAACTTTGCACTTTGTTTGTTTCAATATTTGTACTCTCAGCGAAGCGGAACTTTAAATATTAAATTACGCCGCTGAATAAATAAAGAACTCGGGACGAACACGAACAGCAAAGATGATTATTTATTTGTAGGAATAAGTGTTTGGTGGATAGTGACTGGCTTTGCCGGTATTATATGACACCAAGAATTTCTACAACGGCGATAATATTTTTACAGGACGTACGGAGTTGACTTCATGAACGTATTCGTGGCGTAAAGGGAAGCAACTAGAGATGTGTAATAATTTTAATTCTTTAGCATCGTCTTCATAAGTCTGTTGCAAATAATTTCTAAAATCAAAATTTTTCATGTTACGGAGCGACTTTTTACTTAGTGTTCATTGTTAGAAAAGCATGTCCCAGAAATGCACAGACATCGGTGATTGTTTTTGCCATTTTTATGATGAGTTTACGTTCAACAAGAACGTTACTTAACTTCATTAATTTAAAAAGCATATTTCGGTATAAGATGAAGTTTGAATGCCGCATATATGTATGTTGCAAGACATCCACATCCAAACAAACCAGAGACGGCTAAAAGACAAAAATTATGAAATAAAAGTTATTCTTTCTATATTGTGGAAAAAGGTCAGAAATCGATGGAATTGTTGAAGGCACTGAGAAAGTTGCTCCGAGTGCATTCAAAGGAATGGTTGCTAAAATCCTGAATCGACATATCGTCGAAACAGCTGTTTCGAGCCCAGATTTCTAGTTCAACTATTATGTTCTGTTTGCTAAAGACTTTATTTTTTAAATGATTTTATTTTACTTTCAATGAAACGTTCTGTATACTTTGTAATTTTTGCTCTTCTTCAATCGTTCCTGCGGTCTTTGCACTTACAGCTTATAACTCAGACTCACGGTAATTTCCCTTTATTTATTATATCTCAAGGCATTCATTGTCAATATATTTGGCCAGTCTCCAGAAATACATAAAACAATTGCTAGAAACAATAGCCAAAAGGTATTGCTGGATTCTTTCATGGCGGTCGATTTTTTGGTGCAATAAGCGTCTTTGGATTTCGAGCTCAACATATGGACTGCGGAGATTATTATCTAATCTTGAAATTAAAAAATACTCTTGTTTGTGCGTGAACTGTATTTTTTTTTCCTGAATGTGTTTGCGAGCGAATTTTAACACCTTACTTCCTATTTGTTATATCAAACTACATCTTTGCTTGTTTTTTGCTATTTTATATTGCACGAATTTTTTTTTTTGTTGGTTCTTTGCAATTTGCAATCTTGCATTTGTAAAGTTACTACATAAAAAAAAAAACTAATTGAAAAAACATTACAAATAGCGCCAGCAATTCCAAAACACAGCAGGAAACTGCAATGGCGCGAAATCTGAATACTATTAAATTAAACAACTTGTGAAGTATTCAGTAACACTTCCTCGATCATACGCAGGTGGTGTAACTACGAATTACAAATTTTAGAAATAAGTTTGGATTTTTTCAAAGGTTTCTGACTTTGCATGCTATAAAAATACGAAGCACTAGTATTTACATATTGTATGCGACAACACAAAAACGAGACAAAATAAGGGGCAAATAAAATATTATATTATTATTATCAATTTAATGTCTGTGTGAAACGAACAATTTAAAGAAAAGCTAAGGTATCCATATACAGAATGAGTCGTGAAAAATGGACTAAACTCTAGAAGTGTATTCTACATATGAAAATAATGCAAAAAAAAAAACACTCGAATGTTGTTATCCGATTTTTATTTGTTTTCGAGTTATAGCGTAATTAAAAATGTCGATTTAGTACATCATGTTCATGTATGTATTCGTAGTAGTGAGATTGAAAGCAGTCGCGAAATAGTGTACAGTGCTTTATATGTCTAATGCGTCTAATTTCACTACCTCTAGGTCATTGTTGACATAGTGAGGGCGCTGCCATCACTACACAAATGTCAAGTCAATGTCACAATAACAAGGTTCCCTACACCTTGGTATTGTGACGTTGACTTGACATCTGTGCGACTAAAATTAACAAACTAAAATGCCACGCACTTATTCTAATTTAGAATATGCTAATACAGTGTTTGTTTATGGATTTTGTAATGGATGGGGCGCCTGCACATTACGCTCGTGCGTCAAGCAACATTTGGAAGAAAGATATCCAGGGAATTGGATTGGTCGTGGTAGTCAAATTGGTTGGCCTCCTAGGTCTCCGGACCTCACGCCATTCGTTAAAAAGTGAAATGTGTCAAGTAAAAGTAGACGCTCCTGATGTAGTAATTCAACGGATTATGAATGCTGCTGACAATATCAAACGTCAACCTGACGCAATCAGCAACGCAACCAGCACCCTTGGTAGACGATGTAGGAAATGTTTAGAAATGAATGGTTTAGAAAGGTATTTTTGAAAATATATTATAAATAAAGAGTCCAAACGATGTGCCCGAGCATTGGCGTTGCGTGGAGAGTTTACCAGAATAACAGGGCGCTTATTTAAAAATAAATATATTGAATCACTTGACAAAACGTTAAGAAAAAACATAAATAACTTACCTAACATGTTTACATTGTTGCAGAAATATCCGGATGTGCGCGATGAAGTAATTGCACCATCATATATGTTTCTGTATTAGTCTCGGAAAGGTTCGTACGTAGCGACGTAAATAAATGCTTATATGCTGAAAAGGATTGTTCGACGTTGAGAGATGTTATATTTGCATAGTTAAAGTGCTCTTTGTATCTGTACAACGTATCTTCAGTATTGGTAAAAAGTTGCCGTAATTTTGTAAAATCTACATTTCTATCTAATACACTATTAAATTTTTCACGAACGCAAACACTTTTTTCACCATCAAGGATATGCAGCGCTAATTCTACGTGGTCAATAATTGCTAATGAGTCCGATAAGGACAGCGCACTGTTCTGTAACTTTTTTATTGCATCCACTATTGGAACGTAACTGTCGTAAATAATTTTTAAATTTGCTGCAACTTGAGGATTTTTAAATTGAACCTGACTGAGCCTTATTGCAGCCGCTTCTTTGCCGTCTAGTTGTAAAACTACTGATTTAATTTTTTCAAAATGTTTATAATAATAGAATGCTGCTTCTAACCACGTACGCCATCGTATAAGAATTGGTTGCGGCGGCTCGGGTATGTCAGGACACTGCGATGAAATAGGCGAATACGTTTCCGAGATTTAAGAAAAACCGCTTTCGTTTGTCCTATTAGTTCATCCACATCAGGATAACTTGTACGTATAATGTTTGTTACAAGGTGTAAAGCGTGAAGCAAACGTGTGACGTGCAGCAGGTTTGGTTGAATCGTTTTGAGTAATTTTGCTGTGGAACACATAACCGCGGCAGCATCGGTAACTAACATTAACAGTTGCTCCGGTAAAATTTCAAATTTGTGTAGTGTTTCTATTAATACACTACGTATCGCCGTGGCAGTACAATCTTGCATTCGTTTACAGGCTAGTAAATAAGGGTCAGAAGATCCTTGTGGGGTCAGCGTCCTTACGACAATGGATAGGATGGACTGTTTTTTAATATCTGTAGTTTCGTCCATTGTCAACCAAAGGTATTTATTTTTCACCGTTTTTTTCGTAAAATTTACAATTCTTTCACGCATTGATGGTACGTAATTGTGTAGCGTATTTTTAGATGGTAATTTCCACGTAGGATTGTATTTATTCCAAAACTGGCGAAACATTGGGTGTTGGACTTTACGTATTGCTATATTGGTCGCAATTAGCATCATTGTTAAATCAACCACAAATTCATTATATGATTTGCGTCTAATCTTTTTCAATTCATGTTTGTCACTATTTATATGTCTTTGACACTGACTCGCTTTCCAAGATAATAAAGTTGTTTCACAAACTAAACATTTCACTGCCTTACCGTCATATATTAAATCGGGAAACCGATGTATAAATTTATTTACTACGGTAGCAGACAACCGATTTGACGCATTATTTTTACGACCTCGCAACATTTTCAACGTATACTTTAACACGTTAGAACGGCAACTAAATGCATCGTTTATTTTTACTACTTATGCGAGAGCGGAGTTTACTCCACTCTGCTCTCGCATCGACGCTACTGGTCGGGCACATCGTTTGGACTCTTTAATTATAAAGAACGGTAATACCAATGGAATACCCAAACTTTAATGTATGAAATTTTGTTTATTTTTAATTACGCTATAACTCGAAAACAAATAAAAATCGGATAACAACATTTGTGTTTTTTTAGATTATTTTCACCTGTAGAATACATTCCTAGAGTTTAGTCTATTCCTCACGATTCACCCTGTATATTTATCATTCGTGATAATAAATGACATGTATTATTATTTATTTTTTTATAATAAATTATAAATATAATAACGAAGACTGTAAATTTTAATTAAAATCCATACAGTATAATTATAGCAAATGCCAATATTTAATTTATTTTCTCTAACAATAAGTGTAGCGGTGATGTAACAACAGCCAGGACGTATTCGTTTTAAATCAAAGTAAAGAATTACAAAAACTACCGCTGGCTCTCATTGTAAACCGATGATACCAAGAAACAAAATACGCAGCAGTCAGAATTATTTACAATTAAATGGCATTTACCGTAATGTCCTACACTAAAATATCTATACATGAATTCCACATAAATAAGAACAACTGGGCTTATACTGCTATATATATACTATTGGGACTACTGAATGGTAAGTGATCACATTTAATTCATTCTACATGAGCATCATATTCGTGGGTATTAATTTACTTACACTTTTTTTTCCTTAGACGGTGAATAGTTCCACAGGATCAACTAGTTTGTGTCCTTTTATGGGTGGTTGACCTCTCAATAAATATTCACAGATGCTATAAAGCAATAAGTAAAGAAGGTGTAAATTGAAGCGAATTAATACGCGGAACTCAATGCTGTAATAAGTATATGTTATTTAGATATTTTCACAAATCCGTTTTATTTGGTTACTGACGTAGGCCATTTGCACAAGGCTCGTCCATCAATTTAGCTTATTAACACACGAGTACTCATCGCTCCTTCCATCTAAAAAAAATGATGAATTGTTTGGGTGGTCGTAACAAAAAATGTAAAAAAAGGAAATCGCGACGAAAACCATAAAATGTAGGATGAAGAGATATTAATCGAAAACACAGTATCTAATATCTTTTATATCTAATATAAAACTAAATATAACAACAATATTAGATTATTTGTTATTATGAAATATATTCAAAGTACTCTTATATGTGTTAAATTAAGCAAAGGCTCTTAATAAACTTTAATATCACTCCAGAATCTTCATCCTTCAGTTCAATACATGTCAGAAATGGTTTACTGAAATCTTGTTGTCGAGTGCGACGGCAGAGCGCATTTGGCTAAAATGTGTTTTATCGTCTCCAAATGTTCTAGTCATAAACGACAGATTTGATCTTCAGGTTTTCCTAAATTGAATAGGTGATATTTTAAGGCTGCGTGACCTGTTAGAAATCCCGCCAGCCGGTACCGTCTCCTTTGCTGAATAATAGCATTATTTTCGCTGTCTCAGGTGAATCTGATATGAATGCTTTCGCTTGTTTTTGGCCTGGTTCAACATTCTCCCAGTACGAGGTCTTTTCATTGTCCTTCCGTATTTATTACTTTAATTACTTGTTCTATATGGCTCTCTACTATTTTAATTACTTGTTCTATATGGCTCTCTTGTAGGCAACAGAAGAGGTTAGGACCGACGAAGGGCATATTCGCCGCTTCTCTAGCCAGTTCGTCTTTGCCTTCGATTGCCTTCGATCTCTCGATAGAGAACTGCCTGACTGTCACCAAATATAGTTATAGTTGCGCCTCGTATCCTTGTCTCGAGGTTCTTTACGACGCACAAATTCAAAGCAGAGATTTTTGCTTGAAATATGTTAGTGCGAAGTCCTGTAAGCATTTTAAGGTGGTAGTTCAGCCCGCTAATGCCTAAACCCGCTAATACTTGTTCCACCTCCGTTTAAACTAATTAATAAAAGAACAGGTAACAAGAACACGTTATGATCGTATACCTTACAATTGCGGTATTAAATAGGGCAAATTTTGTATGTTAACAGATTTAAGTCCATATGATAGAACCATTTTACTAGGTTAACAGGTACTATTTAGCAAAACAATTGATAAATTATACAATAGTAATCTAACGCTTTTATAAACGACCACTAGGTGGCGTTGTTGCGATTTAATATTATGATTATTTTTGTAAAATTTAACAACACAGTTGTTGAAGTAGTGACACTCCGCCAAGAAAGTATCGCATAAACTAAAAGAGGGCATTTATAAACCAAGATATTTTTATACGTTCACAAAAAGTTTGCCTCGTGTATGTGAACTATAAAAACACTAACAAAATCATGGAACATAGCTTTTTTACTTTTTTTTCTAAAAGAACATATTTAGAAAAATGCATATGTGTAAGGTTTGTTCAGTTGTTTATTGAAAGTCTTCCTATACGGACAAATTTTAAAGTGCGAAGTCAGAGTTCTGTACCAACGCTTTTAAAACTAAAATGAGCAAAGCAATTTAACTTCAGAACAAGTGGCTGCTATAGTTGCTTTAATCGAAGATGGACGATCTCAAGCATACGTTGCTAATTTGATGAACATCAATCAGTCAGGTGTTTCTAGAGCCGCAGCCAGATATAGGGAAACAGGCAATTACAGTAGAAGACCTGTACCAGGTCGTCCAAGATGTTCTACTCGCCAAGATGACCGCTATTTACTACTACAAGCATTACGTCGAAGACATGTAACTGCGAGACAATTGCAGAACGACTTGGCTAGAGTCAGAAATACTCGTGTGAGTACTCAAACTATTCGGAATAGGTTACGACAGAGTGGATTAAGAGCTAGAGTAGCTGTAACAGCCCCTCGTCTCACTAGGAACCACCGAGTGGCTCGCTTAAGGTTTGCCAGAGAACGTGTAAATTGGAACATTAATGACTGGGCCAATATACTCTTCACAGATGAGTCAAGATTTGGTCTTTACACCTCAGATAGGCGTATCTCAGTGTACGGACGAGACGGTGAGCGCTATTCGCAGTGTAATATCAGACCTAGACCTAATTTCGCTGGTGGCTCTATTATGGTTTGGGGAGGCATCTGTTTAACAGGTCGTACAGAGTTAGTACCAGTAGACAGAGGTACACTGACGGACATTTTAGAAGAACATGTAGTACCATACGATAATGCACGACCGCATGTTGCAATAATCGTCCAGGAATACCTTAACGATGTTGGTATTCCAGGTTTAGATTGGCCTGCGGTAAGTCCGGACATGAACCCAAAATGTTGCCCCAGCGGACCTGCATGGACTAGAAAATGCTCTCCGTGACGAGTGGGAGAATTTGGATCAGGCTTATATACGGAGGTTAATCGAATCTCTGCCAAACCGTATGCGAGCGGTCATAAGAGCCAGAGGTGGCAATACTCAGTATTAAAAGCTACTGTTATGACATTTTTCTTTCCAAAATTATAATTTCTTGTTTTAATAAAAATCTCAAGTATGAGTTCTTGTTTTTATTTGGCCTGTATTTTATTTAAACAATCATAGAAATTATATCTTAGAGCGCATTAAAGTATATTTACAACTTTATGCTACAAACAAAGATTATGCGATACTTTTATGATTCAAAACTAAATTATGCGATACTTTTTTGGCTCTTTTATCAAGTAAAGCAAATGCTACAGAGGTATTAATGAATTTATTGGATTCGTATTTCAACTTCTTTATTTTAATTTCTTTTTCCGGACGAAGCCTAATGGTTAGTAGAAAAATTTATATTAAATAACAGCAATCTCTCACCTTAAAGTAAGACTGGACGCGGAAATTACACGGTCGACATGCATGTATGTACATCGGCTAGACTGTGATTGGTCGTTTGCTCGGAAGTGGTATCATAGCAACCTGACCTGGGATTTCATTGCGTCCCAAATATTTAATTTCCATCTATTATTAATATGCTTTATTTCATAATGTTGACCACGAAGCCACTTCCTAGTTAAACTGTGTTTTCCAATAATTACACAGCATAAATTTGAATAATCCTATTTTCCAATTCAATTGAATCTTTAAGAGATATAAGCTTTCTTGTATATATCCTTTAAAGTGCAAGTCCATGCGTCCTAGGGCATAGACTTAATGTGGAGCCGGATAGGCCTCATAACAGGAATACTTTTTTTACTATGGATTTATGAAGAAAGTATTAGAAGAAGTACGGCTATGTAACGTTAGGATCAATCGAAGGAGTAAATATTATTGAGATTAGAAGTATTAGTGTCTTTATGAGTTTTATAACAAACAAGAGGCTTTATAAAGAAAAATGTTTTTGCATATGTCCATAATAAAAGTTCTTTTTTTTTTTAATCTTGACGCCTATCTCGCCATACAGCGAATTATTTCGTTACATCAATCGTTCAGAGTTAATAGGTTGAACACGTACGTACGAAAGCACGCTTGTTACGATCTCGTCGGTAAAATATCGTGAATTAGGCGAAAGTAAAGCTGAATCATCTTCAGAAGATTCGGAGAAGCTTTACATTAAACCATAGTTACATTTACAGAGATTTCGCTTTGTTATAAATCGGGCTTATAAATATTATCGTTTGCATGCGTGAATCATTTCTGCAATCATGCCTGTGACTCCGCATCAAGTTTTATAATCCTTTTCCTTTTCACATCAAAGCTGACATTCTCAATTACACAGAGATGAAATAAAAACTCGAGATAGACACAATCCGAAGTGAATAAAAATAGCACAAAGCCCACGCGTGTCTGTATCTTACGAATACACAGCGATTAGAGAGTCTTTTTCGTAGCCGCTTTATTTCATGCTTAATGAGAAAAATACGAAAAGAATGAGCAGGTGGAAATGCTGATTATGAAACATGCAAATTATGCATTTGGAAATGGATTACTCGCACCTTTTATAAAACGTTCACCGAGCACCAGGTATGACGGCTCTTTCTTCATTTACTGTGTTCTCTTAATTACTCAGTATATATACATGCGCATGTATACACGAATAACATTTAGGACGTGTTTTGTTTTCCTTGATTATAACAAACATTGACGCGCATGCAGCGATGGGTAATCAATAAATTTCTGTTTGTGTAGAGATGTGTCCGCAATTTCACGTTGTTCTTTCGCTGTTTGTGGCGTTACTTATCTTTAGATACATACATGAAGAAAACTTTGCAGTGATGGCAGGTTACTTTCTTTGCTTCGTGATATATCTCTTTTAATGTTGCGATTTAACAAAATCAGAAACGTTAGCTCATCTCTTCACTGGTCGCGATAAAGTCGACATCAAACATCAATTTAATTCAAAAATCAAAGGAAAACCGATTTTTGAATTAAAATTTGTGCTTGTCTAAGAACCTATTTAACCTTTCTTTGATCTACTAAATGATGTCTGATTACTTAAAAAAAATTAGGCTTCTCGAAATTGTCAAAGCTCGGTCGGTGTTATTATTCCAAAACTGGGAAAGGCTCCAATTAATATTTTTTTATCCTGTTTTAAACTGAGCAAATTTAGGGGCTATAAAAACAATTCTTTTTCTTTAGCTTTCGTAAAATTTTAATTTTTTATTTTTTTAACTTTAAAGAATTACATTGTAAAAAACAATTAACATCTTTAATCATTTCTTTAGTTTTGTTTTTATTTAATTAATTCGTGCATTGTATTCTCATGTGAGGACTTAATTATACTGATTATCTAGTTGCATTTAATTTTCGTTAACCTCTTATTGCAGAATTTCTTTATTTCTAGTTTTGAAATTCATCCATGAAAATAATATAATTTCGTTCGTAAAGTTATTTAAATAGAAATTAATTATTTCTAATAAATACTTCCTGAAGAACATCAACAGTGTAAAATATTAGTTTTCATTAGGTAAAAAGAACACTAAAAAATAATTAAGAACTTAAATTTGGTGTCATCATTAAACGAAAATTATTTAAAAATTTGCTCCTGCTCAAACTACTTGAAATTTTAAAGACATTCCGAAAATTGAAAAATTCAAATTTTTTTCAAAGTTGAAAAAAAATTAGTTTTCTGGTCTTCAAATTCTTCAGGTAGCTAAAACTAATACACAATAGAAAGATCTAATTGAAATGTTGTTTAGTTTTTTGAAAGATAACACTTTCTATATTTTTACGATGTTAGCACACGTGCGAGACGAGTTAAAAATGTGCAATTAATGTTAAAATAGCATTGCTTATAACACTGATGAAATTATTCACGGCAAATACAACACCAGGAGGGAAAACATATACTACCCACGGTTTCTGCCTACTCAACGTCATCGTGGTGGTTCCGAGAGTATTTGTAACTTTACCGTGTGTTACTGTTGCCTCATAATTAATACCACAGCATTTCAAAACGGTATTAACTGTGAAGCAACAGTAATATAGGGTAAAGTTAAAAATATGTACTCTCGCGGCCACACGAATGACGACGAGTCGATACAAATATATTCATGACATCACTGAAATCCAATTGAAGTCGATTCAATTAAAATCTACATTTGAATACGAGCAAACAAATGTACTGCTTCGAGCAAATAATATTGTTGAGTTAGTTCAATTGTTCTAACCGGATATTTTCCTAACTTAAATAACCACAATATTTTGCCCCAATACAATGCATAGTCAATTTTGATGAATTAACTAAATATATTTATCCCTGTTTACTACTTGTCTTTATATATATTTTTCTCAGGTGAACTTCATACAGCGTGACCATAAAGTAACACATAGGAGTTATAACTTTGTTACACGTAATTTTGTTTTTGTAAAGTAATAATTCTGTTATTTTTTAAACACAATGACAATCCCACGTTACCGCTCATTTCCTTTGTTATAATAAAATTTGGAATGGTTTGCGAAAGATTGATATCATTTTAATAAGACGTCAAACACTGTAGCAATTTCATAATCTCATTATTGTTACAAAATTATTTAGAAAAAGTCGTATATGACTGATGACCCACGGTGTAGTGCAGGTTATCATCGTGCTTATTCATTTTTATTGATGAAATGCACCACCAACTATTTGTAAACATCCCAACATATTGTTTAAATTATTTACCACTCAATAACGATGGCTTTGGTGGTAACTAAGGCTATCGATTCAGCTAACTGGCGAGCTACTCCAGTACCCTGTGTAGTATCCTGTTTCGAACGAGGGGAACTTTGAAAAAGAGCTTTTACTTTTCCGACACCAATGAATTATCTTTAGGATGTGGAAATCCGTGAGTCTTCCTAAATTCAAATAAAAATTTAATGAAATTTAACAAGTATTAACATTCGAAAACAGAAACCTAACCTGGAATTCTGACATTCCACTACGTACAGCGTTAGTAAAAAGTCCCGGAACGGTCGAATAACTTTGTTATTTGAAAATTATGATTTCTGAAATTTGGTAAGGGGATATAGTTAATATAAATGCATTTTATGTAATACAGTTAATATTTTTCTTCACTTCCGGTTTAATCGGCAAATAATAATAATAATAAATCGAATAACAAAGTTATTCGACCGTTCCGGGACTTTTTACTAACCCTGTATAAACTACATTTATACGTTCAGTACTGGAACTCTGCATATTTTCAAACTACCAAACTTCAATATACTTTAACGTATTAATGGAAGAATATAAGCAGAACACCTAGAAAATTGGAACACAGCCACATACGTGTTAGGCGGATGAATATTTTAACTCAAAGTGAGAAGTTAATTAGCGTCCCGTCACTCCCTTCTTAATCGAGATAGGGATTGTTTAAACATAGCTAATTTGGATAATTATACTTCTCGAAATAATATTTGAAAATATATTTTGTCATTATAAAAATAGCTTGATGAATGTTTACGCGAAGACCCAGCGGAAGACTTCTGAAGTGACGAGCCCGGTAACCTCTTAACCAAAGGCAATATTACAACTAATTGTAAGATACCACTGAATTTATTCTTTAAATTGATGTAGATGAATGTTCCCGTCTTATTTATCGGTTATTTATCGGACTCCTTAAAATCGTCATTAAAGTGGATTTATATTTACCTCTTAACCTAGATCGTAGATTATAAAAAGGAATGGAGGCACGGAGAAGGAGGTCAAATGAAGTTCGATGCTGAACAAATGGGCACAGATAGTTGACTGAGCGCTTGTTTTTGTTTGTTATTGTAAATCGTAGCGGCTGGGGCCTCATTTCCTGTAGCTACAACTTCTTTTATCTCCTATCGGCTTGGTAGCCGGAGAGCTAAGAGAATATTATAAATCCAGATAGCGTCAGTAATAGTGAAACGGAAAATTGGCTTCTCTTCTGTTCAATACACTCACATCCTAAAGCATCCGATTTAACGTAACCTTTTCGATAAAAACCTCCAGAATAATTTTGAGTACATCTCAGTGTAATACAGTCGTTCGTTGGATAATCGTCTTGATGGCTAGCAAAAGTTAATACCGTATTTTTGGAAAATTAACATTAGCTAAATTTTCTGTGTAATGGTTCGACTAGGTTAAGTTTTAGTTAGGAACATATACACCTGGCGTTTATATGTTGAAACATCGCTATATAAGGTTAATTTCACGTTTTGAATTTTTAATATTGTTAAATTTTTGTTAAATTGTTAAATTAATTTCTTATTGTCTATTTACGCTTATTTAAATTGCTGAAAAGGTATTATAACACAACTACAAACCGATAATTTAACAGATTAATCCCGAAATAATAAATTTTGAAATTTTTCTCTCAAATAAAATGTTTTAAATTATTAATTATAACAGACAGCTCAGACTTACATTGATAAGGCTAAGCTATTGCAAATGTACCTATGCTGAATGGACCAGCTACGAGTAATAATTGCAAATCGGGCCTGTAATCGAAAATATTTCAAAAATATAACAAGTTTACAGTAATCACAATAAAGAACGTATTTAGTTATGTTATATGTTATATATAACATTATGTTATATATCTGATATATATCTCAAACATATGTTACATGTTTGAGAATCTTTATTGTACCTTCTGGTTGACAACATAAAGAATATCATTGTACCGTTATACATAGACGATAATAAGCTATCGTCTCAGCAAAGCTAATATGCTTTCGTATATTCAATATATGTATCTTGCTTAACTATTGCTCTATATACACTGTTCCAAATTGTTCGGTGTTGACACAAATATGAGCCTAGTCAACTATTTCTGTGTTACTATTAGCGTTCTTTCCTTGTAAATTTGACCATACCAATGTTAAAAGCAGAGAGTAACTATTTATGCTAGTTATTTAATTGGCATGCGCTTGAAATCGACATTAAATGTAAATAAAGGCGTTCTTCCAATGCCATACCCCTCTTTCTCTTCTTCCTTTGATATTAGGGATGCGGATGTTCATATTGGTGCCGTGCTGCATTTTTTGTGGAGGGAAAAATAAATGAATGTTGCAGACTAAAGTGAATCAAAGATGTTAATGCGTTAAGGATCATTGTTAAGAAACGTTCTCACTCTGTCCTACATTGTGCGTATTATGCCCTACAAGTTTTATTTAATATATCTGTTAGAGTATAGTTTAGTTAGTTTATTCCAAAGAAGTGCTACATAAAAAAAAAATGCTGAATAAAGGGTAAGTGACAATATTTTTTTCTGTATTATACAAAGGTTTTGTAGTTTGAAACAATCATATCAGGTGAAATCTTATACGTCCGGCGGAAATATAAGACAGCTTCAAAATGGTGTAAAATAACTGTGCCATTTACACCAGACAATGTAATAGCATTAGGTGCTATTATTATCTTAAATTCTTCCTTAGATACAATTAAAGTGCAAATATATTTTATGTATACGTATGTACAGTGGCGAGCAAATGAATAGGGACACTAATCATAGATTCAAGGTTTCGTGTTTTTCTACAATTTAAAACCAAGCAAAAGAATTTTTTTTAATAAAATTCTTAGAAATGAATAAGAGTATATGCCTTATACATCACACCTGCATTTCTCGGAAGTATTAAAATGTTATGTTTGCATTTCTCACGATCAGTCTCATGCAAGCGAGCATTTAAATAGGGACAGTTGTCATAATCTTTTCTTTAGCCTTCTTTAAGTTCTCTTAGAAGTAACTTAATATTATATTATTAAAACGCAATTACACAAAATAGATTTTTGTATATTAAAACGCATAATAATTAATTTTCACGGTAGCACAGACTAAATTATTTTAAAAATGGGTCGTGGAAAACATTGTACGCCCGAGCTTCGCAAAATTGTAATTACACTTCACGAAGACGGTTTGAGTTTGAGAAAAGTAGTTAACCAAGTATCTGCATCGAAAAATATGATTGCTAATCAAATAAAATATTTCCAAAAATACAGAGCCTGCGAAAAAATTCCTAAAAAGAACTAAGAAAAGGACGGTACGCATTGATAGACACATTGCACGTCTCTCACGTGCGAATCCATTAAAAACGGCGGCAGATATACACAACGAGGTAATTACAGAGATTGATAGACCAATTAGTGTATGGACAGTCAGACGAAGATTACAAGAAGCCGGATTACATGGTAGGATTGCTAGACATAAACCGTTTATAAGCAAAACAAAGAGAATGAAAAGATTAAAGTTTGCCAGAAATCATTTGCATTGGACTGCAGATCAGTGAAAATTTGTATTGTTTAGTGACGAGTTAAAATTTAATAGAATGGGATCGGCTGGCAGAAGATACGTACGGCGAGGCCCCAATGAAACGATGAATGCTAAGCATACAATAAAAACAGTAAAAGGGGTTTGGAGGAAATGTGTTGGTCTGGGGTTAGTCCGTTGCATAAAATTAATGGAATAATGGATCGACAAGTGTATGTTGATATTTCATCCAACGTTATGCTGCCATATGCGGAGGATCGTTTGTCCGTACTTTGGAAGTACCAACAACACAATGATCTCGAGCACACAGCTAAGATTGCAAAGGACTGGTTTCGACAAAATCATGTCGATCTTCTTGATTGGCCTTCTTGTAGTCCCGATTTAAACCCAATCGAAAACTTGTGGCAAGATGTGAACCTTCGTATTCGGGATAAAAATATTTCAAACTTCGAAGAACTGATTCGATGTGTTGAGGAGGTCTGGAGCAATATTCCCGTGGAACGATGTCAGCATCTCATCGATTCCATGCCTAGAAGATGTGCCGCAGTCATTAAAGCAAAGGGGTATCCCACCAAATCGAAATTCCCGTGTACCTATTTCAATGCTCGCATTTTACATACGGAATAATTTATATTAGCGTGTGTTTTTGTATCATAAAGTATATTTTGCAATTTATTGCTATGTATTAATTGTCCGTAGTTTGTAGTATGTAGTTTCCTGTTTTAAACTTTTGTTTATTCGGAAATACAAATAAAAAAATATTTTCTTTCACAATTGCATTAGTGTCCCTATTAATTTACTCGCAACTGTACATACACGTATTCGTTGCGGTCCAGTATAGTGCAGTTTAAAACATGATGGCTCTAAACAAAAGCAATTTCTTCAAATTGACATAAAAATAAATTATCGATGCTGAAAATAGCTGTATAGAAAATAACAAAAGTTACAGAAAGCCGTCATTATCCGTATCAGTGACGCTTTCGCTACCGGTGCCTGTTCTGATTATGAAGCTCGTCCATTCCGAAGTAATAATTTTCAATTTCAATTACATGCCTTATTGGGTTTCATCGGCCTCCAGAGGTAATCCCATTAATTTAATCTTTAACCAAACTGATAACGAGCGATTGATTCTTACGTCGTATAGTGGTTTTGGACTATCTCATAAACAGTGATGCAACACTTGAGTGTTCTTATTTTTGACCCAGTTTATCCAAATAATTTTTTTTGCAAATGTTTTTATCGCTAAAATTTCCCTAAATTGCTTAATTGTACGTAATTGTAATTTTCCTCAGAATATACATCGTCGTTATATAGAAACTGTACAATCTCCTGTTTCCGGCTGTAGAAATTGGGAAGTATTGGGAACATACATTTCAGTTTTTTTAAGATAGTATCATTTCTTTAAGTATCTTTCATGCACGACTCCAGATAGAGATAGACTAGTTCACGAACTGGACTAAAAACTTAAAAACGTGAAATAGTTCTCAACAAGTATAGGGCTGCTATTTTTCTTGCAAAATATGCGACGTACCACCCAACATCTTCGTAAGTAGCACGTATCGTCCTTGGTAGAAGTAACTTAAGTAGCTCGACATCATGTGTTACAAAGAGGAAATGAAAAGAGGCAGTGCAATAAAAAATTTTACTTCATCGACGCTACTTTATTATGTGAGAAAGCCACAACTATCAGCGGACCACCATCATTTCACTATTCGCCATGCATTCCCAACACATCACACACCCATCATTCATCATCAATTCACCATCAAAGAACATCTTAGATATATAACCGGAGAATCTTGGAACATGGCCGCGGAATACAGTCATCCCCTACGGAAGGAACTAGTAGAACCCTAAAACTGTCCACCACCTATCAGAGTTAAGATCTGGAAGAAGGAGGACGGTATTCTAGGATTACATCACACAAGACGATGACACGGTGCGGACTGGTCGCAACACGCCTAGAATCAGAAATACCTGCCAATCAATCAACAAATAATGCTTTGTTTTTCATTCGTTTATTTTAATTTCTTCTCGTGTCTTTATTCAATACTAAATTCCGTTAAAATTTTCGAGCTTAGGTTTGCAGAGATCTATTAATCTGTCGTTAAACGAGAAAATGTAAGCTATCCGAGGAAAACGTTCACATCTTCTAAAACCTCGGGTCGCAGTTCATCCTATATATTATGCTGACGTCATAAAATCTTAGAGCTAATAAACCGAATATCCAAGGTGGGTTTATAAGCAATCATAACACGCGCCTTCGAAAGCGGGTAGGTATGTATTGGATGCGAGGGAAGCTAAGAGTAAGAAGGGAAGGATTTCCTTTCAATTCAGAATTTACTGCATTAAGCTTCGCATAAAATCTGACTGCGGGTTTATACAAAATTACCAATAACTAAGATTGACGTTTCATGCGTCGATTTATTTAGCGGTCTCTTTCGCTTTCACCGGTCCGTCCGTTTCCGCCTACAAGAGAAACTTTACTACGCTGTACGTTTTACGACAGTTTTTCTTTATGAAATGGATTTCGAACCTACAATGCCCGAATGCAAATTAGAACGAGGGTAATGATGGCCATGTAGGAAGGAATCTTTCCGATTTAAATTGTAACGTTCGCACTCAAACGACGGTATCCAGGCGAAATCTTCTCCACCACTCCAACTTCGAAATGCCTTAACGATCTTTGTAGTAGCACATTCTCAATTTCGTCAAGGTGATTACAATACTTTGGAACTAAAGCGAAAGTATAGTAAATGTACACAAAATAACGATTGTTACAACGGAAAGTATAGCATTTTAGAAACTGTTATTCTTAAGGCAAGGTAGTTTCGATAGTTTATCTATTTGTATTTAGTGGTAACGTTGGACCATAGATGGATTATTGTAGAATAGTGTGTATACACTAGTGTACTTGGCAGATTGGAATATGTATGTTGTAATGTCACAATGCATCAACAGGTGTTGAAGATCTATTTATAATTATTTAATTATTTGTGAACACGTGAAGAAAGTACCCAAAGTACAACGCATTATATTGTATATTACATTGTAAAGTTTCTCGGATGTCGGGATGTAGAGTATGTTCAGAGATATGCAAACGAAATTGTTTTTATCAGCAGAAATTCACTTCGAAGGACTGAGGGACCCCTTCGAAAATTGAACAATTTTTATTTTTGTCGATATAATTCTCCAACAGTAAGAGTTAAGAGTAATGTAAAAGTTACTTGATTATCATAGTTAGAGGTTACATTGACCAACAAGGTTTTTACTCTAAGTTAGCAACTGATGAAATTGAACAGCATATGTAAAGTAAAAATGATTCGAGAAGCGGCAACATTGGCTTAGCTCTGATTACAGAGAAAATGCGTTTATGTTATGGCAGGTAATCTGGCCTACTGCAATAATGTTTATAAACTTTCTGTAGCTTTTGGAATACATCATGATCCCAGTTCTTGGAGATTATTCATAAACTCATCAAAGACCAGCCTAGAAGCAGTTTTGTTGCATAATGGAAACCATTATCCTTCTATTCCGATAGGTCATGCTGTTTCTATGAAAGAAACTTACGAAAATCTGAAAATTTTATTAAAAAAGATGAAGTACAAAGACTATTTCTGGAATATTTCTGCAGATTTCAGTGTAATTGTAATTATTTTGAATACGCAATCTGGTTACACCAAATACTGTCGCTTTTTATGTATTTGGGAAAAACATTACCACAAGCAAGAGTGGCTACTACGACAATAGTTTACACCAGGAAAAGACAATGTGCAACGTCAGCCTCTAGTAGAAAAAGAAAAGATCATAATACCATCTCTCCACGTGAAGCTTGGGCTCACGAAAAACTTTGTAAAGGCGATAGATCTCGAAGGTGAAGGTTTTAAATACTTTCGTGGAAAGTTTCCAAAATTTACACAAGGGAAACTGAAAGAAGGTACTTTTATTGGACCTCAGATACGAGAAATAGTCAATGATGAAATCTTTGAAACCAAATTAACAGCGAAGGAAAAAACAGCTCGACTCTCCATGGTACAAGTTTTCACGAATTTCTTGTGAAACAAGAAAGCTGACAACTATAAAACTTTAGTAATGGATATGTGTTTCTTCGAAGGTTGAAGAAAATAACTTTTATTAGAACTATTAGCTAATTATGTTGTATGTAGCTGTAAGGTAAACTATAGGGCCGCAATTACGCATCATAAAGATTGTGCTTGTGGGGAGTTTCCCACGTTTAAGTAGGATTCGATAAGTATTAGTCACTCTTTATGGCGGTTGTATGCTATTACTTATTGAAGTTTCCTAGTACATCATTCACAGTTTTGGGTTATGCATAATCGCCTTTCGCTACAAAACGCTATTGCGTTCCACCGCTTCATTGTAAGACCTTTGTTACACTCACTACCAAACAAGTTTTAACATTACCTTTAAGAAATTGGTTTTTCCACATCCTTAAGGGTCTCAGCCCCTGTACCTGATGTTATCTTGGTGGTAGCTTTTGAGTGGGGACAAAGGTATATAAAGAGTTGACAATCTAACGACAGAAGTTGTTTGTTAGCGAACTCTTCTAAACAACAGGAACAATTCTTAAAGTGCGAGGTTAAGTTTCTTAGGTAGTTGGTGTTTGTAATTGTAGATAGTTATATCAAAGGTAATCCAAATTTATCAAGTGCCTTTTACTTAAGAAAATACGTCGCTGGTCCTTCGAAAAAATAAGCGAATAAAACTAGTGTTGGAGCAATCATTTTACAGTTCACAGAAGGTAACGTCTAGCTCCAACGCAACGCTTTCTACTGGTTGTGGGAATCGCAAAATTATACCTTTGGATAGCTCAACAATATGTTACAAGCATTTTACGCTGCTAGCTGTAATATGTCCCTTAAAGTGCACATTCTACATTCTCACTTGGATTTTTGTCCGGAAAATATGGGCGACGTTAACGATGAACACGGTGAGCGCCTCCACCAACATATCATGGGAATGGAAAAACGCTATCATGGGAAATTGATTCCTGTTATCTTAGCAGATTACTATTGGATGTTAAGAAGAGATGCTGTAAATATTGTTTATAAGAGGCGGAGCAGTATTGCTTCACATTTCTAATTATAATAATTTGAAATTTACATTAAGTTATGATCTAATCTAAAAAACCTTTTCATTGAAATATAAAAAAATCTAGCTAACTTGACCTTCTACCTTTTATTAAAATAAATGTTTATATGTTTTCTATTGAAATTAGTATAAATTATTTTATGGCAAAATCATAAGTTGAAATTTGTTGGCCAGTGTAATTTTACACTACGCTTAAGAGCATGCAAATCAGTTTAAATCTAATTTTCTTTAAATCTCGGATGACTAGATACCTAAAAAAAATTGCCACCGTGCTTGTACTAAATTGATGAATAACAAAGTATCGTTTAAATCGGCAAGATATCGTACCGGTGTTTAGCTGTCAGTCAAAATATAGCGTGCAACTGCTGAATTACTTCAGTAGCAGTTTTAATTATTGTACATAAAGTAAATTACAGTTAAATTAAATTTAGTAACTATAAATTTAGCATAACCTTTTCGCCGACGGCGAATGCCATACATCCAAGAACATTTTTCATTAATTGACTGGAAATTTCGGAACAGTCACGAACATTATGGACAAATGACTATCGAACGCGCATTTTATCGGAACAACGCTTGTTTCGTCGAACAATTGATGAACGTAAAGTTTTAGGACGGGAATATATAGGCTCATAAATACCAAATGGCGATTCGTTAAACGACTCCGCGTCGAGAAAAACGCTGGCTGCATCACCGAACGACGTCGGTATCCTAACAACGGAAAATCTATTTACGATCCGATCCGGTAGTACCGTATACGGACATTGTAACGAAGAATTAAAGCGCGCGTTAATTGTACCGGAAAGTATTTTTGCTGATATAAGTGAAAATCGGCGCCGGCGATTTTTCGGCAGGCAGCGAAAATTCGGTTAAAAAAATTGGAAGCCACTGACGAACGACCGCAGACAGAAACAAGCGAAATACGGTCGCCGGACTTTGCGAATAATTTTCGAACGCAAAGTACTCATCGCGTACACATTGCGTATGGTAATTAAATTAGAGTCGGCGGAATTAATTGGACTGTGAATTTCGCGTGACAATTAAAAATAATTTTTGCTTTATGTTTAGCCTACTTACCTTCATTTGTGGTACACAGTTAAATACCAAGAGGTGGTGTGCTTGGAAATATGCTTGGAACAACTAGGCGATCTGTTGGTCTAACCATATCAAAGAAAATTTGGGTATTGAACGAAAGCGATTATTTAGTTTAAATATTTATTGGGTTCAAGCATAGCATTTGGTTGAATGGAAACTTGACTGAGAATATTTTGTTCCTTCAGGTAAAACCTTGTGTTAACATAAGGATATGAAAGCTGTTGATGTGATCGTACACTTGGTTGGGTTGTGTAAATCTAATGATTATGTGAATAAAATAGTTAGTTGAGTGGACAATTTGAAAATGCGCAACAGCACAGCTATTAGTAAACGGTACAATTTAGAACGTGCGAACATCTTATGCGCGCCGGTAATAAAAATGGGGACCGTGAAAGACTTGTTGACCAAACTTGTTGAGTAAACATTCACCTGATTTATTTTACACAATTTAAGGTGAAATTCGTATAAAAGAATTAATTAGTTACAAAAATTGGGGAAAGGGCAAAATCCCCAAATAATTCCACGAAGACTGCATGTGTTTATCTATATATTATATGTGTAATCATATAATAAACGTGAAACCGTATTTGAATATAGAGCCAAAAGGTATTCGTTATTATATGTACAAAGCGGAATCTTTCTGATGTGTTATCCTAATCATCTATACGTAAAATTACATGACCTAATGCGTGTGTCTGTTTCTATATCAAGAAACGGTTATACTTCTTTTTTACATTATTAACCGTAAATGCTTACTTTCGGTCACTGTTTCGTGTTCCTTGATTTCTTCTAAAATATTTACTTTTAACTGTGTACACATAGCAATTTGTAATTTTTTGTCAAAAGTCAAAAATTCATTAAATTATTGCATTAAACCTGCTGCATTCTCAGGCATCAACAACCAAAGATATAACTGACATAGTTTTAATAGAAGTGAGTTGATAGAGAAGTGTTTTCATAAATTTTCAGGTTATATAACAAATACGACTTCAAAGTTCTTCCTTATTTCGAAACTTTTTCAATTAACATATGCCAAATAAGGAAGCAACGTACAATATTTTTTTGATTTTCTATGATTTTGATATTTCGAGATGATGACATATGCTTAAAAACTAGAAGCTAAGAAAATATTTTCTTTAAAACAAGGAAATTTAAAAAGACGGCGTATTGTCTAATTTTAGAAAATGGACACTCTTTGATACATGATGAATTGTATTTATTTGTTTTTTACATGTTTTTTACATTTACATGTTTAGTGATGCTTCTATGAAACTTTTCTCTTCTTGGAATTACTTTTTAAAGAATGTTTTGGAAATACGTAGGGATCTTATCAAAGATTACGCCACTAATGAATTGTTATTATATTCAGATAACGACCTAAATGAAAGTAATGGCTAATTTTTGCAAATATTTTATTAAAAATTGTGGATTTAGTTTCTCGAGATTCTATCCAGCTTCCAAATTTAATTTCCCCTAGAGGAAAACCCTTCTTGAATGGTAAAAACATTCAAAACCAACAATTGCTGAATCCCAAGAAGGATTTTTCATGTCAAAGTAATTAGTTTAAAGTTACAATGGTTTGAATGTAAAGTTAATACGATTAATACGATGTTTATAGGTACCGGAAGACGTTAACTGGCTTATAGAATTTGAAACGAGCTCAGAAAACTGCTCAAAATCTTCCCGTTCAGCTATACCTTGTCGTATCAAGCAGGACTTGAGCGAAATAAGTTCGGTATTCCTTCTTAATTTATAGTGTAATATATCACTTCACAAGTATATTAAATGCGTTGGATATATTATTAAAATCGTTGCATGTGATGACAAGCGAATATTCGCCAGAATGTTATCGCATATGGCTGTTAATCCAATTAGGTTTATATAAGATTACAACAAGGTGGGATAATCGCATTCCATATATTATAGACGTTATTAGCCATTTGTGTAAGTAGGTAATATATAATTAAATAATAGATAACAAAAATGATCTCGTGTACTGTTTGTAACAGTATCTTCACGATGATCGAGATCGAAGGTGAATATTTTAGAAATTTCAAAATGTTTTTTAAAATGTTAGTGATGTGATGTGTCTGATGTAGGTATGTGGACCTAAACAAATAGGGGAAGTAAGACAATTAATCAATTAATTAATTGTTGTAAATCGAATAAATATACCTATTTAAATATAGATTTCTAAAAAGAGAACAAGAAGATAGTTATCGAAAGTTTAAAAAATGCTGTCCTTATAAAAAATGTTAAAATCGCTAAAATAAGGGCTAAACGAGAAAAATAACAATTATACTTAAAAATACAGGCTATTTTGATAGACATTTTTTCTTACCAGATTTGACAATCTGTAACGTCAGCTTACCTTTAAGTGTTAAAAATGTAACTTTTATCAGTGAATTACTCGAAGACTGTAGCACTGAGACAGTGAATATGTCTATACGTACGTTTCGATAAGCTAAGCACATATAAGCTAAGCTGTTGCACATATGTATAATACAGTTTAATATCGTTGTTGAAGATTATAGCTTAGCTTACCGAAACGTTTGTACAGGTTTACTGATGTGCTGTGGAAGGAGGTGATAGTGAAGTGTTTCATTTTTAACAATGTTGGTAGAAAAAAGTAATTTGGAATTCATAAGTAATTTGTCATTAACGATCTGCAAGAGGTGGCATAAACAACTATTTTACTGGTCAATGGTCGAGTTGGCGAAAAAAATAGTATAGATTTGATTTATTTATCGGCTCGACGTTACTGTCGGTAATGCCGGTCGCGTTCACATACATTCTAAACCGTAATGTACATTGTGAACAACGAAATTGTTGCTGATTGATAATCCGTCGTTTGCGCTATGCCTTTAAAGTTACTATGCAGAACTTACGTTAGCCGTAAACAGATTCAAGATTTATAAGTCTGCAGACCTCTTTTTTCGAGGGGCCGAACCTTTCCATTCAATTTCCGGTTTCACCGGAAGTAACGTAAACTTCTTAGTTGAATTACCCTATTTTTTTTATATGTAACATTTGAATTTAAAATATTTGAATTTAAATATTAAAATACAGCAATTAGGAATGTCGAGGTACCACAAGGCAGTATCCTGGGTCTTCTGGTACTTTTAATTTTTATTAATGATATATTTTTGAAAATATCTCCAACAGCAATCAGCAAATTGTGAATTATGCCGATGGTACTAACTGGCTGTTTAGTGGTGTTGATTTTCCTTGCTTAACTCAAAATGGTTCAATACTTCTAAATTTTACGGAACAATGGTTTCAGCAAAATCTTTTGGAAATAAATAGAAATAAAACACATTGCCTTTTTTTTAATGTAATGAAGGTACTGAAACTCCGAGTAATATTACTTTAAATAACCAAAAACTTCAGTTAAATAAATATTATTCATTTTTAGATGTTGCTATAGATGATACCCTAAAATGGGATCAACAAATAGAACAGATATGTGTCAGACTCAGTAGTATTCTTTGCATTAAAAATATTACAGAAAATAACGAATTTTACAACTATGGAAGCCGTGTATCGTGCTTATTTTGTGTCAATCATTAGATGCGGAATCATATGGGGTGTTCGTCGAATGTGGTACGAATTTTTGCCTTACAGAAACGAGCGGTGCGTGCGCTGCTGGGTCTGAAGTACGGTGTGTGTTATTGTTGTATGTGTTATTTTCATTTTTAAAAATAAAATGAGACTCAAAGAAAATAAAAAAATGCATAAATATGGTACTAGGTACGCAAAACTAATTATAACATTCCGAAATATAAATTTACAAAAGACGTACAATACAATAGTATAATGCTCTTCAATAATTTACTTGAAAATATAAAGTCTGAGACAAATTTTAGAAAATTTAAAAGAATGACACATTCGTATATATGCAATATTCAACCATATATGCTAAAGGAATATATTCATTATTGAATTTATTGAAATGTGATATATCTCACTTAGTAATATTATTTTCTCTCTTTGTAGTTTGACGCTTGTTTTTACTGTGTACTTTCTTTGTACGTTTCAGTAGATATAAAGTTCATTATTATTATTTTTATGCGTTTAGATGCAGTCAGGTGATGTATAAACGCTGTGGTTTTTGATGATGGCCCCCTTGAAACTGTCAAAATGTCCAGATTAAGCGTTGCTAATTAAATGCATAAGTATGTCAGTTATCTAATAGGAATTTAATTTTTTGTTGATATTTTATTGATTGTCATTAAGAATAAAAGTAAATTCATAATCATCTATTATTTCCGCTCGTAAACAACCTATTTAACGTGAAAGTTTAATATTTTTTATCTTTATTCAAAAAGAATTGAATAAATTGTGATTCCTATAGAAGCGAAGGTTGATAGTCACATCAGCATCCAACTAGCAGATTGATAGTAGATTGGTAAGGCTTTGAATTAGAACGCGATACAAACGACAACGACTAGAATAAAATTACACCGTGTTGTTCGACAATTTCCCGTAGATATAATTAAAATATTACATATTAAATGCAAAACTTCGTACATACACAAACATATTGAAGGAGAAGAGAAACTATGGACCTGCTACAATTAACGATGGACAGCAAACTATTTAACCTAAAACAACTTGATATTTCAAACAGACAACGCACGAAGTAATGTTCTAAAAATAGAACGTGTTCAAAAACTTGTAACTAATGGGCCTCTGCTGCACAATAAACTCTACATTGATATTTGCTGCTTTTATTCATATTACTTTGAAAATAATATTAAATGTTTTTATTTCAGCAATTCATCTTAATTGCTTACCAAGCTCCGTTACTATGCTTCTTCAATATCTTAATAAAGGGGCGCATAACACGTGCAGAGCCAGATACGCTCCTATCTGAATACAGTCATCATTTTTTATTAATAGTTACTAATGGGTACAGAATTGCTGAAGTTCAATAAGATCTAATTGGATGTCTAGAATGGCAGTAATTGGCCCTTAAAGTACTCTAAATTTCACGTACCTAGTTTAAAAGTTTGATGTAATTTCTCAATCGTACACCCAATTTAACGGCCTACAGTTTTCCTTAAATGCTTTTGAACAGGATGAAGTTGATCGTTGTATCGGCATTTTATTCCGTTCTCTTTTAACAACAATTAATTTGTGCAATCACTTATAAAAATTAAAGAATATTCTAAAATACACTCCGCCAAAAAAGTATCGCATAATTTAGTTTTGAATCATAAAAGTATCGCATAATCTTTGTTTGTAGCATAAAGTTGTAAATATACTTTAATGCGCTCTAAGATATAATTTCTATGATTGTTTAAATAAAATAGAGGCCAAATAAAAACAAGAACTCATACTTGAGATTTTTATTAAAACAAAAAATTATAATTTTGGAAAGAAAAATGTCATAACAGTAGCTTTTAATACTGAGTGTTGCCACCTCCGGCTCTTATGACCGCTCGCATACGGTTTGGCAGAGATTCGATTAACCTCCGTATATAAGCCTGATCCAAATTCTCCCACTCGTCACGGAGAGCATTTTCTAGTCCATGCAGGTCCGCTGGGGCAACATTTTGGGTTCGTATTCGTCTGTGAAGGAGGCCCACACGTGCTGGATAGGGTTCATGTCCGGACTTACCGCAGGCCAATCTAAAACTGGAATACCAACATCGTTAAGGTATTCCTGGACGATTATTGCAACATGCGGTCGTGCATTATCGTGCATTAACATGAATTCGTTTCCTATAATTGGCGCATATGGTACTACATGTTCTTCTAAAATGTCCGTTATATACCTGTGGGCAGTCAGTGTACCTCTGTCTACTGGTACTAACTCTGTACGACCTGTTAAACGGATGCCTCCCCAAACCAAATAGAGCCACCAGCGAAATTCGATCTAGGTCTGATATTACACTGCGAATAGCGCTCACCGTCTCGTCTGTACACTGAGATACGCCTATCTGAGGTGTAAAGACCAAATCTTGATTCATCTGTGAAGGGTATATTGCCCCAGTAATTAATGTTCCAATTTACATGTTCTCTGGCAAACCTTAAGCGAGTCACTCGGTGGTTCCTAGTGAGACGAGGGGCTGTTACAGCTATTCTAGCTCTTAATCCACTCTGTCGTAACCTATTCCGAATAGTTTGAGTACTCACACGAGTATTTCTGACTCTAGCCAAGTCGTTCTATAATTGCCTCGCACTTACATGTCTTCGACGTAATGCTTGTAGTAGTAAATAGCGATCATCTTGGCGAGTAGAACATCTTGGACGACCTGGTACAGGTCTTCTACTGTAATTGCCTGTTTCCCTGTATCTGGCTACGGCTCTAGAAACACTTGACTGATTGATGTTCATCAAATTAGCAACGTATGCTTGAGATCGTCCATCTTCGATTAAAGCAACTATAGCAGCCCACTTGTTCTGAAGTTAAATTGCTCATTTTAGTTTTAAAAGGGTTGGTACAGAACTCTGACTTCGCACTTTAAAATTTGTCCGTATAGGAAGACTATCAATAAACAACTGAACAAACCTTACACATATGCATTTTTCTAAATGTGTTCTTTTAGAAAAAAAAAGTAAAAAAGCTATGTTCCCTGATTTTGTTAGTGTTTTTATAGTTCACATACACGAGGCAAACTTTTTGTGAACGTATAAATATATCTTGGTTTATAAATGCCCTTTTTTAGTTTATGCGATATTTTTTTGGCGGAGTGTATTATAAATACATCGTTGCTGAAATGTTTCTTTATTTAATATGGGAACTTATGAGAAAATGTCTCTATTGCGTTCTCACATATGGTATATTTATGCAAACGCAAATTTATGGCGGCTTTAGCAGTAAATTACTTGTAACGGATAGAGTCTGGAAAGATTGTACATTGCGCACTCAAGCACGTAGTACACAAAAAATAGCTATAGAGAGAAAACATCCGCAGTCGATCTGATTATTTAAATGCTTCTCCAAAAAGTGCTGGAAAGGCTCTAGGATGGATGACGTTCTAGTCATGAGTTGCATTCTATGCTTCTCATAGGCACCTAGTGTATATACCGTCCAAGATTATATGGTATCAGTAGTTGTAATCGTTTATTGTGCATACTTCAACTGATTTAACATGAGATTGCTTTCGTAACACCAATAGCATATGCCCATTATTGCTATATTGATCACATTGATATCAAAGAATTTGACTCTGCATTTAAGGTTGTGATGTAGCAATACAGTGATAGGAACTAAACCCGTTCTGTTATTGTATCACTCAAGAAAAGAAACAAAATTACAATCAATTTGTGCAAAATGCTGAAAACAAGCCAAAAACGATGCGATATCTCATAAAGAAAATTACGCAAAATTCTAAAACTGTTGCATATCAGGATCCGTCTGACGCTTCCACAATTTGCAAATACGTTTTAGGTGAGGGGCGACGAGATTTTTTCTAATATCTTTAAAGGAGTCACAGATTACATCACATCACAATTGACTTATCTCATAAACTTATTTTTCAATTCTGTTAGATTTTCTGCATTACTTAAACCATCTTTCGTTTCACCTGCATTTATGCGTGGCTCTCTTGAATATACTACTGGTTATCGACCTACAAATTTGATTTCAATAATCTCTAAACTTTTTAAAATTGCTATGAACGATAAAATTACCAGGGCGTATGAGTTAATTTGTTTCCATCAGCATCATTCTTCGAAATTTTTCTTCGATAGTGTGCACAAATTTTTATTTCGAATGGCTTGACCTTCTTTAATCGCAAAGGACAAAGAAAGTAAATATTGAAGATAACGCCCAATGATTGACTGTTTCTTTCCTTTAACGTTTTACGATTGAAACTTTTTGTAAATATAATTTATTTTGAGAGGATGATAAGATAATGCTTTAATTAAAGTAAGTGAACCTTCGCAAAATGTTGTAAAGGGCCATAATTTGTTGCTTTCAACAACCTTTCCTCGAAAAACTTTGGCGTATTGTGAACGAGAAAGGCATTTCATCTGAAACGAAATTGACAAATAATGAATTTTATTATAACTTTTCATGTTGAGTAACTTTTCTTGGTAAGATTTTAATATACTGTGAACAAAAGAGTTTTTTACCAGAAACGAAAATAGCTTTCGCTCACCTGTCCAGGCCTACTTGATTTTAAACAATCAAAAGTAAACCGAAAGTAATTTTAAAATCAAACAGGGCTTAGTTCCAAAAGCTCAAATTTTGCACAATTCTAAGACACGCTGTATATGAATGTACTTGTTTATGGTCAAAGTTTTCATTGAAATAATACGACACGTCCTAAACATTATACTTCAAGATTTCGACACAATTTGGAGTACGTTGTTGGTAAAGTGTAAAATAAGTTTGCGTTACCCTTAAGGAAAATAAATAAATTTTATTCTTTTGAAAAGGAAGTGAAAGTTATACTTTTAAGTTGTTATAGTCCTTATTGATTTAACATTGTTTAGAGCACATAACTTTCTATTTTTTATCGACTTGTTATGCAGATGTTTGTTCTCTTCTTATGTAAAACCATTTTGTACTAAATCCTATTATTATTACTTTAAAAGAGACATACGTTTGTCCTAAATTGTGTACGGTATGATTTTTGTTATAGCTAGTGCAATGCTGTAGCCTTTGACAGAATAGATATTTTGGTTTTGAAAATTGTAAATGTTCCAAAGTTAATGCAAAAACACCTTGTTTTAAGTGTATTATATACATACATGTAGTTTTTTTAATATAAAGTTATTTTTACGCCAAATAGAGTACATTTCGGCTATAAAGTATTTAGTAAATTGGTATATTTCGAATAAATATAAGGTTAGTTGTTTATTGGACCCGAAAGTTGTGGTTTATTTAGTGCTAACAATGATTTCTTTGTTCTTTTGAATATGACGAAATAAAGAAAAAAACTTTAAAATAGTCAAACAAATATTAGACCTCCATGTGCACATAGTATGTTTGTTTCATAATCGGTGAACTATTTCAGTAAAGTGTGCAGATGGTTTGTTTAAATACAGCAGTATACCCATCAACCTCCCAATTAATCGCAACGTTTGTTTTTAGGACGCTGGCTAAATAATTTCCCTTCAATTAGTAGAACAAACGCCATTTCCTGAACTATTTATAGCTCCTTTCGACCATATCATACACCACTGGAGCCGAGGCGTTTTGCCTAAAGTGACCACTTTCATTATCAATAAATGCCAAAGTATGAATAATTAAGTGACTGCTTCGTGCCGGGTCATTAAATAACCCTTCGTTTTCCGGGGTATAAATCTCAATACAAGATGAAGAAGCGGCGCTGAAGGGCGGCAGACGAAGAGCGAGGAAGGCCGAGATGCGGTCGCAGAACTTGGAAAATTGAGGATCTGGTAGAGCCCGCGGGAATTTAATCCTCTCCCTTTATCGTTATGATCATCGTCCGAGCGTTAAATCTTAACTGACCCTATTCCTTCTCTCCGGTTTCTTTTGAAATGTAAGTGTATTTTTATTGTGCGCGTAGACGTCTTCCGAAAGGCCATTTGATCCATCTCCCACTATCCCGAACGAAATTCCGAGGTTATATCCCAAACGCAATTTTAAATCTACATTTTCCCTCTATCGAGTAAATATACCGATATAATACTCGCATACGCCATAACATAAAATTGTCGATAGATAAGCACCACAGCGATTGTAGATCAAAAACTTATGGTGTCTTCTTTTTTTTTTATAGTGAAATGGCGTCATCCTTTCTTAGTATATATGTCGAATGGAGGAAAATGTTTCATGGCTTTGTTTCTTCTCACAGCAGAATGTACCGAAACCAGAAAGAAAATTTGATCCTAGCGGAGGAATTTGAACATATCACGCATAAATTTACTGCGTAAAGTGCAGGCCCTCACCGAGACGCTCCAGAACAAGATTTTACGATTGATCACAACGGTCCCAAGATATATGAAAAACGTTCGTATAAGAGAAGATCTGCGTATCGCCAGCTTCCGCGAACACCTACAGGAGCTGGCGACGAACACCTTGTAAAGGGCCCAGGACTCCTCTAACCTCCTCCTAGCTAGGACAGTCGAAGAGCCGCAAGACTGTCCCCCGCCCCGTCTGAGGATGCTGAGGATCGGCGACGTCATCAACCATTGACGACACTAGGTGATCCGGCTCCCAAGAAGAGGACTGATAGAGTAACGAACCTCCGACGAGCAGGCGCCGTTCGTCCCACTAGAGATAAAGGAGCTTAAAGGCCCTGCGGGTCTACCTCTAATAAGCGAAGATATGACCAAAGGCCCTCAGCAATGTATCACTGAACCGTAAAACAGTACGCCGATTCAACACCTGGTTAGTATTCGAGAGAAAGAGTGCTCGAAATTGCAACATCTCGTGTTTTTTATGAATCCGAAAATATGGACCGGTGACAAATAACGTTCAAGTCTAGGAAAAACGAAAAATGCCAATTTTCTTCTTGCAAAAGAACCTTGCGTAGTTCCCGCAACATGAAATATCATAAGCTTTCTTGTGAATATTTAAACGACTTGTACCATAACTATGGAATCAGAAACCATGATTGTGCGAAAATTTACCGCCACACAGAATAAAAATTAAAGTAGCTTCTATAATTGTAGCAGATGCCACCGCAAATAGTTAGACGATTCATGATGGACAATTTCTAGCAATTAATGAAACAATATTGTAGGAAATAAGAGTGATGCAAAACCTGCAACGTTTTGCCAACAAAACTTGCATATTTGTCAATTCACTTATTGAAATTTGGTGTGTGTTCACCCGTCCAAGCATTTTCGGAGGAGTAAGTTAAACTACGGTAGACCTTACTTAAAGAGAGTTACGAGCTCGGGGATTGATCGCTCGGTGACTATCCAGTACTAACATTTAGTTCATGTGTTTAGACATGCTAAATATTTGGATTCGGAGACGATGTAAGTGATCGAACTGCACAAAAATGGTTCCAGAAACTTTCTTCAGGAGATTTCACTTTAACTGACGAAAGACGCTCTGGTAGACCGAATAACATTAAGAACGAAGACCCTAAAGCGGTTGTAAAGGCAAGTTGTAGCACAACGCGCTTAGAAATTATGGAAAGTTCAATGTGAGCGAAGAAATTGTTCGTTTGAGCTGGCTAAAAGAGACGTGGAAGTTAACCAAATGGGTCCCATGTGAATAAACTCAGCCGTTTATTTTGTTACCATTTGTTCGACGTAGTGATAATGAACCTTTCCTTGATCTACTATTAAATTGCGACAAAACGTGGGAATTTTACTCAAATTCTAAGCCTAACATTGATTACACTGGCCAACAAATTTCAACTTTTGATTTTGCCATAAAATAATTTATATTAATTTGAATACAAAACATATAAACATTTATTTTAATAAAAGGTAGAAGGTCAAGTTAGCTCGATTTTTTTTATATTTCAATGAATCAAGTTTTTTAGATTAGATTATAATTTAATGTATATTTAAAATTATTATAATTAGAAATGTGAAGTAATACTGCTCCTTCGCTTATAAACAATAACTACAGCATCTCTTCTTAATATCCAACAGTCATCTGCTAACATAACAGGATCCCATTTCCCCTGATACCGTTTCTCCATTCCCAGGACGTCTTGGTGGAAGCGCCCACCGTGTTCATCGCTAACGTCGCCCATATTTTCTGGATAAAAATCCAAGTGAGAATGTAGAATGTGCACTTTGAGGGACATATTACAGCCAGCAGCGTGAAATGCTTGTAACATATTTTTTTTGTTTTCCAAGAAATTCATGAAAACTTGTACCACGGAGAGCCAAGCTGTTTTTTCCTTCGCTGATAATTTGGTTTCAAAGATTTCATCATTTACTATTTCTCGTATCTGAGGTCCAACAAAAATACCTTCTTCTAGCTTCCCTTGTGTTAATTTTGGAAACTTTTCACGAAGGTATTTAAAACCTTCACCTTCGAGATCCAGTGCCTTTACAAAGTTTTTCATAAGCCCAAGTTTCACGCGGAGAGGTGGTATTATGATCTTTTTTTTTTCTACTACAGGCTGATGTTGTACATTGCCTTTTCCTGGTATAAACTGTTACCGTAGTGGCCACTCTTGCTTATGGTAATGTTTTCACAAAAGACCAAAGAAAAAGCAACAGTATTTGGTGTAACCAGATTGCATACCCAAAATAATTGCAACTACTTTAAAATTTGCACAAATATTCCAGGAATAATCTTTGTACTTTATCTTTTCTAATAAAATTTTCATATTTTCGTAAGTTTCTTTCATAGAACCAGTATGACCTATCGGAATAGAAGGATAATGGTTGTCATTATGCAACAAAACTGCTTTTAAGCTGGTCTTTGATGAGTGTATGAATAATCTCCAAGAACTGGGATCATGATGTATTCCTTCAGCTTCAGAAAGTTTATAAACATTATTGCAGTAGACCAGAGGCTTTTCTCTGAGACCAGAGCTAAGCCAATGTTGCCGGTTTTCGAATCGTTTTTACTTTATAGATGCTGTTTAATTTCATCAGTTCAATCAATCAGTTACTAACTTGGGGTAAAGACCTTGTTGGTGAGTGTTATCGCCCGCTGGTCCAATACAATAATGTTTCAAGATTTTCTTGCACCAGAAAAAGGTTTTATTGTATTTGGTGGACAAATGCCAGAACTGTCCATTATGAGCTTTTGGAAACGGGTTACACTACTACTTCCAACTGGTATTGTGAGCAATTTTAGCGAGTACAAGCAACACTTACCCAGACACAATCTTTGATCAATCGAAAGAAAGTACTGTTTTTACCGGACAAATCCAGATCTCACGCCACAAGAGTGAGTCGAGAAAAAATATTAGAAAAAAATTTCCGAACTTAATATTAGGACGAAATATTAGGACGCCCTCCTTATTCTCTTGAGATTTTGCCAAGTGATTACTATTCCTTTTGTCTTTTGACGACTGCATGAGGCATAAGCAGTTCCAAACTCAACTTAACGTAATGAATGCAGTTCGATAATTTTTGATTCAAAATTCACAATTCTACGATATCAACATACTAAAGTCGATACCACATTGGCTACAGGTCGTTGGCTGGGATGCTAATTATTTGGACAGCGTATTAATGGTTTTTAATAAATACTTGTTTTATTATTAAAATCCGCGTTAAACTTATTTGGTTACTTGACATTTCCATTGAAAATCCTAATTTTATAGAAAAAAAAAAGAAAACAATTTTCCAGGCACATTTCGCAGAAACTTTTTTATTTTATTCTTCGCAAAACACTCGAAGTAATTTTGTCGATAATAAGGTATAAAAATTCAGTTCGCAGGAATTAGGAATTGGTTTTGTGAACTTTGAACGTAATACAATTTCTTCCAAAGATATGGAGAAGTAAAACCGATATTAGCATAAGCAAATAAAACTAAAGCGGGATAAAAGACAACCACAACGCACTGGAAGTTTCAATACTTACATACATATGTATGTATTACAGAACATCTCAATTTCTGTGTACCGCGCAACTCTGACGATAAGGTTTTTCGGGAAAAGTTTTTCTATCAGTATGTATGTTCCATCCTATGCAAATAAATGTCGTATAGAGCAAGCGGATAAGCAGGATCGTTTTCAATGCAAACAGAGACTGATTTAAGTAAATAGTCAGCATATATCTCAGAACCTTGCCGCGTATTTACACAGTTTCATATTACATTTGCCAATCTTTTTGTTTATGAGATCGGAGATGGCATATTTTGCGGGATGATCGGTACGTATGTATGTATGTGAATTGAGTGGTTTTGTTTTAAGGTAGATTTTCTGAAAATAAAACATACTCGTTAGGATGCAAGGGCTCGCAAATGAAATACTAAGTGGATCCACAGTAACTCTGAGTGATTAATTCATAATTAATGCAAAGATATTACTACGTAATTAAGAAATAAACATCAATTCATTTTTTTTTAATTTATAACTCTTTAAAGTTTTCATTCAGAAAAAATGAGCAGTGAGAAAAATGGCGTTCTCGAATGTTTGATAACTTCGAAAATACTGATTCTTAGCATATCTATTACGAGCTAAAATTGATGCGTTAAAATTGTTTTCTTGAAAATTAAAAACAAAAATTCCCTATTTTCCGCTGGCTCCGGGCGGTCACTATAAAAAATAGTACAACTTCAATTCGCTTATGACTAGACCGATTAAACGCTTTTAAATGTAGTACGGAGTACAATCTCAACGTGCTTATTTTTATGCACGCCTGATTCTAATTAAAAGAATCGCTTATTACGGACAGGTATATAAACCATGCGGCGTTCGTAAAAGATTCTCGTCATCTAAACAATACCTGACCGCATAACTTCCTCATGACGAACTCGAATCGGTAAGCTTCCACTGCATTTTTTATACGTGCTTTTTGTAAACTAAATTCCGCACATACTTCGTAGGCTATCTATTTTAATAACGACAATAGTGATAATGTCTCGCTCGAGAGCGGCGACTAATCCTTTAAAGTCCTGCTATTGTTGGAAAGGTTACGAGCCGACGAAAATATCCGGAGAGTATCAGTGCTTTGCTGGAATGGTGTTCCATTTGATGCCCTGTAACGTCCTGCAACCGCCGGAATGTGTCTGTACCGGAAATAACAGCATTCTAAAGGACAGATTAGGTACTTGGTGCGCAATTTACAAAAACGGGCGTGAAATTTACCGTTGGCCATGTGAGAATGCTAGAGATTGGATGGCCTTCTTTAAAGCTTACGTGTAATGTTTATTTAATGTTTAATGTACAGTTAACCTTAGTATATTTTGGCACATGACCGATGTACTTCAATGTATTTTATACTTAATTCATTACTTGCTTATTATTGAGGTTTTACATATTGCTTTATGAGAGTTAAATTTATGTGAAATATTTGAAACTATATAACCTTATAACATATTATATACACACAATTATCATTATTTGATATTGTACCCTTAATATTTATTCAGACAAAACTACCTATTAACCTTCACAGAAGCTTATGTGTATGTCTGTACTTAACTGCAACAAATCATGCAGAAACTATGAAAAAATCCCTCAATCCAAGTTTTATATAAAACGCTTGAAAAGGTAAATTTTCAATCTGAAAGATATGTGCCATTTCAAATATACAAGGTGATTTATGCAGATGCAGAGCAGGTAGGTGTATTTTTTGAAATTCCCGTGTACTTCTAAATTTTTAGAGTCTCCTTTGATAAGCTGATTTCAAACATATGCGACACTTGCTCTAACAAGTTGAATTAATTAAAGTTTTGGGATTACTTAAATATTTTATTTGAACTAATGTTGCTGCTTACCATATTAAGTACTCGAAAAACTCTGCACTTACTTGCTACGACCCATTAGGGGAAAACAACGGCAATCCAACAAATGTAAGATTGCAATTTCAATTTTAACTTAGTAACCCAGTAGCTTGTTTTACAGAGTTACTGCGTTTACTGCCAATTTTATTGTGTAACAGAACCTCGTCTTTACCTAGGTGGCTACTTGTTTTATAAATATTTTTTTTTAATTTTAATCAAACATTAGAAGAAAAATTTATTTCATTTGATTATTGTTGTTGGACTGTTTACCACGAGATGGCATGCGCAAGGAGCGCTTTGGGAAACGAATCATGTAAAAGATTTCCATTGGTTTACCATGATGTGTATAACAGAACACAACAGAAAATGGCTAGAAGCAATAAAGAAAAAACAATGTTAAAATAGCTTCCTCATTGTATTGATGAAATTATTCGCAGTAAATGTAATGCAGGGAGAACAAAAATATACTACTACCTCCGCAACATCATTAGTCTCATTAGTGTGGTTCTGACACTGTTGCCTCGTAGTTAGGGCAACAACATTTCGAAACAACAAACTAGAGGGCATCAACAAATGTCTAGTTCGTTCACAGGCATTAACTGTGAGGCGACGGCAATACAAAATGAAAATCTCGCTGATGCTCCCGCTAGGCAAAAACATGTCCATCGATAGTGTATTTTTTCTCTCCTTGCATTGCGTTTGCGATAAATAATCCCATCAATTCCACGAGGAAATAACTTAAAATTTTCTTTTATTATCGTTTCTAAACATTTCTTGGATGTACTCTTGCCGTATATCTTTGCAATTTCCGAGAATTATTGTTAACGTTTTTTTTAATAATATTATTGCAATAATCAAAAATATATAATGCTAAGATAGCTTAGTTTCCTCACGATATTGATGGAATAATTCACGACGAACGCAACAAAAGGAGAGAGGAAAAAGGTACACTAACACGCGGACATGTTTCTGCCTACCCGGCGTCATCAGCACGGTTTCGAGAGTACTTTTTTTTTATCTCTACCTTCTGTCGCTCTTGCCTCGCAGTTAATACCACAACTTTCAAAACGACAAACTCGACATTTCTAGGCGCCCTCTAGCGCTATAGAAACGCCTGTCTGCCGTCCGAAAAGCAGCAACCTAAACTGGCTACTGTTTCCCAAACCATCCCTCGAGCAGTTCTCTCACTGCTTAACAACGAGGTGGCGGCAGATCAGTTCTTAGCGCTCTTTCCTTTCCTTTACAATAAGAGCAATAGGATATTATCGCTCTCATTTTGGGCGCAGCCGACTATGCGAAAAACATGAATATATTTAAATTGCTGTACGTAGGACGGATGCATGCTGTAAAACTTGTTTTCGTTCTGTCCAACGCAACTATTCTGCCGCTCCTTCAAGTCACAAATCACCGATACATCGTTTGTACTTCACATCACGACACCGTGGTAAGTTAACTTTTACCATATAACGGTAAGAAAACCGCTTCTCAAATCATAACAATACACAATAAAATATTTTGATGAAACGAAAGAAGCAATTGAAAAACTAAAATTAAGAAAAGCGCCCGGCCACGACAAAATAGCTGACACGATGAAAGAAATTCCAGATACAGCCATAAATGAACTTAAAGAATTTTAATGAGTGATATAGTGTAGAGCAACATATTGACCAGAGATTTGGACAATCGGTATCTGCACGCCGTTACTCAATAAAGTATTTGCAGTAAAAACTATTGAAACTACATATAAAGGTATAACGCTAATCAGGTCGGTAGCAAAAACATGTTCATATACAGAAACAAAAAAAAATCACATAAGAGCAAAACAAGAACAATTGAAATTGTTTGAGCAAACATTAAGTCTTAGGTAAGTACTCTACGTCCTCTACTATCTACGACAGTATTGGACGAAGCGATAAAGGTGGTAAAAATTTAAATTAAACCATCGGAAGTAAGTTATTGGGAACGGAAGATAGTACGTAACGTGCATAGCAATTTTCGCAAAGTACCAGAAAGAACAGAAACATGAAAGTACATATATAAGAAAACGCCAGAGTAAATATGGTAAATATGCGAAAACGATGATACAAGGGAACCTTTAACAACATCAATTAATAAATGTGGAGAATGAAAAACTGAAACAAGTACACAAATTCAGATACTTGGGATCGACATTAGCAGGAGACGGAAAAAGAGGTGAAGAAATAAAAGAAAAAGTAACAACTGGAAGAAAATTATTTAACAGTATTAAGAACTAATTTTGGGTACGAAAGAAATACCTAAACATCAGAATAGAAGTATTCAAAAAAGCAGTAATGCCATTGTTGATATAACTAGCGGAGATGTGGTTATGGATATGAGATCTTTGAGTAGAATAAAAAAAAAATAAAAGAAAAATAGATAAGATCAGAAACAGAACATTTACATAAGATTTGGAAATATGACCTACAGTGCGAAAAATAAAAGGAGCTGATTGAGGTGGCAGGGACACGTGAGAAGGATGGCGGACGCCGAAGCAGTTAGGCATGTTTAAAGCTAAAACGACTGAAAGGAAAGTAAGAGAAGTTAGGGTGTGGGTGTTTCAACGAGGAATCAAATGGAAGAAAAAGCAACAACACCTACAAAATAGAAAGCTATAGAGAGAAGTTTGTAAAAGACCAATTCTAGACAATTGAACTTTACAAATACGACTTATTGCAGCGTGGTTTACTCGAATCGATTTGCTAATACGACGTTAAGAATATTCCTCATATAGTAATTTTACTACTTTGGTTTGGCTTTGGTTCCGTCAAATTATTTGGACAATTCATCTTCAAACTTGAAGATGTTTTAATGGAATATCCAAACACACAAACGACATTATATGTTGAAAAAATATATTCATTTTGGGATCTATAATATTGGTGCGTTAATTTTGTCCGGGAATGTACATAGCACCATAGAAATATACAAGAATATGTACTATTATATTCCCAAACGCATTGAACGAAATACTTAAAACAGACTAAGTGCACCTAAAATAATAAAACTTCACTGCCGATACAAGGAAAAAGTCACTTGAAAGATGTCGATGAAATCATCCGTTTCACAAGTGACTGTAAAGTGACACGTTCGTCGGGGAAACAACGCGAGCAGCAAACCCCTAGCACCGGCTAATTGGTTTCGTTATTGTATGAAGCGGAAGATTCATTTCCCGGTCTACATCTGCACCATTCTTCCTTTGTGTGCAACTAGGGAATTACTTTGATCTACTTTTCATGTCATTTAAATTGCCAAAATCTGACTCGATAAATCCCTCTTAATGCCAGCCGAGCGGAAGGACCACCGCTTCATACGTACATTTCCACATGTATATATTCGGGCTGAAGGAATTTCCTCGTCGAATTAGTGAAATCTTAGTTGGTTTCGAACAATTTAGTAGTAGTCAGGAAAAGCAGTTCCGCGGTCTCTAATCATTCTCAACTGCTGTACTTAGTGCGGAAGCTCGACCGCTTTTCAAATTAAACCGAGCTTCAAACTGTGCGAATTTATACTTGGGGAAAGCACGATTTTAGCGGTTGGGGCGATTTGACAATTAAAAACTTGATATTAGCAGAGACGGTTGATCTAGGCAGAGTTTCCATTGTTTTATAGCGCCTTGGAAATGTTTATTGATAAATATAAACATTTTTTTAGGAAAGAAACGAATACTTACGTCATTCTCTGCAATCGTAGATAAAGGACATAATATATAGCAATGCTTTACGCGGGAAAAAATATAGAAAATTTTCGGAAAAGATTTGGATGAAATCAAGAGTCGAGGATTTCGGGAATGACTCTAAAACACTCTTTGGGCAACTTTGAATTTTTTTGAATTGATAAATTAATGAGATGTAGAAATTTAAACGACTGACTTTATTTAAGAATATTTAATTATTAAAGAAACACAATCATAAACGCTATGATTATGTGTTTCTTTTTCAAACTCGTCGACTTCTGAATAATTACTTTGACTCACACTTGGATTCCATTTCGAATTCTTCAAGCTAAACTCCGGATAATTGGGTGAAAGCGAATTATAAGGTTAGGCCATTTATTGCGGCAATTATTCCACAGCCACCTTCGATGATTTCTACCGTTCAAAATATCTTGATGTGTAAATAAATACAGAAACAATTTATTTTCGATGTGGCAAGACGCAGAGACGCAAGTCAAGTAGCGTTTCTACTTCACGACCTACAACAGTATAAATACCGAGAATTTTGACAAAAACTGACGCGGAAAGAAATTTTTTTATAGATCGAGGTGTTTACCAGTACAGAGACCCGTATTTTCGATAGTTGGATTCACTGAAGTCACTAGATGAGATGCGTCGATAACGCCTCAAACATCAATTCCAGCATTACAATATATACTTATTATACATATATATACTTACTTACCCATCCTTCTTTTGGTAAGCTTTTATAGAGTAACAAACTACATTGGCCAACAAATTTCAACTTTTGATTTTGCCATAAAATAATTTATATTAATTTCAATAGAAAACATAAACATTTATTTTAATAAAAGGCAGAAGGTCAAATTAGCTCGTTTTTTTTATATTTCAATGAAAAGTTTTTTTTAGATTGGATCATAATTTAATGTATATTTCGAATTATTATGATTAGAAATGTGAAGTAATACTGTGTTTTATGTAATACTAAGTTTTTCCATTCTCGTGATGTCTTTGTTGAAGCGCTCATCGTGTTCATCGCTAACGTTGACCATATTTTCCGGACAAAAATCCAAGTGAGAATGTAGAACGTGCACTTTAAGGGACATATTCAGCCGGCAGCGTGAAATGCTTCTAACATATCCATAACTAAAGTTTTACAGTTGTCAGCTTCTTTGTTACCGAAGAAATTCGTGAAAACTTGTACCATGGAAAGCCAAACTGTTTTTTCCTTCAACAAAAATACCTTCTTTCAGCTTCCATTGTGTTAATTTTGGAAACTTTTCACGAAGGTATTTAAAACCTTCACCTTCGAAATCCAGTGCCTTTACAAAGTTTTTTCATCAGCCCAAGTTTCACGTGGAGAGGTGGTTTTATGATCTTTCCTTTTTTCTACTAGAGGCTGATGTTGTACATTGTCTTTTCCTCGTATAAACTGTTGTCGTAGTGGCTACTCTTGCTTATGGTAATGTTTTTCCTAAAGATATAAAAAGCAACAGTATTTGGCGTAACCAGATTGCATACCCAAAATAATTGCAATTAGTTTAAAGTCTGCGCAAATATTCCAGGAATAGTCTTTGTGCTTTATCTTTTCTAATAACATTTTCAGAGTCTCGTAAGTTTCTTTCATAGAAACAGCATGACCTATCGGAATAGAAGGATAGTGGTCTCCATTACGCAACAAAACTGCTTTTAGGCTGGTCTTTGATGAATTTATGAATAATCTCCAACAACTGGGATCATGATGTATTCCAAAAGTTTCAGAAAGTTTATAAACATTATTGCAGTAGGCCAGATTCCCGGCCATACTATAAAGGCATTTTCTCTGTAACCAGAGCTAAGCCAATGTTGCCGCTTTTCGAATCATTTTTACTTTATATATGCTGTTCAATTTCATCAGTTACTAACTTAGGGTAAAAACCTTGTTGGTCAGTGTTATTACTGTTTTTAAGTTATTGTCAACCACCTACTGATATGTGTTTGACATAAATTCGCATATCAACAGGTTAACGCTGTCCATACAGTGTTGTGTTCTTGTTGGACGAAGCATCAGATTACGAAATAAGCATTTCAATAAGTTTTCACTTGTTCGTTCGAAGAAAAATCATACTTCGATTTTTATTGGTAATAAAAGATTACAGTCTGGGCCAGGGTTCAACTCAGCCTTTTTGAGACCGCAGTGGAATATGTTAAAAACTTGAAAAAGGCTTATACCAATATAAATACTGTACTGAAAATGTAAATAGATCCTGTTAAACGCAATTTTACGATACGTAGGTTGGGACACCTCGCACGTTAATACCTTTATTTCTATTTAACTTTATGTAGCTGATTGTAATGATAAAGACAGTTGTCTGGATTATTAATTATTCATATTGACTACGGTCCCTGTTGATTCGTATAATTAATGTTCCACTATATATTTACCGTCTTCTACACATTGTATATTGCGTACATCCACCATCAATGCGGGATTATTACGAGGTAAATTTATGTAAAGTGAAAATTGCACATTCAATTCGGCAACAAGAAGAAATAACATCTCCTGCACGCCATCTGCAAGTCGAATCAAGCGATAGAAAAGCCCAGATATCTGCTGAAACGTCGATCACATGCATCCGCTGGATAACAGACATACACTCCAGGTTGTCACGACCAAAGAAGTCATTTTCAACACTTTGGAATGCAAATATCTATTTTGAGACGAGGTTCAAAACGGCCTTACTATAGATGTAAATAAACGTAGACGTTCTTGAGTTAACGCTTTGGTCCAACACAGGATTTACACGACCCCACGCAAGGAGAGAACGGCTTCATTGTGTACTACACGTATAAATATATAGAGGATATGAACAAGCGAAATATTTCTAGTAAATAGAATACAGTCACAACGTAATATTTATAGCAATGCAGAAATATCTAAGCGCAACACAATATTTTTCTAGTAAGATCAAGCTGCCTCAATCATCTGGAATTGCGCAAGTGCGGCTGCTAGGGAATCAAGATTTTCAAGTGATATTTGCATTCATACAGCAAGCGTTAGAAAAATCATTGGTGATTTGGCGAATCGTTGGATACAGGCAACCGATTGCAAAGCTACTACATCTTGTTTCTTAATTTCGACTTTACTTTTTCGATCCAATGCATAAAATGTTTCAAAACGGCCTGAAAAGCGTTTGAATTATGCAGAAACAAAGGATTAATCCTACACTTTCGGTAGGAAACTCCTCAACGTCGCATCCATGGTTAGTGTTATCCTGAAATGTATTATAAATAAAATATTTAAAAAATAGTGTAAAGTTAAAGTAAAGGACAAATATAAAAAATAGGATGCATCCAAAGAAAAAAAAAACATTACAACAGAGATAACAACAGAGAGACATAATAAGGTTTATATGAAAAATATTTCTGTATTTTTAGTAGAGACGACAAAAACGAGTGAAAACATACCTTTTTTGCAGAGACTAGACAGACTCGTGTATATTCGTCTCATAAGAAAGGGTTCGTGTTGCTTACTAGTTTCTCCGAGAGTCGACGAAACACGAATCGTTTAGTCGCTCCAAAACAGGCATGATTTCACGCGCTTTTGTCCTCTCTAATGATCAGTCAGTAGCGAATAAACCTGCGGAAACGAGCACTTTCACAGTAACGTACGGCTTAGTTACATGAATACTAAAAATAATGTACGAGATTATTATTTTTGTTTGATTGTGTTGTTGATGTAGACTGACTGATGTAGCGTGGGCTCCATTGATGACTCAGTCATGATGCTACGGTGAGGTGAAAATATGTTCGTGTGTTTGGAAAATGAGTGTTCCGCGTCTAATGTTGTGATGTTCGCGATTTAGAGAGGTCGTTCGCATTATATTCGCACTCTCTTCACCTTTTATCTGTACGCACTGTAGCTTGAAAATCGGGATTCTTATTTACAATCGCACACGATTTATCGATTATTAACCTTCGTACATTATGTGTTAGATTTCCTAACGAGGCTCGAAGATCATCTACTCATACCTAGCGCTTCACGTGACGAAAGCTTGGTGTTCTCTGATTTAGAAATAGTATCTAAAAGAATTAAATTCTCGAAAATTTGCTCTATTTGAGTATGGATTTCGGTAACTAAAAACCAGCCGTTGGTAACTGAAAACCGCAAACAATTTCAGCCTTACTGAAATTGTTTGCGTACCATACAGATTAAAATTTAAGATGCACGGTTTAATAATGTGCAAACATTTCGGATAAGCTCTAAGTCGCATTCCCCATGTCGCCAATACCGGCTATGATGGCTGAGGAATACTAGGAAAAAACCATTTAAATTCACGAAATAAAAACTTTTTTGGTAGAAACTATTAATTGATTGGATTCTTTTTTTATAACTGTTCATGCAGCTGAATTTAGCTACAGGATGGCATGCATGGAGCAAGCAGGTTGCGTGAAGCTATCGAAGATGAGATTGTTTTAGTAAACGTTTGGTGATGGATCCCAAAGGTATTTATTATAGTTTCTACTATCACCTCCGCGTCTTCTGTAATATTGCACTACGCAAAAGAATAGGCACGAATACTACATCGCTCTTTTTAAAGCGATCACCAGCACATTTGAAACACAATTCTTTCTTGCATCCATTGTTTCATCGGGCATCAGCCGTAAGCTTTCATGTTGCGACTCTGCTTTGGTTTAATCCGTAATTATATTCTTCACCCGTGGTAAATCGACATGTTGCCGGCAATATTCCGGAATGTATTTCCGTCAAAACTTTCGAAATTCTTCATTATCTACAATATTTTATAGAATGTTGTACACGCTTAACGTTAAATAATATAGAAATTTATAATAAGGTACGTTTCGCATTCAGCAGGTGCTGTTTACCATTAACAAATGTCTTTTACAAACAAAAATTTTTTTTATTGCAAAACAATGCATTTAATAGCAGCACCGGTATATTCTAATGACAATGACCGAAATCTATTAGCATACACCTTACTAAGCGTACGCGTATAATTCCCGATTTCGGGTATGTCCGACTGGTTTCGAAATATAACATCGCCGCCAATGCGTGCGCACTCGTTTCCGCAGGCTTACGTAGTCAACCAGACAGTTACTTTGTTATTTTAAATGGTTCATTCTATATATTCTTATGTGCTTGATTTGTTTATCTCACAGTATAGGTTTCGTATGTCTATTTACGAAATGTACTGGCTGCTCAGAATTGAATACCAAACAAAAGCAAATGTGAATGGTGAGACACAACTATTTTGCTTTATTTATGTGATTTGGACCTTTATTTTCCATTTGCCTCAATAACTCCATTTTTCAAAATGAAAATTACAATTAACAAGTTTTAATCCGAAAGGAATTGAGAGTTTTATTAATACCTTGTAATTATATTCCTTATTTATAAAACATTGAAATTTGACACCTTGTTAAATCAACACTCGAGGCCTCCAATTGATATTGCATATAATATGCAGATTCGCCACTAAGCATAGTTGCCGTAACCTTCAAAACTGAATACGAGCTATGTAATTAAAATAATAAATGCAAGCGCAGAAATCTCAAAGAACATTTTCCACATCCGCTTTAACGATGCTGCTTTATTTATAAAACCGTCCGTCTGTTTAATGTAAGGTCTCTGGTAACAGCTGTGCGACCGCTAAAATTGCTCCAAACACACTTCATTCCGTATCACCTACAAAAGAGGAGCAAAAAGAAACTGGAAGGTTTCCGAACGCTCGCTCGAAAGGCGGCGTGTCCGTCGATGAGTTGTAGACTCAGCGTGAAATAAGATTCCCTGAAACTAATGCTCTTTCAATGGCTGTAAATCTCGCCGCGAAACGTATTATTATCACGGCGAATTATGCCCGAAATCGTTTTCGAATTGATCGTGCCAGATTAAAGTGTGATAAGAAAATTGCTGTCTCCCGGATATTCTGCGCTGAAGAGAGTGCTGGTGTACCGTTTTCGTTACGTATTAAACTTGAGCGTTTACCAAACGCTGAATTACTGAATTATACTCTAGACTGAGAGAATAATATTATTCGTTATTCATTTTACTTATCCAAATTGGTTACCCTTGTTTAAAGAAGGCTAATTACATATCTAATCGCGAATTAATACGTTGATGTCGCATTAATTTAATATTGTGATGTCACCAATCAGGATTAGATCAATTATATTAATTACCAGCAACTAAAGTGGAGAAGCGTAAAATACCACAGAAATACCTGTTACTTGCATAAACCTAACAACAAATTTCTTAATATAGTATAGAACAGATAATCATCAACATATAGTTGGTAACTCACGCGAACGTATTTCTGTACTGTCGATCATCCCAAATGTTATTTTAATGCGAAGTAGTTAATCACAAATTAAATGTTAACTTCGGGTTAGAATAATTCAGAATTAAGGGTTCGTTTGTATAATTACATTAATTTTAAATATAACTTGAAAACAATAAATAAAAAATTAAATGATTCAGGAAAGATTCTCCATTTTCTGGGCTTTAATTATTATAATTGCTTTTTTACCAGCAAATTATTGTTAGCCTATTTTTTTTTGATTTCTTTATAATAGTTAGTATGTAGAAATCAATGCACATTAATAGATTAACTAGAAAATATAGCGTATATAGATGAGAACTACGTCATATGAACATAAACCAATATACTTTCGATGAAGCAACATTTAGAAGTAATAACTAAAGAGGACAAAGGCGGATGAAATTATTACTTTTTTGCAGAGACTAGACAGACTCGTGTTTTGTCGACTCTCGGAGATACGAGTAGGAAACATTCTCATAAGGTGAATAGACACAAGTCTATCTAGTCGCTGCAATAAAGGAATAATTCCACCTGTCTTTGTTATCTCTAGTAATAACACTTTGAATAGATACGATCTTATTGTGAAAAATAAGAAGCACTAACTGGTCGTTACAGAGAAGTAACCAATAGAAACTACTAGCTTCCAAGCAAAATATGAGGCCAAATTACTTTACACGTAAGCCACATGCCACCTTTTTTTCAATTCATTCGCAGATACTTACGTAATAGCGATATAAAAATAATCTAATCAATTGGATTAACTAAACTGAAGTAAACATGTAGATTTTCACGGCCAGAGTCAGTTAAAACTAAATGTGTTCCGGGTTTGGACCGTGACACGTCATTTTTTATTAAACGAAAACTAGACAATCACATAAGACTTCTTCAGAAGAAGGAAAGGTGGTAGACAAGAGTTAGCACAGGTAACTCAACGAGTAAACCGCAACCAACTGAGCGAGAGGCAGTTGATTACGGTAACTCAACTTGCGAATCATGCCAGACATGATGATTCGTTAATTTCTTTGATAATTTCTTTTAAAGATTTAAGATACACAGTTATTTCATTGACTTTTGAAACGAACAGTTTTGATGTAGTATTACGGACGGACGCAAGAGCTTACGATACTCTGTGTTCTACGAGGACACAGTTGAACATGTGCAACACTACAACGTTAGATTTTACTGAGAATTTAGATGATTCAAGATGGGAGATATTTAATTGATATTGATAACTATTTTTCGACTAATGTATCCCTTAGAACATGCTGTTGAATCTCCTTATGTTAAAGGTTCTCAAAAAGAAAATGATATATATATACACTCCGCCAAAAAAGTATCGCATAATTTAGTTTTGAATCATAAAAGTATCTCATAATCTTTGTTTGTAGCATAAAGTTGTAAATATACTTTAATGCGCTCTAAGATATAATTTCTATGATTGTTTAAATAAAATACAGGCCAAATAAAAACAAGAACTCATACTTGAGATTTTTATTAAAACAAGAAATTATAATTTTGGAAAGAAAAATGTCATAACAGTAGCTTTTAATACTGAGTATTGCCACCTCTGGCTCTTATGACCGCTCGCATACGGTTTGGCAGAGATTCGATTAACCTCCGTATATAAGCCTGATCCAAATTCTCCCACTCGTCACGGAGAGCATTTTCTAGTCCATGCAGGTCCGCCGGGGCAACATTTTGGGTTCGTATCCGTCTGTGAAGGAGGTCCCACACGTGCTCGATAGGGTTCATGTCTGGACTTACCGCAGGCCAATCTAAAACTGGAATACCAACATCGTTAAGGTATTCCTGGACGATTATTGCAACATGCGGTCGTGCATTATCGTGCATTAACATGAATTCGTTTCCTATAATTGGCGCATATGGTATTACATGTTCTTCTAAAATGTCCGTTATATACCTGTGGGCAGTCAGTGTACCTCTGTCTACTGGTACTAACTCTGTACGACCTGTTAAACAGATGCCTCCCCAAACCATAATAGAGCCACCAGCGAAATTAGGTCTAGGTCTGATATTACACTGCGAATAGCGCTCACCGTCTCGTCTGTACACTGAGATACGCCTATCTGAGGTGTAAAGACCAAATCTTGACTCATCTGTGAAGAGTATATTGGCCCAGTCATTAATGTTCCAATTTACATGTTCTCTGGCAAACCTTAAGCGAGCCACTCGGTGGTTCCTAGTGAGACGAGGGGCTGTTACAGCTACTCTAGCTCTTAATCCACTCTGTCGTAACCTATTCCGAATAGTTTGAGTACTCACACGAGTATTTCTGACTCTAGCCAAGTCGTTCTGCAATTGTCTCGCAGTTACATGTCTTCGACGTAATGCTTGTAGTAGTAAATAGCGGTCATCTTGGCGAGTAGAACATCTTGGACGACCTGGTACAGGTCTTCTACTGTAATTGCCTGTTTCCCTATATCTGGCTACGGCTCTAGAAACACTTGACTGATTGATGTTCATCAAATTAGCAACGTATGCTTGAGATCGTCCATCTTCGATTAAAGCAACTATAGCAGCCACTTGTTCTGAAGTTAAATTGCTCATTTTAGTTTTAAAAGCGTTGGTACAGAACTCTGACTTCGCACTTTAAAATTTGTCCGTATAGGAAGACTTTCAATAAACAACTGAACAAACCTTACACATATGCATTTTTCTAAATATGTTCTTTTAGAAAAAAAAAGTAAAAAAGCTATGTTCCATGATTTTGTTAGTGTTTTTATAGTTCACATACACGAGGCAAACTTTTTGTGAACGTATAAAAATATCTTGGTTTATAAATGCCCTTTTTTAGTTTATGCGATATTTTTTTGGCGGAGTGTATATATATATATATATATATAAGTAATTAGTTAGTGTAAGTCTTCCCCACGCTTGTCGCTTGGCTGGTCTTACATTAACTCTCACTTTTACGCCCCAAAGATATTTGGCTCAAAGCAGAGTTCTTTTCTCTAGGTATCGCGTTTCCTACAAACAGATGGACCCTCATACCCGATAGGTGTACACAATGAATTTAGTAAATAAGAAGTGGCTACAGCGCTGATGACAACTAGCCTCATTGACATTATTTAATAACATTACAATACATATTTTATTTTAAAATTTTATAATTATGTTTTCCTTGCAGAATTTTGAAGATTTCGTTCAGTAATGACATGTATGAAAAAACCTAATTCAATCCCTATCCGATTACTTTTGAATAAACTGTTATTTTCAATAATTAAGTTTAAGTCAAAAGTTTTATTTTCAGTAGATGTCTCGTGAAATCGTGAAATCTTTATGAACACTGGTCCAAGTGATTTTAAATCCATCGCTGATCTTTTGTAGCAAATGATCAAAATTATTTTAGTAATTATTTAAATGTACTGGTTATCTAGAAGATTCCATCAAAATATTTTAATTTTAAACTTTTCTGGAGGTAATTTTGTAAAGGTGTCGAAAGATAGTAGTCTATTTCTCGCTGGTTTTTTATCTCCATCCATAGAATATTTATATTAGATAATTCAAATGATAGTAGCCATTTTAACAGCCTTGCGATACCATGAAGACGGTGTACATAAATCCTGACGGTCTTATCAATCGTATCGAAATTATGTGCATTATCATAAGGATACTTATTTTAATTATTACGTACGAGCAACGCATGTCTGCACTTAATGTAACTATGAGAAATGTCCATATTAAGGAATATAATGTTAGTTTAAATTTAGTAATTTTAATTTCTCGAAACACAAGTCGTTTAATGATCTCTTTTTTTCGACAAAATCTATTTTGGGTGATGTGTAAGACGAGGATGAAAATCTTAATTTGAGGAAATTGACGGGACGAAAGTGCTCCGCTTCATAACTAAAGTAATAAATAAGATAACTAGAAACAATTTCGAATCCTAATTAAATGATACAGTATATATGAAGAAAATGCATAGAACAGCTTCTCTATTAGATTTTATAAAAACATATAGGGCGTGCCATTTAAAGAATTGCAGTAACATGAATCAAATTAGGTAACGATATCTTTGTGATGTATTTCATTTGTTTTATATTTCTTAAATTATATGGTATGATTGAAATAACTTGAATTTTACGGCATATTTCGTTTAATTTACTTCTGGTCTGATGATGGATAAGCCGGTAACATTTATATTTCTAATAAAGAATTTGTGAGAAGAAGGACCTTTTCTCACGAACGCGTTCTCGAACGCTGAAACTTCAGGATACACAAGCTGAATCCGAAGTTTGCACTTATCCTACGATTTCCGAGATTAAATCATTTATGTTTATAAGTTTCTGCTACCAAGAACTAGTTTTTATAATGATAGATATTGATGTGTATAATTATTTCTACTGATTTGTTAAAAGAGACAAATACAAATAAACCGGTTCGTAAATTACGCAGAAGGCAGTAATAAGAAGTTTTAACAGTAAGTACTTAAGTTTACGAGTTTTTCGAAAAGTCTACATCGACTAAGAGGATAATCTTGTAAATATTTTCATCTAAATAAAACCCTAAACGTTTACCACTGTTCACTTAATATATTAGATCATGTCGAAGTGGAAAACTCTGAAATTGAGAATGATGATCCTCCTACAAAGTAAAGAGTAGCTCCGACTATAACATTTCGCTAAATAGTTATAGACATGTAGTTTTCGATATTACCGTTTTATTTCCATTGACCTAAATTTCGCTTAAATAAAGAAGCGTAGATCTACAAAACTTTTGGATGTTTTCCTTCAAGTAAAAATTACGTCCATGTTTATAAATAGACAATAAAATTCAGATCCGGTTTTATGATGTTTACGCTAAGAGAAATTTACATGAGCCACCCGTGATGAGTATCTTCATAATGATAAAGGCCATTTTACGGTATTTAAGGAATGAAAATCACATCTTTGTAAATATGTTTCGATTAATGATGTTTGGAAGACTCGAAAATAATGTTCGAAGTGCCACCGATTTTATTGATATTGTAATTTATATCGGTATCTGCTTCTTTTCTGTACAATTATTTATTGATCTGGGAATATTGAATAGGGGTTTACACAGCTGTTATTTTACACTTACATTATGCGCTTCATTTCACAATTTAGTGATGTACTGAAGGTTAATTAGGCTGGAGTTACGTAATTACATCGACGTTTACCTATTAGGTGGCGGACGAATGGAGAACGACTTTCAAATTAACCTACTAACCGAATCAATTAATTCGTCTCGTAATACAAAGCGATACGCTGGAATTATATAGCTGAATAGAACCACCAATTGTAAATATACATTTAGTTAGTTCACAAGTTCACATACGAACGAATCGATGCATCTATTCAAAAGAATATTTAATAAATTATCGTCGATAATCACTTGACACAGTTGAAAAACGAAGATATTGGTGGAAAGTTGAATTCCGGTATCGACCCTTTCTGTCTTCAAAGTTTCATGAAGATCTTCGAGTTGCCGATGTATTGCATTGCCATAACAAGGGAGTCGGGTAAGAACCTCGTTAAATGTTTCCGCTATCCAACTGAACGAATACCTACATATTTACTTTCCAATTTTTGTCTAGTGATTGCTTTCATTATATGCAACAACAAGTTCGAGTGCATCCTAATATTACCACTCGAACCACGAAACCTACCTATTGTTTAAACTAATAAACGTAATAATCCGAGAAACTCTAAAAATTCTCACTACAAATGCAACAAGTACAATAATGCTCGGTGTCACTTCAAAAATTACACAAAAAAATGCGTATTAGAAACATAAGTGCTGCGTGAAACCTGCGACATAAATTAAGTACCGATATGCAACAAACTCGGAGAGATTTATAGGCACTTATTGGATCACCTAGATATTTCTCTTAAGACCTTTGTTCCAATCCCAAACCTAGAGCGAAATAACATTGAAGATACTAAAGTTGGAGAATTGGAGTAGGTCTAGGTATTTAAGAAGGACATGAATTAAATCGCATGGTGAAAACTATTACAAACTGTTAAAGGAACTTAAGGCGGCAAATATCGTTTCGGTAAATGCTATAAAACGGTAATACCATATATAGATGAGTGGAAGAAAGGCCTGCTTATGAAAGCTGAATCCATCTTGGAGTATGGAGTCGAAGTCGAGATTTGTGGAGTAGCCCTAACATAAAATCCAAAGCTCCAGATTATTTTAAGTCAAAATAATGGCAATGCTGATATGTATTAAAGAATTAAAATAAAAAATAAAAGTGCTAGAATTCGAAACTGGTATGGTACGGCATGGATGCACTCAATAGGCTGAGAAGCCGAATAAAAGTAACCCTGGCCTTGGTACCAGGACACGAAGACCATTGAGGTAACGCAAGGGCAGACGAATTAGCCCCGACAGGCCCGACAATTGCTAAAAATTACCCAATATAGTCATAAATGGTAGTACAAGCAATCACTAAATATTGGAAAGTTAAGAAATCTCAAGAATGGCGGAGGTTAGAGACAAACCGGGCAATTTCTGGACTGGAGACAGCATAATACAGCTATAGTACTACGAAGCGGAGACAGGACACTGTATGCTGAAGAAGCACTTGAGTAATCTGGGCCTGACGGACGAAACAGCATGTAGATATTGCCAGGTGAAAGAACGTGCTCTGCGAATGTATAACAATGAACAAATAAACTCGGAATACCCAAAAGGCGAAACCTATGTGGAGAAATCACTCACAGGGCTGCTAAGTCCAGCAAAGAAAGTAAAACTGGCGATGAAAGAGGAGCCACAATAGATCTGGAAAGGTCGTAGTGGGATAGGTCGGAGAATAGGAGAACGAAAATTCTTCAGTTTGAAATATGGGTCTATGTATTAAAGAAGGATTTGAAGTATCGAGCGCCCTTCGTAAATCCGTTAATTTTCAGTTGTGTAACTTGAGAATAAAATGAAAATCGGATAAGAATACGAGCTCATTCCACATTATTTTCACGTGTATCATACACGTCTCGAGTTTGGTCCCTTCTTTCTCATTCGCCCTGTTCTTAAATTAACCGATTAGTTTACTTCCTACTGAAAAATACGTAGGTGTCGAACTATCAACGCCATTTTACTAATTTTCGAAGAAAAGAGCAGTTATCGTTTTAATTCGAGATTCAATCCAGTAATAGCCAATACAGTGACATTTTTAATCAGATAATCATCGCAATGTACCGTTACAAGACAGAACGGCGATTATGTAAATGTACGTGCCGAATTGGAACCACTACATAGGATATTTACATTAATGACTGTCGATAATTGCGACCAATTAGATACAGATGTCTGGCCTGACTGTATACATTTGAACAGCTACTACGTGCTCACATTGCGACGGTAATAGTCTAAAACAGAGCAGAGATTACCATAACTCCAACATTAAGAACTAAGTGGTTCTAGTAGTGCCCTTAAAAGCAAAACATCTCTCAGCCGTGCAACGATAAAATATATCTATAGTTTATGAAATGCTGGCGAAGGAAATATCTAACCTCGGGGAGTACTTAAAGTAGCGCAAGTACATCGAACCAAAAAGCAAGTTACGTAAATCGAGTACACGATGGGATGGGCTATTATTGTCAATTTTGTACCTTATTAAACTTTTTACATGTCGCTTAATGCTCCTTAGACGTATCCTGTTAGTATTTTGCTCCGCGTGGAAGATTACAGAGAAATAATGGGCATTTATATGCTGCTTTACAATTAGCTATTTCATACAATTGAGACAGAAGAAATACGATACAACGTCATGTCCATAAATGTTGCAATAAGAAGTAACTACATGTATGTAACATGTTAGTTACATTCATAGTTTTAGTGTTGTTAATTATATCTTTCTAATGGTCCAATAAATACATTTAGGTACACTTGACGAATAAAAATTATTGAAAGATTTATAGTATGAACCTCTTCAATTTTTCGTGCTTGTACTTGAAGTAAGTAAACAAGATAAATTCGTAGAAAATCTAACCAATCTAACGTTTATAAGGCCGAATGTTACTATTTGTAGAGGAACTTACTGCAATATTGTATTACATACTTTATCTAAATTCTTAAAGAATTAACTTTTACTCCATCATACGTAGGAACAACAAATGAGGATAAAGTTAGGATAAATGCAACGAGGCTAATCTCAAAAGCAAAGTGTTGAATTCACGACGAAGCTGTAGGCTGAAAACCGTCAACTTGGCTTCTGAGACCACGGTAAACGTTGATAGATATTGTGAGATACTGAGAAAACTTAGACGGCCAATCCAGAACCGGAGAAGAGCAATAACGAGCAAGAATGTAAGCATTCTTCACGTCAAGGTTCGCCTCAGTGTGTATGGCGCATCATTACCCGCCTACTCTATAATCCGGACTTGGCACTTACGTAGTGATTACCACCTGTTTTCTAAGTCGAAAGAACATTTGGCGGGAACGCGTTAGAACGAGGCGAAAGATGAAATTCAACTCTTCCTCGACGACATAACGGCGAGCTGATATGACGTGGGCATACAGAAATTGTCACGGCGTCTACAGAAATGCATTGATACTGGCGATTATGTAGACGGATGAAGAAGATAAACGTTTAAGTTTTAAAACTGTTTAAATAAGCGTGTCATTGTGACTTGTGGAGTACCTCACCGACACTCGTTTCAACAGCTAAGCTGTAATCTTCACTTCACGTTTTACTTAGGTGTTTCAGTGTTCCGGTGTTATAGTGTGTGAGTACGTGATTAGGATTAGGATACATGTTATTGCAATGTGTCATTTACTGAATTACCGTTTTATCAAACGACTTTATCGATGTTTATATAATATTGCTTATGTGTTTATATAATACTGGTCATAAACTCGAATATGTAACAAAGAAAATCCGCCTCCTTTCTATTCACTGAAAAGTATGCGAACATCTCGTATTTTTTAATACATTACCTGTCTATGGGAAATGAATATTCACGAACATTTCAAGCGACATTCGTCAAAGTTAAAAAATGTTGTACTACATATACGTAGTTCGGTAGCACGGTTTTTTGAAAGCTCGAGGTAATTTTGCCTCCAAATCTCCAACCTGGATCATCTCTTATTGATCAACCTGTATATACGAAAATTTCTTTCAAAGATGCTCCATGCTAGTGTATTATGTGTACACTACACTACAGTGTATAGTGTAGTGATGCTAGTGTATTATCGGAAACTGTTGGCATTGTAGACGTAATTCTTCGATTCCAGAAAGTCTAAATACTACAGATTACGGTTTATCCGTGCGCGGGGGGTGATACATTTCTTTTAATAAACACCTTCGTTTTTATTTAAAAAACCCCATTTTTAACGAAAACATCCGCTCCTCAATAAGTGATTAAGTAAATATATATTCTTTTGCTCAACCTATTTAAGCGTGAGTTATATCCGCTGATAAGTAATAACTAAAGAGTCCAAACGATGTGCCCGACCAGTAGCGTCGATGCGAGAGCAGAGTGGGGTAAACTCCGCTCTCGCATAAGTAGTAAAAATAAACGATGCATTTAGTTGCCGTTCTAACGTGTTAAAGTATACGTTAAAAATGTTGCGAGGTCGTAAAAATAATGCGTCAAATCGGTTGTCTGCTACCGTAGTAAATAAATCGGTTTCCCGATTTAATATGTGACGGTAAGGCAGTGAAATGTTTAGTTTGTGAAACAACTTTATTATCTTGGAAAGCGAGTCAGTGTCAAAGACATATAAATAGTGACAAACATAAATTGAAAAAGATTAGACGCAAATCATATAATGAATTTGTGGTTGATTTAACAATGATGCTAATTGCGACCAATATAGCAATACATAAAGTCCAACACCCAATGTTTCGCCAGTTTTGGAATAAATACAATCCTACGTGGAAATTACCATCTAAAAATACGCTACACAATTACGTACCATCAGTGCGTGAAAGAATTGTAAATTTTACGAAAAAAACGGTGAAAAATAAATACCTTTGGTTGACAATGGACGAAACTACAGATATTAAAAAACAGTCCATCCTATCCATTGTCGTAAGGACGCTGACCCCACAAGGATCTTCTGACCCTTATTTACTAGCCTGTAAACGAATGCAAGATTGTACTGCCACGGCGATACGTAGTGTATTAATAGAAACACTACACAAATTTGAAATTTTACCGGAGCAACTGTTAATGTTAGTTACCGATGCTGCCGCGGTTATGTGTTCCACAGTAAAATTACTCAAAACGATTCAACCAAACCTGCTGCACGTCACATGTTTGCTTCATGCTTTACACTTTGTAACAAACATTATACGTACAAGTTATCCTGATGTGGATGAACTAATAGGACAAACGAAAGCGGTTTTTCTTAAATCTCCGAAACGTATTCGCCTATTTCATTCGCAGTGTCCTGACATACCCGAGCCGCCGCAACCAATTCTTATACGATGGGGTACGTGGTTAGAAGCAGCATTCTATTATTATAAACATTTTGAAAAAATTAAATCAGTAGTTTTACAACTAGACGGCAAAGAAGCGGCTGCAATAAGGCTCAGTCAGGTTCAATTTAAAAATTCTCAAGTTGCAGCAAATTTAAAAATTATTTACGACAGTTACGTTCCAATAGTGGATGCAATAAAAAAGTTACAGAACAGTGCGCTGTCCTTATCGGACTCATTAGCAATTATTGACCACGTAGAATTAGCGCTGCATATCCTTGATGATGAAAAAAGTGTTTGTGTTCGTGAAAAATTTAATAGTGTATTAGATAAAAATGTAGATTTTACAAAATTACGGCAACTTTTTACCAATACTGAAGATACGTTGTACAGATACAAAGAGCACTTTAACTATGCAAATATAACATCTCTCAACGTCGGACAATCCTTTTCAGCATATAAGCATTTATTTACGTCGCTACGTACGAACCTTTCCGAGACTAATACAGAAACATATATGATGGTGCAATTACTTCATCGCGCACATCCGGATATTTCTGCAACAATGTAAACATGTTAGGTAAGTTATTTATGTTTTTTCTTAACGTTTTGTAAAGTGATTCAATATATTTATTTTTAAATAAGCGCACTGTTATTCTGGTAAACTCTCCACGCAACGCCAATGCTCGGGCACATCGTTTGGACTCTTTAGTAATAACTGCTTATCTTTTGGTACATGATTTGGTGGAATTTCACGTTTGAAGGTAAAATTTAGCCTCGCAGCTTGGAAGATTTTTAGGAAAAATATTGCAAACTGCTGCAAATTGTTACAATAACTAAATCTTTCCTTCGCATTTAATCATATGTTTTTAGGAATATTACACGTCAAAACACAATGTTACTTTTCTTTTTTCTACCCACATTCTGCAAGGGCATGGTCAATAGTAGCGAATAAGTAAAGAAATCTCATCTACGCTAGTTTGATAGTGCCAGTGCATTTGGTGACACACAATTTATTTATTTTTTTATTTACAATAACCTCAAAAATTGCAAAAATTTGATAATGTCGAAACAACAGGAGGAAACATCGAGTTTCGGAAAGCAACGGAAAGTAATGTTCGACAATACTCGACGAATCCTACAAATTTGCCAACTTTGATTACTTTTAATATCAAGTACAATACAATTGCGTTAAATAAATTTCAGAAGTTGAAAACTGTCCCCGCAACGTAGAACGTGCCAATGGTTTCGAAGGGAACCACGCGACGGAACGCGACGGCCCACGCAACGACGCGCTGCCTAGATGGGAATGATATAAATAAAAAAAATAATGCCGCCTGGAAAGCAGCCTCCTTATTAACAAAAAAACATATTAAAAAAAAAACAGCACGGCCACAACGGCAGTGACTCTTGCCAACGAGCTCGAAGCAAATAAAATGTTAATGCGACGAGATGCGCGATATCATTCGATTACACGCAGCCAATTGTAAGCAGCATTTTGGCGTGAGGCGCCGCAGTTGTAGGGAACCAGAAATTCAACAAATTATGAAACTTTGGGAACATATAGATCGCATTTTTTCTTCTGCCGGAAAACACTTTGAATGTGTGAAAGTTGGAAGTTTTCCATTCCGCCTATACGCATAACTTGCTAAAGGTAAGACTGAGAAAAAATTGTTTTCTTGAGTGATTATTATGAAGCAATCAAGAAAAAACATGTTAATATTTTTACATATATTCTTTTAGCTGAAGTGCTGAAAATGCAGCTTAATAATGTTCGTATCTAGTGCAGATGCAGCCTGTTTTGTGTAATCTTTTAATTACATTTATTATCTAAGGAAGCAACAGTCGACAGGTAAAGAATAGACATGTCTTTGTAAAAAAGATAAAATAAATGAGATATGGTAGTAGTATATGGATGTGATTATCTCGGTTGGGGTGTTCCATGTTGACAGCTTTACTATTTTAATTGTTTCTAATTGCGAGGGGGAACAGTGTTGATGGTCTGCTCCCTCCAACTTCCCGAATTGGGTTTTCATCTTCGTCTTACATATTGAACAAGATAGGTTTCGTAAAAAAATGCGAGAAATCGAAAGTGTATTCAAAAAAGGGAGAGTTTCTTTTTAACTAAATAGGGACCTCCATTTAGAACAAGAATTTTACTCTAGATGAGCATTTTTCTACTGTTCATACAACATTACCCGTAGAAGATGGAAGCTTACCTTTCAGTGAAACGTAAATGGGAAACATATATGCACAAGTTAATTTCGCTTAGTAAGATTATCTTTTGATGAATAAGATTCCTTCGTAAGTTTACCTCGCTGGTTAAACTGAATGGGGAACTTTCACTAAATGTCTGAAGTTTGTAAGCGTGGTCTGATATCTATAAAAATTCCTTATTTCCAATAGATTATTTTATTAACTTTAATTAATTTATTAATGACTGTAATTAAGTAAAATTAATTCACCGCATCAAATTATGAATTTGGGATCACCGCGAGAAAGATTTCAATAAATCGGACCAAGATTCGCAAGCATCTCAAGATTGAAAAAGATTTTTAGATTTGGAAGACTAGGACATCACAGGTACCGAAAATTACATAAATTAATCAAAAATGAAACATAAATTCAGTTTTCTAAAAGAACACAATTTTTAAAATTAATATTGGATTAAAAAGAAGAATTGTTCATTTATTTTTTAATCTTCTTGAAATTAAATATATCCCAGCAGAAGCAGCAGGAAGCAGCAGAAGAAAATCTTAATATAGCAATAATAGGACATTTGCGAACACCAACAAAATCGAATTGCTCGACATAATAAAAGATATCATTCTTGATGCACAAAGAGATATATCACTTGCATTGAAAACTAATACGACCGTAGAATTTTTCCAACCGCACAAACCACATTTCGTGAAATTTGTAGACGAGGTAGTTCGCCCACATAGGAAGAAGCATTAGAAGCAATACAAGAAGAGGAAGAATATATACCAGAAGTACGAGGTGTTGTAACTCTAGAATACAAAATCAATGCTGTTACGTATTAGGAAAGTGGGAAGATAGACGGCTTGCATTAAATGCCGCCCAGCAAAAAATTCGCACTTTTGTTTATCCAGGAATTGTGCGGGTCATTGATGAAGTACTATTATGACATGTTCTTACTTGTATTACGTTACAGTATTATTAATTTTTTTTTACTTTTTCTAGGTGGGAAGAAGCAATAAGCGAAGGTGGTACGTGACGAGAAAAGTTTCTAAAAATTCTGAATTCGTATATAGTGAATTTGTAAATAGTCAATGAGAAAACCTCTTTTTTTGTGCAGATTCATCACGATGCAGAATAATCCATTATATGTTTAAATTAAAAAAAATATATTGGCACATGCATATATATAATAAACTATATAAAATTGACAGTATGATGCTCATATATTATTGCTCTAATGCAAAATATAACGTTAATGCATTTGTTAGTTTTTAAAGTTAATTTCAATACCGCAGCTACAGGTCTGTTACACAATTATCCAATCTCAATTGCGTATTATTATTCCCTACTTGTCGAAAAAAATTACATGGAAAGACCTTTCTTTCTGATTTACTTACGTTCAAATAAACAGCTTTTTGTCTTAAAACATTTGCTCTATTTTTTATCGTTAGGATAGCCAGGATTAGAAATTTCCAATTTTCAACAATTCACTTCACTTACAGAGTATTTTGCCACAGAAGAAAAGATTGTGCACTATACGTATGATCTATATGTTTCCAAAGTTACATAATTTTTTGAATTTCCCGGTTCGGGATCGTTCCTTGGAAACCCAATATTTCGCGTTCTTACTCATTCATACTAAAATTTGTATTTTGTTACACAGAACGGCCAGTCGTATAAATTTACAGTGAAATTGCGATTTAATGGATATAACGAATAGAGGTGGCATATTAGTTTGGGGAACTTTGTACTTAATAGACTGAATTTGGATATTTTACCAGCGATCAAATACGAAATATTGCAAAAACATGGATTTACGAGCTGTACAAAGAAAATAATAACCTAATTGAACTAAACAAAATTGGAAGAAAATACAATAATAAAATATCGAAGTTAGCCAAAGAAATGGCGAACTAGAAATGATTTTCTGATACATGAGAAAAGTAACCTTACTAAGCAAAGCCTCTTCAGAAATTCGTGGGAATATTATTGGTACTAACATCATAAATCGCCATTATTCTTCGCTTCTTAATAGCAAATTTTAATACAAACTCACCTTCCCTATATAGCATTGCGAGGATAGGTTGAAGAAGAAGCTTACCTGAAACAGAAATTCAAATTGTATTAAAATCATATTCAAAATTTCAGCTTTGGTTCATTTATCGCGGCACGCAATTAAACCAACTTATGTTAAGCAAACTTTCAATGCTAGCAACTCACGGGTATTCTATTGTTCATTTCGGTCAGTAACACTGCTTTTGATTACGTAAGCTTTAAATATAGTTAGGGTTTTACTATTAATTAATTAGTTTAAATTTGTGTAGCGCGTATGTTTACATGTTTATGTTATGCTTCACAACCCAGGAGCGAGCTTCAGTTACTCTTCGGTTTTACAGGAACACAGAGTGTGTTTATAATGTTATTAGAATAAGGGCACTACATCAGACTTTATAAACAATTTACAAACGATTTACAAGAACATAAAAATTATTAAAACTAAACAACAAAGGAAACTAAATACAGAATTAAATAGTAATGATAAAATGCATTTAACCTAATAAAGTGAACATATTCAGGTTAAGCTATCACAATATTTGATGAAATTTGGTACAGCAACGCAGTTCAAACTGTAGTGTCTTTGGATTTGCCTTTCGATTGCCTCACCAACAACGTGAAAATGCGCAGTCTGTTCTATTTAGAATAAGGAAGTTAATATCAATTTCCTATGCTGCCCGAAATGTATTAATTGAAGTGCCAACAAGGCTAAAAGAAATAATTTTTCCTGAAACACTAGCTTCTCTCATTCAAAAGTTACAACAGAAAATCACGTACTGTGTGCACACGTCAATAACCAAACATGGTTGCTAATGAAATAAACCGTGATAAATCTTCTTTCATATTATATTTTGTAACAGTCAGATTAGATTAGAACACTGGCCGAGATGGTTTTTGACTGATCTCGCTGCGACCTTCTCGAATCTACTGAGGTCCCTCTCTCATTAGATCAATTACATTAGCTTTGCTTTCTTTGCTAGCAGTCTTGTGAGTGATCTCTCTATATAGGTTTCCGAGCCCTTTTCTGAGTGCCGTACTTCGACCACATGGACGGCAGTCTTCTCTCCCAGCTGGCAGAATCTAAACGCTGGTTTCTCTGGAGGCCCAGAGTTCCTCATGTACCTCTTGAGCATATAACGTCCTGTTAACGGGCTCACTATTATTCCAACGGACTTCAAGTGTGTCTGCTTTAGGACCGCTATAAATGTAGACCTGCGTCCAACTAGAAATTACTTGGCTCCTCCAGTCTTGAGACTCCATTGTTTCTTATTTTCCATTGTTTACTGATTGTTTTCGCTACCACATATACCACTCTCACAGACTGCATTGGACAATTTTCGACGGTTGGCGGGCTTGTTCGTCGCCCATCGTGTCCTTTTACTGAGGCCAGGATTACCTTAGTTCGCTTCTCAAGCCTACTAAACGCATTTATGTAGTCCTACACCAGTTCCGAATTTGCCTCTATGGAGACTAACATTTATATTATTGCTTGACTGTCTGAACAGACAACAATGGATAGTTATCTGCTTGCCGATCTAATTCTTCGATATACCCTGGCTGTATACTGTTACTATTTCGTCTTGGAATACTGTGGCGCTTTGAATTAGGCTTAGTGATTTAGATACTTTGGGTCTACTTCCACAAATCTTCTCTTCGGCTCTCTTCGACTTCAACTCCATTTTTTGTCTGTGTACCAGGTGGATTCAGCCTGTATAGGCAGACTTCTCTCACTTTTCTCTTTTCGTTCTAGCACTTCTCCAAGCTGTGTTTGGGACTGATCGCGTCACTGAGTATGCTAATTATCGGCCTCATCTTGAGTTCCTTTAACAGTTTCTGATAGCTTGCATCATGTGAATTAATACTAGGAGGTTAGCCTCTCATAATTTATCACGACTATCTAACGTCGGCATCTCTGCAGAAACTAATTGGTTTAATGAGCACTGATTCAAACAATACAAAATGGAAAAATGCATAAGTTAAAATACAAACGTGCCTATGTGTATACAATATTATTTAGGTAATGATAAAATAATATCTGAGTACATGTATGTATATTATATGTACAAGTGGACTACATTCTTAAATACACTATTTTTAAATCCGATGTAAATATGCACGTAAACCACTTAACCTAAATTGTTGTTGCTGGTATTTGAAAAGTAAGTACCGACAGCAATCGTTGTTTAATGGAATATTAATGAACTTTATGTTTAGATTGGTAAGACCTGTTAATCTGGAGAGCGTAGAGAGTGCTCAGTATGTAAATTTTTATTGATCGCATTAGCATTGTTACAGAACTGGCTGTAAAGAATTGAATTAAAATAAAGGTTCCTTTGTTTTATTTAAAGACATTAAAATATTCTTTCGCAAACGGAGTAACTAGATACCGATGGTGTAGAAATAACGTATTCGTAGTTAAAGGAATTCTAGATTTCATGGTTTAAAATGTGGCACAATACTATCCACGAAAAGATCTAGTTAGTAAAACCGACGTGAAGACAAAAAATTTAAGCAAGTGTTGTTAATATTTTCATTTATCCGGGAAAAGAAACGCGCTGGAAAAGTACTTAAATAAGAAAAAGTGGTATACATCAACATATACAGCGCGTTCGGTGAAGAATGAGTTCAGCATGTTATCTCGGGAACGAGTGTAAATTTTAAAATTCTGAAAAGTGCATAAAGTAAGTAAAGCGGGTAACCATCGCAAGGGGAGCCCCAAGCTAAGCACCAGGAAGGCATGAGAAGTCTGATTTCCCGCAAACGAACACTCTTGGCTTCATATCAACGGATCGCACTCATGATCACGCTGTCACCTACATGTTTTGTTTGTTTTCACATTCATATTTATTTTAAGCATGTTCATATCGATATTCTGTTTATTCTATTTTCATGGGCTCCATTTTCCATAGTAAATCTTATTTTTGTGCATTTCGATATTTGTTGTCATTAACTGTAATGTTATTCATATTTACCGTTCTCTAAATAAAATCTGTTGTTACTTACTTATTTAATTGCTTCAGAGCCACGCGACCTGAGGAAGCCGCACGCTATGAGCATGCGGCAATGAGCATTTGAAAGTAACTAATCATATAATTCAGTTTCTTTTTTCATTTACTTTGCAATCAGACCTATTGCAATCTAGCGACCAACGAAAGGCCAGAACTCCTGCAAGATAATACCATCTTGAATTAATTATTAGTATTAGGCTAAGGTTACGCGTCGATCCAAACATTAATTAATATAATCGAGGTAATTCTACGCACATTACAAGAGCAATTCGAAACAAGTAATTTGCAAAATATGCTACTACATATCCCCACCGACGCCATCTAGGACCAAATACACTGACCAACAAGATTTTTACACTAAGTTAGTAACTGATGAAATTGAACAGCATATATAAAGTAAAAATGATTCGAAAAGCGGCAACATTGGTTTAGCTCTGGTTACAGAGAAAATGCCTTTATAGTATGGCAGGTAATCTGGTCTACTGCAATAATGTTTATAAGCTTTTTGAATACATCACGATCCCAGTTCTTGGAGATTATTCATAGACTCATCAAAGACCAGCCCAAAAGTAGTTTTGTTGCATAATGGAAACCATTATCCTTCTATTCCAATAGGTTATGCTGTTTCTATGAAAGAAACTTACGAAAATCTGAAAATTTTATTAGAAAAGCTAAAGCACAAAGACTATTTCTGGAATATTCTTGCAGATTTTAAGGTAATTGCAATTATTTTGGGTATGCAATCTGGTTACATCAAATATGTTGTTTGTGGAATATGTTTGGGAAAAACATTACCATGCGCAAGAGTGGCCACTACGACAACAGTTTATACCAGGAAATGATAATGTACAACATCAGCCTCTAGTAGAAAAAAAAGATCATAATACTACCTCTCCATGTGAAACTTAGGCTCAAGGAAAACTTTGTCATAAAGGCGCTGGATCTCGAAGGTGAAGGTTTTAAATACCTTCGTCAAAAGTTTCCAAAATTAACACAAGGAAAACTGAAAGAAGGTATTTTTGTTAGACCTCAGATACGAGAAATAGTAAATGATGAAATCTTTGAAACCAAATTAACAGCGAAGGAAAAAACAGATTGGCTCTCCATGGTACAAGTTTTCACGAATGTTTTGGGAAACAAAAAAGCTGACAACTATAAAATTTTAGTAATGGATATGTTACAATATGCTGTATGCATATGCTGGCTGTAATACGCCCCTTAAAGTGCACATTCTACATTCTCTCTTGGATTTTTGTCCGGAAAATATGGGCGACGTTAGCGATGAGCACGGTGAGCGCTTCCACCAAGACATCATGGAAATGGAAAAACGACATCAGGGGAATGGAATCCTGTTATGTTAGCAGATTACTGTTGGATGTTAAGAAGAGATGCTGTAGATGTTGTTTATAAGCCGCGGAGCAGTATTATATCACATTTCTAATTATAATAATTTGAAATATGCATTAGATTATGATCGAATCTAAAAAACCTTTTCATTGAAATATAAAAAGAAATCGAGCTAACTTGACCATCTACCTTTTATTAAAATAAATGTTTATATGTTTTCTATTGAAATTAGTATAAATTATTTTATGCCAAAATCACAAGTTGAAATTTGTTAGCCAATGATACCGGCAACTTTCCTGAAATCAATTGGATGGGCATACTAACAAATATAGCTTATGAATTTCACACGCCCATTGCTTTACAATGTTGCTAAAATTCGTAGACTTAATTTCATCGTGGAATATCTTATGGAATCTAACCCACAAATTCTATAACATAGGATGGAGTAAGCTATGTGGTCGGATGAGAGCGACTTTTCAAACAACGAAATAATCACTCGACATCATTCAGGTTGCTTGTCTTCCAAAAATTTATATTGAATGTGAGGCACGAATTTTCAATGGAGGAAAGGCATACATGTTGTATGGAATATCGGAATGCCAGTAGATCAGTCCACACATTTTTAATTGTACTTTAACAACACGGCATTAGATTTTCTAATACGTAAAGTATCTCTTTTACTTGATAATATTGATTTTAGGTGCTGCATTTTTCACAAGACGTTGACCCTGCTTATAAAAGTAGCATTGTAAACGACCATTCGAGTATTTTCGAGTCGATGGGTAGCTACTAATAGTCCTACAAAATGACTAGCTCGTTCTTTCGATTTAAGTCATTTTGATTACTTTGTTCGGCGACATTTAAGAAGTGTAATGCCTGAAATATCGAAGAATCAAATGAGCTCACTAGGATCGTTTATGCCAGCACAACACCAGAAATTTTATGAAACGAGACTAGTACAGTCTTAGATGTACTAATGCATTGTTTATTAATTTTTTTGATCATTCATCTTTGCTTATTATCTTTACAACAACAATATTTTATATCATTGCATTAACCTCTCGGAAATTTTTTTTTTTAAATACAGCAGATATGTTGGTCGTGGTTGGAAGGAATATTATTATGAAATGTGCTGCAGGTTTCAAAAATTGAATAAAAAGTGGTGTTGTAATAATAATAAAAAAAAAAAAAACGGGTAGCGCCGCATAGTGATGCGCTTATAACAAAGTTTGGAATATTTTGGATCTTCTTAAATGTCTGAGATATCCGAGTCGGTTAAAAGATGATTCTTCTAAATAGTGGTAAAGCAACTTGATTAACAAGTTTAATCGAAAATAGTAATTTTGTCCTTTAAAAAGTACTTTATTTTAAAATCTGCGGTTATCAATCAAGAAAATTAAGTAAAAAAGAAAACATATTCATTTTGTAAAAAAACGAATATGTTTTTTGTAAAAACAAAATTTGTAGATATGGTTCCATCCAATATTTTTAAAACTCGGAATTTTTAACAGTTCTTCACACGTTCCACAAGCTTGATTTCCGCTGTAGATTAATAACAATGATAAACTTTATTTGCAGAGAACAATTATTATAGAAAACGTCATGAAACGAAACTAACAAACTACAACTCAATGTGGACATATTAGCACTTAAAATTTAGCACAAAAAAAGCACTAGCAAGCTGCAATAAGATCTACTTGTACAATATTAGTTCGGCAGTAACTGAAAGTTATTTGCTGAGAAGTCTTTAAATTCATTTGATGTATTCGAGGTGTAAGTAAAACGCGGAGAATCTAGATTGGTGAGTATTGCGATTATTACAAGCAATAGGCGGGGAACTGGTGGCAGTAATTTTTAAATGATTTTATCGTTTGGCAGACGCGATGAAAGTAAGGAATTAAGTAAAATATACGATATGAACAGCGTCTGCCTCTAATACATTGCTGCAATATCAAACGAAAGCTTGTGAAAGACGCCAAAAAAATAGAGTCATAAACAATGTAATCGCGTCTGCTTTGTGTGTAACGTTACAAATTTGTTAAAGAGATCATTTCATCGGTTTCGCGTTTAAGCCTAAAGGTTTCATAAAGAGCGTAAAAAGTGGCAGGTAACTTCAATATTTATTTTCGAAAGGCAGACGTTTCGTAATTAACTATACAAAATAATTCTTTGTATAGTTGTAGAAAATTGGCAGTAAATGTACGAATTACAAGTTATCTTCACTAAAATTTCACAAAGTGCTCAGGATGGACCTTCAATTGAAATTTACGCCATAAACTTTTAAAAAGTACGGATTGTGGGAATTCCGATTTGGGTTTTTGGGAACATTTTTTGAGGATTTTGCGAACATTTGGGTAGAAATAAACAAATACTATTTTATTGTTTTTGGACAATTAGGGAGGTAAATTAAACAAATGCGTGACCACCATTTCACACCTTTAAGGACTAGATCTCCAAAAATTGTTGCGTGTTTCTATCCCTATTATGCAAATTTTGCATTAATAATCTCAATAATTTCGGCTCGAAAGCTGGTCGTGAACATTCTGATGTTTTTGTAATTCCAAATGAAGAATGCACCATCTACGAAACAACGTATAGCGAAAATGAAGGTGAGGGAGAATATTATAATGTGGAATAAATAAACAATGTAGTCGATTAAACAATAGAAAGTCGGAATATTTGTTTTTTGGAATTATATCTTTAATCGTAAAGCTTAATATCTGCCTGCTTTCTTACACATTTCTACAGACTCTACTGAAAGTACACACACCAAGAAAAAGGACCATTAAATAATTTAATAGAGTTATTCTTTTCGTGTTTGTACCTATTATTACAAAAAACGCAACAATCCGGACGTCTGCCTTCCATAAATTTGCAATCTGTACAATGCCTTAAATACAACGTAACAAACGCTAGCACGATAACATAATTTAAGACAGTTGTTTCTTCTTGAAATTTTAACGTTTATTTAATATTAAGAAAATAAGCTCGGCTCTTATTTTTATTGAGCAAAGTGCACTACATGTTATCATTAGAGAGGACAAAAGCGAGTTTTCGTGTTTTATCGACTCTCGGGGAAACCAGCAGGCAACATAAATCCATTCTCGTGACGCGAATAGACACGAGTCTATCTAGTCGCTGCAAAAAACGAATAATTCCTCCTGCCTTTGTCATCTTTAGTTATTGTTAGAGAGGGCAGATGCAGATGAAATTACAGCGAATAGATACACTCGTATCTATTCGCCTCATAAGAAAGAGTTCGAGTTGGCTACTGGTTACGCCGAGAGTCGACAAAACACGAATCTGTTTAGTGACTGCGAAAAAGTAATAATTCCACCTGCCTTTGTCATCTCCAGCTATCATCAATGATATACCTAAATTGTCAATAACAAACAGTTATTGACATGACAGTCATCAACAAAAACAGTCAATATAAATCTACCTCGTTAGAATTTTATAAAATGTTTTATCAGAAAATTCTTACGTTATTGCACTTTATTTGTTAAAATCTTGTCTCGCAAACACATCGGGTATTTATATTTGTACAAATCTTTTCGGTGTATTTATCGGTACTAAAACGTTTAGGACATTCTGTATATCGAAAGATGAACACCAGTACTTTTGTGCTGTGCAAGAAATGGCTAATTAGCGAGGAATAAACGGCAAAGAGCTACACTAAGCTCAATTTTCACAGAAACGCGGAGAAATAATATCTGTCGAATAATACACATAAATTTAATTAACCTCCAGACGATAGCGATGAATTGTTCTCGGCACAAACTTCTAACAATACATACTTCTTTGGATATTTAGGTCTTCTTTGAAATTAATACTTAAATTTAATGAAATACTAGAGATATTGTTACTATAACGGTGGTTCCATTGTTTAGATAAAACACAACTGTAAAAAAAAACAAAGGTATTGTTTCGTTGCGAAACAATTAATTACGGGTCTGGTGTAACAGTGTATCAAAGACTATGAGCCAGGAGTTTCAATGTTAACTTTCAACTCCGAAATAATGTACTTAACGCAACTTTCCTCTAATATTTATATTGGAAAGGCAACTTCGAATTCGAGTTTGATATATTTTTCACGTTGACTCAATGATTTGAAGACTCTAATAATAATAATAATAACAATGCCCTTAGCTATACCAAAGATTAATCTCCCGTTTCTACCAAAGATTAATCTTCCGTTTCACCAGTCTAATTTACGAGTTAGAAAACATTCATTCAATTAGTATGTTGAATACGTAGAAAATTATACGTATCGACATATGTTTGTGTATATGGCACACAATTTCCACGGTGAAAATTCTACCTACTTAGACTAGATTAGATATTACCATACGAGGTGGTTTTTGACCACTGCGGCCTTTTCAGATCTGCTGTGGTTCCTCTTCCATTACGCCAATTACTGCTGGTATTTCGGCTTGAAATACTGTAACGTTTTTGGGGTTAGAGTTACATTTTTGCTCTAATCTCATAAATTCCGACTCCGACTCCAGCCTCTGAGCCGTCTGCGTATTAGATCATCGAGGGAAGATTACGTAGTCGATAAACAATTCTCCGATATAGTAAATTAAAAGTCCTCCAAAAACAGATCACCAAATGGAAAAATCCTCAGGAATAGCAAATCACCATTTACAATTTATTCCCCGCTTAGGATAAACAGATGTTCGAGTGTTTAATTTTTTTTAATCTCTCTTTTCTTGGCTTATTCTTTTTTAAAGCAGGTCTATATCGCGAAAATAACCGTAAGCTGTAGTCGGACAATCACTTTAAACATTGTTTTAGTGAATATTTGTTTTCATATAATAAAATTGGTTTCATTTATTTAATTTCTTGAATATACTCTACTTTTTATTTCATCCCTTTACGTAAAGTGTATTTATGTGTTAAAAATTAAGCAAGCGCCTAATTTGGCTTCTTCCTTGTGATGTTTTGTGTATGTTATTTTCTGGTGAGAGATATCGCATCTAATTTAGAAATGAATCGCAAAAAACTAAGATGATGTCACCCCGAACGTTCTAAAATTAAAAGGTTTTCTTCCAGAGCCTAAGACGGTAAAATTCGTGACCAATGTCTAAGTAAATGCAACAAGTACCTAAACTTCCCAACAAATCGAACAGAAGGTAATAAATTCACTTTTCTTCGTCGCAGAAGATATAATTGGCGTTCTGTAGTAGCCGGATGAGCTAAGGTCAAAGAATAAAGAAGCCATAATGTACAAAGTTGCCACATCATACATACATCAGCGTTTACTACAGCTAAAATAATCATTTTAAGCGAATTATATAAGTATGTAAAGTGAAGTTGGTCACGATTGTTAAGAAAGGCGCGAGCCAACGCTACGGTTAGTACCAGGAGTGCAAGAAGACGCTGTCCGTTTCCCGCCAGCAAGGCGATGTCGATTTTCTGCCAGTAAGCCATACCATCACCATCGTCACGATAAGTCGCACATATTCTTTTGTTTAATTTTATGTTTATATTTTATATATACGTTGTTTTTGCCATAAATTTTAGTAGTTTAATATTCATTTTATTTTATCTTCGGGGGCCTCGCTCTTAGTAATAAATCGAATTTTTGTGTGCCGTCATTTATATTTTCTTTCTTTTATAACAAAATGTTATTAATTTAGTTATTTTTAAATCAAATTCTTTTATTTCTTGGTGCATGACTTAATTGTTCATTCACCAACTTGGAAATCTGGATGTTATAGCATATTAAACAATTTCATTAATTACTAAAGATAAATTACTAAATACAAGTAATCACTTTTACTTAGATCGTAATAATTTGTCACCAGTATTGCTAAACGCCCTACCATGATGTATCTATGTGCGTAGGTTCTTTTGCTACAATCTCGTAAGGATACGGAATTTGCATTGAAACTGAAGTTAGTGTTAGCGCTAGCATTTGTGCTTACATCAAAAATATTCGATGCGTTTTAGAAGAAGAATGTGCTCAGCCAGTTGTAAACCACTTCACGGGCACACTGGACTGAACGCCTGCAAAAGGCGCTAAAATCGCTGCATCTCGAGATATGTGGAATTGTTACAAGGCTGGCAAAAATGAACAACTCCTTAGAAGGATAACATCGTTTGAAGTTTAAGGAAAGTGACTTCAGTTTATTTTAAAATCTCAACATTTTCCGAAATTTGTTTCTTATAGAGGTAAAGTGAAATTGAACTTAAGACTACATCGGTACTCCTGAAATAATGTAAAAAGTTGACCTCCAGTAATCATTTGTTGTGAAGATGTAATTCTTAATACGGCGCAAGTCAGTGTAAAAACTAGGTAAATTAAAAAATAAGAGCACAAACACAAAAAAAAAACGGTTTTCTTGTATTATAGCCCTTAAAAAATTGAAATTAATTTATAAAAAAGTTAATTTCTTTGCTTATTTGCAATGCAAAAGTATATTTATTTTATTTTAATCGACCTTTACGAAGTACATCACTGACTACCACCACTTGAATCATTTACAAGGAGTCTTCATTATCAAATGTTGAGTGAGTCGATTCCAGACATTGTTCTTGTGTTTAGCCTATACTAAGACTGTAGAAATCATCCAAACAAGAACCTTGCGGAATTTCCGTTTCTTTTTACAAAATTGCTTTTTTCAAACAAATTTCTTGGCTAATTTCTGTGCTATCACTGTTTCAACAATAAAAGATGTCACAATTAACGAAAATGTACAATATCATGTCAATATCATGTCAATATAATCTCAATAGTAGCATCTGGTGAATATTAAAAAAAAATTATGGTGCTAGATTCGTATCATCGAACGAACACTTTATATGCGTTGGACAACGAAAAAATTGTATTTTATTTAATCAAATTGTTCGCAGACTAATAAGGGATGATTCTGAACTCGAAATTATAAAAAATTATAAAACTCTGAAACATACACCATAACTTTTCACTCCATCAAACTAATGTTTGAAATTTGAAAATTTTGCACTGTATCTATGAATATAACTCGCTAATAATAGGAGACAGAGTAAACATATTTAGACAAAAATTGTTTGTTATAATCAATTTTAGAAGCAGTATATATATTCGACTAAAAGAAAAGATGGATATAAATATACCGGCATTGTCACATATTTTTTAGGTGAAGTCGAAAATAAAAATAAGGGAATTTCTTAATCCAATGTAAAGGTCACCTCTTTTATGGTGCTACTGGAAGTACTTTTCACTTCACAGAATTTTGCTGATGCTTTTAATTACACAAAAAAGATATTGTTCGCAATTTTCAAACAACGTTGTGTTACCCATTTTTTACAATAATTTGTGTCAAGAATACGTATAATTGCAAAAAGAATAGGTAGTCCTGTATTGAGGAAACAACATAATTTTGTGTATATGAAATTGTTGATAAATGCTAATTCTATTCTAAGCTGTACATAAACATTATCACAAGAATCTCAACAACATTTTTCTCATTAAAATGCATATTTTCTTGTTTAGTAAGGTGAAGTGAATTATATTCGAACAAAATACAATTGTTAATTAAGTTACGACAATCTAATAAAAGAATGCGTGCTTTCATTACAATGGCGTTAGAATTTCTATTGTTGAAATATGCTGACAGAGGGTTGTGATAATTTTTCGCGCTCTTTGCAAATCTTTTTTAACAGTAAATATCAAAATTTAATTTGGCAACATTCATTAGTAAGAAAATGTTAACAAGATTGTGTAAAAACGGTATGTTAAGATTGTTTTGAAATAGCCCATAAAGTACAACCACGTTGGACACTATTTTGTGACATTTGAGTTAGTACAATCTTGTACACTAACAATTTACAAAATGTTACCGTCCTTATATGTCTGGTAATTTGCAAGCAAAAATGCTACAATTGCATTAATTCCCGCAACAATTTTTTTAAATTATTAATTTAAAAAATTGTTAATTAATTAATTAAGGAAATTGATAGTAGATCCTTGTAAGAGACTTGTGTTGTAAATGGCTGCCACAAGCATATCAGTAACTGAAAAAAGAAGTGATAACTGGAGTAATCTTATTATTTCTTTGTTAGATCGGGCTCTATAATAATATAGTACCAAAATCATGTTTTTAGATGCCTAAAACGCCTGCTACAATGAAGAGGATGCATGAAAGCTTGCTGTGTGAAAGCAAAAGTCAATGGATTTTCAAATGTATTTAGTCTGTGATCAATGCATTCACTTTTACACTAAGCATGGACGTCGTAATACTTTGACGCCGAAAATTGGCTATAAATGAGACATCGTAAATAGGTGACATTATTTACGTATGTTTACCTTACACATAAGAAAGTTCCTCTCAAATGAACAATAGGTGACATTTACACTAGGCAAAAAAATTCCGTTGTTTCCACTAAAAATATACATTACAATGTCGATACGTTCATAGCTTTCTTTTCTTGGCTAAATTCGTTACTACTTCAAAAAACTTATTACAACAAACAATTTTTGTCTGGAAACATATGGTTTTACCTCCTACGGGTAATTTTCAAAATTTCAGAAATTGATTCACCTATTTAGGATAAATATCAGCAAATAAATAAAAGTAAGTAATACATATATGTGTTGTAGACTTTCGTGGTCGTTGACTTTTTCTAAAGAATTTAGTTTTCCGAGTTCTCAATTTCATGGAGTTTCCTTTGGAGTGTTGCATGAAGCGTCGCTGTCTTACGAAGAAAGTAATACGTACTTATTCAGTTGCGAGCAAATGAATAGGGACACTAATGCAATTGTGAAAGAAAGTATTTATTTATTTGTATTTTCGAATACACAAAACTTTAAAATAGGAAACTATATACTACAAACTACGGATAATTAATACATAGCAATAAATTGCAAAATATACTTTATGATACGAAAACACATGCTAATACAAATTATTCCATATGTAAAATGCGAGTATTGAAATAGGTACACTGGAATTTCGATTTGGTGGGATACCTCTTTGCTTTAATGACTGAGGCACATCTCCTAGGCATGGAATCGATGAGATGCTGACATCGTTCCACGGGAATATCGTTCCAGACCTCCTTAACACATCGAAAAAGTCCTTCGAGGTTTGAAATATTTTTATCCCGAATACGAAGTTTCACATCTTGTCACAAGTTTTCGATTGGGTTTAAATCGGGACTACAAGAGGGCCAATCAAGAAGATCTACATGATTTTGTCGAAACCAGTCCTTTGCGATCTTAGCTGTGTGCTTGGGATCATTGGCTTGTTGGTACTTCCAAAGTACGGACAAATGATCCTCCGCATATGGCAGCATAACGTTGGATAAAATATCAACATACATATGTCGATCCATTATTCCATTAATTTTGTGCAACGGACCAACTCCTATATAAGACATACAACCCCTGACCAACACATCTCCTCCAAACCCCTTTTACTGTCTTTATTGTATGCTTAGGATTCATCGCTTCATTGGGACCTCGCCGTACATATCTTCTGCCATCCGATCCCATTCTGTTAAATTTTGACTCGTCACTAAATAATACAAAGTTCCACTGATCTACAGTCCAATGCAAATGATTTCTGGCAAACTGTAATCTTTTCATTCTATTTGTTTTGTTTATAAGCGGTTTATGTCTAACAATCCTACCATGTAATCCGGCTTCTTGTAATCTTCGTCTGACTGTCCATACACTAATTGGTTTATCAGTCTCTGTAATTACCTCTTTGTGCATATCTGCCGCTGTTTTTAATGGATTCGCACGTGAGAGACGTGCTATGTGTCTATCAATGCGAACCGTCGTTTTCTTAGTTCTTCCCTGTTTAGGAATTTTTTCGCAGGTTCCGTATTTTTGGAAATATTTTATTTGATTAGCAATCATATTTTTCGATACAAATACTTGGTTAGCTATTTTTCTCAAACTCAAACCGTTTTCGTGAAGTGTAATTATAATTTTTCGAAGCTCGGGTGTACAATGTTTACCACGACCCATTTTTAAAATAATTTAGTCTGTGCTACGGTGAAAATTAATTATTATGCGTTTTAATATACAAAAATCTATTTTGTGTGATTGCGTTTTAATAATATAACATTAAGTTACTTCTGAAAGAACTTAAAGAAGACTAAATAAAAGATTATGATAACTGTCCCTATTTAAATGCTCGCTTGCATGAGACCGATCGTGAGAAATGCAAACATAACATTTTAATACTTCCGAGAAATACAGGTGTGATGTCTAAGGCATATACTTTTATTCATTTCTAAGAATTTTATTAAAAAAAATTTTTTGCTTTCAAATTGTAGAAAAACACGAAACCTTAAATATATGATTAGTGTCCCTATTCATTTGCTCGCCACTGTATATGATCCACATGTTCGGAAAGTTTCATTTTTCTTTTTCATATCTTCAATTCCTAGTAAGTCCGATATGAAAGTGCGTAAAATACTAACTAATTCTCTTTCTGTTGAACAATAAACCAAAGAGTATTGTATCCTTGTTGAAAATGCAAAAGATTAGCAACCGCCTTCTTCTATTAACTCTACCTTACGTGCAATCTGAATTCAGAATACGAAACTTCATTCTACTTCTAGAATTTGACGCCTTTAATGATGATCCGGTCCTCGTATGGCCGCTCATTCCTTACGCGTATTAAATTTTGCAAGTAACTGAGTAAGCATATTGGAAAACTGGCAATTTCACTTGCATCCGGATGCCAATAGTTTCCCTCGTAACCGGGGAATGTAGCATAAAATATTTAATTACCGAAATTACGCCGGTCCAGATGTCTGCAGCTTTGTTTATATTTGAGCGTTTTAATGTAATTATATTAAAGTATATAACAACAACAGTTTTCAGACATTAGCTTAATTCAATTACTATTTTATTAGACCAGTTTAAAACAATCTCTCGTCTTCAAAGGAAACTGTTTCTAAGAAGCGGAATAGCTTTTATAGATTGACAGCGATGACGCCTCAAGGCTGACATTTGTGTACTAGCAAAGACGGGCAACGCAAACCGATTCTCGAATATCTAGCCGCATTACAATTTAGCATACGGATTTCTACCCACGATCCACGGCTTGTTATGTCAAATTATATAGTTGGAAATCGTCCAACGTTGGTTTCGTAAAAGACAAAACATCGTCCGCTAGATTGATTTTATGCGGCTGTTCGGGTTTTTCCTCTTTCTCTTTTTAATGCCTTACTTCACACCAAATACTTTAATATGCGTCCACGTTCTCGTATATTACGTACGCATATTTATTTTTTAGAAGCGGGAGGTTGTATGTACGTTGGCATTGGTAAGTGATATCTACTTTAATATATTTATGTTAAAATTCCATAACATTTCAAAGAAATTTATTACGACGATAACGTATTCATTTCGTAATAGTCTGAAAGTTGTTCGGTAAAATACAGTTTGTTTTTCGTTAAAATGATTTTACGCAAACATTACAAGAGGTAATTGTTTATTCCGAGTCGAACGCCCAAGCCAGAAATGTGGTACGTTGATGAGCTAATATTTGCGTAAATTCTTGTTGCAGCATTTATTAATGGATAACAGGTTAATTTAAGCCCGTTGCTTATCAATTCGAAAGGATACCACTTGTCGGAACATATCCTGCCAAAATATGCTTCCGGCAACCGCATGGTTTCCTTTTGGCATAATTGAATAATATGACATGTATGTATTTTGTTCGATAACCTATGCAACAACATATTTCCCTTCGTTGATAGTAAACCGTCGAAGAAATTGTCCCGCCGGAAGCTGCTTCCGGTAAGCGTATTTTTACAACGTATTTATAGAAAAATTTCATTCCACCAAGACAGATTTACATAGAAAATAATAGTAATTGAACACCGGGAAACATGGATCATGAAGAAGGTAGTTGCAAACTTCATAACGTTTATAGTGCCGGTTTGTCTTTGTGTCCCTTCCCTTTACCCATGTACTTACGATAGCATTTATTAGTTTTAGATAATCGTTTTCGGTTAGACGGTACTTTTCAGAATAATTGCAAAGATTGCAACCATACAATTTTAAGGATTAGGCTAAAGGCATACGTTAGTCATAAGTAAAGAGGGCATTATAGAATTATTGATAGAATTATTCCTTTTTTGCAGCGACTAGACAGACTCGTATCTATTCGCCCCATGAGAATGGATTCGTGTTGCCTAGTGGTGTCCCTGAGAATCGACAAAACACGAGTCTGTCTAGTCTCTGCAAAAAAGTAATAGTTCAATCCGCCTTTGTTCTCTCTAATCATAAGTAAATATTTAATTATTCAAAGAAGCTGACCGATTTATACGAACTATAGATTGGATCAAGTAGAGCTACGGATGGTATAGTCCGTTTCACTTTATTTTAATCTCACTATCTGAGCAGGTAATTAGGTTTGTGTAAATAAACAATGCGATAATCTGGGACTTGCACATAGGCGTATTTTGTAATGTCCTTGTAATTTCTTTTTAAATACAATAATTAATATACAGCGTTAGTAAAAAGTCCCGGAACGGTCGAATAACTTTGTTATTTGAAAATTATTATTTCTGAAATTTGGTATGGGGGTATAGTTAATATAAGTGCATTTTATGCAATACAGTTAATATTTTTTTCACTTCCGGTTTAATCGGCAATACGTCCAACTTTTTTTTAAATGGAACGCCCAGATTTTTTTAACACTTTTGAATGCAAAATAAAAAACTACGTTCAGGAAGTATTAAGATGTTTATTTTTATTCACAAGAAAACAGTTAAAAAATTAAAAAGTGTCCTAGTACAGAAAAATCAAGATACCTGTCTATTCAGGTTGCGATTACAATAATTGTTCAAAATGCTCTCCATTTACAATTTGACAAAAATGTAAACGGTCAGTAAAATTTCTTATTGAATTTTGTATTTGTTCTGGAGTGATGCGATTGGCTTCTTGAACTAGTCTCTCTTCCAATTGTTCAAGATTATGGGGACGATTTTTGTACACTTGACATTTCAAGTGACCCCAAAAGAAAAAATCTAATGGTGAGAGATCTGGCGACCGTGCTGGCCATTCGATTGCTCCTCTACGTCCGATCTAACGTCCCGGAAAAATTTCATTCAAATAATCGCGGACATTGTGGGCAAAATGGGGGGGGAGCTCCATCTTGTTGAAACCAGGGGGGAAAGCATTAGGGTGATCACCTATGTTTGCATTTGGAAAGAGGGCCGCCAGTGCTGGAACAACCTCATTTAGCAATAAATTTAAGTAGACGTTGCCAGTTAAATTTCCTCTTATAAAAAATGGTCCTATGATGTTGTTTCCAACAAGACCAGCCCAGACATTCACCTTTTGAGGACGCTGTGTATGGACTTCTTCAATCCAATGCGGATTTTCAATTGACCAGTAGCGACAATTATGTCTGTTCACAGTGCCGTTGAGACAAAACGTTGCCTCATCTGAAAAAATGATGTGATCTAAAACATTAGGCTGCTGCTCGATCAATTCCGTCATTGTTTCGCAAAATTGTAGTCTACGATCTGGATCATCTTCAGTTAACTCATGGACGGGATACATTTTATAGGCTTTCATTCTTGCTGATTTAAGAATCTTATGAGCAGATTTTTGAGAGATCTCATGAATTTGACCTAATTCTGTTGTGGACACGTGATGATTTTCTTCCACTGTAAGTAACACTTTCAAACTAGTTTCTTCATCTGTTGCTGTTAATGAACGTCCCCTTCTAGGTAAATCCTTCACCTGACGAAAGACTTCAAACTTTTGAATTGTTCGGCATACCGTACTTTTACTAATGTGACAATCCGGATAAACAGTATTAAACAAAATACGAACCTCTTCAAAAGAACGTTGACGATCACCGTACCAACGCATCATTAATATCTCAATTCGTTCTGATTCAGTAAGTTTTACTGCCATTTTCAAATGTGTCAATGTCTAAAATAAGTAAATTTATAGCGATGCAAAAGTTAAAACGCTTTTAAAATTGTCAAATGTGACGGCAAAAAGAATGCAAACACTAAACAACAACTTTTTTCAAAGGTATCTTGATTTTTCTGTGTTAGAACACTTTTTTAATTTTTTAACTGTTTTTTGTGAACAAAAATAAACATCTTAATACCTTCTGAACGTAGCTTTTTATTTTGCATTCAAAAGTGTTAGAAAAATTTGGGCGTTCCATTTAAAAAAAAGTTGGACGTATTGCCGATTAAACCGGAAGTGAAAAAAATATTAACTGTATTGCATAAAATGCATTTATATTAACTATACCCCCATACCAAATTTCAGAAATCATAATTTTCAAATAACAATGTTATTCGACCCTTCCGGGACTTTTTACTAACGCTGTATGTATAATACAAGAAAAGTATGAACCTTGTTTAATCTTATTTTGTGTTGCAATTGTAGGTATTAAATTAGTATTATTACTATATAATTTTGAAACTGTTTATACTACATAATCCTTTTACTAATTCCAAAGCATTTACAATTCGAAATTAAACAGTATATACATAATGTACCCTATTAATTTGCTATTAGAATATAATATTAAATAATAAATATTAAATATCCTGGATACGAATTTACCATAAATAATACAATTGAAATTTTCGTTAGTAGCAAAATATAAATTGAGGTGTAAGGAGAGAAAGTATATATTTTACTGCAAAAAAGTATGGAAACCTTGAAACGAAGACACGGAAGGCGAGCAAAGTGGAATAAATAATGATAAGTGTGAATCGGAGGCGGACAATGTAAATGGTGGCGTTAAAAAAATTGAAAAATTGAAGCTAAGCAAATAGTGTTAAGTGTATACACTAATTTACGAAAAGAAAGTACAGAACATACGGATAAGGACGTAATGAAGACAACGTCAAAATTAACTGGTGTGTGCTTCTGCACAGTTTACAATATAGTAAAGCATGGTATTCAGAACAGAAAAGTTAGAAGTGATAAAGGATGTATAAGAAAAGTACCAAATTGGGAGGTCGACATCATTCGGCGAACAGTATACAGTATGTATAAGCAGGGTGAAGTTGCAACATTAGATAGCTTACAAAGAAATCTTAAAGCGAATACAGAAATACAAGCATCTAGATCAACAATATGGCGAACATTAAAGCAAAATGGCTTTCAATTTGGGACAATAGATAAACGACGTGTTATAATGGAGTCGCCGAGGATACAAAAATTACGACAAGAATATTTAATTGAAATGAAAAAATTCAGAAATGAAGGACGGTTTATTTGTTACCTAGACGAAACCTGGTACGACACTTTCGATACCGTAAATAAAGGTTGTACTGATAATTCACAGGAGTGTTTATTAGATGTACCCCCATCCAGAGGAAAAAGGATTATTATTTTACACGCTGGTTCTGATAGTGGTTGGGTAGGCCAAGTGTTACTTTCTGCAAGAAACATAGAAAATTGTAATCTTGACTATCACGAAGATATGACAGCCCAAGTATTTGAAGAGTGGTTCCAGAAAAATCTCTTGCCAGTGTTACCTGAAAGAAGTGTTATTGTTATGGATAATGCTTCATACCACTCACGACAGGTTAAGACGTTACCAAATTCGAATAGTACGAAAGCTCAAATATCGGAGTTTTTGCAACAAAATGATCTCTATTATGAAGAAAGCTAACAAAACAACAATTATTAGAAATGTTTAAAACAAAAACTTTTCAAAAGGAATATGTTGTTGATAGTATGGCCATCGCATACCGCAGGGCATACAGTTTTACGTTTGCCGCCATATTACTGTATACTTAATCCCATCGAATTAATTTGGAGCCAACTGAAAGAAAATGTTCGCCGCACTAATAATAGTCCCAAATTTAGCGAAGCAGTTTTAAATCGAATTAGAGAAGCGATTGCCAATATAACACCAGAAAAATGGAAAAATTGCATTAAGCAATCAATTGACATAGAAAATATATATTTGCAAGATGTTAATATTAATCAGGAATTACAGCATTGACTACTAACACTGACAGTGACACTACAGGACAGCACTGACCTTGAGGAACTTTAAAGTGTATGAAGCCGTATTTTTTTAAAGTATATGACATTTAAATGTGTTGTTATAAACATTATAGACCAAATATTATGTACTTATATATATATATATATATATATATATATAGTTTTCATATTCATAGTTTTCTTGTATTATACATATATTAATTATTGTATTTAAAAAGAAATTACACGAACATTACAAAATACGCCCCTGTGCAAGTCCCAGCCTATAGTCAGCTTACATACAGCTCAATAGTCAGATTACAATAAAGTAAAACGGACTATAGAAGTCGGGACAGTGAGTAAGTAACTAGGGAAATAAGAGAAATGTTATACCTAACGAAACTAAAAATAAATAATAGTTTTGTCCATTCATACAAGTGATTATTGAAATTAAAAAAAATGATTAGAAATAATTATGCCACTTACTTGTGTGTGATATATTTTAAAGTAGCGAGTGATCTCATAGAAGAGCAGATCCGAAGAAGATCATCAATATTTAGGTTTTTCCAGAGGTGCCTATCTGGCTTCGGTTAAAGTGGCAAATCGACTCAGCAAATAAGAAATGCTCAGCTAATGTCCAAAGCTACCTGTTGAACATCGTAGTTTTCGGTAAGCTTTTGCGCAAGGTCACGAAAACTATTATCCCCCGAAAAATATTATCTTCGGCCGAAGTAAGATCACGAGATGGCTAGGAATTATTCTGGTTTGGGCTGGCATAAGTAGCGAAGCCCGTACTGAATAGATGGTAGTTGTATAACGGCTGTAAGATATCATTTTAGAGGGGCACGTGTTCCTTCTTCTCGATTTATAGGGCTTGATTTCAATTTTATAGACGCAAGAGCAGGGCCGCGCCGTTCTCTGATCCTGACTAGAAAGATTCGAACACGTGTACCTCGTCCAGATAACCTAGCTGAATTTGTTGCGGTACTTTAGTCAGAATGGAAGCAATCGGACCAAAATAATTTAAAAAAATTGAACAGCTCGATACCGAAATCGGTTTCGATGAAAAATTAAAATAAATTCAAATGAATCGACTTTCTTGTCATACCTCTTATCAAAATTCTAGCTGGCCCTAGATAATAGCAAGATATAATAGCCCTTTTTTCAAGACATACAAGAATGCGTTAAATTTTTACACAGACGCGCAAGAGGGAATCCCTTACATTACTGACTTAAAGCATAGGTAAATGCGGCGTATGCAAATCCTGTTGTTTTGATATTAAAATTACCAACCCGCTTAATCAAATCAAACGACCCTTCAACATGTCAGAGGATCCACATACGAACGCAAACCCATATAGACGCGAGGTAAAAGGGATGGATTCTATATGCCGAAGGAACCGTTCAGCGACTACGAGGTCTAATTAATCTTAATCAGATCAAGTTGGAACCCAAAGACGCTGATTAGAGAGCTGATCATCGGATCGTTATTGCAGAACTACAAGTCGCTGACGTAATAAATACGATCTTCAACTTCACTTCGTTTATTATCGGGAACGTATCTCGGTGTAGTATTCAATGCGGCACCGTACTTATATAGGAGCAAATAACCTGCCTCTGCACTTCGCAAAGCTTATTGATTTCATAGTCCTTTCTTGTATTATGGCGATATTTACGTAGATGAAATTTGAAAACTGAAACAAGTATGCCGAAGGATTATCTGCAGCTCCCTTTGAGAATCGTTGTAAAGAAGATCCAGCGAACGTGTTTACCATACGACATAGGGTTTTAATACTACGCTGTTTTCTTAGTAAATTAACAAGTTTTGTTCAGGGGATAATCAATATGAGATATTCCTCAACATGAGGCCGAAATTCAATATAACAATTCCCTTGGTCACTTTGAGCTAAATGATCGAAAGGAAATGTTTGAATAATAGAACAACTTAAAGAAGAACAAACTGATCTCAATTTTTTATGAGATAGCTTTTGACGATACCAGCAGTTCAAATATTGCTGGCGAAATTTTGGAAGTTCATTCTGTTATTGGAGAGAAGCTCGCAGAAACATAGCTTTTCTGTTTGAAAGATCAAACTTTTACCACGAGTAGCGGAAGCTAAATTTTGTAGATACTTGATTGTATATTTTTGTATTACTCAGCAAATATCTCCAAATCCTTTTTATTTGAAAATTCTAAATTATTCAGGAAAAGAATTATCTTTGGTACACGCTGTATACCATCCACCACCAAAGCATTTCGAAAGCACTTGAAGTATAAAAATCAACCGTAATACTAGAGATCATATAGCCTCTATAAATATTGCATTAGATCATTACTAAACTAACGTTCATTCCTCGCCTTTTCACTAGGGCTATATACATAACTATATCTTCGTTTTCTGAATAAATTTACATTAGCATTAATAAAACGACTCACTACCTAGGCACCTACATCTTTTCAGTCATTTGCTATTCAAATTAACCACTTCAAAATCAAGAGACGGTATTCAGCTGTATTAAAACGTCAAATGCATACCCGTGATTGCGTGAAATCCCGCCGTATAGCACAATTGAAGAGGACGAAACAGGAAATACTTTTCCCTCCCTTTCGAAATTACAAAATTTTCTAAGCAAACACTCCCATTGGCGGTTTGCCGTTATTCACGGACCCGAGGCTCTCTTGTAAATTGGCCGCTATACAGTAAATTTATTTGATAAACGAAAATTGCTGCCGCATACAAATTGAATTATTGTAAATTTTATGACATGTATAGAAGATAAAACAGCCCCTTGTAGGCCAAGATAGATACCGAGTTTATGGCTGTTCAGGTGAAATATACGATACGAAGGGTTGCTACACGATTCCGCGTGGAAATTCGTTTGGAAAGTTGAAAATTAACACTTTGTTTTGTTTGATGTGACACATATGCGTATTAAGCTTAGCTAATGACCTCGCATGTCCTTGGATTGTTTTTAATATTGGCTTTTAGAAAGAAAGAAAGAAATTTTTAAACGTGGTCTTCTTCTAAGCGCCTATTATATTTAGTCAACATATATCTGAGCTTTTTCATTTCATAAGCTTTAATGTCTGGAAACCATGCGATAGTTTCAATTTTTACTTTTTCAATTTACTCAATTTTTTTTTATCAAACGAAGTTTTCAGATTGAGAAGAAAGAAAGATTCGAAGGAAGTTAAATACGTACTTTAGACATTTTTGCCATTGAAAACGTTGAAGTATGAATACGTGCATTATCCTACCGAGGAAGCAGACGTTTACCTTTAGGTTCGACCTGATCTAAAAAGTGTGCATCGATATTCGTTTATTACCGCTTTACTTTTTAAGGAATGACGAAATAAGAGTAAAAACTAAACGACGATAGGGAAACAAAGACAAGTGCAAAGTGTAAAGGCTTATAGAAAGTTTAATCTTCTTCGGAATTTCATTCAAATTAACCATAAGAAATAGAGCAATCCTTTCACCAAACAGAAATTGGCTAAGTTTAGGTGGGGTAGTATGACAAACATCAAGATATCGGCACACTTTGCACCACATAAAATATTTAATTCATTCAAAAGAATTGTTTGGCAATTTATGAATTTCTACTGCTTCGTAGATTAGCATTTCGAATGCAGTGAATTAACCTTAGAAACTTGTAACATATTTAAAAACTAACTAAGGATCATCATGTTATCGAATATTCAGCTATCTTGTTCGGGTCTTTAATATATTAAGACATTAAGAAATTTTTAGATAGGGCAAAGGTTCTTAAGAGGGAGTGATCGAAATTAATAGCTATAAATCAGTCAAAAACTGTCCAGGAAAATACTTCGCATCAGTCAGTTCAGAATGAGTCATTTGAGTCTTTTACTACGGAAAATGCAGCTTAAAAACGCTTGAAATATAACTTGCCGTTCAAAAAGCTCCTGGTTGAAGAAATTATAATTCCCATAGAAAGCGCATTTACTATTTTTCATGGGTTGTACACAAAAATGAAGTCACTACTAGAAAACTCGCAGACAGAAACTGTTTTTATAAATCGGATAAAGGTAATGCTGTGATCATCTTCAGAGAGGATGGTTATTTCAATCGAGCCAACGTGATATTGTTGGAAAGATCGTATTTAAAGTTTTCGAAAAATCCTCTGTTGAAACTGTTGACCAAGCGCAAGAAATTAATGTTAAGCTTATGTCTCTTTGCAGTTAATTTTTCCTTTGAAACTGACCTTAAGAATACTTTAGGTTACTTTCCTCGACCTTGCGGCAGACACCTTGATGACATAGTTTGTGCTTTTGATACCAGTAATTGATGTTTGGCACAAATAAATGTCCTACTTCATTTTATCAAATTTGCTTGCGAAGAGGAAAATGATAACATAGTACCTTTTCTGGTATATTGATAATATGAAATAATTAAGTTAAGTGAAGTTAAATAATTTAGTTGACAATATAAAGAGCCCATTATTGGTAATAGATACGTTTAACATGATTTCAATAATTCGCGAGAACATAAATCTTCAGCTACCAATTCTTTAATACATTACTAGCTTAATTTCACTTTAACAGATCCTGTGAAGAAATCAAATTACATAAGATATCTTTAAAAAGTATTTTCAAATGTTAACCGAAAATTTGTTTCTTCGTCCAGCAGCACCTCCGCAACATTTGCGAAAAAACTAAGTGATTAGATAAGAAATTTTAATTAATTTTCTCATTGAGGAGTATATCGAATAGTTCCGATGTGATTGCTGGAAAAAATTAGAAATTTTTGGAATTGAGCGAAATACCGTTAAGCCCCACTGATATTCTTTGTTAGAATTTAGCTATTATTAATAAAGCAATTGAGAAATAACGAAGATGCTATTCTAGGGCCTGCTTCCTTTTTCTCGGCTAAATTCAATTCAATTTTACTATTCGTTTGCTAACCAAGAGGAATCTGTGAGGATTTGGAAGTGGAAGGGTTCAATTGTTTCTTCTTTAATAGAAAGAAATGATGAAATGAAAAAGTTCTGGACTGTTTAAACGCTTAGATAACCAATAAAAGTGTCGTTCATTTATTTGTGGCCTCCGCAATAAGTATACTCATACTCTCGCTATTCTTCTTAGTATTACGCTTTAGAAGAGTTAAATTAATACTCAAGAACGTATTTTACCCTACATAAACACTATCGACACCCGAAACATCTGATCACTTCTCATTGCTCACTGCTCAAGTCATTTTATTGTACTTTTTTTTCTGCCGGTATTAGCACAAATAAAAAGTTGCTTTTTTTCAAACTACCAAATTATGAGCTGTATGACTGGCGATTAGCTAATATGAAACAACAATTTGATCTGATTACAGCAAAGTACAGAGGATAGAAGTCCCATCTAGAAGAAGAAGAAAATTATAAGTTCCACAAATGTTTCCCTTCCAGCTAAATATATCAAGTAGACAAGTTTTCATTTCAAAACACGTGTGTGTGTGCAGAAATGGACACATTTCGTACGCAAAATAAAAAAAAAATTGACATTTTGGTTAATATCGCGATAATAGTACTTAATATATTCCTAAAGCTGTAGCGTACATAAACTTTCATATTAAAGTTCAATTTTCCACCGGAATTTTCACGTTAAAATGAATAACCGATAATTAAACCGCGAGTTATGGTTAGCAAAATTCTCTTTTTTAGGGTATACTTGTTGAACAGCAAAACAATTGCTGTTCAACAAGGCACTGCTGCAATTGATGCTCTAATCGGAAAGCGGGTTTTTCCCTTCCATCTGTGCGGATGAATTTTAACACTACGTAATTTTCCAGTCTACAACTAGTTCCGTATTAGATAAACATTCGTAGCAGGTTGAAAGCAAATCAGCGTTTACGCGATCTCATTTAATGAAATTCCATTACGCGGAATCAACGGCAATCTCAGATCTGTAAACTTGAAATTCCATGCTTTGCCAGTCCGTGCACAAACTCTTTCACCTAAAATAGCACACAAGTCTAAAGCCGAGAACCATCGCCGCGTACAATGTAGCACGGAGCACGGAGGAAAAGTAAGGATAAGTCTGCGACAGTACTACGTTGGAAATTTAATTCGTGTGTAGCGCAAGCTTTTCTAGCGGATTTCGTGGAAGAAATGCAGTTTTCTAAGTACGCGCGAACGTGTAGCAAATTTTTAGCTTGACACGTGCAGTATAATGCAACCGGCCGCGGTGAATAGCGAAATTTAGTTTTCAATACTTTACAACATATTCGCAATAAAACTCGTGTCTATATTATATGCTACTACAAACATGTATGTACATACAGATTTTCTACGAATTTCACGTACCAAGTTGACGTTCTAGCCGTGGGAGTGAACAAATTTTTGAGACCATTAACATAGGAAACGATCTAATTGAATGTATGAAGACATTCAATAAGAGCAACATATGAGGAAAAGATACAATAACCGTAACACGCACACCGGCAAATTTAAAGAAACGGACATATTATTTCTGAGGTAATTTCTTAATACGTAGGTGGAGAAATTGGAATTTGTTTTAGAAAATTTGCGCGTTGTAACATTTTGAACTTAATCTAGTTCTTGAGGGCCACGCATGTTCGAACGGGTTCGAGTCAGGGGAACACGTTAGCTAATTGCTGTTGTTATATCCATTTGGCTTAAATAGTCAGTTACACAATCAGCGACTTGTGGGCGCCCGTTATCTTGCATTTTGCAATTTCTTTTGCTTATTTATACGTTTTTCCTTAAGAAATCGTATAAGAGCACGTACGCCGGGTGAATCGGTACCTTATTTGAACCACACAAGTATAACGGTAAGCAATAAATAAACGCAACAAAAGCTACGAGACAAAGAAATCCATCGCGGCTTCCATTAGGTTACCTACCATTCCAAATTTAATGTTTCTTTCTTATAGAACGCTCGCGTTGAATTTATTTAGAAAGGAAACGTAAACACTTACGCAGACACATACACGAAGCAGTATAACAAAACGAAGTCGTAACAAGAAATGTAGGTTAGGGAATGCTTGATGTTTCGGCGTATAAACGATGTCCCGTCGTCCTGAAACTACTTTTCTGATTAAACGAGAACGTCAGTGGTGGACAACACAATTCTTTACGTCAGTACCTTTGACCGAAAAAGTTGCAGACGAAAGAGCCGAGGAGCGAGGCTATATAAATCGAAGGCTGGTTTCTGCTATTATTTCAAATTGGATAAAGGTTTTGTCATTTCGCTGTTGAAGAAGATATGTTCGAAAAAGTATGTGACATTAGTTTACTTCTATTTGGGAAAAAGATTTCTTAGTAATAAGGAGTATTAACGTAAAGGTAGTAATACATAATATGATAAATTACTATATCTCAAGTAGTAATTTGTTCTGTTATGTCCTAGACAATGAAAAAGTCAATTCACTAAATCGTATTCGTTGACTTATAAATATGGCATTAACTAAGAAATTTATTACAACAATGAAATATATTTATCAAATTGAAAGCTCTTTATCAATATAGCAAACTCGTTCATTAACTTATATTGTGAAAAGCAAAACAATATTTGTATTAATTATAATTAATCAATAAAACATATATTCATTGATACAATAAACAGTTATTTATTATATACTCGTTCGTAGGGCCCATTTTGATAAACAAATCATTACATAAATGTACTTTTTTCATTACTTAAAAGAGGCTTACATAACTTTCGTTCAATACATTTTTTCTTTCTAAATATCGAAAAATAATCTTAAAATTATAAATAGTTGATACATAACACGAAGAAAATATTTGTGATATTTACAATAGATTAGACGAGCTGATAAAAAACGTGCAGCTGCCTTTAACCATCATTAACAATTTGGTATGGCTCTTTGAACAAAGCAAAATCTTTCAAAACGAAAAACGAAAAATGGGAAACAAAGGGATCATCTGTTTCAAAGTTCTAAAGTAAAAAGCACACATATTTGGGGGTAAATAAAATAAACTAATTTTTAAACAAGATTTAATCAAGATAAAACTTTGGATATTATTGCTTCATGCTGCTACAATCACTGCCTTGGTAAGACGTATTACATTGAGATGTTACAATGAAATGTAAAGTTTAGAATAATCACAATCCATCTATATTTTCAGTAATTTACTTACAATAAAATTTAAAAGAATACAAATCCCCCTATGTTTTTAAAATTCATCGTTAAAGACCTCTTCCTTCTCTTTGCAGATGACTACCTGATGAATTCTCTGGTGCGAGACCCTCTTTAATTCTACTTGAACGATTGATGATGATTATGGTGATCAAAGAAAGAATACCAAATTATTACCTTAATAATAAATTGTCTCATTTTTTTTAGCGGAAAAACTTTTGAATCCGTACAAATTTAAAGAAGATATAAAAGCCTAGAGTTAATCATAGTGGTCGATACGTAAATAAAGACATTCATTGAAGGTGTGATTTATGTATGTTTTGTATGAAATCAAGATTCACAAACTATGAAAAGCACATCTCTTATACAGAGTGGCGCAGGGGAACGGGAAATTTTGAACGTTACAGTTGTCAGCACTACGGAACCGGCAGTTGTTCGTAACGTCGCACAATTGTGAACGCATTGCCATTTGGGTAATCGTGGATCGTTGGACTGGTGCGGAACGTGCAGTAGCTGTGAGAGCACACAGAATTTTCGTTATTGAGCCCAGGACAATCCTTGTGAGTTACACCAGCGACCACTACATAGCGACAAGGTCACAATATGGTGTGCTGTATCATGTCATGGTGTTATCGGCCCTTATTTTTTTTGCACGTGAGGATGGTAGTGCAGCGACTGTAACATCCGCTCGATATGTTGAAATGCTTCAAACATTCTTTACACCGAGACTGTACGAGCTTAATTTTAACATGGAAAACATGTGGTTTTAGCAGGACGGAGCTGTGAATGAGAGTGAATGGTCTGCGAGATCCCCTGATCTTAGTGTGTGCGACTTATTCCTGTGGGGGTATCTTAAAGGCAAGGTGGACCGTACACGACGTGCAACAATCCATGAACTGAAGGAGAACATTCAACAAGAAATCACTGCCATTCCCCAAGATTTGCTATACCGCGCATTCCAGAGTTTTCATAACAGGCTGTTAGAGTGTCAACGCCGAATGGGAGGACATCTTTCCGATGTCAGCTTTAGAAAGTAAAGAGACACTTTTGGACATTTTGATTGTAAAAACATAAATGGCACGCTGCATACATGCACTTTCGTTAATAAATTACTAGTTTTATGAATTTATTCGTGGAAATGACGTTATTACAAAATTTCCCGTTCCCCTGCGCCACCGTGTATATAACATAAAACTTTTTAGACACATAAGACCAATAATAAAAAAGAAAACTTTTTTATTATTGGTTTAGTGAAAAAAATTATTCCTGATAAAAAGTTGTGCATGGTTCAAAACTCAAAATGCAACCATCAGATATCAATTTTTTGAAGCCGTATACGAGGTTTGCCAAAAAATATTAATTTTGCTCAAGAGTAAAGTACCTTTATTTTGTACCAAACTGAAGAATGTTATGAAGTAAAGTTATTTTGAATTATAAGTTAAAAAAAGTTAAAATTAAGGTTTGGTGGTTATTTACGTTTTACATTATGAACTATTTGTAGTTATAAATTTCAAAACTTAATTTATCTCTCTTATCTGTTAAAATTATGATAACCTTTCCATTTGTTAATGTTTTCGAACAATCTTGCAATTTAAATACATAATGAATGCGTAATAGTTATTTACGTTAGATACAGAATAATCCGTACAGAGAATATTTAATAAACAAACATCTATTTCTACAGTAACAAAAATAATCAACTTTTACTTTAATCTACTAAAGCTTCGTCCACCTTTTCTTTGTAAACACTTATTTGTTATTTTCTCAAACGCTTTTATTACTTTCAGTATCGTATTTGCAGTTATTTTTTAGCATTCTTCAGAAGTAATCCTTTCCAAATGGTCTACATCATCAAATGGTCCTAGCTGATAAACCTGCTGCTTTAAGTAACCCCATAAAAGAAAATTCAGGGGAGTTAAATCAGGAGACCTGGGAGGCCAAAAAGGTATCTGAATACCTGTGAATAACCTTTCCATTAAACATATTTTCAAGGAGTACTCTGTAGTTTAACGTTTACGGTGCTATGAATGGACGCACCGTCTTGTTGGAACCAAACTTTCATAAGTTCTGGTAAGGAATTTCGCACAAAAGATCGCTTACTTGATTTTCTAATAATTGTAAGTAATGTGCGGCATTTAAGGAATGTCCAAAAAAAGGTCCAATTAATTTATTTTTGTAAATACCATACCATACGTTCGTTTTAAACGAATATTGGTTACGATTTTCTATTGCAAAGTTTGGATTACTGTCGGACCACCAGCGACAATTTTGACACGAGACGGATCGGTTGTATGAAAGTGTTGCTTCGTCGGAAAAAATGATACTTTTTGTAAAATAACGGGTCTTCTTCCAACTTTCCTTGGATCAAAACGCAAAATTCAAATCGAATATCGTAATCCCTTGGTAGTATTATGACTTATGACGTTTTAAAACATTTGCCACTGTATCTCCATTTACCGAAGTATTTGTGATTAGAAAAGTCCTTTTGCGTAAAGACATTTTTGGATCCTCTACGACAGAAAGAATACCTTGAAATTTATTGTCTTCATTGGCAACCCGTTTTCTACGTTTATTCTTAAAATCATTTTCAATACTTCCACAGGTCTTGAATTTATTTACTATTTTTGTAACTGTTGCATGCCTAATGTTTCCATGCGGATGTCTATTATTAAAAATATTTGCATCCTCTCTATGTGTTTTATAATTTTCTCCGACAAACAACACAATTTCTATTTTTTATTTACGATTTAGTAAATTTGCCATTTTTACTGTAATTTTATAAATACCAACTCACTCTGACATACACTGTCAATTATTTCATGTCAGTGCTTCCTAGATTACGTTAAATTGTATCAAGCCGGAATAATTAATACGGAATGATTAGTACATAATCACCAAACCTTAATTTTTATGATAAGTGGCTGTAATTGCGTATTTGAATATAATTTATAATTCAAAATAACTTTACTTCATAACATTCTTCTGTATTGTAAAAAGTAAAGGTACTTTACTCCTGAGTAACATTGATATTTTTGGACAAATTTCGTATATAGCTTCAAAAAATTGATATCTGATGGTTGCATTTCAAGTTTTGGACCATGCGCAACTTTTATCAAGAATATTTTTTTTTCACAAAACCAATAATAAAAAAGTTTTCCGTATGGTACCAACTTAAGTATACGCACTGTAAATATCGCATTTTTTATTTAACTTTCACAAGAAAGCTGCATATAATCGAATCTAATCTTTGCATCAATAACACTAATATTGGTCGCCAGTTTTACAGTGAGTTGATCGCGGACAGGAAAAGAAACATTAGTAGTACATTTATGCAGAACATCGTCACCAACCAAATCGCCTCACCTAGTTTATTATCCAGAGATGATATCCTCGTGCTACATCTGGAAAGTCATTACAGCGAGCACCTTTAGTTCAATCGGCAAGAAACTTTAATGAGCCTTTTCTAGATTTCCCTTAATACTTCGTTCTTTATAATGTTTAATTTTTTTTAATTTCGAAATTTGTGTTAATGTACTTTTTTTGCTATTGTCTGTTCACGCATATTGTCTTCTATGTTACAATAACATCTATTGATCACCTAATAAACTATTACTATTATTATTACTACATCAAAAATCTTAGGCAAATAATGTCCAAGCCTTATGAACAGTCATTGACGGCGAACGGATCACTGATACTGAACTAATACGTGTAATTGAAGCGTTACACGTGAAAATTTTCAACTGTGTAGGTTGACAATATTGACTTACAAATCAACAGTGTTAAGATTTTTCGATTCACGTAAATGCAATAAAGCGTCCTTCACATCATTTAAATTTCTTAACAACGCGCATATTAAGTGCAAAACTTGTTGACTTATTTTTAGTATCCCGTATACGAAAATTTTATTAGCGTTGTTCGTAAAATTTTACATCCATAAGACAACATGCTTAGCATTCCCTTCATATTTCTATCGGTAATAAACCTTATACGCACTTAAATTATCCTTCATCTAGAGCAGCGGCTCATTTACATTGGCAAGATTAGATTTTACAACCATCCGTTACACAATTTATCTACAAAGTCGTCTAATTTTACAGCCGCATTTCAACGTTCGTAATATTAACTCGTAATATTAACGCCGCCCTTCCTGTCAGCACCACTTGTATTCCCTCTGAGAATGGGAACGCGTCATAAAAAGGCTTGACTCGCGTTTCACGCTTTAACATACGTCGATGTTTTGATGGGCGCTTTTATCGAGTACAAAATTATATCAAATGATCACTCGCAACGGCTGTTTACCGCACTCACGTAACAAAGTGAGGAATAAATATAAGGTCCAATAAAAGGCCATCATAAAATATGCAATAAACGTATTGTATGTTTGACGTTACGATGTGCCATACGGAAAGGAGAACGGCATTGATATGAACTGTGATCGTTGCCAGTCGCAAGGCTGAGTAGTCGCATTAGCAGTGCTCGTATCTTTAGGAACAGGTCGCGTCCTTGAAGATGGCTAATGTAAGGCGAGTCTAAAATAGAAAACTTTATTGCAGCGGAGCAGTAAGATAATAGAAAATATCTTTTCTAGATTTTGACTAAATGGTGAAATTTCTCTTGTTTTATCTTTATCTCCAATTAATTTGAGCTTTTATAATTGTTATAATTTCAGTTGTGTATTTCTAGGAAATACACTACGTAAACTAGGACCAAAAGTGTGTGAATCGTTAACGCAGACTGGGATTAAGAGTTTGTAGCAGGGTCGTAACAAAATTTAATTTGCCTTTTAGCATATCCAAATTAAACAATAAAGGAGTTGTGGTGTATCGTATATTAGTTCTCGTGCTGCCTTTCTATAGCTCGGTTTTCTTTATGTTTCCCATTTATTTTGTTGTTTAATCTCACCTTCCGTAAATGCTCTAACCATTTTGAATTCTAATTGAATATTAATATGATTTGTTAGTATTTCGAGGTTACAAAAGAAGCGCTTGTAGATTAAAGAATTTAGAAAACAACTCGTCCCTTCTTTCCATAACGTTTACATTTAAACGTTCAAATTGTAAAAACTGGATTAAACAATAAGCCGAAGAGATAGTAACGAACTTCACCTATTCATTAAATTACATTTTTTTTTCTTCTTAGCATCTGTTCTCTGGCGTTACTGCGAAGTCATCTGGAAGCTTGAATATGCATATTTCCTAGTTGAACAGGCGATTACAAACAGTTGCATTTAATGCGAGAGCTATTGTTTTATGCTGAATAGAGATTATAAAAAGACGATATGAAACCATATGAGATGTGATAAACATAGATGAAGAAAGGTGCATCTATTTGAACATACATAATAAGCGTAAGTAGTTTTGAAAGGGCTCCTTTCAAAACTGTATTTAACTTTTTAACCTGCTGGACAGGTATGTGTAAAGTTGTTTGTTTGTAATAATTCTTTTTTACTTTTGTGTATGTAAGTAGATACTTCAACGATAAACAAGCAAATTACTGCTAGCACATTAAAGCTTTTAAGTGTAGACTTGCACGGTGTCCCGAAATACCAAAGCGCATTTCTTTCGACGCAATTCATATCAAAATGTCGCACGTCACACGTATACACTAATTTGAACCTTTCCAAATTTCCAAAATGGATATTCCGAAGAAAATGTATTTTTCCCGATTTTTTGAAGGATATAGATATTTTTACATGCGTCTAATGGCTTAAAAATTACAAGTATCTCGAAATCTATTAGAGAGTAGGCATCTAGTTCTATTTATCGATCACCCTAGAAACACATTTTTGAAAGATGCTCATCTATTGCGTTATCAAAAAATGTCGGCTTCGTGGTACTTACACAATGGGTATAATTTTACAGTTTCAGAAGGTTGGGACTAGAGGTGCGTATTTTGAGATATCTGTAGGCTCATCCCGGTTTGTCTCGATACTTTGTTAGCCTACCCCAGTCCGATTCGATACGTTGTTTTATCTGTATTGAGAAATAATTTATTTAATACAAACCAATCGTTAAGCTGATTCGACATATTGACGAAAGTTTTGTTTATACTATATGTACATAATGATAATAATAATAAATCTTTATTGCCCAACAGAATACAACTGCAGTAACAGAGCTAAATACAAAGATGAATTGAGTAAATATATAAAAAATAAAAAATAATATAAAACAAAAAAGAAAATTAAAGTATATATTGTATTTCTTAATCAAAGAAAAAGAAAAATAATAGGAAAAAGGGGAAAGGACTAATGCTGAAGGAATGGATCATTAGACATGAAGTTAACATTTCTGCACATGTGCGATAACGGTGCTTTATATAATAAATTAGAATGTGCCATAGGGGTCTCGAAAGTGTTAGTTGTACCGAGGAATTGCAAAGCAAATTTTGGAAAGTAAAGCTGGCGAATCGACAGCATTGTTCGTCAGCCTCAACAAGAACTTGGCAAGAACTGGAACAACCGACGAGATAGCGAGTCAATACTATGTCTACAGAATAAGCTGTCGTAATCAGTGCCGCGAAGAGGGTGTGTACCATCGGATTTGAATGGAAGGTGATTCAGAAATCTTTTCTGAACACGTTCAATTTCTAGTTGAAGATAATGATGATGAGGGTGCCAAACCAACGATGCATATTTCAATTTTGAGCGGGCAAGGGAAAGGTACACAGCCTTCGACGAATTATAATTGAAAAAGTGTTTGCATATTCTAAATAAAAAGCCAAGCGATTTAAATGCTGAAGAACAGATAGCATGTATATACGACGAAAATATCAGTTTCGGGTCGAACAGTACACCAAGATCACTAAACAAGTTAACGGGAAGGTGAATACAACGCATTTATCAACGTTTAAATAGATTCTGTTTTTACAGCACCGTTCATTTATAATTGAAAGATTTTTCTGCGGATGTAAGGAGTCAGACGGAAGCACGACTTTATTAAAGATTTTTAAATCGTCAACATAAACAAGAATGTTGCAATTCATAGATAGTAAAAGGTCATTTAAGTAAATATTAAAAAGAAGCGGGCCTAGGTTAGAACCCTGAGGTACGCCATTTGTTACAATGACGGGTCGGGAAATAAATCCGTTGCAATGAACGTAGCAGGAGCGGTTGCAAAGATAAGAACTAATTAGTGGTACAGCACTAAGACAAAACACAATGGAAGACAGTTTCGACAAACGTATCGCATGATCTGTCGTATCAAAGGCTTTACTAAAGTCAGTATAAATCACGTCTACTTGCTGGCGATTATCAACATTACATTCGCTAATGTACTGCGTTAGTTCAATCAAGTTGGTAGCAGTAGGTCGACGCTTAATAAAACCATGCTGGTGGATAGATAAAAATGGCTTAACATTGTTATACAGCCTATCATGAAGTAACTGCTCAAAGACTTTAGCGCAGTTCGACAGAATGTTGATAGGTCTGTAATTACGAACATCCCCTCGGTCACCTTTCTTGAAAACAGGCGAGATTCGACTAATTTTCCAATAAATGAGGAAGGCTGATGTTTGAATTGCCAAGTTAAAAGTAATACGTAGTGGTTCGCAAAGTATAGAAGCACAATGACATCTAACTAGATCTACATGAATAGTTACCACAGTTATGTCGCCAGTGTACATTATTATAAAATAGTTTTACAATATCATTAATAAATATTGAAAATAAGAATGGGCATAATACGGCTCTCTAAGGCACGCCGATTATAACGAGTAACAGATCGAATTAGAAATTCATCTTTTCTGATCATCTGTCTCTAATACTCCCACAAATTAAAATCTATCTGATAGATAAGAGAAAAACCGCTGAAGAGCAATAGCTCTCACTTGTTAGCTCTCACAGAGCAATAGCTCTCACTCCACTCTTTGTTGGACCAAAATCCATGTTGATGTCCAGATAACGGATCCTATGTGTCCAAGAACAATTCCAATAGCATTGCAACATTACTTCTTTGAGTATTCTGCTAACGGAGAACGTAAATGAAACTGGTCTATAGTTAGATATATTAGTCGTCAATCTTTACTTATGAAATATGGTTGACCTCCGAATTATTTATCAAACAATAAGACAAATGACATAAAATCATTGCATTATACTAACTTTTAAGTCCTTTATTTTCGCCTCTGGCATGATTAGCAAGCTGAGTTAACTGTTGCCTATCACATTTGCTTCTTCTCAAGAAGCTCCATATGATTGTGGGTTAAACGTTGAGTTTTCGTTTAACAGAAACCCAGAACACGTTTAGTTTTATATTAACTTTTAGTTGAGAAGTAGTAGAAGGATGAACTCTTATATGGCTAAGTAATGAATACAGTTAGGTTAATATGTAATTAAGAAATCTTGTTTCGTCTATTTGTCACTGTGACTAATATTACGCGTGCTTAAGCGTCTTCTACATATAGGATCCCTTCATTGGAAACTCGACAATATTTAACCCTTAACTTGAAATGGTGAAATAATTTACATTTAAAAGTGCATTAAAAGAGACCGTATCAAAATATCGTCCTAAATACTTGACGTAATCTCTCCTCCGTCGAACAAGCAAGAACGCATTAAGTCGAGAAAACGTTACGTCACACGACACCATTCTCCTCGAGTTGCAAAACATTACTTCACAAATGACTACGGCGCTTGAGCCCAACGTCTAATCCGCCAACAATAATCGACTTAATATAACAAGGGCAAAAGTAAATTTCGAGAAAACGACGCACCGCTCCCAGATTAAACAATACTAAAACAAAAGAGATGAATCGGAAGTGGCGCACCCCGGTGGCCAACTTAATCAGCTTATCAGAAATTCCCTGCTCCTTCTTTAAGCTGTCATAGGCTGACGTCTTATACGTTCCGCAGAAGAACAACAAAGCCGAACGCAGGCAGGAACTGCTATATTAAAACGTGAATTTGGGCATTTATTGTGCGTCGTTGTTTATATTCCTCCGTGATTCGAAATGTAGAATATTAGGTTTAACAGCCTCTTAAGAGACGATATAAAGATTGTATCTGTGTGAGATAACAATACACAAAGAGGTTGCGAAATAACTAAACGAATACTGGTCGTGGCAAATTTCATTTAAAATATCCCAAGAGTTTAACGTTAAATCCGCAAGTGTTTAACTAACACCTTGGTTTATTACAGAGGGTTAATACAAAGCTCCGAAAGAGTCAAATAACTTTGCTTGATTATTACATTTGCTAAATTATAACATTTTGATATATTTTTGCTTCAGTAGTAGTAGCAGTAGTAATAGTAGCACTAAAAGCACTCCTCTTAAATCGAAAGCGAAAAAATGCGAAAACGTTATAAGAACAATTTCAACTTAAAAATGTTTAATGAACATGTTCCAAAAACTCAATCGTGCTAGCATAATTTGAAATCCGAATGAATGAGGTAACATCTAATTGAAAAGTCAGTTAAAAAGAAATTGCTTTATTGCATTAATTATGCAAAATATCTTGATCTCGTCTTAGAGCCGCAGAGGTCGCCCTGCTAATGGTCTCAACATCAATATGAATATTTTCTGCAGCATCCATAGTCCTAGCAACAAGTTATTGTCTGGTTCTCTGTATACAAGGCGTTTCAATCTTCCCCAAACTTTCCTAAAGAAAATAATCGAGAATTTAGGCCCAACGATCTTGTTGGCCAAACTACACCTCTTCCAATTCAGCGATTCGTATAATTTCACTTAGAAGAAGCTTTTACTTATTTATCAAAGTGAAAAGGTACGCCATCGTGTTATATCTGCCTGCGTCGTCTTAAATGATGAATCACATTCGTCCTAATTTCCTAATTTATTGCGAAATTAATGACGGTACCTTTGCCTGGATCTAAAATTTCGAATGCTTAAAGCTCAGTTACGACAGAGTTGAACGATAGAGAACCACCGAACCTACAAGGTAACCTCGTATGTCTCTACAGTAAGTTGTAGTAAGTAATAAGTTAGAGACATCGATAACCTCTGTAGCAAAAACATTTGATATTCTTGGAAAAAAAAATAGAAAATGCGTTAAAAGACATGATGAAGAATTTCAGCATCTTCTGTAAAATTGTATTTTGAATAATAAAAAAAAATATCCAAATTCAATCACGCTAAACGCGTTAAATCACGGTTAGTCTACTTGCTTAAGTTCCATGCTCGACGCCGAGTCAAGAAAGAATTGAATGTCTCGTGAAAAAATTGGAAACAATATAACGTGCCCGTGAGAAAAGGAAGTGTAAAAAGCGAAGACAATCTTGCAATTCTACATCAGAGCGTTGATGAAAATATAAACGTGTCAATTTTTTGGCGATCTCAGGCGCTAGGCATTGAACGTTACTTTGCGATGAGATAAGATACCTTGACTGAAGGCATCAAAGCAAACGATATCTTATTGTGTGGCAACATTCACGCGAATTTAAAGATTATCCTAAAAATCATGAGAAAGCGACGAAGTCCATCTTGAAACCGGTGTATCTGGTCTGAAAATTACCTCTACAAGCAATGCACGAAAAAGCATTATATTCTCTTAAGCTGACTGCCTGGTGGGCATTCCATGCTGCAGGAATCATTTGTTTTCACTCCTTTGTTGGCGATGCTGGTAACTCCATAATTACTGTGAATGTAAATCGTTGCCATTTAATGTTGTTTGTTTGTTCGATCGTTTGTTTGATCGAATCGAACAAAACAAATTGTTTTGTTCGATTTAGACTTTTCGTCCTGGACAGCATGCCGCTTCATCAAGACGATGTCATGGGCCACACTGCCCATAAAATAATTGCAACACAAGTTCGGTGAATCGATTACTTCCGAAAACGAACTAGTGAATTATCCTCTTCAATTCCAATTCAATTTATATTAAAACTCATGGAAAATTGCATTCAATGGATTCAGTCCTACTAGCGCTTCCACGATTTGTCTGTGTACGAAGGAGTATTGAAAGAACCGTAAACATTGTTTGAGAAATTAGTAAACCAATGAGAATCAACATAAATGGAAGGTTAAGCAATAATCTTCTAATAGTATACACTTCACGCTTGAGCGAAAAATGAAAAATCAAATTTCATATTCAACTAGAGAATAACTAAGATTTATGCTACGAACATTCTCCGATAAATCCCTTCCGTTTATTTCTACCTCCGCTAGAGCATAAAGTACACTAAACAAATGCTGCATTGCGAACGGTATTCACTATAAATGTCGTTTTACTAACTTTAGCTAAAATTTCTCTAATTAATCGTCCCGGCGTATGCGCCTACCTAAGTAGGAAGCTTTTCCCGTTTATTTGCGTCTACTAATGATTAATTACCGTGGCAACGCATGATCAATCATACGATTAATTTCTATTAGGGATTTTACAGCAAGAATTTCGTAATTAATACGGAGTAATTACAAATCTGACGCTAATTAGATTTCTTTAATTCCGAAGGCGAGTCTTTTCAATAAGCGAAGTTTTAGCAAAAGATTAGAGACGATAGCGCTCTTTAAAATAAATACCCAGGAAACAAACTGCATTGACTCTCCAGAGCGAAGCCTTTAAGAAGATTAGAAACCTATTTGTGCAGTCGTAGAGGAATTAATACATAGCGCGCATTAATATCTTTCGAATTAAGTTTGGAATAAGCAAAGAGAAAAGGAATATCAGTATTGTATATGTGTAGAAAGAGAGAGAGAGGTTCAATAGTTATATAAACTATTGGTATCATATCCATGACCAACCACATTCATACGACTACGTACTGAAGTCTGAAAAGTTGTTTTGTTCGGGACTCAATTTAAACAAATATGGCGGGTGCAATTACAGAGTATAACGTACGTGAAGTTATCGGACCTGTACAAGCCGAAAGAGTAGATTCATCCGGATTACAGTGCCCGAATGTTTTTAGTAAAAACATAAGCTAGCCTTTAGTGGCTAGAAACTTTAATGATGCACGAACGAAGCTGAATGAGGACTAGGAAAAAAGACGAAGCGGACCGAGTTCCTAACACCGCACAATTGTTGAATATTAGATTGCAAAAAATTGTCGCATTAAAGTTCGTGAAATTGCTGAAGTAACCGATAGTACGAACGCATTGATAAGCCCTAAACTTCGACAAAGTTTCACTGGGCGAATCAATGAACAAAAAACCAATCGAATGCGTGCATCTCAGGAAGGGAAGTTTATCACTAAAAGCATCATCTCCGGGGATAAGGCCTATAGTTACAAGAGCTCAATTCAGAAATGAAATAACAGTTCATGATATGGAATCGTCCAGTTCTTTACGAAAAGTTTCAAAACCCAGCTGTTAGACAAGCAAAAGCCATTCAATTTCGTTAAACCGAATACAACCATTAACGTTAAAGAGTTCAACCTGCGCATATTGGAACAAGGCCCCACGAAAGACAAAAGCGAGTGAAATCATATATTTTTCCCAGCAACTAGACAGACTCGTGTCTATTCGTTGTTCGTGTTGTCTGCTGGTGTTTCCGAGAGTCGACAAAACACGAGTCTGTCTAGTCGCTGCATAACATGTATGATTTCACTCGCTTTTGTCCTCTCTACCCCACAAGCTGCATGAAAGCAAACTATCGTTGGCCCAGCGAGATTGGGAGGTCCTGCAACATCCTGTGTGGATCTGGAGAAATTGTAGGATACTGTTGTAAATCATTCGAGCAACATGAGATGTAATAATACCGTAAAGGTATGTTCGTACTATAGTGTCACACCGGGAACATGGACTCAACGCTTATGGAAATTATCTCCAAGCGTAAATATAAGTTAACGTACTGATTTTTTTCAGTAGTTATTGACAGAGAGAATATTTTAAAATATTCTCAACAAGGAAACACCGGCAAGTATCATACCTCGATTTCGATGGAACCTGTTTTAGTCCTTTAGATGTTAATTACTATTTACATATTATCAAACTCATTATCAATTACATAATTCGAAACGTTATTGAAAAAAAAAATGGAATATCTATTATTATTAATATTTATTACTATTTTTTAAAATTTATTATACATCATCGTTTTCTATACAAATACGATCTATTTTTGGTGAATAAGAAAAAAATAAGTTATAAAAAAATGGGAGGCTTAGGGGACTCGCTCCCTCGTAATTAACTTTTTGCAAAGATAAATGCCGTCATCCTTGGAATAAAGTAATACGTTACAAATTATATCAAAAGAATTTTTCAGTATTTGTTATAATTTCGGAACTAACATAGGTTAGGTTAAACTAACGCTAAGTTAATAGTGATTGCAACATTATTCCTTTTCCCTCTTTATATGCATAAAGAATACTTGCTTTGATCTGTTATCTTTTGCAAGACGTTCCTATTGTTTGCGGAAATAATGTAAGACGTATATCATTAATGCAAAATAAATGCAAGGCCTACATCCTTAGCAGTTATTACTAGAGCTCCCCAACTGCGTGGCGCACCATAGGCGTCGATAAGGAACATAAGCAAAGTACATAAAAACAAAAGAAATAAAGAATTTTAAAACGCTTACTTTTGTAATTAGCCGTATCCAATATAGTGGGTGTTAATGCATAAGGAAAATAGTATTAGTCAGCACACGAGGAGGTAGGCACATTAAAACTGTTACCGTAAGCGCAATCCGATTTCTCAAACATCTGAAGCATTAGGAATGTTTCCACAGTCGTTTCTTTCAAGGATGTTCGTCGTTCTGAAAAAATGTTTTTATATCTTGAAAATGAACGCTCGACGTCTAATGATGTAATACACGCGTAATTAAAATAATCTTTGAATTTAGTCACCGGATCAGTAGAGTTACCTTCCCAAACTTGTCTTAACCTGCTAAAATTTGTATCTTTCTTCATAACACTTTCAAATTTTCTTGTAACGATATCATTTTTTTGTTATTTATACAGTGTAGGAGTGTATTAACGTCATCTAATATTTGTACTGACTCCGTCAGGGACAGTGCACTATTTTGTAATTTATTTATTGCCTCAAGTACTTCTGTATAATTGTTGTAAACGGTTTGTAAATCTGCTTCAACGGAAATATCTTGGAATTTATCCTGGCTTTCCTTAATAGCCGCAGATTCGTTGGGATTGAATTGTAAGACGACTGATTTTATTTGGCGGAAGTATTTAAAATAATAAAACGCTGCCTTCAGCCATGTCTCCCAACGCGTAAGAATCGGCTCTGGTGGTTCGGGAATACCGGGACACTGTTTATGAAATTCACTGGTACGTTTGGGAGATTTGAGAAACACTCGTTTCGTATTTGTTATTAATGCATTTACCTCAGGGAAATTTGCACGAATAGTTTCAGCCACAATATGCAGAGCATGAAGTTTACAAGTAATATGTAACATCATCCCATAATGTTCTTGAAGACACCTACGACCTACCAACACAACGCATTGTCGCGGCACCATCGGTCATGAAAATTAATACTTGAGTAGTGGCAATTTCAAATGTTTGTAAAGTATCAACGACTACGCTCTCGATAGCGTCGGCAGTACACGATTTTAGTCTTTTACTAGCTAATAAAATTCCCTTTGTAGGTTGACGAGGTTCCAGTATACGTACAATCACATTCAAAATAGAATGTTTTTTACGGTCTGTCGTTTCGTCAATACATAACCACAGTAGTTTATTTTTTATTGCAGATCTGATCCTGTTTTCAATTTCGGTACGTACACTTGGCACACATCTCCTTAAGCTTGTTTCCGACGGTAACTCAAAGTCTGGATTATATTTATTCCAAAATTCACGGAATGGTTTCTTCCTGAGTAAGGAAAACGGTAAATTACACGCAGTCAGCATATAAAATAAATCAATTATAAATTGAGTTGCCTCAGTCGGTGATACACCCAGTTTTTTATTTTTGTGTTGCTGACTATTTACATGTCTTCTACAGCCATATTTATCATTGCACATCAGAGGTATATTACAAATTTTACATATAATCTTACTTCCATTATATATTAAGTCAGGAAATTCTCCACAGAACTTTTTCACTTTGTCGGCCTCTGGGCGTTTCTTACTACGCGCGTCCGCCATACCGTCACAACCCGATCGCATACGGTAATAAACTACCGAAATGCGATGCGAGTTATTTGCTTATATATTACATTACATATCCCCCGGCCACGCCCGGCGGTACGCCTTCTGACTTGCCACGCACTTTGGGGAGCTCTAATTACGAATGTTAAAAGGATGTAGTTTATGCTTATCTACTTGATATTTCTGGTAACTAAATATTAATTTTATCGGCTTAATTGTCAGTTCAATATTTATATGTATCTAGTCAGTACGGGTCTAAAATATCGAATGATGGAAATGAAAAAAAAGTCCTTCTATGATAATTTCACTCTCGTATTTAAATATATAAAAACAGAGATAAGTTATTTTGAAACGATATAACTGGTATGAGCCAGCGTGTCCGTATATCGGGACCGTATCAAGTACGCTGTGGTTCGAGAGCGGAAATATAGGTTGAATTTACTATCGATGTTTCTTGAGTGTAGATTGCACTTTCACCTGCCGGATAAAAAACCGTTTCACGACAACGTTACGCAGGTATCTACCATGTATGTGCGATAACAACACAAAGAAAATAAAGCCGTACTGCATATTCTGGATCCTATTCCATCGAATTTTCCAATCTTATTAGCAAGCAAAAGGTTACAAAAATGTACTAGTGAGAGTAGTGCTGGATACGCTACAGACATTTGAAATGAATTGAATGAATCAATTGTTGATGTTTACAAGGGATGGAGCGGCAGCAATGCGTTATGTGAACCTTTTATGTGATTCTCAAAAACAAGAGGGTGAACAACTTTTACATGTGACGTTTAAAGAAGCTCATGCTTTGCATCTTGCTGCAGAAGCGATTCGCGAATGTTGTCCAGAAGTGGATGTTGTAATTTCAAATACCAAAAACTGTTTTAGGCAGCCTTTTGTTGTTCAAAATATTTCGAACAAACAAACTTTGTGGTTTTACAATTCTAGCCCGACGAAGCTGCAGCTATTAGGAAAGCCAGATAATATTTCAATACTTCCGTTGAAATAGATTTCACTATCTATTTAACTATTATATTAAACTATTAACTATTTTTAACAATTCAATGCAAATTGTGAACGATGTTATGTGCTGCAAGTGATACAAAGAGTACATGTGTTGCAGAAAGATTCGAGCAAGTTATAAACAAAGATTCCGATTTTACCAGATTAATACAACGCACCATCACCAGATGGCGCATCTGATCCATTATCTTTTTATAAAGACTAATTTAATTGTGCCTGTCTTACATCCATAAATGTGGAACGGTCATCCACAAAATATGATAACACTTTTTCATCACGAGGAAAACTGTTCAGCGGGGCAAATCGCTAAAGATACCGAAAGCTGCAAACTTTTCAGCATTCTTGTTCGATTTGTGCTATGTATATAAGGTAAATGGGTTGTATATAATATATAGTATTTATAATTAAATAAATAAATTAACATTACTCTTTCCTGATATGTACGTTAAACCCTAATAAATAATATAGCATTGTAACACGTATGTATATATGAAATTTAGTGCTATCTTGGCGTGCAGACAAAGGTGGCCCACTCTAATTATTCTAACCTATAAAAATAGAAACCTGCCAATAAATATAAAACGTCCTCTGCACCGATTTACTCGTAGAATTTGCAAGAAGAATAGAGGAGGTTGCAAATTGTTTTATATCAACGTGCAAAACGGTTTAATTTTTGTCAGGTGATTCGGATGAGATACGTATTTAGTGGAGTAAAACACTACTACGTGCAAGTGAGAAGAAGTTATTACACAAATTCCGACGGAAGACGAATACTAATCTCTACCTATCTATATACCTACATTATATATTTCAATTCTATTATTGTAACTTTTGCGATTCCATCATCATGGCCGTCGGCGGGACGTAAGTTTGAAGGCGAATAAAATAACGAAGAGAAATGATCCCAGGATTTATCAAGCTTTCCAATTCTCACGTAGTATCTGCGTAGCTTAACAATTAGGAACGTAAACTAATTTAAAGTCATAACGCAGAACGTGACTAGAAATATCGGTTATACTGTGATGGGGCCTCTTCGCATTTATTCACGATACGTGCACGTGTAATTTGGTGAAACAGACCTAGTTGGCGAAATAGGATGTTTGAAATTGAACATTTCAAAAAAATGTTCAATGAAAAAAATTTGAAAACGTGAAACTATATTGCGTGTAAAGTGCAGAGTATGGTTGGCGAATTCTATTTTTTTTTCCTATTTTCCTTTTTCTACCTTTTTGGATTAGAAACGAAATTCCTCGTCGATTTATATTGGGGATCGATATGTTTATGTTCGATTTTTTTCAAGATACCCACGACTCTTTCTTCAAACTAAATACACTCCGCCAAAAAAGTATCGCATAATTTAGTTTTGAATCATAAAAGTATCGCATAATCTTTGTTTGTAGCATAAAGTTGTAAATATACTTTAATGCGCTCTAAGATATAATTTCTATGATTGTTTAAATAAAATACAGGCCAAATAAAAACAAGAACTCATACTTGAGATTTTTATTAAAACAAGAAATTATAATTTTGGAAAGAAAAATGTCATAACAGTAGCTTTTAATACTGAGTATTACCACCTCTGGCTCTTATGACCGCTCGCATACGGTTTGGCAGAGATTCGATTAACCTCCGTATATAAGCCTGATCCAAATTCTCCCACTCCATGCAGGTCCGCTGGGGCAACATTTTGGGTTCGTATCCGTCTGTGAAGGAGGTCCCACACGTGCTCGATAGGGTTCATGTTCGGACTTACCGCAGGCCAATCTAAAACTGGAATACCAACATCGTTAAGGTATTCCTGGACGATTATTGCAACATGCGGTCGTGCATTATCGTGCATTAACATGAATTCGTTTCCTATAATTGGGCCATATGGTACTACATGTTCTTCTAAAATGTCCGTTATATACCTGTGGGCAGTCAGTGTACCTCTGTCTACTGGTACTAACTCTGTACGACCTGTTAAACAGATGCCTCCCCAAACCATAATAGAGCCACCAGCGAAATTAGGTCTAGGTCTGATATTACACTGCGAATAGCGCTCACCGTCTCGTCTGTACACTGAGGTACGCCTATCTGAGGTGTAAAGACCAAATCTTGACTCATCTGTGAAGAGTATATTGGCCCAGTCATTAATGTTCCAATTTACATGTTCTCTGGCAAATCTTAAGCGAGCCACTCGGTGGTTCCTAGTGAGACGAGGGGCTGTTACAGCTACTCTAGCTCTTAATCCACTCTGTCGTAACCTATTCCGAATAGTTTGAGTACTCACACGAGTATTTCTGACTCTGAGCCAAGTCGTTCTGCAATTGTCTCGCAGTTACATGTCTTCGACGTAATGCTTGTAGTAGTAAATAGCGGTCATCTTGGCGAGTAGAACATCTTGGACGACCTGGTACAGGTCTTCTACTGTAATTGCCTGTTTCCCTATATCCCGCTACGGCTCTAGAAACACTTGACTGATTGATGTTCATCAAATTAGCAACGTATGCTTGCGATCGTCCATCTTCGATTAAAGCAACTATAGCAGCCACTTGTTCTGAAGTTAAATTGCTCATTTTAGTTTTAAAAGCGTTGGTACAGAACTCTGACTTCGCACTTTAAAATTTGTCCGTATAGGAAGACTTTCAATAAACAACCGAACAAACCTTACACATATGCATTTTTCTAAATCTGTTCTTTTAGAAAAAAAAAAGAAAAAAAGCTATGTTCCATGATTTTGTTAGTGTTTTTATAGTTCACATACACGGGGCAAACTTTTTGTGAACGTATAAAAATATCTTGGTTTATAAATGCCCTTTTTTAGTTTATGCGATACTTTTTTGGCGGAGTGTATAATGGATTCACGCTTTATAATACTATGCCATGGAATTCAGCAGAATTACAATGCTAGAATATTTAGCATTAATAATTGCCAAATAGTGCAACCTTCTAAGTAGATGTTATTATATATTATTGTATACCACTCGTTGCGTGGCACGCTATTGTAAAATATTAACCCATTAGAAGAGAAAATTGTTGATTTCTTGAAAACTCCTAATAAAAGGAAGTATCCTAATATAAGTCGACGTGGAAATCCACTAGTACAATTGAAGGTGCATTCCAAGAGAAGGTAATTTTCCTGTTTGAACGTATACATTTGTGAACATCCTCTATAAATTTTAGTAACGATTGGGATAAGGTGCGGCACGCATGATCTTATATTTCTTTTCACAAAAGTAAATACCTTAATCTTCATTATTCTCAAATATTTAATATCCATACCGTCGGCAAATACTAAATTTTCAAGGTGATCGTAAATATCTCGAAAACAGTTGACTTTAGGGGCAGAGTTCCCTAATAAAAAGAAAGATTACTTGTAGGCGATGTGTACAATCGATTAAGTTGACAAGAAATACACCATTGTATTTAAAATAAGAAAGTTTATATTCACTTCAAGAGGAAGTATTTCTTAGGCGAAAATATTTTAAATTCCTCCTTTGCTATAACTATCTATTCCAAAATATCAGAGTTCATACCATGAAAACGTCAACTAACAGGTTTCGTGAAATATCCTGCATAGGCGGAGTAATATAGTTAAAGACCTCCATAAATTGTGCGAAAATCAAAAAAGTTGCAGGAACAGAAGTAGCATTTCAAAGGAATTGCTGTATACCGACGCGAAGCGCACATAGGGTCGATTTTGTAAACAAATATGGCGTTATACCCCTGCGCCGTTTCTCAAGGTTTTGCTACATAAATAAAGGGGTTTTTCACCAATGGTGGTACATGCGCTTGGTTATTGTCGCATCTGAGAGTGTTAACTTAACAGCGTTAACAGTACTTGTTAAATGGGGCAAATCAAATTATCAATTTTAACTATATAAACAAGAAATATCATACTTTTGAGTTAATAACGTTTAAGTATGCAAAGAACTTTGTAGCCAACTAGTGAAATGGGATTTTGCAGCATTTTTTGTGCAACTGTAAATGTAATTAAAGTAGCTAAAGTATTACACGAACTATTACAAAAGCCGAAAGCATTTGCCAAAGCTGAAAATCTAAGTGCGGTAGTATAAACTTTTAAATTATTAATTGGTGTCGATCGCTGAATTCAAACATTATAAAGTTGTGAATAATGAAATGCGTTGCAAGAAAATTTCAAATTTGAGTATAGCAGCATGGTGTCTTAAAAAAAAAAGTAAAATATTGTAAATGATAATGCTGTAAACAAGGCTATCGATCCAGCATGTAGTAAACATAAGCTGATAAAAAGACAAGATATTGCACCAATGTCCGAAAAAAACAGATGCGCATTACAACTTCTTTCATATTTTATTGGCTACTAATTAAAATTTGTTAAAAATTTGGATCCTTAACTTTCTTCTAATAAAATTTGCTTCTCGATAAAAGCGAATCACTAAAAACTGATAAATAGAGCTCCCCAAAGTGCGTGGCAAGTCAGAAGGCGTACCGACGGGCGTGGCCGGGGGCATATGTAATGTAATATATAAGCAAATAACTCGCATCGCATTTCGGTAGTTTATTACCGTATGCGATCGGGTTGTGACGGTATGGCGGACGCGCGTAGTAAGAAACGCCCACAGGCCGACAAAGTGAAAAAGTTCTGTGGAGAATTTCCCGACTTAATATATAATGGAAGTAAGATTATATGTAAAATTTGTAATATACCTCTGATGTGCAATGATAAATATGGCTGTAGAAGACATGTAAATAGTCAGCAACACAAAAAAAAAAACTGGGTGTATCACCGACTGAGGCAACTTAATTTATAATTGATTTATTTTATATGCTGACTGCGTGTAATTTACCGTTTTCCTTACTCAGGAAGAAACCATTCCGTGAATTTTGGAATAAATATAATCCAGACTTTGAGTTACCGTCGGAAACGAGCTTAAGGAGATGTGTGCCAAGTGTACGTACCGAAATTGAAAACAGGATCAGATCTGCAATAAAAAATAAACTACTGTGGTTATGTATTGACGAAACGACAGACCGTAAAAAACATTCTATTTTGAATGTGATTGTACGTATACTGGAACCTCGTCAACCTGCAAAGGGAACTTTATTAGCTAGTAAAAGACTAAAATCGTGTACTGCCGACGCTATCGAGAGCGTAGTCGTTGATACTTTACAAACATTTGAAATTGCCACTACTCAAGTATTAATTTTTATGACCGATGGTGCCGCGACAATGCGTTGTGTAGGTCGTTCTCTTCAAGAACATTATGGGATGATGTTACATATTACTTGTAAACTTCATGCCCTGCATATTGCGGCTGAAACTATTCGTGCAAATTTCCCTGAGGTAAATGCATTAATAACAAATACGAAACGAGTGTTTCTCAAATCTCCCAAACGTACCAGTGAATTTCATAAACAGTGTCCCGGTATTCCCGAACCACCAGAGCCGATTCTTCCGCGTTGGGGGACATGGCTGAAGGCAGCGTTTTATTATTTTAAATACTTCCGGCAAATAAAATCAGTCGTCTTACAATTCAATCCCAACGAATCTGCAGCTATTAAGGAAAGCCAGGATAAATTCCAAGATATTTCCGTTGAAGCAGATTTACAAACCGTTTACAACAATTATAGAGAAGTACTTGAGGCAATAAATAAATTACAAAATAGTGCACTGTCCCTGACGGAGTCAGTACAAATATTAGATGACGTTAATACACTCCTACACTGTATAAATAACAAAAAAATGATATCGTTACAAGAAATTTTGAAAGTGTTATGAAGAAAGATACAAATTTTAGCAGGTTAAGACAAGTTTGGGAAGGTAACTCTACTGATCCGGTGACTAAATTCAAAGATTATTTTCATTACGCGTGTATTACATCATTAGACGTCGAGCGTTCATTTTCAAGATATAAAAACATTTTTTCAGAACGACGAACATCCTTGAAAGAAACGACTGTGGAAACATTCCTAATGCTTCAGATGTTTGAGAAATCGGATTGCGCTTACGGTAACAGTTTTAATGTGTCTACCTCCTCGTGTGCTGACTAATACTATTTTCCTTGTGCATTAACACCCACTATATTGGATACGGCTAATTACAAAAGTAAGCGTTTTAAAATTCTTTATTTCTTTTGTTTTTAGGTACTTTACTTATGTTCCTTATCGACGCCTATGGTGCGCCACGCAGTTGGGGAGCTCTACTTATCAAGGATAATTATAGTTAACTGAAATGTATGTTCGTGAAGGTGCTCTTTGTATAGCGTGAAAGGAAAGCAACGGATAAATTCATTATATTTGCTAATACTTATTTTAATTTCTTTAATTCTCGAAATAGCGATTTCAATTAATTTAGGTTATACTATATCGTTATCATCTTGTTACGTCACTTGTTTTTCAAGTTATGACGTCACCAAATGTTTTTTTTTAATTTAACAATTTATATACTTTTTCAGCGATATAAAATTACCAATTCGTTGCAGAAAAAATTGAGAAAGATAGTGTCAAAGTTCGAATATAAAAATAAATTTGATAGTTACACCAGTCAAAAGTAAGTAATAAAATTATTGTCATTTGTTTGTTCTAAAGTAGGTTTTACCTCTAATAAGCTCTTTTATCAATAAAAATGGCGCAATTAAGCGAGAAGCAAAGAATTGAAGTGTTTTGGTGATTGGTTATGGTGACAGAGTTAGGTCACATCAAGAAGTGCGTCAGATTTTTTGAGAGAAGTGTGTATTCTAGTCAGCCCTTAAGTCATTCTACTGTTAATGGAATCGAAAACAAATTTCGAAAACATGGCAATGTAAAGAATCTTTCAAAAAGGTGTGCGTCCAAATGGCATTAAACGAAGATGCACAACTTGACGTGCTTTTATAAAATGAAAATAATTCATATTCAGCTAGCAGAAACATTGCTTTGAATTACTACGCAATAATTCGGTTTTAAGATTTCTGAAAGTTTAAAAATTTCACGCAATAGGTTCAGGAGTTGGTAGAAGATGGAACGAGGATTCCATGAACAAATGATGGAATGTCGAAAAATTGTCGATACTAGGCTAGGAAAAATCCTACTTGGATACAGGAAATTCATACTCAATACGCTCAGAAAGTTAATGTAAGAGTAGGAATAATTAGCGACCAAATTATAAATCCATTCTTTTTTTGGAAATAATTTAACTAGAGGAAGATACCCGCAATTTTTACAGATGGAACTGTATTGCTTGCATTGGCTGTATTATTTCCCAATGGAAACAATCCTGAACTACTAAACAGCAACGTTTGGCTACAATATGATGGCGTTCCACCTCATTATGGAAATTATGTTCGGCGCTATTTGGACCAAGTACTTGGAGGAAGAAGAGTCTAATGGAATTGTCGTCTAGGTCTCCCCATTTGGGGAATTTAGGCTTCTTTTTGTGGAGGTGCTTATAAAAATCGACCACGTAATTTAGATGATCTTAAGCAAAGGCTTTGACATGAAAATACATTAGTATTACCTCAAAATCTTCAAAATGTAAGAAATGAATGTTACAGTTGCCTTAGGTATTATCAAATGGTACAGCGTCGTCGTTTTGTACATATAATATGGCGAAATAAAAACATTTTATTTTATATTATTTCTGTGTATTATTCTTGTAATTAATTTTATTGTTAAAGTATTTTTCTAGTCAATAAGTTTGCTTTTCTTTTATTCTAATATTAGAGGTTTTACACTATTTTTCTCATGTTTTTTTTTTTCTTGAGTATAACATACTGCAAATTTTGTACTGTTGAAAAGAGAATAAAAAGTATTACTGAAATAAATTATCAAAAGCATATGTTGTCATTTAAAAGAACATTTGATAACGTCAGAGCTTTAAAAACAAATGACGTACGATGTAGTAGAAAGCAAAATAATTGAAATCACTATACCCCTTCCAGGTTTTTCCAAAAAAATAAATATGAACAAACAAGAGAATTTATCTGTTACTTTCCTTAAACACTGTACGTTCACCAAAATTAATGTAGGTTTCTTGGGGCAACTGATCTCTCAATAACGAATAATCTTGAACAAGTTCATGTAATTTCGGAGATGTTCTGAAATCTTTCAACACTTCAATGTTCCTTTGTATTGTAGTCCTTTTTATATACACGATTAATTAATTATATTATATTAATTAATACTAATATAATATAATAATAATAATAATATGTTAATTAATTATATACACGATTTCATGCGTCCAGCGTGAGACTTGAGGCGCATTAATAATGCGCGATACGATATTGGACGATTGATTATTAGAAGTTAGAAATACATATATGATCATACGCGCAAACGAAATGTTAACTCCAGGCCCAGAATAAAATTATGATTTCGACGAACTACGAATAGAATCGGCAATGTTCAATTCCGTTTTACTTCCATTTAGACGGTTACGTTCGTAAACGTAACCATCATCACAAACGCTTCTATTACTCTAACTTCTTTGGCAAAAATAACAATATAAGTTGCAAAATATAGATATATATAGAAGACGAAAATTCACAAAAATATTTCTATAAGAATTAAAATATAAGATATATAAAAATAACACATTACAATAGCACTCAGTGATTTACAGTTTTACAGTCAATCAAGTAACTCTCTCAAATTCTCATAATTTTCACTTAGAAAATTTTCCTCATAATTTGCATGGACACATCTTTGCAAGCTTTTTACACTTTTTTGGTAAATTTGCCAACTTTATATTTTTATAGTAGCGCATAGAAATTGGTTTTGATAATCTTATTCAGTAAGTATTGTTGTTCGCCAAACAGTTTCTTTAAAACTTAAGAATCCCGTAACTACATTCACTAAAAGATCTAATATTGAGAATATATCACAGGCATTTTCCAGAAGCTCTTCCTTTATTTTCGAAATCGCAGATAATAAACAAGTTTGCGTTTATGGATTTATGGATTTATACAGTCATCGAAAGGGAACAGGCAGTAGTTTTTTATGTGACTGTACATACACAACGAAACAAAAATGGCGCGCAAATTAAATATTATAATGGCGGTCATCTAACAAGCGAGCGAGTAGCATAACAATAATAATATGAAATATTAAAACACAGGAAATTATAAATTTTAGTTTATGGCGTTTGCCGCGGCAGGGTTTTGTGTGAACAATACGGAAAAAGCGGCACAACGTATCCGCTTTAGGATGCGAACATTAAACACAGCGAGCCATTAATCCGAGTTATACATCTATTCGCCCGTTTCTCTTTATTAGCTACTACCATTACTATTATTGATACTATCAATTTTATTATTATAATTATCGCTACAGCGTTAGATATGGAAAAACGCATCTGCGGCAACTGCAGCAAACACCGCGCGTTTTAATCTGGCGCGAAAGTGCCTTTTTTGACTTTAATCGTAATGGATTAAGGTTTAAACTACGCAAGCATAATTTCCCCAAAAGCCACTGTTCCGAATTATATATTTGCCATGGGTTCCATTGAGGGTGAGGTCAATTTTAATATTTCCCATATAAATACGGAAATATTTATGGCATTAAGGCTATTTTAGAATTGAAGCTGTCGGAATAATAGCCATTTTCACTGGGTTATAGGACTACATTAATTTCTACGTATAATTATAAAGTTAGCAACTACGAGGAAGAAAACTAGAAAGCTATCGCCATTGTCACATTAGCTACTATTGCTTTCTTACACATCTAATTTGCTTTTATCTAACTTCTTGGATGCTGTTTTCGAAAAGCCTTATTATTTCTAATGGTGCCGATAAGTTTAGAGATTGGCAACACCATAGATTAACTTTGCTGTTAGTAACATCAACGTACTACTATTATTACTAGAACAGGCAGTGGTATTGATACTTCTAGCCATTGCGATCTAAATGGATTTATCGTGGCAGTACTCTTATATGAGGTAGGTACAATAGTTAACAGCTTTTAATGAACCTTAGCACCGTAAAGCACGCCAATAAATTTTTCCTTCAATTCAGTAGTTACTAGAAATCATCTGTTAAAACGTTGACGTCGTGTAAAATTGGTAGCAACACATTTGCGTAGAATGTGTTTCGCTACCTCCAAATCCGCTTGGTGTAGACGATGCAAGCTCGCTATCCCTTAATTTATGCGATATTTTAGAGTCGTGTAATCTGTCAATCAGCCACTTAGTATTCCCAAATTATCTTTGCTGAAAGACAGTGCTACCATTGGTCTTTTCGGCAAGTCCAATATCTCTTGTATGTTCCGCCAGCGTGAGACCTATCGATTTTTCTCCCAAAGATAACGCCAGTTTTTAGGCTTTCATAGTCTAAAGACTCCCAGACTGTAACTAGTGAAGCTGCGAGGACTCAAGCTGGAATTCTAGGTACTTCACGTTAACCTTTTACCGAACAACATAACCTTGTTGTTGTTAATTTTAATTTCATGCATAGATCAACCAAGATATGTAGTGGCCATTAACCACTCATCCCTAAACAAGAAAGACTGTTTGTACATAATTTTTTTATTGTTGAACGAGTTGAGTTCGCGTTCTTCGACACCGGATGTCATACTGCGGTTACCAGTTTAGTCAATAAAAAGCAGTGTCAACGATTTCTTGCAGTGGTCGTAAAATATGGAGTGTCGTAGGTATGCGACAACGAATTTAGCGAAAAGCATCACCAACAGTACTACAATTATACTAGCCACTTCGCTTCTGGTAATGTACTGCGAAACGTTAGTGTAATATCCCTGATACATCTAATAAAGCAGTTAAACGAGGCTTTTACTAAAACCCGAACTTCATACTTGCCCATGTAATGAATACACCATCAATGTGTACCGGTTAGTACCTCAAACTTTGGTGAGTAGTTCGTAATTACTTCTAAATACATGGTGAACACCGAAATTCTAGATTGGTATATTACACACATTAAGTGTTATACAGGGCTAATCTAAAAGTTTCAAGCTCCAACACGGTGACTGCCTTTTGGAATATCGTTAATCGACTATCTTTCAAAACGAAGAACAACAACGGGTCATCACACATTATTACTTAACGAGGTAAAGATGGAAATCAAAGGAAAACTGCCGTATTTTAAAGCGGCACGCGCGGATAACGCATCATCTCGTACTTCATTAGTAGCAAAAGGTCACGATTTGTGGTTCGAATTGTTAGAACACCCAACCTATCCACCAGATATGCCTTCCGGCTACACTTTTCTGTTTCCTAAGTTCAAGGTTTCAACGAAATGTTCATCGAATGAGGAAGTCATCACATTCGTAAACGTCTACTTTGCAATGTAAGATGCCAACTATTCACATATTTAGTTTAAAGAGTTTAGAGTATTGATGGAGAAAGCGTATGCGGGGAAAGACTATGCTGAGAAATAGAAGTGAATTTGACTATTGAGACTATTTCTTCGTGGCTAATATTTTTAAACAAAACAAACATTTGGCTCTAATCACAAAAAATATCTTCATGGAGCCATTAGATAAATTTGCACTTGGCAGCATCCCTAAAAAAAAAGACAGAATTGCAAAGGTATCCGTGTAATTAGCCATTACGTGTGCCTCTTCTACTCTTAAAACAAATTAACATCGAAAATTATCGCAACTACGTCATTCAAGAGCTCCTTCTAAATAGGTAATCCAAGATATATTACTACTTAAAAATTTGATCTCGTTTAATTGACAACTTCTTTTAAGAAATCGCGAAGAAGGTATTCTTTCAATATTTTAAAATACGTTCATTTTTAGAAATGCCACGTGAACAATGTAATCTTATATTTAATATGACATTATTTACTTACTTCCAGCAATATGTTCTACATCGACTTATTTAAATAATTCATGCTTGATTGTTTAAACAAATCATAAAGCTCTCACGTCATAGACCAATGTACGTATATGTTAAAAATACTAATATAAGTTTGATACATTGCGAATGCGATTTGTTTCTAATTAAAAGGTGAGGTCAGATTGAATTTATATAAGCAATGAGATTGTGGTACCACGGTACCACAAAAGTAATCTTCCATTGATGGGAAAATATGTCCACTGAACTTGAAGGAAGGTCGTTTGGTACCGAAATAGATACGATAGGAAACTTAGCCTGTCGAATTCGATCTCAGAATTAACGTTTATATGCAGTGGTGCAATGAATTGGCAAAAGGTACAGGAGTTGTCACGAGAGACGGAATAAATTGGTGCTAACTTCCGTGAGGTTACGATGCCGACCCACCTTAGCATTTAGACCAATTGGGAACTGCCCACACAAATCCGACATTCACTGGAAGAAGACCCGTTAGTCGCATGTGTTGGTACGTGCTCCTCATGTTAAAGAAGTTCCCTTCTCGACCTTTAACGGGTACCGATGTCTCGGGATTCACTTCACCGGCGTCTAGGCCGCGCAAGGTAAGACAATCGACCCGGTAGGAGCCTAGGATGTCTAAATTCGACAAATGTCGGCCCTTCGGAAGCCAAGCACTGGCAACTGTCGACTAGTCACGATAGCAGAACGGACCGGTGATGTGTAATCGACATGCCCATGATTTGAGCCTATATAGCGATTCAAACATATTGTTTTTCTGTGAGTGAGATGTAGCATTTATAGTCGTTGGTAATGCCAGACATATATATAATATCCCACATTTATATTTTCTAAATGCATTAATTTTCTTTAATAACCAGTTAGTGTTATTAAAGAGAGAACTAAATAGGAGAGTTTTCCTTGCATTAATATATATTGCAAAATATCGTAAATAATTTCAAATCAGTCAGGTGTATGGAAGCAATCGTTACTTAATTGATAAGGCGCCTTCCTAAAATATACCTCTAACCAGAGTAGTTAGTAACACAGATCACGTCTTCGCTCAGTAAGCCGTTATAATCAATGAAAGATGGTGGCACCAGATCGATTCCGCTACTCTTGGTACTTACAGCAACATAGGAAACAAAAAGTAAATCTAATATAGCTCCGTACAACGTACACTTCAACCAAGTACTTGTAATTATCTAAGAAGAATTGTTAAATTGAATTAGAAAATGTTATTCAAATAATCTATGGTAGTTCTGTGTGGGTAATTCGTGATTGAGAGTGTCATATGAAAGTTCTTTTATCGCGAACCTCGTTTAATGACGGATGTGGATCAGTTTCGAGCTAATCTCTCACCATGCGGCCAACTGTAGAGAGTAATTAATAGAAATAATTATTCATAAGTTGTACATTGCATATTAAACCAATTTAAGGAACATACATGCAACTGGAAGCTACAGTTTTTGTTTTGTACTAATAAAACTACAACTCCTTGAACTTTACGCTAAATACAAAAATATATTTAATTATTGTTTTTAAATTAGTATTAAGCTCTAATTTAGATAATATAGTAGCAAAATTCAAAAAATCTTGCATTGTTAATTATTGTACGACTTTATAATAATAATAATTATGCCCTTTATTTCTATCAGAACGTACAAGGAAAGTAAAGAAAGAAAATACAGTAAAAACAAGCGTCAAACTATAAAGAAAGAAAATAATATTAGTGAGATATATCACATTTCGTAATAAATTTAATAATTAATATATTCCTTTAACGTGTATGGTCAAACATTGCATATACAGGGTTACCTGTAAATAGCACTTAAGCTACCGAAATCTGAAGACTACCTATCAATGTGTTACTGAAAATTTAAAAAGAAATTTATTTGTAACATATACATTTTGTTCAAATTTTAGGGCCCAAAATGCAGGTAAAGCCGGTCCATATCTTTGTTTCTCCTATATTATACAAATACCGCTGATGAATCAAAGTTAACCCAGATGCAAATAAAAATCCATAAAGCATTGTAGATGCTATGAATAGTGAATAGTCTATTGAAATGCATTAGTCTGTCGTACAGCTGATGTCGAAGTGTTTATGTGTTTACATTGAATATGCCGATAACCATATGATTTGCGTTCTTAATGTTTAAAGTTAATGCATCCGAAACGTCGGGTTTTGAGTTATTTGTAGTTATACATTCTTTTTCTTTTTATGAAATTTGTGGTGGTCCTAACAAGGACCGATCTAGGCGAAACAGGACAAAATAATTTATTAATGTAAAAAATGTTCGAAATGTCCACCGTGAGCTCTAATACAGGCATCAATTCGGCGACGAAAGTTATTATGCACACGAGTAAAATTTACCATGTCTTCGCGAATGCGTTGAGCTGCAACATAAATGCCATTTCGCAGATCTTCGACATTTTCAATATCAGGGCGATCGTCATCATATACCAAGCTTTTCATGTCTCCCCACAGAAAAAAGTCTAATGGATTTAGATCGGGACTACGAGGTGGCCATGGAGTACGACGTCCAGGTCCAATCCATTGTGGAAATCTTTGGTTCAAAAATGCTTGACCTTCGACCTACTCGACCTACTCGACTACTATGCGCGGGTGCTCCGTCATGCATAAACCACAATTGTTGCCGTATCGCTAGTGGTATCTCATCCAAATACTCGGGTAATTCATCTCGGAGGAACTGTAAATAGGATTCTGTATTTAATCGTTGTGGGAGCACATGTGGTCCAAGTAGGTAATCGCCTACTAAACCCGCCCAAACATTGACAGATATCCTAACTTGCGAGGCGCCTTGGTGTACCTCGTGTGGGTTTTCGTCTGCCCAGTGGTGAATATTATGGTAATTCAAAATACCATCTCTTGTAAACGTGGATTCGTCGGTAAAGAGAATTACTGACGCAAGACGTGGTTGACGAACTTCGGTGCGTTGAAACCACTCGCAGAAGGCAAGACGGCGAGGATAATCTAATTCCGTTAATCTTTGCACGCGCTGGATGTGATACGGATGAAGTAAATTATTTTTCAAAATTCGATGCACCTTCGTTTGGGACACATTTACTTGCTGGGCTAAAGTTGTAGTACTTATGCCTGGTTCCGCCTCAACGATGTTTAAAATATGCTCTTCTGCTTGCTGAACTCTACGTGATATATGACGGCCACGACCTTCGAAACGTGGAATTACTGATCCTGTTTCTCGAAGTCGATACGCGGTTGTCACAATTGTCTCGGATGATGGATGCCGCCGATTGGGAAACCGTTCCGCGTACAAATTTTCTGCCGCAAGACTATCTTGTCCTGTTTCGCGATAAATCAAAATCATATCGGTATTCGTATCATATTCGATATTCGTATAGGATGCCATTGCAATTGCGTGTAATGACGGTGAATACTATGTGCATACTAAATGGATATCCGAACGCTGCTTCAGCGACTGCCGGTGATTCCCATATGTTAACTACGACAGAGTCGGACTCGAATAAAGAAAAATCATTTTCTCGTTACTACGTGCACATAGAACCATAATATTTTGTATTTAGGCATTACTCATGCGTTTCTTTCACCTAATTTTTTTTTTCGTACTATATCCGAATAAGACTGTATACTAAAATGTGTAATTCTTTTAAATTTTCTAAAATTTGTCACAGACTTTATATTTTCAGGTAATTCAATAAATAGCATTATACTATTGTATTGTGCACCTTTTATAAATTTTGTTAATCTATATTTTGGAATATTATAATTAGTTTTGTGCCTAGTACCATATCCAGGCATTTTCTCATTTTCTTTGAATCCCATTTTATTTTTAAAATTGAAAATAATACATTAATACACATAAATTCTAAACAATGTTAGTAGCATCAGCGCACGCACCGCTCGTTTCTGTAAGGTAAAAGCTTGTACCACATTCGACGAACATCCCTATAATATGATTCCGTATCTAATGATTGACACAAAATAAGCATAATACACAGCTTTCATAGATGTAAAATTGGTTTTTAAAATTTTCTGTAATATTTTTAATGCAAAGAATACACTACCGAGGTTGACATATATCCGTTCTATTTGTTGATCCCATTTGATCCCATTAAAAACGAACAATATTTAGTTAACTGAAGCTTTTGGTTGTTTAAAGTAATATTACTCGGAGTCTCTGTACTTTCGTTACAATAAAAGAAAGGCAGTGTGTTTTATTTCTATTTATTTCCAAAAGGTTTTGCTGAAACCATTGTTCCGTAAAATTTAGAAATCTTGAATTATTTTGAGTTAAGCAAGGAAAATCAATATCACTAAACAGCAAGTTAGTAATATCGGCATAATTCACAATTCGTTGATTGCTGTTGGAGATATTTTCAAATATATCATTAATAGAAATTAAAAATAGCAGAGGACCCAGGATACTGCCTTGTGGTATCTGACCCCAACATTCCTAATTCTATCATTTAGGTACGATTTCAACCAGTGTTATTAGCTGTGCCTCTGACACCATAACACTTCAACTTCGTAAGCAAAATAGAATGAGATATGGTGTCAAACGCTTTCGATAGGTCTAAAAAAATACTAAATTACTATTTTCTAATTGCGATAGTACTCACTCTGTAATATTCAAATAATGCCGTATTAGTATCTTTGCCTAAAATGTAGCAATATTGGTTTTTATTAAAAAGATTATGTTTTATGAAAAACTAATACATTTTCTCTGACACTATTGCTTCGAAAATCTTTGCGAAAGTAGTTAAATGGCTGATCGGTCTATAGTTACGATCTCCTTTCTTATGTACTGGTACAATAACTGCATGTTTCAATGATGTTGGAAACTCACCGCTAGATAAAGACGCATTAACAATATGACAAAGAGGATCAGCAATTACAGCCAAATAACTTTCTACAATATGTAACGGTATTTCATCAACGCCTGCAGAATGTTTATTTTTTAATCGATGTATGATTTCTTTTATATCCGATGGTGTTACTGGTCTGAAGAAGAAGGTGGAAGAGTTTGGCTTAATACTAGCATTGTGCGTTTTTAAACCATTTGAATGTAAAAAAGCATCAAAAAAAAGTTATTAAATGCATTAGCTACAGCTTTATGGTTAGTGGTATGTAAATGTCTGTGGTATATAAATATTCTCCTAAACTGCAATGGCAGTAAATGTTTGTCTTCTTACCTAATATAAGAACGTGGTAGATTAAAAATTGGAAAAATTACTTACAGTTAGTACAAAGCGAAAATTGTCTCCTTAATAACAAGTAAACGACAAAAATGTTGTATAATTACAGTTTACTGGAATATTTACAAGTTTATACGATAATTAACAATACGGGATTTTGGCAAACAACGCTAACATATTCCACAGCTCTTACTATCATTACTCACTATTACACATTATTTAAATTAACACTTAGTACTAATTTAGAAGTAAGAATAATAAATGCTTTTACAACTTTAAAGAGTTGTTACAATTTTATTACTACATAAATAAAAGGTGTATCATTATATTTTGGAATAGTATGTTCTCTAAACTGTTTTAATATTTAATGTAGAATCTCTAATCAAAAATTTATATTGATTGCACGTTACGGCTGGGCCGATGAGCGATTAGCGCAAAACCGATCGCTATCCGATATTATAAAGAGAGAAAATGACGCTTTTGTTACCCTTCCAAAAATATTATTCCATTTGTTTCTAATGTTATTTGGTTTGGTCGCACATCTCTGCTCTAAACTAAAGAATCATACATACAAATAAATAGAAACCAAAATCTTATTCCCATTAATCCTGTTTCCGGTGTTGACGTAATATTAACACAATAAGCGGCAACGGAACAAGGAGGAATACAAATTTCCGAGCAACATTGTGCACCCGTGGTGCATTAAATTCACAAATAAGTTGACTGCTACAGAAATATAATCAATTTAATCACAAATTTAAGTAACTGTTAGGCTCCTTCTTTCTCGAGACTCTGGTACCCTAAAGATGTCGGACAGTTTAGAACAAATATTACATTAGCTAATGATTTTTATAGATCTCTGCAATTTATTTAGAATTCCCTATATAGAAGCAAACCTTTTGAATATATTAACTAGGTGTTGCGTGCCTTATTATAGTTCTTTAAATTTGAGCTTTTTAAAAAAATTACGAATATTCTTACACCGTTGACCCACCCTGTTCATTTATTCAACATGAATGGGCAATGTCTTTTACGGACTTCTAGCTTAAAGAAATTGCGGTAATAACTTCACGAGTCACGGGAGGAAAAATACTGTTTGTAAGCTAACAAATCCAACTATTAAATAATAGAATTCAACAATTTTATCTTTTGTAAATTGTATTTTATTTCACCTTTTGAACGTTATCCCCAAGAAAAACCTCTTTGCAACAAATAAAGATGTCTAAGGCGCCGCATTTTCTTTTTTTTTAGTTTTTAAACACACCGATTTCTTTTTACAAATTTTTTACACCTCTCTTTCCTTAGTCCCTCCGAATGGATGGAAAAGGGTGAAACATATGTATACCGATGAAGGAAGAATATTTGCGTTCGTTCCTTCGATTCCACCAGGAATTTGTGGGAGAGTATACACAAGGGATTAAAGAGTAAAGAGTTCACGCCAGATCTGCTTCCGAATATACGCATCGTTCACACAATAACTGTTTTTTTTTTTTGAATTGCAAAATGTAAATCTCGACTACGAGTAGTAATTCAGAAAAAAAAGGAAACACGTGACGGGTCGTAAATTCTCACTTCAGTAATTTTATTAATTGCTGCTGTTTGTACATGCGCGCGAATCCCACTGGCATCCATTCTTAACGAATTTATAACTGTTTCCTTTTATTTCCGCGCGGAATATGTAAATATAGAACAGAAATTGCGTGTATTTTACCATTTTATTGCTACTGATTAAACATTTCCCTTGGGTTCGTATGGATACATTTCGTTTTTTACATTCGTTGTTGGTAAGCGTCGTATTGATTTCAGTATTTGTACCTAATGCATTAACCAATACCCTCTTTTTTCCATTTTGCCTGTGATGCCTAATCGCGATTTAAAAATTTCTGAAAATAAACAGTTATATTTTCTATAATTTTATAAATATTAACAAATGACCGTCGAATAGTGCGATAGTGCATGTGCTTGGCTAAACGGAGTTAGCCGATGTACCTTCCGTTGGGCTCTTACGCGTTGAAAAAATATATAAGTCGCAATATACAGGTAATCTATAATAGGTGTAAAAGACCAACATTTCGCTTAGGAAGTATAAACATAGATACTATTTGATATATTTACACAGATGCAACAGATCTCAAGTTTGTTAGTTTCGAAATGATTAAGCTAAACAACATGATTTGAGTAAATTAAAATGACCTTTAACATGAATCAGTTTAATGCAGTTTTTGAGTTGGATTAAGTAAAGTAGTAGTTTATGTTTAAAAGTCAAACAATACAGCTGCTGAATAAATTGAACTTTCAGCTTTCAAAATGACAAAATGGGAGTAGTGCAACTGTATGTGTACTGTGATGGTAATAGTCCCCAAACATCTAAAGAATTTCAAAAAGAAAATTTTCTGATAGGCGTAACACTTCTCACAGAGTTTTCGTTTATACTTCTCAATGACTCAGGGAAATTGATTCACTTGTTACTATACGTAATAATCGAAGAAGTCAAGCTAAAGGAAGCAATGTAAACAATAAAAGAGATATAGTTGATGCAGTGTTGGCCAGCTCCGCCTTGAGCACTAGACGCATTACAGCACAATTTTGTCCCTCTCAAACCTTTGTATGGCGAACACAATTGAAAAATTACAGTCAGTAGCGTAAAGTTCTGCACTATGGATACACGCGATTTAATTTACTGGAGATGGTATTAATAGCATCCCCGATTACCATCAAGCAATTGCGGTTTCAACAGCATTTTAGTGTGAATACTTGGACCGGTATCTTTAACAGAGAACTGCCTAAATTAGAAGTTTCACCGCACAAGCTGAACGCAGGACACTATCTAACTATTCTGTTGTTTTAAACGACGGTGCTCCTGCTCGCTACGGCTAATTCAACGGTCGATAGTACATTTTTTTGAGCGTTGGATTGGCCGTACAAATTTTATCGTTTGGCCTGATCTAAATTCCTTAGATTAGATTTAACGAAATTCGTAAAAGAAATATTCGCGCGTGTTTGCGGTTCAATAGTGCGTAGATGTCACACTTATATTCGAGGTTAGGGAGGGTACTATAAGCAATAATTTGTTACATAGACAGTTATTTATTTTTCGATTGCACTTTGATTATCATCTCCTGCTTATGCTACGTATATTTAGTTTTTTTTTTCTTGTTTTAAATTACTTTCCAAACAAAATGTCAAAGTTTTTTAAACCTATAATTTATCATAAAATTTGCTAAACCATCTATGTACCATAAAGAAATTTCGTTAAATAGAAGGAGCAAACTGTTAGGCAATTTGCAAGGCAAATTGTTCGACTTGATGAGAAGCCCGTTTTACATTTTTTTCTGTTTCTTATTCATCAAAAGAAAGCCGATTTTACATAGAATACGATGATGTATAACAAGTTTAGAAGATCAATAATTGTAAAAATAGAAAAATAATAATAAAGCTTCAAAATTAATAAACTTGTCTAGTGATATAAATCAAATGAACTATAACAGAAATAAGTTTTTATCCTTGACATAACTTCCAGCATAATACATGGTCTCAAGGTAGATATCTTCACAAAAAGCTAATACGGGGGACGCGGTACCCATACCCCCGCATTTTTTTAATAATAACTTTACTCATTATTCCTCAAAAAAGATCGCTTTCACATAGAAAACGGTGATGTACAATAAATTTAGAAAATTAATAATAGTAATACTAACTCAAAATAAGTATACGTACGTGTCCATTGTCATGAATTTGATATGCACTTGTCTACGCATACGTGAGTTTTATTAATTATTCAGTCACTTCAGATATGAGTAGAGCTCCCCAAAGTGCGTGGTAAGTCAGAAGGCGTACCGCCGGGCGTGGCCGGGGGGATATGAAATGTAATATATAAGCAAATAACTCGCATCGCATTTCGGTAGTTTATTACCGTATGCGATCGGGTTGTGACGGTATGGCGGACGCGCGTAGTAAGAAACGCCCACAGGCCGACAAAGTGAAAAAGTTCTGTGGAGAATTTCCTGACTTAATATATGGAATGGAAGTAAGATTCTATGTAAAATTTGTAATATACCTCTGATGTGCAATGATAAATATGGCTGTAGAAGACATGTAAATAGTCAGCAACACAAAAATAAAAAACTGGGTGTATCATCGACTGAGGCAACTCAATTTATAATTGATATATTTTATATGCTGACTGCGTGTAATTTACCGTTTTCCTTACTCAGGAAGAAACCATTCCGTGAATTTTGGAATAAATATAATCCAGACTTTGAGTTACCGTCGGAAACAAGCTTAAGGAGATGTGTGCCAAGTGTACGTATCGAAATTGAAAACAGGATCAGATCTGCAATAAAAAATAAACTACTGTGGTTATGTATTGACGAAACGACAGACCGTAAAAAACATTCTATTTTGAATGTGATTGTACGTATACTGGAACCTCGTCAACCTACAAAGGGAATTTTATTAGCTAGTAAAAGACTAAAATCGTGTACTGCCGACGCTATCGAGAGCGTAGTCGTTGATACTTTACAAACATTTGAAATTGCCACTACTCAAGTATTAATTTTCATGACCGATGGCGCCGCGACAATGCGTTGTGTAGGTCGTTCTCTTCAAGAACATTATGGGATGATGTTACGTATTACTTGTAAACTTCATGCTCTGCATATTGTGGCTGAAACTATTCGTGCAAATTTCCCTGAGGTAAATGCATTAATAACAAATACGAAACGAGTGTTTCTCAAATCTCCCAAACGTACCAGTGAATTTCATAAACAGTGTCCCGGTATTCCCGAACCACCAGAGCCGATTCTTACGCGTTGGGGGACATGGCTGAAGGCAGCGTTTTATTATTTTAAATACTTCCGGCAAATAAAATCAGTCGTCTTACAATTCAATCCCAACGAATCTGCGGCTATTAAGGAAAGCCAGGATAAATTCCAAGATATTTCCGTTGAAGCAGATTTACAAACCGTTTACAACAATTATAGAGAAGTACTTGAGGCAATAAATAAATTACAAAATAGTGCACTGTCCCTGACGGAGTCAGTACAAATATTAGATGACGTTAATACACTCCTACACTGTATAAATAACAAAAAAAATGATATCGTTACAAGAAAATTTGAAAGTGTTATGAAGAAAGATACAAATTTTAGCAGGTTAAGACAAGTTTGGGAAGGTAACTCTACTGATCCGGTGACTAAATTCAAAGATTATTTTAATTACGCGTGTATTACATCATTAGACGTCGAGCGTTCATTTTCAAGATATAAAAACATTTTTTCAGAACGACGAACATCCTTGAAAGAAACGACTGTGGAAACATTCCTAATGTTTCAGATGTTTGAGAAATCGGATTGCGCTTACGGTAACAGTTTTAATGTGCCTACCTCCTCGTGTGCTGACTAATACTATTTTCCTTGTGCATTAACACCCACTATATTGGATACGGCTAATTACAAAAGTAAGCGTTTTAAAATTCTTTATTTCTTTTGTTTTTATGTACTTTACTTATGTTCCTTATCGACGCCTATGGTGCGCCACGCGGTTGGGAAGCTCTAGATATAAGTCGTAATTTGCATTATAAATTTAACGATAAAGGATCTGCTGATTGATCATATTATTATGTAGATAAAAATAAATCCCCGAATGCATAGTAATTAACCACGGACGTTTAAGTGGTCTGCATTTAGGAAATAGGTATATAAGACGAGTATTCCAAATGAGGACATTAGAAGTCGTTTTTCGTGCAGTGTAGGTCAGTACCTATAGTTTGGCAGAATGGCGGTCGTAAATATAGCAAATGTGCTTGTAACGATTGTAACATTTCGGAAACAATAGAACATATTCTTTGATACGAAACTTTCTTTTGTCTGTCGTACTAATGAAATGATTAACAGCACATATAAAATATATGGGTTTATATAAAGAAACTGTAGAAATTTTACAGACACTAACTGTATTACTTTGTTATGCGACTCATTTGTAAGATCCAAACTTGAATATGGTTCATTTGTATGGTATCCTATCTATTCCATTCATTCTAATAATATAGAAAATGTTCAAGGCCGATTCTTAAAATACTTAGTGTTTGTTAACGACGGTGTTTATCGTCCTAGAAGATATGATCACTGTACATTATTTACTAGATTTAACTTTGTTTCACTCGCTAATAGGCGTAATATAATAGGCGTAAAATTTTTATATAAGCCACTTCGTAATAATATCGACTGTCCATGGCTTTTAGGTAGAACAAAATTCTATATACCGCGATGGCCTACACGGAATTATCTTACGTTCTATCCTCCTTCTGGTAAAACAAGTATTCTATTTAAGTCGCCTGTAGTAACTATGTGTAGCTGCTTCAATGTTGTAGGTCAGTTGCGCGATATTTTCTTTGATTCAATACATGTAATTGTTGACCTTTTGCAGAATAACTGTATAAGTAGTTAAATACAGATATCCGTATATCCTTTTCTTTTTCTTGTATTTCTGTTTCTTTTTTTTTTCCTTATTAACCTAAGCCATTTTGTATTCGCTTTTTTTATACTTCTTTTGTACTTTCCCTGTACTACGATGTATCCTGTTGGCAAATAAACTGTGCTCCATCAAATGCATTCAATAAACGAAAGACGAAATTTTAAGTGTAGGCTCCAGATTGTGATTATTCCAGGGAACATTAAGTAAGAATCAACACCGACGTACGTTTTTTGTATTCCCAACACAACTTAGCTTACCACCCTCGCCAGCTTCGTCTCTCTTCAATCACACGATCACACCTACTACACAAACATCCACTCCATTCGCATCGTCACAATTAACCGGTCATGCGCCACCAACTAATCATCTCACGTCAGCAGAATCGCAAGACTTCTTTCTTCTTTCTGTTAAGTTTACAGCCAGATGGGTATGTAGTTGTAAACTTAACAATATAATGGGATGTATAAGCTTTTTAAAGCTTGTCGTAACCTTAGGAACCTTTGTTTGTAAATTTGTGTGTGAAAAATATTCCATGTCTTTGTTGCTGTCACTCGTCGCCCTATAAGGTTTTTCTTTTCATATCTAAATGACGGATCCATAGCTTCAACCTTTTCCCATCTTTTAAGTCCAACTTAAATTATCGTTATTATTTCTATTAAATTTTATTTATTGTCTCTATTAAAACAAATACAAATTATTTTGCTATTATAATGCTATAGCTTAAAAAATATTTCAATAAAAATTAATACATACGAGATTCATCGGTAATCCACAATCGCTTTAGTGTCTAGTACAAATCGTTAAATATAATGTCTCTAAAATATTAATATTTCCTAGAATATTATCTTTTATCAACGGCAAAGATTTCGCGAAGCCTCTATTATACCATGTAAATGTTTAGCAACAAGTGACACCTTCCTAGTGAATAGTGCTTGGGGTTTGGTCGACGATACACTGGCATTCGTGTTTTACGCATTGGACTTCCCTACATCAAACGGGATATAATTAATTCTTGTGAATTAATTTATGAAATAAAATTAGTTCTGGTGCGCCAGGTTGCAGCATATTTCACCGGCCTAGTTGCTAGTTAGGCTTTCGTCAAAACCAACACGCAGAAACTTCAAGCTGGGTAACTAAATTATGTACATTTATTAGTAATTGTAAATTGAATTTTCATCAGCTGATAAGAAACTGAATGTGCTGCATCCGAAACCTTACTAATCGCGAAAATATGATGCAATTATTTAGGTATAAGGAGTGAGCGACGAAGCTTACTCAAATGTACTGGAGTTTATATAATAGGAACAATGATTTCAATAGATAAATTTGTTAAGGAAGCAAAATCAAGTTGCACTACCTTCTCAGTACATCTTTGAAGAGATATTACATTTTATCAGACAATATTGACGTACACTTGCGTACTCTGCAAATTATCATACAATTATGCGAGAATGGATGTTGGGTAAGGCAACAAACAAAATAGGACTATTGTTAAGGACTTAACATTTTATTTTGTCTTATTTTATTTTATAACTTTAACCATCTTTGTTTATTTTGTAAAAGTAATATTTTGTTTATGTCTATTTTATTAATTATAAAATTCGTCAATGTTCTAATTAAAAAATATCATTATTAGTTATTTGTTATATCTATTTGATACGTACGAAGTTCCAAACTTCGTCGGAAGTCGAAAGTGCGGACTGACACGACTGCCTACCGTCGCTCTTTCGCTTGTGAATCACGCAGCGCTCAAGCCCGAACTAACGTTGGTTTCCGATTTTTCCGCTTCTACATGAGGACAGCAGCTCGGAGCAAGCTACTAGAGGTGGTATATAACAACAAGACGTTCATGCTCAGGTAAGGTTTTGTTGTGGCCGTAGCGTTAAATATTGAACATTTGAATGCGTACACGAAGAACCGAATTATGAAATCCATAGATGCTATTTATGTATTTGAATTTTTATATATACGAAAGAGTACCATATTTATTTAATGTTTTGTCAAGGGAATTGTCTATTTAATAAATTATTATTTTGTACATCTACGTACTGCGTTTAATTTTAAGAGCAACTGATTAAGCCAGTAAACACATAAAAATTACATGTAAGCAATTGGTTCTTTCTCCGCACAAGAAAGATACACTGAAGCAGACGACTAGCGGCATTATTCTTCAAACTAGGAGAACGTAACAACTATGACTCATTTGTATGTACTCTAAACTTTCAATTAGTGTATTGCTTCATCGGAGAATGCCACTAAAATTATAATGCTTACTTACTACAACAGATGAGTATAAATCAACCAATAGCAAAACAGGAAAGCTAGATCGGACAGCAGTATTATAGCACAACCGCGCATGGTTCTAATATTGACGGAATATCCGTGTTAACGACCGAAATGGACAAAAGGCTTTTCATGGAAACATATTATATAACAATTAAAACTATTGTAAACTTTCGCAGTCATATCAATAATTGAAGCAATATATTGATATACTGATATATTCTAATAGATCGTAAATCCTAATACATTTTACAAAAAACGGCTTGAATTAACTTGCAGTAGAGTCTGTTGTATTGATGCTTGTTTAAAGTGCTTCTTGAAATCCTGTCTTTCCCCTATCCTCGTGAATGTTTCAAATCCATTTCTTCCAAATCCGCTCCGCTTGTTTTCTTTTGCTTCCTGAGATAATGTTCTTGTTTATTCTCTTCGGAATATTTTTTCAAATGCTTTCAACAGTTTTAGATGAATGTAATGCTTTTTTCGTCGATTAAAATCGAATTTCCAAAGAGTTTCTTCGAAAGTATACCTATTGTCAAAATATGTTTGTTTCCGTCCACTTGATATCTTTTATGGTTAGCCTAACGACGATCACTTCTGATGTTATGGATTGATATTGTGAATTTTGACAGCTGGAGTTTTGTTTTTTTAGAAAAAAAATAAGAGACTTTGATTATTACCGACAAAGTAATGTTAGTGGAACCCTTTTCTAGCATAAAAAATTAATAACGTAATTTATTAAAATAACAATTCGAATTCTAAACAAAATTCATTCGAATTTTGCAAATTTTCAATTGAATTTTACGAACATTGAAATTAAAAAATAAAAAAAATAACGAATTCAAATGCAAGTGCGCATACTTCACGTCGATAACCCACTACAATATACTCATATCTTCGTGACGCCTCGTTTTCGGCACTTGGGGCCTTAACTGCTTGATTCCATCCCTGTTAAGCGGTCTCTCTCGAGTATTGTCTGACGCACATATTGCCCCTTAATTATTTTCGAATTTAATTTTCAAATTGTTTTCAAATTAATTTAAAAAAAAATATCACGAAATCGAGTATATCTGCTGTTTTTTCTTTTTTCTTTTGCTAGTTGACACACCCTTCTAAGTTATCTTGAAGTAATAAACTGATTGCGAAACATAAATTGTTGGGTATTTATTTTATTTCTTCGGTTACCTTGCTCAACATCCACCCTTCGTGAACTTAACGAGCATCGCCGTACTTCTCAACTTCCAATTTCAGTCTAATTCCAATCACAACATTTCTAGATGTTATAAGTAAAGAGGACAAAGGATGAAACTATTACTTTTTTTGCAGAGACTAGACAGCCTCATGTTTTGTCGACTCTCGGGGACGCCACTAGACAACACTAGGAATCCATTCTCATGAGACGAATAGATACGAGTCTATCTAGTCGCTGCAAAAAAGGAATAATTGGATGGTATCCAAAGCGATTAATAGAGCGCAGCATTCTCACTTGTGTGCTTAACCGGCAGAGGTCGTTACATGTTACAAGTTCGTTACATGTCATACACCTTCTTGTCCTGCTATCTGTAATACATATCGCAGTGCGAAGTTGATAAGTGTCGGAACTGAACGAAAATGCATCAACTGGTCTATTTGCTAAAAGGGTAAACACATATTTATGGCAATCTCTACATTTGGTATGTAATGATAAAGAAATCAGGTGTTTAGTTTGGGATACAAGTTTGTTATGTTGGAAACCACGTATGTGAAGGAACTATGTAAATAGCACAACACATAAACTTTAAAAAACCAGAAGGAGCCCGTATAAAGAATTTCGACGTGATTTAACGTTGATGTTAAGTGCGTGTTATATATCGTTTGCAAAAATCGGACAAACAAAATGTTTCGTCAGTTTACATAGGTGTTTGCCGTCAGTGCGCGAAAAGGTTGAGAATTATCTGAAAACCGCAGTAAAAAAAGAATGAACGCGGCGAAACTGCAGACATAAAAAAAAATTCGGTGTATTGCCGAACCTGTTCATAAAGCACTAGACAACTTTGAAATTTTACCAAAGCAAGTGTTAACGATGGTTACCGATGCTGCCGAGGCTATGCTTTGCACAGGTTAAATATTTAAAGCTGTTCGATCGAATTTGCCATTTCGTTCACAGTTTTCAAGATGGCCGAAAAGAAATCCGGAAGTGAGGCCTTCAACACGTGAACGGTACGTTCACACCGACATCTAACGAAGCAGCTCTGTATTCCCCAACCTTTCGCGGTTAAACACCACTGGAAGGCAAGCGAGAATGTTGCGTTCTTGTGGTTAATGCACTATTACTAATTTTCATTCGTTAGTCTTGTAAACGAAAGCAAAGTACTAAATTAGAATTTACGTTTATGTGAGAAACTACGACGTGAACAATCTAAAGTTGACTCTTCAAAATCACGTTGTATTTCATATCCGTACGAAGTATTACAAATATTCTCGTATTTTTGAGCCGCATAAATTAAACCAAATCAATCCTCCTCAATTATAAACAAACAAGGCGATACAAAATGGAAAGCCGTCGTTCCAGCCGAAAGTCAAAATATTTACTTTCATTTACAAACATTGTTAACTGACACCGTAAAAACCGCTGCTATTTACATTTGGAGCATCGTGTCTGTCGTTGCCATATTAATGAGGGTGTTAGGTCTTTTTTACTTTACACTTCATAATGTATTTTTTTTATAATTTTTTAATTAGCTTTTCGAAATTATACACCTATTGTTTGGATACGTAGGTATCAACATTTTCAGGACTAAATTGTATAAACGCCCTAGATTTTTTAAATTAATTTTAGTGAAATAAAGCAAGTACTCCTACCTGCTACTATCCTACGTAATGTTTTTTCTCTTGTAGAAAAAATGGGAAATGTTTATGGTATGGATTTTGTCGTGGGTGATTATTAGGGTTCGCAAGACGTCTACCAGACCACGGGCTTGCAAGGAGGCGAGCGGTTTTCCGGTAATATCATACGCCGCATGAATAGAAGGATTTATAGCGCACATACCTAAAAATCTTTAACCTAATTTTTAATCTATTTAACATTTATGATGGTTGAGTAACATTCCATTTAAATTTACCAATCGGAACAATTTTGTAAGATCTGGAACAAACATGACACCGGTTAAAAATGGCAAACGTGGTTGAAAGAATCCACGCTAATATTCGGCTTGAAGACCATGGTAAAAAGTTGATACTGATAAATCACCAGATTCAAACAAAAACCGAGTGACACATATAGTTTAAATGTGAAAACAAAGTGAATTGTTACCTTTGTATTTAATAGCTAACACAATCGCGTAGCGGTGAATCCCATTAGGAACACGTTAATATCTTAGAGTGATAACGAATAAGCTATACTTCATGCTGGCTCGTTGCATAAACTTACTTTCCCTAAGTTATTACTAGAGCTCCCCAAAGTGCGTGGCAAGTCAGAAGGCGTACCGCCGGGCGTGGCCGGGGGGATATGTAATGTAATATATAAGCAAATAACTCGCATCGCATTTCGGTAGTTTATTACCGTATGCGATCGGGTTGTGACGGTATGGCGGACGCGCGTAGTAAGAAACGCCCACAGGCCGACAAAGTGAAAAAGTTCTGTGGAGAATTTCCTGACTTAATATATAATGGAAGTAAGATTATATGTAAAATTTGTAATATACCTCTGATGTGCAATGATAAATATGGCTGTAGAAGACATGTAAATAGTCAGCAACACAAAAATAAAAAACTGGGTGTATCACCGACTGAGGCAACTCAATTTATAATTGATTTATTTTATATGCTGACTGCGTGTAATTTACCGTTTTCCTCACTCAGGAAGAAACCATTCCGTGAATTTTGGAATAAATATAATCCAGACTTTGAGTTACCGTCGGAAACAAGCTTAAGGAGATGTGTGCCAAGTGTACGTATCGAAATTGAAAACAGGATCAGATCTGCAATAAAAAATATACTACTGTGGTTATGTATTGACGAAACGACAGACCGTAAAAAACATTCTATTTTGAATGTGATTGTACGTATACTGGAACCACGTCAACCTACAAAGGGAATTTTATTAGCTAGTAAAAGACTAAAATCGTGTACTGCCGACGCTATCGAGAGCGTAGTCGTTGATACTTTACAAACATTTGAAATTGCCACTACTCAAGTATGAATTTTCATGACCGATGGTGCCGCGACAACGCGTTGTGTAGGTCGTTCTCTTCAAGAACATTATGGGATGATGTTACATATTACTTGGAAACTTCATGCTCTGCATATTGCGGCTGAAACTATTCGTGCAAATTTCCCTGAGGTAAATGCATTAATAACAAATACGAAACGAGTGTTTCTCAAATCTCCCAAACGTACCAGTGAATTTCATAAACAGTGTCCCGGTATTCCCGAACCACCAGAGCCGATTCTTACGCGTTGGGGGACATGGCTGAAGGCAGCGTTTTATTATTTTAAATACTTCCGGCAAATAAAATCAGTCGTCTTACAATTCAATCCCAACGAATCTGCGGCTATTAAGGAAAGCCAGGATAAATTCCAAGATATTTCCGTTGAAGCAGATTTACAAACCGTTTACAACAATTATAGAGAAGTACTTGAGGCAATAAATAAATTACAAAATAGTGCACTGTCTCTGACGGAGTCAGTACAAATATTAGATGACGTTAATACACTCCTACACTGTATAAATAACAAAAAAAATGATATCGTTACAAGAAAATTTGAAAGTGTTATGAAGAAAGATACAAATTTTAGCAGGTTAAGACAAGTTTGGGAAGGTAACTCTACTGATCCGGTGACTAAATTCAAAGATTATTTTAATTACGCGTGTATTACATCATTAGACGTCGAGCGTTCATTTTCAAGATATAAAAACATTTTTTCAGAACGACGAACATCCTTGAAAGAAACGACCGTGGAAACATTCCTAATGCTTCAGATGTTTGAGAAATCGGATTGCGCTTACGGTAACAGTTTTAATGTGCCTACCTCCTCGTGTGCTGACTAATACTATTTTCCTTGTGCATTAACACCCACTATATTGGATACGGCTAATTACAAAAGTAAGCGTTTTAAAATTCTTTATTTCTTTTGTTTTTATGTACTTTACTTATGTTCCTTATCGACGCCTATGGTGCGCCACGCAGTTGGGAAGCTCTAGTTATTACATATAACATTTATTCTGAATTTATTATTTCTCGTAGCCGTAACTATTAGCCATTGTTAGCGGGATGCAAATGAACTAATAACCACAAATTAAATTAGTACTCGTCAAATCTCGTAAACGGGTTCGGCAATTCCTTGAAGAGTATCCCGATATTCCAGAACCCCCACAACCAGTTGTGAGGACAAAAGACTAGCATACGTTCGTAATGGTGATAACATAATTTTAAGATGATTGTGCCGCCACCTTGTTAAATAATTGTAAGTGTTTGACGTTTATATTAGCAACATTTTGTGGATGTTGATACAGAAATGAAGGAAAAACTAAATCGAACTCAATGCCAGCATTTGATTGCCGAATTTTATAAAAAAAAGGAACATAGCTTCAAAACATCGTACACAGTAAGTTACTTTTATGGATCTTTCGAAAAAGTCAACTTATAACATTTGCAAGCATGTCACCTCAAACATAGACGTTGAGAGAAAGAGCTTCGGGAAAATCAGCAAGAAGAATGAATTGATAACAGATAGGTAGCGTTATGCGAGGACGTTCGTGACAGATTGGGGGCACCACTTGGAAGACTTAGCCGCAAGTATCACATCGATAAAAAACATTCAAAGAAAGTAGTGTATCGCTTGCTACGAGAAGATCAGCCGCAAAATATTTCGAAAAGCAGTTGCAAAAAGAAAGGCAAGACAACTAAGCTAAAACAACTTGCCGAAAATACATTTTCGCCTTCAAATGGTATTAAGTTTATTGCAGACGATGAAACATTTTTCGAACTCGATGGAAGTAATATTACCGTAAAAAAAAACAAAGAAGTGGATTGTGAGGTAATTTATTAAAAGACATAAAAAAAATGTTGACAGAAATTATTGTTGTGGATTGCATTTTCTTGCAAAGGTCACTCTCAGACTTATGTGTGTCCACCTGTTAATACTGCGAACACGGACATTTAGAAAAAAAAAAACACTCCATGAATTACAAAATTTGGCCAGACATGGCAATTTTACATTATGCTGGAAGTGTTATTGGCGCTCCAAAATAGTTGCGAATACCTCTGTTACGTTTAGAAATGTTTTGAATATATCTCAATTTCTGTTACGTGCAAATGGACTTTTCCTTTTGAATCACCTTGTAATCATCTTGCGAACTTTTTTTCGATGCTTACGTAATTTGTTCCATATTTAGGCAATCCGTTCAGCACCTTGCGATTTATCGATATTTAAATTCAACGTTCAAATTACAACATTTTGCACAGCTTTAATTATTCTCGGGAAGATATTGCATAAGTGTCCTTGTCCACTTTTAATCTTTATATAACTAAATTTCTTAAATTTTAAAACGAAATAATTTTTCGTTTATTTACCCTACTTTGCAATAGTGATCATACCGTGACTTAAATTATGTAATTTTCGATAATATCTCCGTTTGGTACGCTTATGTGACGTTTGATCCAAAAAACGACTTTATTCTAGAACGTAAGAGTTTTCCATTTTTGGAAACTCTCTTTTCCGTTGAGACATCTCACACGAAGGGTGTATCACAAAGTTTCTCTGGTGTGGAATATAAATTTTTGCCTTTAGAAAGGCCAACGCTTTACATTGCGGCTATATATCTACCCAGTTGGTAAACAAGTCTGTGATTAGTTACTAGTTCTAGTGAAATTTAATTGCTGACACACATTCCGTTTTTTTGTTTTTTACGGCTTAACTTCGAACTTCGAGAAAGATCCAAACTTAGGAAAGAACTCCAATCTCGGATTAGGTATGTACTTGAGCTTCTCTTCGTTTTCTTTCCTTTCGTGTAAACCTTCGGCTTATCGACGTATTCTCCGTTCTTAGAGTTTTTATATCGGACGAAAATTACTCAAAGAACCGTGCTAGAGTACTAAAGGACGTATACTCCGAATACCGAGTCCTTATCTGCGGAATGCAAGGTCTATCCTGCAAATCCAGAGTTAAAATCATTTGAGGAACAAAAAGACCTGCCGGGACCGCCTAGAAAGGTACTCCTTCAACTTCGAAACCGAATGTAGGGGAGCGTTGCGGAAAATTGAATAAATTAATTAAAAAATATCATTAAGATTAACATCGCAAATTTTCCTTTTATGTTTGTTTCAAATGTTATAATCTCAGTATCTAAGTAGTTGATAATCTAATAGTTTAGGGTAAAGGAAAAGAACTTATATAATGTTTTACAATTAAAAGTCACCAACTTATATGTAGTTATCAAAATGTGAACCCTTCAATATCTTGATAAATAGCTAAATCGAAAACTAGTTTGTCGAAATATCAAATTTAAGGTATTTGATTTAGTTGATAGAATATTTACTTTTTTTGACAAAAGAATATACTATTAAGCTACCTTTCCTTTTTCATTCATATAAAAAAATAATAATTTTCATAAAGCAAGTGGAATTTTCTGGCGACGCAATTCGGTCTCCCACAGCCGATGTCAACGATTGGTCTTTTGTGTATTGAGTGGGTGGTGCCTTCCAAAACTACGTGGCTCCTGACGCGGGAGTCAGACTTTCCAAAAATTTGCGACCAGCGATCGTCGCCGACTGTGGTAGCGGCCACAAAAGGCTATTTTAAATCCAAACCCCCGCCAGATATCAAGAATTTCTTTTTATTATTGTTTTGGGTGATTGATTACTTTTTTCCTGGCCCCTTTCTTATTCTTTCGGGAAGGCGTTGCATTACGGCCAATCGAACGTTTTTTGAAGGAATTGCAAACCCGACATATATATAGTGACAGCTAGGAGGCTGGGTGAAGTAAAACAAAGAGGCTATCAAAAATTACGGCAATGATTAATATCGTTATGGTGCTGATTCTAAAATTCGAAGGAAGTTGTTTCATTTGCATGATAATTTGTTAGAAAATAAATTTATTTATCGATAGTATTTGTCATACAAATGTCAGTAGTTGCCAAACAGTGACGACTTCCATAAAGGTTTTCATTGTCATTTAAATTTGCACCTTTAGAAGTTCAACGATCATAAATTTTTTCTAACAAATTTAGTTTGTGTAGATCTACATTGACAGTAAAAGTGAAATACGAATTTAATAAATTATGCACGCAATAAGCTCCTGTTATCAGAAACGCAAAAACGAGAAACTCATAAACAAAGCCACATATGGCACATTTGGTTATAATTATGTTTTGGATACCACAATGGTTGTTTAATGGATGCGTCTGAAAATTTGAATTCCAGAATTTGGCATCAGCATAAGCTGCGCTCTTGGCGAGGCCTAGTTTTTTCGGTCTTATAAAACTAATTATTCTTAGCGATGGATTGGCTTTGTTTAATCGTGTTTCCGTTTTCTCCATGTATTTACACTTACTGGTTCTGCCAGCACCCATCTCTTTGAATTTCTTTTAAATGTAAATTGGTGCAATTATACTAGATGCAATGCAATTATATTACGGTTTTACCAACATTTAAATTTTAAGTTCATTCCATACATCTGTATCGGTATTTCTACCATGGTATGCATAGTAATAGCAAACTGCAACATCCGTGTGATAATCGGAAATAATTACAAATTAAGGCATTAATATTAATAAGGCAATGGCATCTATATTCTCGACAATCCGCAATTTGCATATTTGTCTGCTTTGAAACTGGAATGTTCTGCTTGCTTACTTGTGAGAAAAGATCAAAGGGACTAATTGATTCTTGGCTACAGCACTGGGGTGCGGTATAGTATTGTAGCATGAAATTCTGACAAGTGTCGCCAGGAAATAAATGACTGTAAACCACCGTTTCGATATTCGCTCGTTATGCGTAATTGTTCGTTCGCCTTGAGTAAATCCTAATATTTGTTCACGACGTCGAATTACGTGACCCGCAATATATAACAAAATTTAACTAAGGAATATTGTACATGAATCAATCCTTAATTTAAGGACTGCACGCAACATGTCTTCCAAGGTCTCTTATACAACGTGTGACAAACTGCGATGTATCCTGTTTTTTCCTCTCCCGTTTTAATGATCATACTTATAATAACACTGCATAATAATAATAATAATAATAATAATAATAGATAATATTACGCGGGAAATAATAAGAAATTAACATAGAAAGCGGCTTACGCTGATATAGTTAAGAAATCTTTCGTAATAAGAAATATAGTAATGATTTAAATTTAGTAATTTTGATTTCTCGCAGCACAAGTTGTTTAAAGGACTCTTTCTTTTACGAAAAGTTAATGTGTAATACGAGGGTGAAAACCCCAACCTGGGTTCACAACTAAACGCGCTTTAAACGAAGATTGATCTGCTGGTTTCTGTATTCAGTGTTTACTTTATAATGAAAATCACTGCCATGTCCTTGCTTCATCGACGAATTCGATAGGTTCGACAGGTTGTGGGCCTAGATCACCAATAGATTCCTCGGGAGGAGAAAATAGAAATCTTTGTCTGGAAATTAGGTTATGCCTGATTATTTACGTCAATCCTAAAATAAATTCACCGCTCAATAATGGCAATAGTGAATACTGGCTTTCACCCACTTGCTTATGAACGTTGTTCCTTTTATGTTGATTCGTAATCATGGAATATGTCAGAAATATAAAATATATTTTAAATGGTTCATTGTGTTATTTAAAGAATTTAGAGCTCCTAATAATTTTGTTTCTCTTTTCAAAATATTTTATTACTGTTATTGTGCTATAAACTGTTACAATTCACTTAATAAGTTGCTATTTTGTAAAGCTAATTTAAAATTAAATAAATATTAAGCTACCTAAACATAAAGAGAATTGGATTTGCCTAAGTACGATTACGAATAAAAATGTTTAATAAAGATAAACCAAAAAAAAATGGGAATAATTTGAAAATCAAGCAGAAATAAATAGCCAAACTAGTAAATTTCATACCGGAACGATATACGACGTTTTCACTATCTGCGAGATTAAAATAGTGGGTTCTAGACACAAACAAAAGGCTATCCTAGCAATGACGTGTTCCCTTACGGCTTGATCAAGCTTGGTGGTATCATTGGAACAAATATTGAATAATGCGATATTTTCGATGGTATAAAAGGTAGTTTATTTATTGGATGCTTGTTATAACACGATTAGCTACTGTATTACCGGTTACAAATTAAAAATTAATTAGACATTGCATTGCACAATAGAAACTTAATGCTGACAATATCAAACTTTGTCAACATCGATATAAATACATGAGTTATGATAAATAGAAGGAGGTTTAAGCAATAAAGTGCTACATAGGAAAGAAAAAGTTGTTTTAAGAGATGTTCAAATACATGATCATTCAATTTTAAATTCTTCTAAATAGTACGTGAAATATAATCAAATGAAATAATTCTGCCATAGTTCCTTAAGGAGGTCTGTAGCTTCTCGCAACACAAAAACAATAAGACAATATGGATTGACTTTTTTGCCCAAATGCCGTCAGGTTACTGTTAAAATAAATATATTTACATGGTCATTTTCGATATTTTATACACTGAAAATATCCTTTGTAAAAACAAACAAAATTCTAAATCGACGCTATTTGCATGGAATCTAATTCACAATGTAATCAGTAACGTCGCTGATCATCAGCCACAAGGAGTATCAAGTTTTTGGGTTGTGTCGGAGGATATTTCGAAGAAGTTGGAATTTTCGGCCAATTCAAAATGAATATCAAGTATATTTAGCTTTAAAAATAGCTTCTTTAATAATCAAAAAATTTTCGAGACTAATTGTGTAAATTATCAGAATGCCATTGAAAAATTATGAAGATGGCATGAAAGACGAGAGATTCAAGTTTATTGGATTTGGTCAATAAACTAGAATCCAAGTCAGTCACAATTAAAGAAAATGGTTAAATAAACAGGAAAAGTCACTCATGCCGATTCAATTATCAAAGCAAATTTGATCAATACAAGTTGTTAATGACGATGCTATTAATCCGTTCCATTATTTTCGTGGCTTTAAGTTAGAAGAAATAATTCGGAGATTCGATGGGTCCAAGGATATTTAAATGAACACATTTTAACTACATCAGCTAGCTACAAATTTGTAGGAGCCTTAAAACTTAAAGCCTCAAATTAAAAGATAATTTTAAACACTCTTTCCACAATTTAAATATTGTCAATTACAAATAGCAAAATCTTTAAAAAATAAATTAACGGAATAAAAACAAGTAACCTCAAATTTAGACATTAACTCTCTGGTAGCGCGTCACGCACACGAAAAACCTTCACACTCGTTTGAATAATCAAACCCTAAATTAATGTAATGCATGTACTTAAAATAAAATTTGATCACTTGCAAGGGATGATCTCGAACCTAAAAATTCCAAAAATAATAAAACTTTGGGAACATGTAGAGCACATATGGATATATTTTTTTAATTTTTGAAAGTTGAAATTAATTTTGCAAATTTGGAAATTTTCCATTCCAGTAGAGTTTCCGTCAGAGAGAGTAAAAGTTTTGAAACAAAAACTGTTCGTTAGAATATTTTTCACTTGATTGTATAAAGTAGATAGTAACAGCAGATGTAAAATTTATTTTTAATTACATTCATTCTTAACAGGATGTTAAACATTGCGCGGAATTAATACTAGATATTATCTGATTTTGTAAAGGACCTATAGTGTTATAAATACTTTAAACATAACATAGCCCTACTGAAGTAACAAATACTTCTTGTAATATCATGAAACAGATAGTACTTGCACTTTGCAAGAAAATTCTATTATTTCCAACTGCGAATTCAGTTAAAAAGATGTTTCAACATTTTTATGCTTTTGGAAATTATTTGGGTGAAATTATTGGTGGCGAAATTCGAGTGATAACGACAAAAAAACCCTTATTTATCGAAATTTCATTTCATAAACGCACTATTTATGTGCTTCTTTTTTGAAATTCTCTTACTTCTAAATAATTACATTAATTCACTTTTGAATTCTTCAAATAGCCATGTTTATTACTGCAGATTTATCTAGACACTAGTTACATGGAGAATGGACGGATTTAAAGCCATTGTTTAATCACGTTGGTGCCTGTTTATTTCAGTGGTCACTCTTAACGGTTTTCTGGCTGTTTAAAAGTTTGTTGATGTGGATACATACGCCCAGATTATTTATTCTTGACGTGGCATAATACAAGGACGCGACTGAAGTTGATATTCTATGTTCTTTGATAACATTTTACACCATTTATAACACTACAACAGAAACCTTATCGAGCATTTTGATGAAAACTGACCGAACAATTCAATTACATTTGGATATGCCCAAAATTTACAGCGAATCTTGTTGCAAAAGGATTTTTACATTCATTTGTAAGTTGTCGAGAAGAAAAACTTAAATACAAGGGAAGTAATTACCACTACCACTGTTGGGCTGAGCTTATAGTAGCCTCTTCGTCTAGTGTCCTAGTAGCAAAGATAGTAGGCCAGAAAAATGGGTTTTCTTTTAGAAATCGGTCTTTCCATAAATTAGAAGGACCTTTAGTTTCAATAGGCGGGCAACTGGGCTAAGTCACTGGATGAGATGGTATAAGTGGTGCTGATAGCAAATAACGTCTTGGATGTACATTTTTAACGTTACAGTATATAATTATGTCGATATGTTTATAACCTTGTTTTTTTTTTGGGCAAATTGGTACAAACAGCAAAAAAATAAAATTGCGCAATACATGCGTGTTCTCCATATTCCTATAATTTCGTAAGTTTGTTAGTATTCTGTTAAACGTTATCAAAAATTAAATTAAATCGAATTAAAAAAGCTAATTGCCCTCTCGCTTCTTCGTTTCTTTGCTACCAATAGTATTTGTTAAAATCTATTATCACTTATCGGTAGAGAGGACAAAAGCCAGTGAAATCAGCCAGTGGAATCTGTTTTGCAGCGACTAGACAGGCTCGTGTTTTGTCGACTCTCGGAGAAACCAGTAGGCAACACAAACGCTTTCTTATGAGACGAATAGACACGAGTCTGTCTAGTCGCTGCAAAAAAGGTATGATTTCACTGGATTTTGTCCGATCTACATTACGAATAGATAATATTTCATATTCGTTCAAACGATAATAATTTCTTCTTAACAAAAAGATACCATATCGCGGCATGTAATGTGCCATACAAGTTCGCGATTTAGCGAGTTTCAACAATCTTAAAGATGTGGACACTGCGGGCCTCACAGTTTATTACCGAGTGATATTTATTTTGCGAAATTATGATAATTTAATCTGTACATGCTATGCTTTAAATAATTAATGGCACCTGTATGTAATTTCTTAAGAGTGTCAAGGTAACATCTAACTACTGCCTGGATCTTATTTATCTCCAAGTACATTAAGTCGACGTACGAAGGCGATAACGCTTAATATAAATACTGAGTCCTACACGAAACTTAGAAAAAAAAATGGAGAAGTAAACAGTAACCGTTTATTTGCGGCAATGTTTTGATAATTTGTTTTTAATAGTAGCAGGAGATATATCCAAGGCGTGAATCTAAAAATAGGGAAATCTCATTTTTCAATGCATCGTAAATAAAAGCAAGCATCGCCATGGAGCTAAACTATTCTTCTTTTTATTTGAAGGATTAAGAAAAATCGTATCATTCATGCATTTATACAACCTGTATATATTTAAATCCCTACTATGTACGTGTGCACTTGCGTAGTCCTTGTTATGTTTTGAATCTTCCGTCACTATTAAGTAGAGTAGAAACCGTACAGCACATTGAAAGGGTACTTCAGTTGACCGATCGATAGGAAACATCTGCGGCCAAGCTCGAGTTTTCAGTAAATATATTGTGTAACGTGAGCGACCACAACCAAGGTAAATTTCCAGTACAGTAATAATACATACTTACTGTTAGTTAGAATGATGTTCTAACTAATCCTAGTTGTAAGTATCTCGGTACTTGAAGCACGATAACATCGATGCACGTCATTTATCCCATATACATACATGACGCCACACCACCAACTCCAAAATACGAATTTTTTCATTTATATATTACTGGCAGACGAGCACATATGGTCTCAGCTATTAAAGCCTATTCACACGAATCTGGTCTAATTCACAAAATTCACACAATTTAAGGCAATTGAGACGTTACTTTGCGATAGGTTTCAAGCTATCAAGTGATCGAAGGTAGACAAGCTGATTACAGAAGCAACGAATGCGCCCTTCATCAGGCCTAACCCATTCTGTGGCCTACAAAGAGCCATATAAAACATGTAAATAGATAATCAAGAGACTTCCTGGCAAATTTTCCGGGACAAAAACAGACGAAAACGTCCATATCAGGCTCGACTATGACAGCAAAAATAATGCTGTTAGCCCGCTTAGCAAAGGGACTTTGAATTACTGGCAAGATTTCTGACAGATCATGTAGCTCTAAAATATCACGTATTTATTCCATTATTTGCGCCAGGATCTGGAGACGGCTATGCAAATGTGTTGCCCTCAGTCGCACCCGACATCAACATTTTAGTAAACCATTTCTGACATCTACTGAACTGAAGGGTGAAGATCCTGGCGCGATATTAACGTTTATTAAGAGCCTTCGCCTATTTTAGCACATATAAGGACATTTTGTTTGTTACATCAAGGGTTGCAGTGACTAAAGGCATTTGTGGCATAGCCTCGTGGTATTGATACTCCTACTACCTTGACATTTGTTCGTTTAAGTTATTGCTAAATTTTCTTTGTTATATTAGTTTTTAAAAGAATACTACTATGTTCTTTAATACAAGAACATAATAAGGATAATAAGGACAACATTAGATACCTCTTGTAACAATCAAGGAAGTAAATAACATATTTGCGCAAACATAATACTAAAAGAATTATGGCCTCAAAGAATTTAGCGTGAAACTGTGTTAGGTCCATGATGCTACAAAATCATCTATAAAGAATGCTATACGTGAAATGAATCACAATACACACAAAAAAAAATTGTTACTTGGATCGAGATTATTAGGAACATCCCAGGTATAAGGTCATGAGTAAGGATCTCATAAGATTATCCCAAGAATACACTATTCTTACAGTTCAAGTCTTGGATGTTGTGAAAAGAAGTGTAGCGTATTGTTATTTATAAAGGTTAAGTAAGTATTCTGGCCAAATAGATATCTTCAAGATTTCTTTCGAGGTTAAGTTAAAACCAAACATAGCAACATTATATGATATGTTTTATGTATTTGTTTTAGTTTGCAAATTCATGTGTATTACGCTGACCTTTATCCCGACTGATTTCAATTTTTTCTAATCTGAACTACTATGTCTAAATCTCGCAAAAATGAAAAAGAGGTGTCCATGAATCAATGCTATTCAATCAACTTTCATTAGTACTGATAACACTAACCAACAAGGTGTTTACCCTAAGTTAGTAACTGATGAAATTGAACAGCATATATAAAGTAAAAATGATTCGAAAACCGGCAACATTGGCTTAGCTCTGGTTACAGAGAAAATGCCTTTATAGTATGGCCGGTAATCTGGTCTACTGCAATAATGTTTATAAACATTCTGAAGCTTTTGGAATACATCATGATCCCAGTTCTTGGAGATTATTCATAGATTCATCAAAGACCAGTCCAAAAGCAGTTTTGTTGCATAATGGAAACCATTCCGATAGGTCATGCCGTTTCTATGAAAGAAACTTACGAAAATCTGAAAATTTTATTAGAAAAGATAGAGTACAAAGACTATTCCTGGAATATTTGTCCAGATTTTAAAGTAATTGCAATTATTTGGGTATGGTAAACATTACCATAAGCAAGAGTGGCCACTACGACAACAGTTTCTATCGGGAAAAGACAATGTACAACATCAGCTTCTAGTAGAAAAAAAAGATCATAATACCACCTCTCTACCTGAAACTTGGGTTCATGAAAAGCTTTGCAAAGGCACTGGATCTCGAAGGTGAAGGTTTTAAATACCTTCGTGAAAAGTTTCCAAAATTACCGTAAGGGAAATCGAAATAAGGTATTTTTGTTGGACCTCAGATACGAAAATAGTGAATGATGAAATCGTTGAAACCAAATTAACAGCGAAGGAGAAAACAGCTTGGCTTTCCATGGTACAAGTTTTCATGAATTTCTTCGAAACCAAAAAAGCTGACAACTATAAAACTTTAGTAATGGATATGTCACAAGCATTTCACGCTGCTGGCTGTAATATGTCCCTTAAAGTATACATTCTACATTCTCACTTGGATTTTTGTCTGGAGAATATAGGCAACGTTAGCGATAAACACGGTGAGCGCTTCCACCAAGACATCAAGGGAATGAAAGAACGATCCTGTTATGTTAGCAGATTACTGTTGGATGTTAAGAAGAGATGCTGTTAATATTGTTTATAAGAGACGAAGCAGTATTACTTCGCATTTCTAATTATAATTTGAAATATACATTAAATTATGATCTAAACTAAAAAACCTTTTCATTGAAATATTAAAAAAATCGAGCTAACTTGACATTCTACCTTTTATTAAAATAAATGCTTATATGTTTTCTATCGAAATTGGTATAAATTATTTTCTGGCAAGATCAAAACTTGAAATTTGTTGGCCAGTGTAATTTAGGATTTTTAGGAAATATCACCGTTTCTCTAATAGCCGATACCGTGAACGGCTTACACGCGATGATTCTGATTTTATTCCATAATTTTTTGGATTTTTAGCGTCTACAAAATCCCCATCGAAATCACTGTCCTGTTTGACTCATCCCAATCTTTTAAAATAGAACGCGCTGCATACTATTCAATACTCTAACGGTTTTAGAATTATCTTTACACAAATTTCCATATACCTAAAACGTTTCGCTCTCTATTGAATTAAATACGAAACTATGGAGGTAAGTTCTTTGCTTAGAGCAAATGGTCTAACATTTATTTTTCTAAAGATAGTCGTTAACATTCTCTAGGAAGCGAGTACAATTCTTCTTTAAACAAGGTGTAATGCCAATTCTGATAATATGTTAAAAACCTATAATTTTATTACCAATATCGGTAGTAATATATTGTCTAACACACGCTATGTTAATCCCTTAAGAAATTCATCAAAACAGTTTCTTCATCAAAATTTCTCCTTGTTTGAATTGCGAAAGAAAACAACGAAACAAAACAACTTTGAACATGTAATTGCATGTACAATGGCTACTATAAGTAGGTTCTGGGATTTCCCATTAGTTTTAATTAATATCTTTAGCAAAACAATATTACTTCGTCGCACCTCTCTATGTCTTTAATCGAAAAGGACAACTCATTTTATGTACGGAAAGAGAAAAACAATTGCTCCGTTTAAAGAAAATAAAAAGATGTGAACCATACATGGATGGCATTCTTGTAAAGGCTAGTTGATGATGTACTGTTGAAAACACCAATAAATAACTAATCGAATAAAATTGGGGTAATGAAGGACACTAGCCGTTAGAAGAAGCAGCGGAATTTTGTGAGAGCCTAAAATTATCTCAATTATCTCCAGATAGAGTACAAAGTTAAAAAAGTTTGAGATGAAGTGAAGTGAGACAACCAAAAACGTAATAATATGCAAGGTGCAGAGAAAATTTAACTTCTTTAAATGATTTTTGTTTGAAAACTTTTTTCCTAATTAATGGCTTAGGAAAATAATTCCTTTTGTGGCCACGCTGCATTTGCATACGTGATGCATGTGTATTTTTAAGATTGAGGCACCAAATACATATTTTTTTATTTTTTAGCGTTAATTTGGACTGTTTTCTTTATTAATTTCATTTCTCATACATATCTTTGTTTAGAGGTCCACCAAGTAATAAACAAACGAATTTTCAAACCAGGAGAAGGTAGCACAATCTATGTTCTATATTCTACGTGCCATCGCATGATCTGTGGCGCCCTATGAGCGTTTGCACACTCGCCGATACGATATCATCACGACACGAAAAACACTAAATACGATATAAACAAGGGAAAGCCTATCTCAGTTACCGATAAGTCGGTATCGTGTCGTCGCATTTACCGATCCGTCTTCTCCCTTATATGGTCTCTAAGTTGGCCCATTGTATCAAGTTGCAAGCGCAAGCAGATCATTTGTTGTCATTAAAGGTGGTAAGATTTAAGTACGGTATCTTACAGTAACACCAAATCAGTATCACTGAGATGAAACCAACGGAAATAATAAAAGCAAAATATTCCGCGCTGAAATCCATTGACCATGTGTTGGCAAATGTGAATAGTGTTGGTACTGTTGCGAAAGTGCCTTATGTATACATATCGAGCGCCCATTATGTACGTAGGTTAACCTCAGAATGTTATTCCTTCGTAAAGGTAACTCCTATTTTTCAAACATACTTGTACGCTGTTACAGTAGCAATCACAAGTTGAGGGGCTGTGCTTCGGAATTTTAGTACATTACAAATCCATTTGAAACATATAACGGCCTTTGCAGCTGGTCTAAACGTAAACCAATTCTCCACTTTATTTTAAAAGGCACGGACGTTTCGTTCCCTTTGAGAGTACTTCTTTCATGGAACTTCCTCATCTGTAAAAGTTCTAATATCCTCTCGAAAAATACACAAAAGTCGCATACAGAATCGGTTTCCGGTAATGATGTCTGGAATATTCCAGGCTAGAACTTTTCCGAGTTGAAATAGAAAACTTTACGAAATCAGCAGGAGTTTGTCGTTCGAGAAATTGACACTGTGTTTTCAAATTAAATTTAATACGGCCTTACTCGGATGCTATGGTTTTTGGCTTTATTTTAACATGCATTGAAATTTATAGAGGGGAAAAATGTAGATATACTTCAGCAGTGTGCTCCTTTACATTTTAAAATCTCATTTTCTCCTGTTTGGTATTCATATCAATGCATATAACGATGATTTAAGTTACTCTCGCATAAATGCATTTACATTTCAATATAGAAGATGAAGCGGAAGATGATAGGTGTATGAACGTCTAAGCTTTGCTGAGAGACGTTATGTATTGTACACGATAAGATGTCTGAGATTATTTTTCTTCCTCAGTTTCTCTTTAATGGCTTATACAGCATTGTTTTTTTTTATCCTGCAGTAATATTACTTATAACATAGTTATATTCAAATATATTAATTATTTAGTTTGTTATGTGGAACACCTGAGAATGATTGCTTTTTTTCTACGATTCCTTTCAATTCATATTATCTTTCTTTAATATTACCTACACTTATCCAACTTAATTTGTTAGACATTTGAAATAACCTGGGCTAATGTTTCTTTAGCTCTCGATATACTAAATGCCTCACATGCCAGAGTGGTGATGTATATTTTATTCAATCAATTCTTTCTTGAATTTTTTCTTTAATTTCTAAAAGGCGGCCACAGGAATTGTTGCCAAGTTTGATTTTTATTTCAATTTTTTTTAACGGAATACCCTGCGCGTTTTCTCTAATGTAGTCGAGACACTTTTTAAGTAACGCCAGTAACCTAGCGGGCGCAGTTACGCGCGGTTCGAGTCCTACCAAGGCTAAGGGCCAAATTTCTTTGGCGGATCTAGTAAGATCTCGAGTCACCATTCGCCCTCAAAGCCTAAGAATAAGAGGAAAAAGGGAGTATTAGTATTACTCTTATCATTTCTAGTTTTGCAAATATGAGTAAATTCTTCGAAACGAAATAACTAATTTAAGTTGCGCAAATTTTCGATTTTAGTTAATGCGATGGTTTTGGCCTGCAATTGTCTAAATCACCTCGTTTAAAAATATTTAACCTGTTTTTTATTTTCACTAGTTGATCAAAACCTCTTTCCGATAATCTCCTTCAAATTCAACGGATAGTGTAGTGTTCAATGCCGACCAATCGCCGGTGCATAATCGGCTGTCGACTCCCAATCGACTTTTCGGTTACCATTTGACCAACTTTAAAATGTTGTAGACCCCCAAGTGACGGATACTAACACCGTTAGGAACTTCTAATATATAGTCGGTTTCATATTGAGATGGAAGTATTGGGTATTACGAAGCTTTGTTTTATTAGACCTTTCCCTTTCTAGAAGTAGTAACCTTAACAAGTTAAGTGGCGAGCTTTATCTCTGGATTGAAACGTCTGGTTTGCTTGTGCGGTTTCTGTTCATCGCTCGTTTTGCTATTTATTACTTCAAATATCCATTGCGCCAGGTTTTTCCGCTCATTTACAATTGCTCTTGAGTGAATCAGTTTTAAAAACTATTGCAACTTCAGTCATTTTAGCTATTATAAATGCAGTACAATAACTAATTACTCTCAAAACTGAAACTTATCGAAGAAAGATATGAAGGTCTGTCTAGTAAGAATTAACAAAATTATATTAATCACTTAATGGCAAGTGTAAATTTTGTTTGGTTGTTTATTACTTTTTTTCTGATATTTATTTGTTTTAGTTGAAGAAGACACGTCAATTTTAAATTTAATATATTAAAACAAGTTACTATATATATATATGTAAACATATATATATATGTTTCGATACCTGTAAACGATATATCAGTCGTAGCTATTGCTTGTGTAATAAAAAAGAAATTGGATATTGTTCCACAGCCTAACAGATTTAAAGGTACGATACTTGTTTTGAGGTCATAAAATAATATAAACATAAATTAATGATGTATAAACTGCAAATACATGTGTCTGAATAATAAACAGAATGGAATTGGACCTGGGGCTTGGTTAAAGCCTTTTTAAACCGAAAGGTGTAAGGCTACTGCGCTATGCACAAATTTTGCCCAGTTTTTTCTGTTCCTCGCCAACTTTTGTCCTGCTCCAATTCACTCATCTCTCCTCCAAATATTTCGGGATCACATCGTCCCACTTCTTTCTTGGTCTTCCTCGTATCCTCTTCTTTTGCAATCTTGTTTGCCATATATGCTTTGTTTGTCTCTCCTCCTCCATTCTGATTAAATGCCCGAACCATTTTAAAAGTTGTTTTTCTATATTTCAGGATCGGTTCCATTCTTAATTCTGCCCTCACCGCCGCATTTCGTATTCTATCTCTCCTTGTAATGCCTTTTATGGCTCTTAGAAATCTCATCTCTGCGGTTTGTAGTTTGCTTTTTTGTAAGTACCCCGCTCTCACTTCCGTATATTAGTATCAGCTTAAAGATGGTTTTATACACAATAATCTTTGTTTTTATTGTTATCTCTTTCCGTACGAATGCTTTCTTCAAAGCGTTCTTGCCGTACTTGCGTATATTTACCCCAAAATATTTAAGCGTGTTTACCTGTTCCACTTTTTTTGTTTAGTGTCGCCGATAAATGTTTATCCTTTTTTCTAGCTATCGTTACCTTTGTTTTTTCCGTATTGATTTTTAGATTTTTCTTTTCCAGAGCTTCATTCCATATTTCTAGATAATGTTATAGATGTTATAGATAGACAGATTATGTTCTCACTTTTTGCAAATATCACTAAATCATCCGCGAAGATACATTCACTTATTGATACTCTTTCCATATTTCTAAACTCTACTGGCAATTTCCTTAGTTTGACCTTTATTTCCTGTAACACATCATCCATTATTAAATTGAAAAGCATAGGGATGAATACTTCGCCTTGTCTTAAACGGTCTTTGGTTTGAAATATTTCTGATTGGGAGTTTCTCGTTCGTAGATAATTTTTTGTATCTTTGTACATAGTTCCTCAGCTTACTACTCCTTCATCTTCTTTTTAAACTGTTCCATATCTTTTTCCTTGATATGCTATCGAACGCCTTTTCTAGATGTATAAACGCAACGTATGTGTTGTTACATCCTCTTTCCTCATTACTTGTTTTACTTCGTGAATCTTCAAGTTGTTTTTTTCTGTTTCTCGTTTCAACCTTTCATCCCATATTCGAACATTTTAACTATTGTACTCATTATTCATATTCCTCTATAATTCTCGCATTAACGGTGGTTGCTTTTCTTGAAAATGGGTAGCAGCATACATATTCTCCATTCTTCTGATATTCTCTCTTCTGACCATATTCTATTAAAAAGCTTTGTTATCAATTCGATGCTTCTTTCTCCCATGTTTTTAATAATTTCTGATGTTACATTGTTATAGCCTGCCGCCTTCCCCATCTCTTGTTCTTTTTTCCTTTCAATATTTTTTTTGTTTTTCCTCTTCTTGCACTTGCATTGTTTGATTTGCACTAAGGATGATCTCAAAATATTTGTTTCAACTTGCCATAATCTCTTTGTTCTCCTCCAGCATTTTTCCTTTCTTGGATGTAATATACTTATTGCTGTACTTCTTGTTGGTTCTATGAGAACTTTATAAAACAACTTTTGATTACTGTGACTATCGCTTTTGATTTTGTTTTGCCTAGTTTTTAGTTTAGTTCCTTTATCTTTATGCTTTGCTATTTATAATCTGAATAGCTTTCTTCTGCTTTTAGTTCCAAGTGTTACTTCCACATGACTTTCTTTTGTTTAACTGCTTCTTTTATATCCTCATTCCACTATCCCGTATGCTTTCTGTTTTTGTTAATTCCTGTAATACCGCGCGTTTCTCTTGCAACTCTCAGTATTGTAGTTTTGATATTTGCCCAAAGTATTTCCGGGTTGGTATCTGTAACTAATGTATTTAATTTTACCACTTCTTTTTCTTTATTTTTTTCTTTATAGTCATTAGCTACTTCAAGTTGTCTTCATTTAAAACTTTTTATTACTTCCTTTGTGTTTTGCTTTTTCTTTGCACATTTCTTATGTTTTTTCCTTTTGCAATGATCATTCTTGTCATTAATAAGTAATGGTCTGAATATACATATCCTCTTCGTGCTCTAGTATTATCGACTTCCTTTTTGTAGTTTCGAATTTATTATTATGTAATCTAGAATTCATTTCTCATCTCTACTTCTTGTTTCTCTTGTACATTTATGAATATCCTTGTGCGCGAAGAATAAGCTTGTAATTATTAAGTTATTATTTCTACAGAAATCAATGAGTCCTTTCCCATTGTTATTTCTTATCACCTCTCCATATGTGCCGACTGCTTCACCTGATTATTCATCTCGCTTTCCAAATCTATCATTGAAGTCTCCCACAACCAGTAATCTTCCCCGTATATTCTCTTAACATACTTAATATGATTTTCCTTTATTAAACAACCTACGCCCTCTTTCGCTCTTTATTTCTGTCTTTATTAAAAGGTGTCCCGCTTTTATTATTTTCTCTTCTACCGTTTCTTTTTTGTCTCAGTAATCCCTAGTACGTCTAAGTTTGCCTTTTCAAGCTCTTCCACTAGTTCTTCTTCCTTGCCACTCATACTTCTGATGTTTCATCGAGTCCCTCCATTCAAAAGAAATTTAATAATTTTATTTAATATTTTATGATACAATTGTCTTAATGCCACGAGGTACAACCATCTGTACAACTGCATTTGAAGTGAGAAATAACACGCTCAATTTGATTTATTCCCTTTCCATATATTTGATGCTTATATATTTAAACTTCAACATTCAAATCCTTACACCATCTTCATAAATAACAACCATCCACGCGATACATTCCTTTGATAACTTTTACAGTCAACGACAGGTAGCACCTTAAATAACCCTTCTACTTGAAACAGCGCTATCTCCATAAGGGCAGTACTTCGATCTCAACTTGAAACGAATGATATACGCACAATTATACATTTAAGGGTTCTGCGGCTACGATAAGCTTTAAAGCTAATATATCCCGTTGAACTGTCAAGATACGTCAAACAAGCATTTACTGGAAATATAAGTAAATGCTCAAGAAAGTATAACTAATAGTAGTAAATAACTAAAATTCAAAGATAGAAATACAGCATTAATATCGTATTAGAGGATATGTAACAGTATATATTATATACAGGAAAAAATAGAATAGCCATTATTATTATATGCATAAGATACCATTTACGCGTTATTTTTAATGAGTACCTTTAGTGAAAAAAAAGGTTTCTAATAGTTCGTCGCAGTACTCCACGTATTTTAAACTAAGGAGTCGTCAACGTACTTTCATAATTAATTAATCCATAAAGGCATTTTAAACATATACAAATGCTATAAAAACGTAGACTTCCGCGGCTGGAGTCTGTTGAAATTAAACGTTTTCCGGATTCGAACCGTGTCATGTCGTTAAAAATAAAAAATAAAAAAACGTCGAGTTTATTTTTTTTATTTTTAACCACACCCGTGTCATGTCGTTAAAAATAAAAAAATATATTTTTTTATTTTTTTATTTTTTTTTTAACGACATGACTCGGTTCGAACCCGGAAAACGTTTAGTTTCAGATAGAAATGCTTCTGAAGAATTTTCTGCAGTCACATTGGAGAAATTTATAAGATGTTCCTTTAGTAGCGTAAGTCAAATTCACGAAGTTGCTTGAAACTCCAGGAAATACTAAATCAAATAAAAAATTATCTTCCAACGATACACATTAGGTAGATCCGCCGCCTAGTTAAGTAGAATTTAGTTAACATCGTTCGTGCCACTCCTCGGCTTTTGCAATTCCCTTTCTTAGATTAGTTTTTTGATTTTTCCAATAAACCGTGTTCCGTAGAATAGATCATTCAGTTTGAAGCTCTACTTGTAGCCATGCCGTATTGTCCCCGACAATTGAACATCGTCATCCGGTGTAGACATCGTGGTAATTAGGACCAGGAATAGAATTCTCTTGTCTTCGGTGATGAATCTAGGTTCTGTTTAGGTGGACATGATAGTCGCCGCCAGAGTGAAGGCATTTACAGGATCCTGTTACATACAACCTATGTCATTAGTCGCGTAGGGTACGGGGTGCTACCTTCATTAGGAGTCGCTTACCTTTGATGTTTGTACTAGATAAATGTTGCAAAATCTACAAAACACGTACCCAATGCTCTTTTTCAACAAGATAATGTTTTTTCATATAATGCTCGCAAAAGATTAAGCTTTCTAGTGGAATCTCTTCTACGACTAGTTCTATGGCCAGTACAACTCATCGATCGTATGAATTAGTAATTTATTCTAAATTTCATATATATATGTTAGCTACCTTACGACGTGAGAACCACACCGTCTGAAGAGTAATTGTACAGGGGGATCATAATCTTACAAAATGTATGCTTAGGCATTTTAGAAATGTATTTGTTAATATGGTGCATAAAACCATATATATAAATTATTATATGCACTGGTTTTTACAAATTCTATTTCCTTGCTTTATCTGATTGATTAAACTTAGTTAATTAATTAAATTCATTAGTAGAGAAGACAAAAGCGAGTGAAGTCATACCTGTTTTGCAACGATTAGACAGGCTCGCATTTTGTTGACTCTCGGGGAAAACCAATAAGCAACACGAACCCTTTCTTATGAGACGAAAAGACACGAGTCTGTCTAGTCGCTGCAAAACAGGTATGATTTCACTCGCTTTTGTCTTCTCTACTAATGAATTTCATTAATTAACTAAGTTTAGTCAAGCGGATAAAGCACTGACATGAAACACATGTCAGTGGCAGAAATCATATATGGAAAAACCTCGATGAAAACCAAATGTCGAATTTACAATGCAATTAATATTTATACTAGGTATTTAATTTCTTTTAATAACATTTTCATTCAATAGCATCTAAAAGGAATACCTAAGTTTCGGGGCATATATATGGAAACTGTTAAGGAAAAGAACATTCCTCAATCATTCATCATACGTACGTGAAACAACGGAAAAAAAGTTTGGCGTAAAGCACAAGGTACAAAACGCATGCTGACCGCAGATAAATCGACGGATACAAGGAAAACCTCGATCGTACGTATAATTAAAATCAAGTAAATTGTCAACTTCATATTTAATAGCCAGTACAAGATTTCAATCGTACGCAGGTTAGGCCATTAAAAATGTGATATTAGTCAATCTACAAAACGAAATTTAGTTCTTTTATATCTGGCGCCATATTTCTTATCGATACAATATTACGGTGTTGACAGGACAATTCAATATTATTCTTTAATTGACAAAAAATGCGTTTTAAGGTGGCTATGAATTCTTCAACTGCTAAACATTTCAACTATTACCCTTGATATTATTAGACATATCATTTACATGTATGTTATGAATAGAGCTCCCCAAAGTGCGTGGCAAGTCAGAAGGCGTACCGCCGGGCGTGGCCGGGGGGATATGTAATGTAATATATAAGCAAATAGCTCGCATCGCATTTCGGTAGTTGTGGGGTTGTGACGGTATGGCGGACGCGCGTAGTAAGAAACGCCCACAGGCCGACAAAGTGAAAAAGTTCTGTGGAGAATTTCCTGACTTAATATATAATGGAAGTAAGATTATATGTAAAATTTGTAATATACCTCTGATGTGCAATGATAAATATGGCCGTAGAAGACATGTAAATGGTCAGCAACACAAAAATAAAAAACTGGGTGTATCACCGACTGAGGCAACTCAATTTATAATTGATTTATTTTATATGCTGACTGCGTGTAATTTACCGTTTTCCTTACTCAGGAAGAAACCATTCCGTGAATTTTGGAATAAATATAATCCAGACTTTGAGTTACCGTCGGAAACAAGCTTAAGGAGATGTGTGCCAAGTGTACGTACCGAAATTGAAAACAGGATCAGATCTGCAATAAAAAATAAACTACTGTGGTTATGTATTGACGAAACGACAGACCGTAAAAAACATTCTATTTTGAATGTGATTGTACGTATACTGGAACCTCGTCAACCTACAAAGGGAATTTTATTAGCTAGTAAAAGACTAAAATCGTGTACTGCCGACGCTATCGAGAGCGTAGTCGTTGATACTTTACAAACATTTGAAATTGCCACTACTCAAGTATTAATTTTCATGACCGACGGTGCCGCGATAATGCGTTGTGTAGGTCGTTCTCTTCAAGAACATTATGGGATGATGTTACATATTACTTGTAAACTTCATGCTCTGCATATTGTGGCTGAAACTATTCGTGCAAATTTCCCTGAGGTAAATGCATTAATAACAAATACGAAACGAGTGTTTCTCAAATCTCCCAAACGTACCAGTGAATTTCATAAACAGTGTCCCGGTATTCCCGAACCACCAGAGCCGATTCTTACGCGTTGGGGGACATGGCTGAAGGCAGCGTTTTATTATTTTAAATACTTCCGGCAAATAAAATCAGTCGTCTTACGATTCAATCCCAACGAATCTACGGCTATTAAGGAAAGCCAGGATAAATTCCAAGATATTTCCGTTGAAGCAGATTTACAAACCGTTTACAACAATTATAGAGAAGTACTTGAGGCAATAAATAAATTACAAAATAGTGCACTCTCCCTGACGGAGTCAGTACAAATATTAGATGACGTTAATACACTCCTACACTGTATAAATAACAAAAAAAATGATATCGTTACAAGAAATGTTGAAAGTGTTATGAAGAAAGATACAAATTTTAGCAGGTTAGGACAAGTTTGGGAAGGTAACTGTACTGATCCGGTGACTAAATTCAAAGATTATTTTAATTACGCGTGTATTACATCATTAGACGTCGAGCGTTCATTTTCAAGATATAAAAACATTTTTTCAGAACGACGAACATCCTTGAAAGAAACGACTGTGGAAACATTCCTAATGCTTCAGATGTTTGAGAAATCGGATTGCGCTTACGGTAACAGTTTTAATGTGCCTACCTCCTCGTGTGCTGACTAATACTATTTTCCTTGTGCATTAACACCTACTATATTGGATACGGCTAATTACAAAAGTAAGCGTTTTAAAATTCTTTATTTCTTTTGTTTTTATGTACTTTACTTATGTTCCTTATCGACGCCTATGGTGCGCCACGCAGTTGGGGAGCTCTAGTTATGAATGACAAAGGCCCTAGATGGAGTCTTGGGATACTCCTACTCGTCACAGTTACTTTTATATCCGATAACGTGTCTGCCACTACGCTGTTTGCTTCGTGTTACTATCATAATGCCATAGTTTTTGTAGCAGGATCGTATGGTATACGCAGTCTCTTCACTCTACTTAAATCGCAAGCCATTATTTCTATTGATTGTTTACGATCTCGTACCTTTAAAAGATTTTCCACCATTTCAATTTTCTTGATTTTCTTGATTTATATCTATGCTACGTCTCTATATTTCTCGAGAAATGCTACTATTCCCCTTCGTACCATAGATACAACGGTCAGCTCAGGCATTGGTCGATAATTTTTTTTATGTCATCTCTATCTCCTTTCTACCTTGTTGTATTCTTCTTGAATAATATGCATTAGCCCTTCTGCTGCATTCGGAAAAAGGAATTGGTTTACCTAACAAACCGCGTAGTGTTGCGCATTTATATGTTCCATCAACTAAAAACATATCTATTTTCTTCATTCATACTTTAGCGAATATCTTGCTGTTCAACAGTACACATTTGTTTTGATTAAATTATTAAATTATTATTATTATTAGATTTTTGTGAAATCAAGTGAATGTCTGTGTCGGTTGTGCTCCAAGACATATTACTTTTAGATTAATTACAAACTTCGCTTCGCGCGGGCGCAAATAGAGTTTCATAATAGCTTAATTCTTTATTTACGATAACACATAATATAAACAATCGGAGTACTTCTCGTCTTCATGAGTGCTTTTTTCCTTAGGCAAGCGTGTTAATTTTTAATTCTACACTTGCATTTCTTTGCTTCCTATTAGTGGGTTGGTTAAACATTCATTTGAAAGTTAGTCTAATTCGCAGGGTTTAACCAATTATGTGCTGTTGTTTGGTCACATGGAATGTTGAGTGCATTTAACACAGAAAATTGATTGAGTCAATCAATTTTTGCTTGAGTCAACAAATCTTTTTTCTTAGTTTATTAGCGTTATTATTTCAGAACTGTTTTGGTCATGCCATACATATTCTTCGATTATTTATTTTTCATTAATCATGACCGCCCTCTGTAACAGAAAACATCCACTTATCAAATTTTGTAGCAAGCTAGTCACATTAGCGCCAGCAACATCAGACACTTGCCTTACTGTCGCGTGCCTCGCTGATGCAAAATACTTTTCCAAATTATTTTTGATTATTGTTATTTTGTATGTTTGATATTCACTTATTCTGTCGGTTTCTTTTCTCATTCCATATCCAACATCGCTAGTTGTTTAATTTTTGATCTGAGAATATATTCCTGTTTTCTTCTGTTTTGTACGTAACATTTTTGATATTCTGTAATTCCTTTGTTCGTCATTTTATGCATTTGGTACTACTTATCTGTTTTCTTTTCTCAGGTGCGCACCGACTCCGTGTATCCATAACCTCCTTACCCAAAGTACCGTACATTTGGGAAGCTTCGTTCTCATTGAGATACCCAATCTTAAAATGCATTCTCCGTCAACAGTGTCATAATATTGGAAACGAATTATTGGAATCAGATCATGGCCTATTTTTAACGGTGTCACAACTCAATATGGCGCCGACAAGGGATGAATTGATGGTGCCCCCAAAGGACCGAAACGTCATTTAAAGTCCCTAGATCGAAGATCGAAAGTGCCCTTAATATCGTGTTTTCAGTTTTCTCTGCAAAGTTAAGCAAATGCGCCAGAGGTAAAGGGACCCGAACTTGTCACAGGACCGTTTTCTATTTGGTTTCATAACAAACACAAAAATTAACAGCTTTATCAAATTCAAAATCTCCATAAGCGAGATCCTCACGGTAAGGTTAAAAGAAGAATTAGCCCTTACATTTAGCTCTAAATTTTTCTGCAGTGGTGTACAACTATCCATATTCTAAGAAGTACAAAAGAGAGTAATTTTCAACCACTATTTTAGGCTGTATCTGTACGTCTTAAATTGTGGCTGCCGCTCTTGCTAAATCGGTTATTGTTATAGTTACGGATACTACAGTTTACTACTTTATTACTCTCGTAAACAATATTGTTAATATTGCTAATGCAGGTAACCGCTCAAATTTATCGAACATCCATCGTCACTACAACCACTTAAACTTACTCCTGCGCACACCTCTTTCATGTTTCATTTACAGATTTCTCGAACAAAGGCAATAATATTTTTTGATAAATAATCGTTCGACGGGAAAGAGAGAGAAGAATGAGAAGGGCGGGAGCGGAAAACGAAACGTATTCGCCGTACGAATTCGAGATTTATCGCGCTGCGAATGGAACAAAACGTAATTCCGAATTTCCGCATCTTTCACTTCAAAGTCGGAAGGTACCCAGCTGTGCCCGTTTTACTCAATGACTTGGCGTATAGTTGGTGAATCGATACGCGTGCTCTGATTTGCCACGACACGTTGTTTTTATAGCGAAATTTCACCGCCTTACGTCTTTTTTCCTAACCCACCATTCTCGTCGAGAACCTCTTCTCTTCGCTTATTTCGATTTCGCACCAATGCTGCGCTTTGTTGCTTCAGCTCACTCCAAATATCTTTGCGTTTGTTTAGGAAAATGATTTGGAGGATGGTTTTTTCTTAAACATATACATAAGGGTTTTGATCGAAACCGACAGTGTAATGTGGTAAGAGGGAGAAAGGGATCGTGGAAACACATTGGTTGGAAATGGCTCGAGCTCATAAACGCTACAAATTCAACGGAATTAGTAAGAAACTTTTACACGTATATGTAAAATTTCTTTTTACTTTCCGTAACAACAATTTCAAATTGTTGGGTATACGACAATTACGAAGGTATTTCGAAAAGTAAGGGAACCAGAGCTCTAAAAGCAAACCATCGTTAACGAAATCAAAGAAATACATAACGTGGCAAGGCCCTGGTACGCGTTACTTTTTCACGTATTCACCATGTTTGTCGAAGCATTTTCTCCATCGTTTCACGTGGAAATCCAATCGGGCTTATTGAAATTCGGCATCGGTTTCGAAGTGTCGTCCTCTTACGTGCTCTTTAAAGTTTCGAAGAGGTGAAAATTTCTGGCAGCATTAACGGTCGCTGATGATCTCAAAAGTCTAAAACTTGTTATTTAAAATTTTTTTCGACGACATAATTTAAAATACTCTTGTCAACATGTTATACATGGCTAAAATTATAAAAAGATAGTCTTTATGACGACGTCAAAGTCCTATACGGCGACGATAAGAGATAATCAGTAATAGCTAGAAAGCATTGAGCAAACTTCCGAGTACACCATCAGTTAGAGGATCAAAGGTTGTCTTGAGAATATATTCTTTTCGTTTCTCCCGAGAAAGTCGAATCAAGATGCTAGAAGTAAAAGAATAAAATAAGAATTTCTCCTGTTTAAAAAATTTTCGAAAGTAATTCGCAACAAGTCCATTTTCTTTTCGAGTTTAAATTTGTAGCAACTTTGCCAAATTTGAACCTACTGTCTATCATCAATAATAAGCGACAACCTCACTTTCATTATAAAGAAATATCTCGAACAGCCCTAGATATCTCTTAATTACTCGCTTATGTTGATACCACTTACAGTAAATTACAATAGGATTGTTATAAACAAGGCAGAATACTAAGTACTATACAAAAATTAATGCTTTTATGACGCGCCTTATAAATAAAGCTAACTGTCCCTGTAGATATACAAATAAATCTACTAAAAGGTCTAACGTCCCTCATATGTAGTATTTCCTTCTTGAGAACACGATGAGAAAAATTAGTAGTGTAGAAAGCAGATCTTTAGTAGTCGTTATAATAATTATTGCAAAAAGAACAATGCACTACTGATTAATAATCGAATGTTAAATTTACAGTATGACGTATGATACAGATTGGAAGACATCAGAAAATGCCTAAAAACAATAAGCAAAATTATATATTGTTAAGATAGCTTAGCTCCCTCATGGTATTGATGGAATAATTCACGGCGAACGCAACAAAAGGAGAGAAAAAAATACACTAGCACGCGGACATGTTTCTGCCTACCGGGCGTCATCAGCGCGGCTTCGAGCGTACTTTCATCTCCACCTTTTGTCGCTGTTAATACCACAACCGCCAAAACGACAAACTCGACATTTCTTGGCGTCTATGGCACCAAAGGGCGCCAAGAAAGAAAAGAAAAGGAAAGAAAGAGGCAAGAGCGACGAAAGGTGGAGATGAAGGTTCGCTCGAAGCCGCGCTGATGACGCCGGGTAGGCAGAAACATGTCCGCGTGCTAGTGTACTTTTTTTCTCCCCTTTTGTTGCGTTCGCCGTGAATTATTCCATCAATACCATGGGAGAGCTAAGTTACCTTAGCATTATGTATTTTAGGTTATGAAACAGATTGTACGGCGTATTATATAATAACTCGCACTATGCAGATAGTGGCGTTATGGAACAAAAAATATCCTGTATTATAAGATGTCGACACAATCTACAATTGATCCCCCCTAATCAAGCAATCCAGTTTCTCCAAAAAAGAAAAAACGATCAATAGTGGTTGATGTATATCTCATGTTTTGCCGCTTAATTTGCTTATTCTTGGCTTTTGCTTATTTGCCTCTTGTGTTAGTGTATTTATTGGTATAAAAATGGGAGAAACAATCTAATTTAGTGGGGTTTTCTACAACTAGTAGACCAAATTTGAATGTCGTTGCTATAAAAGTGGTATAATTATATTAACGCACGTAGTACGGATATCTACTTACCCAAAATGTTAAGCGATTAAAACCCGGTGTAATGTACAAATGTAGATCTAAAGCGCCATATTCAAAGAACGATTTCTTATGCGCTACCTACCAGTTACTGTGGCATCAATTTTATGCTACGCTATTACCGAATCGGTGTTTAGCATTAACATTATAACAAAGTTTATTAACATTGTGATAAAGGTTTCTCTGTGAAAAATGGTTTATTGATTCAAGGAAGCCTGCATTATCGATATTATTTCTTTAACTAGAAAAAGCATGAGACACTAACATTAATAAACAGCAAAAATTGAATTCGTAAATGAAAAAAAGCATCACATTTTTAACCGAAGAAACAGCTACAATAATTTGATTGTGATAACAACTAAACTTAGAACCGATTACCTAAACAGAAATTTTGCATAAGAAATGTTCAAAGACATATAACTAGAAAATTGCCGCTTATACAGCTGTTCATGGTATCGGTGGAATCCCTCACGGCAAAGGCAATGCGAGAGGAAAGAACTAATTAGCGAATGTATTTCTGCTTACCTGGTATCAGTGTAGTTGGAAGCTTATTTTTACTGACATCGCTGTTTTCCTCTTGGTTTATATCTCTCTTCTTCAAGAACGATGAGCCAGGCGTATCTCTTGACGCCATCTACTGCTAAGATATACAAGTTCTTGCTTTCCAAAGGAGGTACATCTGGCTTGTCATTCTTGAAGAAAGATGCAGGCAAAAAACTCTTCCTTAATTTCAAGAAAATATTTTTTCATCCGATATAAAACTTATCTATTCTTTGACGCAGGAAATACTTCAAAAAAATATCGTTTTATTTTCAGACAAATAACATCTTCATATTTACCGAAATCAAATAAATATTGCTTTTACATAATGAAATTACCGCAAATATGTATTTCCTTCATTCAACCAATCATACGTATATGTACATATAAGTACATATACGTCAAACACGGAATTTTGAAATATAACAAAAAGAAATAAATGAATATATTTTCTTTGTTTTACGCCTTTATTCTTTTTTCTAATACATTTTCTTTAACTTCTGAATGTATGTGTCGTCTTTTCTTTGTAGTGCTTTTGTCGGTGAATTGAAATGATTTTCTTTTTCAAAACGACATGCGCGTACTTGTAAAAGAAAATCGAAACACGATACTTTCTATTAAAAGTGAATATAGCGACATAAGACATAACGTAATGTATTGTATTATTACATAATTTTGATGATCAACAGTTTTAGATGACGGGAGGTGTGACATTATGCCAGATGATAAAGCACTATAGGATTGCGTAATAAACACTAGTCTATCATTAAATATTGCCAATACTATTAGACTGTTTGCTTAACCGTTATTAATAACAATAATTGTTTTATTATCAAGCATCGAATAGTATATACATAATATATATTAGAAATCCATGAAATAAAGTACAGTCATTCTGTTCTATTATCTGTTACGTCTAGAAAATAACATAAAAGAAATGCCTAACATGGCCAACATCGCACGTCCGAGCCTGAATATCATTTTATCGTATAAATGTTTCGATAAATTTGTGAAATTTTGTTATAAAGCCACTTTCGTCAACAGTTTTCAACAGTTTTTTGTCACTAAAGATATTCTTGTAGATTTTAATAATAATAATAATAATCTGAATATCTAATTTAGGAGTATAATAAAAATTACAAACAAAAACCTATTATAAAGATATTCTAACTGATAATACAAAATATCACGTATTCAATTTATTAACTTTATAAAAAATGCAATCTATTCTTCTTACTGTAATTTGACGCAGAAGTTTTGACGATATCACATAATAATAGTAGTAGAACCTACATGTTAATAACCGTCATCACTAAACAGGACAAATTCGGAATGTAACCATAGGCGTGGCTAACGATTGGGCTCCCGCACCCTGCGTTCAACATACGAAATGTTATTCAGTATGTTGTTCACGTCCACCGTATGTGCATGTATAACAATAACAGAAAAGTGTATTTTGAATATTTAATAATGTTGAAGAGGCGTACAGTAAAAAAAACCGCTATCATCAAAAATAGTGAATAGGTTTATTGGGAAGTATCCCAATGTCCCATGTCCTACATCTTGTAGCAGAACAGATCCGTAAATGTTACCCAGAGGTAGATGCATTAATATCGAATACAAAAGCAGTATTCCTGAAATCCTGCAAACGTATTCGCAAATTTCAGCAATTGTTTCCCAAAATCTCCCTACCACCACAACCGATTCTGACACTATGGGGAACATTGCTAAAAGCGACATTTTTTCATAAATATTTTGAGAATGTAACAATGATTGTTTTATTATTAAATCCGAAAGAATATGCTGCTATCGAAGAAAGTCGGAAAAAATTTAAGGATAATCAGGTTAAACGTAATTTACAAACGATTCACAACAATTACTTCGGAATAGTGCAAGCAATAGAAAAATTACAAATTTCTTCTAGCTAGTTGTGAAAGATGTACACGCACGGCTTTGTTCGATAGAAGACCTAACAAATGAGTATGTTTTAATTTAGTTTGAAAGTGTTTTAGGTAGAAATTTAGCCTTTGTCACATTTAAACAACTTAGACATTTGTGAAGGTACATCTACAGATGCGTTAAGTCTCTTCAAAGATTCTTTTAAGTATGCAAATATGACATAATTAAATGTAGAGCGATCGTTTTTTATACAAGCACATATTTTCCTCACGGAAAACGCTTAAGACGGTAAGTTTTTTTTTAATCATCTAATTACATACGCTCTAGATTTTGTTCTTTCCGTCTTTCTGTCGCTCGCGATAGTATATCTGTAGATATTAGTAATGCTTCGCATGCGGGAGCTCATTACTTAGTCACGCCTGCGATTTCACTCCGAATTTGTCTTCTTTAGTTATCACCATATTAATAATAAGCTTTACGTATTTGATACGAGCTTTTTAGTATTCCTTTTATTAACAAGTTAGTCGTAATCGTTGTTTTAATTTTTAAAAGGAGGTTATATAACCAAGAAACGAACAGCAAAATTTAAAATAAAATATACCCTATTGGAATGCAAACATTAAATCAACCAAAAATGCAACGTCAAACTTAATTTATGTTAGGTACCTTAATTGTTTACCGACAATGAAGGTTGTTTTATGGAGTTTCTATTGTGTCACGCGGAAGCGATATTTTTTTCCCTCTACGACGGCAAATTCATGCCGGTAATAATTCTTCGCGAAACTTATTTTCCGATCGTTATAAATCACCATTTATAGAGATTTATGAGCCGTGTTACACGTGATGGAATCTAATAAAAAAATCATAGGCATATGAATGAGATAGTCACAAACGAGAAATACAAAAGTGACATCCAGATAATAACGATATGACGTAGACGACATAAATCAAGCAAGCACGAGCCTTAATAAAGAAATACAACGTACTGTTAAGGTGATGTATCTCTTACACAATACGGTAGCGCTTGTAGATTTAGATGCTGCTCTGTAACGTAAGTGGATGCGGACGCTTGACATATTGCAATCCTAATGTTCCTATATATTTAAATAAGTTGATCGTGGAAGTAAGATGACTTAGATTGATGTCGTCATGCGATTGACAACGGGACTCCACGAATTCTTAAAACATGTGTTTTAAGAATTAACGAAATAAGTGGTGTGGACCCCGTAGCTGTGGCTATCGTTACAAATGGAAGAAGGAAGGAAGCCCACTTTAGAAGCAGTACTCATGTTAAGAAGCATGTAAAATGAACAGTGCATGGCATGCAACCTACGAATTGTAATATAGGTTAGGAGTAGGCACAAGTTTGTGTAGCGCATACTACGTATTACGTTTACTGTCTGAAGAATCTTAATTTTTTTCTTCCTAACCATTTTTTTGGTATTTCACTTCATTGGCTTTATTAAATTTTTTAGAACAAAACACTATTTAACGTGCCAACGCACTTCTTGTCTTTCTTTAGCAATTATTTTCGTATAAATACAAATGATAATTGTATAACAATTTTCCAAATTCGAATACACTGCATAGTTGTTTTCTTGCCCATTTTTCCCGTGCGCAACCAAAAGCTTTTACTTTTATGCTTTACATCTAGTTAGAAAGATTTTTCTTGCTTTTTTTTAATATCCTTTATTGATCATTTTTTATATATTTTTTGGAAAACAAGCATTTTTGTTTCGTTGGAAAATATTTAATTTATTTACTTTTGAATGTGTTGATTTTTGCAATGTTGCTCTCTCTCTCTTCACTTAAATCTTCAAATCTGTTGCTTCGCTTAAAACCAGTTGTTTGAAGGTCGTAAAGTGTCTTCAGATGTTGACTCTCACTATTCGCCAAATCTTAAGCAAGGAAAACTACGATAAACTTTACTCTAACAGTTGTAACCTTTGTTTTCGAAACCGATACCTCAAGACGAACAAAGTGATAAGCAAAGACAGGCTTTTTTCCTTTCTTTTCTCCTTTTGTACCTTTTTGTCTGTTACACACCGTCTTACAAGCGTATTCAAGTCATCGGTGCCATACTGATAGAATTTAGGAGGTTATATCAGACTATATGGATGGAATTATCACTTGACTTTGGAACAGCCTTCAATTCGAATGTAAGTTTCGGTTTATAAAAGAAGGACTTATGGAGTTATTTCAGCTATCAAACTACTAATTGTTTGAGCTTCCGGCATTCCGGTGCTTGGGTATTCGAAATTTGCAGCATCGGTTCCACCCATGGATCTAAAACCGAATAATTGAATGGCCAGTTCGCTTCGTGAGTTCTACTTCGAGTACCCATATATCCCGTTTTAGAGCCGCGTATCGTGGTTATCGAAAACTAGGTAGAACACTGGGCGGGTATTCAACAACCCTCTGAGTATTTATTTCGATAAAATTGTGTCGAAATAAAAAATTCAATAGTCAATTGAGGAAAATGGAATGTTCGTCCAACATGATGATTTGCTCCAAAAATTATCAACAACATCTACTAACTCTAAAATTGTATCCCGCTTATTGCACTGAAATGTTGTTACGCACTAGCTGAATCGTCCTTTATAAGTACTAATAGTAATTTAGGCTTTTAAAATTAAGATTGGCCAGTTCGTTGTTTTTCTTATGAGGGATACAACTTTGCTCTTTGATATATCTAAGTTTAATCTATTCGACGAACTCCAGCTACACGAACCAATTCAATTTAACATCGCCAGCAAACACAATCAATATGTTCAATACGTCGTCAATAAATATTACTGGAAATAATAAAGGATGGCGATTAGAGCTCCGTATAATATCAGATGCAACACGTGAAACCGTTATAAGCAAAATTGTCGCTGGTAAAAGCAAGCCTAACAGGAATCGCTGAAACTAAAGTCTTGGAATTTTCTCAAAAGAATGCCATGATCTATGCGATGAAATGCTTTGGATTTATCTGCCTGTATAGAACGTCGACTTAACCATGGCCATGTATTATTTCAGAGACGTACGTTCAGGAAGGCGCATAAGTTCGTTGCGGTCGATTTTTTCATCAAGAAAATCTGGCTGCTCCTCGACTCTAATGGAACTAATGTCAGAATATACCTATAGGCTTACATGGAACAGATTCAAAAATAGAATTTTAGAAGTAAGTGTTTAGAATCTTGGGATAAGATGAAAAATATTTAACAGCGCTTTTTAAAATATCAATGAGCAATCTTTAAGTATAAAGTTTGGCACCTCATCCTCTTTTAGTGACTTAATAACAGGGAAGATATCGAACTCAGACAGTGTGTGGACAAATCAACATTTGCAACATCAGTAGAAGAAGAAGCAGAACGCTAATAAACTTCACGAAGGCGTTAGGAAAGTGCTCCGTCAATACGTGCAGGATTGTCGAAGTATTGGTTATGTTTATGCATTTTACTCGAAATTCTCGAATTTTGTTGTAGAGAGCACACAAAAGCCCAGAAGTATGTATTTAGTGTCGGTGATGGAACAATGTTGAACACTAATAAGATACATCAAGGAGCGAGTTTTGTAGTTCTTAAAATACCTTTGATTTAGTTTGACGTTTCTATATATGATTATATCTGTATTGTACCAATTGAGGAACCTCACATCGGAACCTTATTCGGTCACTATATACCGGTGCGTACCGATCGAGGTATGTAAAGCGCATTGTAAAAGCATGTACAAGCATGAATTGTCAATAACAGTTCAATCTGTGGAGACAAGAGCTTATGCAGGTCTAAATTTCAGTCTTACAGAAATTATAGCTTCTATGACCTCGATTAACAGAAAAATTAGTGTGATCTTTACTAGACCGGATACGAAAGGTCATTCTCAGTGCAGAATTGTATGCCTCTTCATAAGTCAAGGTTTTCAATAATACGTTCAATGTTCGGGAAAGCAAGGTCTGAAAATTCGAGCAACGGTTCAGAATGCTAAAGTCCCCTAGAAGTAAAACTCTTTTAAACACTAAAACGGGAGGAAGAGTGAAGAGGAAGGAGATGGGTATATACGAATATTCAGCAGTAAGCGCATAGACGAAAAATAATTTGGTAGTTGGAATTTCATCAAACATACGCAGCCATACGTATCTGCGCATACAATCGAGCAAGTGAAGAGGTTAAATTGAAATCCGTTATTTGCACGTTCAACAAAATTTTATTGCGATTCTGGAGCAATTACACTAAATCTATACCATCGACAGACATATAATACAATTTTGTTTATATAATTTCGCATTGAAGTCGGAGCGAATATTTCATATTAATTTATGTTTGTGCTCTCTCTGTTTACATAAGCGTTCGACTGCCGCACCATAATATCGTTTGTATTTACCCCACGGACCAATTACGAATAATGTTTATTACTGGAATTAAAATATAATTTATCTAATGTCGCCCAATTTCTGTGTATATGTACGTTTATAGGAATGTGCGTAATTACGTTATCCTGGGGTAAATGCATAATACTGGCTGACCGATCCGCCAAAACCTAGGCACCGGACCGGCACAACCGACGCCGATTTGTTTCGTGAATTTCCCCAACGGCGAATATGATATATTGGATTGTATTTACATTTCGCTAACAACGGACGGCCGATCCATTAGTTCCGTAGCTATAATTTACCGCTGCCGCCTCATAACCAACGCCGTCGCGCTAACGCTTTCGCCATCCTTCCCAACGGTTTTGTTTCAGAGGCTACAGAATACGAGGGATTTGCTTCCATACCACTTGTATTTCTAAATTAATAGTTATAGCGAATTATAATGCTGTATCGATGAGATTCCATGTTAAAATAGGACCATTTCAAGCTATTTCGATTGAAAATTAACCACACTGCATTTACTGTTACTAAACACTGTAATTTATACAGCTTTCAAATTCATTAACTATGAGATCGAACAAATTTTTCTCAGAAGCTGTGTAATTATTGCTTCAATTTGAAAACAAAGCAGAATTAGTTTATGCCACGTTTCCATTTAACCTATGAATCGTTCGGATAGTGATCAATTTAGACTTTGTGAAAAATATATTTGAATAACAAGGTTTATGGTTCCTACCGAAAGATTCGTTGTAGTGAGGTGCCATGGTTATGCGCAACGAGCGCTCGATACGGATCTCACAACATTTAGGCCACGATAGGACCGTCAAGTATTCCCTGGCTTAATGCAGTCTCTCAACAATCGACATAATTTAGGATTTTACAGGAACTTTTCTTTTACAGGAACCGCCCTAATTGCGACGAAGCGTAGTCACTCTTTCACCGGTGTTACCGTTTTAATTGTCTTGTAGAGGAAGTGTTACTTTGCCTTGGTTTCAATTTGGCAATCCCCTCATGACAAGTCTTACACGCTTAGTATTACCTAGAACTCGATATCGAACCTAGATACTCTAGGACTGATATCGCCCAATCGATTCATTGTTACAAAGATTCTTTTTTGATGTACTGCAAACGTATTTGCTATTATCAACCGTTACCTTTCTAATAGAATAAACATCTACTACAACGATTATAGGTTAAAGATATTTATTTCGACATCTGGCGTTCCACAGGGATCCAACTTGGGGCCCTTTTTCTTTTTAACTTGCTTATGAGTGACATGATTACGTCACTTGATTGTCCAGTTTGGCATACAGAGACGATCCAAAGATATATATCATCGAGTACTCGGAACATTGGATAGATCTTCAGAGAAATTTAAATAAAGTTAGTAGGTGATGTATATATAGATAACAATATAAATCACAATACCGACAAATATTATTTCACTTCATCCGGTACAAAGTGAAAGTTCTCAGTAGATTATTAACAAAACGTGTAACCTTGGTTAGAGACCTTGGTGGTATGTTGCGTTTCATAAATCATCTGTTGAATATTACTGCTGCAGGTGCCAATCTCTTAGATTTACGTGCAAGGATTTTACTAACAAGATGCTATAAAATGTTTATTCTTCGCGTTGATCTTGAGCAAACTCGAATATTCCCCGCTGGTGCTTGCTTCTTAGAATTTTAATGAGCTAATCTGCGACCTACTGTATCGAATATTTACATTTACACTTGTGCTTCTAGTTTTTTATATATGTTTCTGCGGGACTAGTAAATTATTATTATTATATTTGTAATTTGTAACTGTATGAAGTTATGCCAAAAAAACCTAGTAAAGAAGCAGAACGATTTACTGAAAGGTTATTATTTTTTGGGCTTTGGAAGTGCATGGAAACCACGCGTATATGCATTTCTTGATGCAGGCGACAACGACAACATATTACAAATAATGATGTGCCACACTACCTCAATACCCAAAACATTTCGCATTTTAAAAGTTACTACAGCATATATTTGGCAGACCTATTGTTTATCTACCTTGATAATGGGATCGCTGCCAAAAGCTGGACACAAAACCTGCACCGACTACGTTGGCATCCTTTCTTCTGTCTACTATAGTAATAATAAAAATATATATTAAATCTCGCTATCCTAAGACATGGGTTGTACAATAACCAAGGAGTTATATTCAATGTCAGCTTTAAACATAGAAGCAATTACAATGGCCAACAAATTTCAACTTGTGATTTTGCCATAAAATAATTTATACTAATTTCAATAGAAAACATGTAAACATTTATTTTAATAAAAGGTAGAAGAAGGTACAAATTAGCTCGATTTCTTTTATATTTCAATGAAAACGTTTTTTAGATTAGATCAGAATTTAATGTATATTTCAAATTATTATAATTACAAATGTGAGGTAATATTGCTCCATCTCTTATAAACAATATCTACAGCATCTCTTCTTCACATCCAACAGTAATCTCCTAACATAAAAGGATTCCATTTCCCCTGATACCGTTCTTCCATTCCCATGATGTTTTGGTGGAAGCGCTCACCGTGTTCATCGCTAACGTCGCCCATATTCTCCAGACAAAAATCCAAGTGAAAATGTAGGATGTGCACCCAAAATGTTGCCCCAGCGGACCTGCATGGAGTGGGGGAATTTGGATCAGGCTTATATACGGAGGTTAATCGAATCTCTGCCAAACCGTATGCGAGCGGTCAGAAGAGCCAGAGGTGGCAATACTCAGTATTAAAAGCTACTGTTATGACATTTTTCTTTCCAAAATTATAATTTCTTGTTTTAATAAAAATCTCAAGTATGAGTTCTTGTTTTTATTTGGCCTGTATTTTATTTAAACAATCATAGAAATTATATCTTAGAGCGCATTAAAGTATATTTACAACTTTATGCTACAAACAAAGATTATGCGACACTTTTATGATTCAAAATTAAATTATGCGATACTTCTTTGGCGGAGTGTATATAGAAATATCGAATTTTAAAAACGATTAGTAACTTCTCCGTTTTTAAATTCTCACTTCTCAACAATCTTCGCTAGTAACTTCTAACGTTTTTACAAATGATGATAATCTGATAGTAGACTGAGGAACGTAAGTAATATAGAAGCCCACAGTTAGAGGTTGCATTCATAGTACTGTGCAGAGTATATTCCACAAAGAGGTACCGACATACGCACAATAATTACACTGGCCAACAAATTTTAACTTTTCATTTTGCCATAAAATAATTTACACTCATTTCAATAGAAAGCATATATAAGCATTTATTTTAAAAAAAGGTAGAAGATCAAGTTAGCTCGACTTCTTTTTATATTTCAATGAAATTTTTTTTTAGATTAGATCATAATTTAATGTATTTTTTATTTTTTTATTTTAAATTATTACAATTAGAATTATTTTAAATTATTTTAAATTATTTTAAATAATTACTTTAAATTATTATAATTAGGAATGCGAAGTAATACTGCTCCGTCTCTTATAAACAATATCTACAGCATCTCTTCTTAACATTCAACAGTAATCTGCTAACATAACATGATTCCATCTCTCCTGATACCGTTTTTCCATTCCCATGATGTCTCGGTGGAAGCGCTCACCATGTTCGTCACTAACGTCGCCCATATTTTCCGGACAAAAATCCAAGTGAGAATGTAGAGAATGTGCACTTTAAGGGACATATTGCAGCCAGCAGTGTGAAGTGCTTGTAACATATCCATTACTAAAGTTTTATAGTTGTCAGCTTTTTTGTTTACCAAGAAATTCGTGAAAACTTGTACCGTGGAGAGCCAAGCTGTTTTTTCCTTCGCTGTTAATTTGGTTTCAAGGTTTTCATCATTTACTATTTCTCGTATCTGAGCTCCAACAAAAATACCTTCTTTCAGTTTCCCTTGTGTTAATTTTGGAAGCTTTTCACGAAGGTACTTAAAACTTTCACCTTCGAGATTCGGTGCCTTTACAAAGTTTTTCATGAGCCCAAGTTTCACGTGGAGAGGTGGTATTATGATCTTTTCTTTTTCTACTCGAGGTTGATGTTGTACATTGTCTTTTCCTGGTATAAATTGTTGTCGTAGTGGCCACTCTCACTTATGGTAATGTTTTTCCCAAAGACATAAAAAGCAACAGTATTTGGTGTAACCAGATTGCGTACCCAAAATAATTGCAATTACTTTAAAATCTGTGCAAAATATTCCGGGAATAGTCTTTGTACTTTATCCTTTCTAATAAAATTTTTAAATTTTCGTAAGTGTCTTTCATAGAAACAGCATGACCTATCGGAATAGAAGAATAACAGTTTCCATTATGCAACAAAACTGCTTTTGGGCTGGTCTTTGATGAGTCTATGAATAATCTCCAAAAACTGGGATCATGATGTATTCCAAAAGCTTCAGAAAGTTTATAAATGTCATTGCAGTAGACCATATTACCGGCCACACTATGAAGGCATTTTTTCTGTAACCAGAGCTAAGCCAATGTTGCCGCTTTTCGAATCATTTTTAATTTATATATGCTGTTCAATTTCATCAGTTACTGACTTAGGGTAAAAACCTTGTTGGTCAGTGTTATTGTTACTGTATTTACAACCACCAACAGCATTGAAAGTTGTAGTAAATTCTTGAAAAATTAATTCACTGAAAAGCGAGATAGACACGGCTCTTATTTTATATTTATATTATTAATATTTACCAATTATTTACATTTGCCAATGCTCTTTTTTTATATGGTTTGGATTAGCCGAACCACGAATCAAACCTCCATCGACGGCTCTGTATCCAGCTTTTTCGTTTTTACTCGCATTCAGCATCTTTTTTATTTCTTATTCTGTAAATGTTTTCCATCTACATGCTTACGATGCGGCTCTTCCACCGCGGGTTTATTGATTGCCAATAATTTGTAATTCCTTAAGCAAATGCACTAAATTTATTTTTAGAACGTACATCCATCAGAGTGAGGTAATAATAAATTTTTCGGACTCACAGGAATTCGTTAGATTAAGAAGTCGAAGATTACAAAATAAATTTATGGGAGTTTAAGGGTTGGCAGTTCCCTCACTTTCTTCAGATCAGGATAAATATTAAAAGAAAACTACATTTTTTTAAGGAATTTTGACTGCTTAAAAATACAACCTTTTTACCAAATTTACGGATTCTTACATTTTGTTTTAATTTACATTGACGGACTGAAAAATAGTTAAGCCCTTCAGCACATAATGCTATCAAACTTAATTATAATAAAACCAACAAATGTATAAACTCGGTATGCAAAGGATTAATTCAAACAATAAATGTTTAGCGTCACCTTTTTACCTTTTTTATGTAACCTCAGCTAAAGGTTGCAACGCTAGCTTATGCACAGCTATTCGTTATCATTTTAGAAGTAATCAAGCAATACAGAGGTAGTTATAAAAAAGTTTTGAAATACAACCTCGACTCTTAACGGGTCTCATTCATTGTACAACATTATATAAAGAAAACAATGCCATTTATATGTTGAGTGCTTCATGATGGTACATAACATTTAAAACTGGAATGACCACAGTAACCCGGATTTGTATCTTTTGGAGAACGATTTTCTTTTTATGAACGAAGCATGCGATGGACATCCTCCTTAATTATAAAATTACTTACTATAGTCTTATCATTACAATTAATGTTCGGTATGTTGGATCCGCTTGGAAAGTGTATAAGTCAAATTAGCGATCAAGCGTAAATGACGGTTGAAAATAAATATAATAATAACATTCCAAACTAAACACTAATTTTAATAGTAAGGGTTATCTTACGTTACATAGGCCATGAACGACGTATTCGTGCCGAATGTGACGTTGCAGTTTCTACAGGTTTTGATGACCATTTACTTTCTTTACAATGGAAATGATATCTATCGCGAATGTTCCGAGGAATATGTGGAAATACGTACGTTGTCGATAATGTCCCAAAATAAAAAAACGCCAAGATTAGATACTTTAGAATAACGTAAAATAGAACAAACAATATGTAATGTTATTATACCATCTATGAAAATATTTCAAGGAAATAAGAAATACTAAATTGATTAGACGAATATTTGGATCAAATATCCTTACTCAACGTGCTAAACGTTACAAGGATTCACATGTAACTTACTGAAAGCCGAAAATTCAATGCTCCAATGATTAATACAATTCAGTAAGCAACGTCCTTTTTGGTTATTCTACTCCATCGATAAGGAGAGTTTGTTACATCTTTGGAAACAGTTGCGAATAATGCTACTAAATGACGGCAGTAGATAATCTGGCTCTCAGATACGTAAAATTATCAGCAGTCGATCTTAAGATGTTTGAAGTAAAGAACAAAATAAGTTTGAAAATCAATTCCTTTACGTTTTATTGCTTCAGAATTTATTGAGAATGCTGTATTTTACATGTTTGTGAGTTTAGCGTAATTAATAATTTAACTCTTGTGTAGCATTGTGTCCTCATTTCATGTCGAAACGAAGAGATGAGCGCAAGTTTAAGATGTGGGGAATTAAAGTCTTTCACAGAAATGAAATAAGATTCAATGTTGCGATCGATTTCGGAAGTGAAACGATATAATAGAAGATATTATACATATGTACAAGTTTCGGTAATGATTACTTTTAAATGTATTTACAATGGAACAAGCAACACTCTCACTCAGCTTCGGTAATATTTGGTTATGACAATTTATAATAATAGAACTGACCGCGAACAACGTTATAGGCCGTTGCCTTTATGAGATGAGTGAAACTCATTCGGACAGCGCTATAAGTCGTTGGCGATACGAATGTCGGAATAAGTCATTACTAGAAAGGACAAATCTGCCTTTGTCATCTCTTTTCTTTAGTTATTACATACATCGCAATACGTCTTCTTGCAGAATGAGGTTCTACATCGATTTATAAGCCCTAGTGGTGAGTGACGTAGCGTTTCTTTTAAATGACGTACTACGTAAAAATAAGAAAAGCATGCATAAACAATGACATAATGTATCTTTATCTAAAGAAGGGTGGATGTAAGATTAAAAATCGGCAAAGAATACTTCCAATTTTCCTTGAAATTAGCCGATGTTACAGAATTTTTCCAAGCAATCTTACACTGTTACTTGTCTTTGTGCCTAAGGTTGATTGTGTTTGTTTAGAGATGAAATAGGATTAGTGTAAATGTTAGAGCAAAATCAACATTACACATTCAATTATAAAATATTTTCCTCTGACACTAATTGTTTTACACGGCCTAATTTAGAGAAGAAAGTTATTGTTCCAAAATTCAGTAACCTTGTAAATAAATTGGTACAGGCTACCTACAACTAGAATCGAAAAAGTCGATGTACAGGGTGTCGTAAAATTGAAACTTGTGCTTCAGGGATTTAATACAAGAAGTGGAAAATCTTCTTTCGTCTTAGATTATCGCATTACCAATAAGGAAAATTTAAGGTATAAACTTTATTAAAAGCGAATAATATTTGAAAACAAGGCATTTTTCGCAACTGTTTTCACAAAATGTTTTCAAATAGATGGCCTCCTGCTTAAAATACTTTCGTCCGCTGATGCCACAGCAGCCAGATTATGGCGGCTAGCTTTTTAATCCCAAGTAGTTGAGATTAAAAAGTCTAGTTGAGACTTGATAATCCAAGAGGTAACGGAATAGATCTACCTCTTCCAATCTACTTCACAGTTCTGAAAATTTCTCACTTGTATTCCAGAATGTGCCGGTGTGCCATCATGTAGAACCAATAATTTAATCTAGCTATTAATGAAATTATTCGTTGAATAATGGCTGGCATAAATTTCCAATAAAAAAAAAATGGCTGCGTAGAATTTATGGTTACCAGTTACATGATTTTGTAGCAATCCAACCTAAACGTTTATTGGCCATCGTCTTTGATAAGATCTTGGACGTATGTATTAAGAAAAGATTTTCACGACTGTAGATTTATCACTCCGCATGATCTTTCTGATAAAATATGAATCATTCTTTACGCAATGCAACAACTATCTATGAAAATTGACTTGAAACTCCCTGTCACCGTTACACAAAACAGCTTTTTGATGGATGGACTTCTTAATGATCTGTGAATTGTTTTTCTTTTTAATAGGAATTTGTGAGGCTAAAATTCGAAGGCTTGTATTTGGTTCCGACCCAAATAATACAAACATTTACTACTCTTCTTGATCGACGCTTACGTAGATTGGCGTCCTATCCGATTTTTTCGAGAATTCAGATTACGTTTCCAATAATCCTTGTACTATTCACTTGTTATGTTGCCACTCGTATATACCGCAAATATAATATTATCGCTGCGTATCGTTATTCTAAGAATCTTGCGTTGCGTTCTGTTCATGCATTTTATATGAATTAACTTTGTAATTTAGTTCTACATTAACTTTTGTTGTAGAAACTCCGACTTAGGAGAATAAAGTATCTTTTCTAAAAAGAATTTTACTTGAACTAAGATCGTAATTCACTCTATATTTTTTGAACCAGGGTGCCGATGATTCCGAAACATTTCCCCATATGCCCAAGCCGTAGCACTACTTTCAACATATCCACGTAATAACGATTACAGTAAGGAAATGATATGATATGACTATGACAGAACGATTAATACATTTTCAACATCTCTGTAGCTATATTATTGAATTATGTTAAGCAATAAATTGGGGCGACCGAGCAGTAAAAGTTATTACTTACATTTTCATCGATAACTCGATAACAAATGGCAAACGGAAAGTTTTACACTCTCCATTTTCGAATTCTTTTAGCGCCCTGAATCAAAACGCAGAAGCACTGGCGACAATTTCATGACCCTTTGAGTTACAAGCGTTACTACCTTTCCTCACTGACATTATGCTAAAACCTCAATCGAGATCATTAAAAGCGTATTCTGTTGCAGTTACTCTCCATATATCTACGCAGATAATTTCCTTTCCTAAGATACTAAGCAGCAATGTGTTGCGAATTTTACCTGATAACGTTGATTCAAAAAACTGTAATATAGGTACCTTAACAGAGAAAACAAAATTTACATGTACGTATAAAAAAAAATGCAACCGGTGTTATTGTGACTTTTACACGCATCACGTAAAAAAAAGCTCCTATCATTACACCCAGCAGCCTCTAGTAATTTGCACGTTGGTTCGATTTCACTGTCAAAGGAAGCGTGTAAAAAGTGGAAGCCGCAAAGGCTACCGACGCGCCAACCCTAAAAATACAAATACAAGCGCAGACACCGGCGTCGACATCTAGAACCGTCAGGAGGGCAGACATAGAGAAATGCGGGTAGAGGCCGCCAGGATCGGCGTTAACAAAATATTAGAATAAATTGAATCGTAAACCCGTTTTGATAAAACATAAATTCATGATTGAAATTTATTGCCCTGTTTTATAGTCATCGCGGGCAACGCTCCGTCATAACAATGTAAAAATTTATTGCCACGTCCTTAACTCAGAAAATGGGCCGTTGAGGTGATTTTGAAATAATGTCAGCAACACAGTTGTTTTTGCAGAGACAAATTTACGGCGGCACCACCCAGAATCTTTCTTATGATGTCAACTTTATTGCTAGTCGTTACTAATTAAACTTTACAGATATATGTACTTATGTATACGTAGCACTCTCTAAAGTGGTTCGTATAATTTGAGATTCAGTCTGTGCTATTCTGTACATTTTATAGTCACACTCAATTAGCGTTTTCGTAATAGAAACACGACGAATTTTAATTAAAATTGATATTTCAGGAGTTTTTGCTCATGGTAAGTGTAAAGCTAAACGAATAATTTGAAAATGATGTTAAATTAGTATTAATAGAACAATTGTTATTAATATTTCATGGAGATTCTGTATGAGATAAGATCGTAAATGGAAAAGTTGAAGTAAACAAGTCCTTCTTTTGTAAGAAAATAAGGACCTGTCTACTTCAACATTCCCATTCACTTATGATTAGAGCTCCCCAAAGTGCGTGGCAAGTCAGAAGGCGTACCGCCGGGTGTGGCCGAGGGGATATGTAAAGTAATATATAAGCAAATAACTCGCATCGCATTTCGGTAGTTTATTACCGTATGCGATCGGGTTGTGACGGTATGGCGGACACGCGTAGTAAGAAACGCCCACGGGCCGACAAAGTGAAAAAGTTCTGTGGAGAATTTCCTGACTTAATATATAATGGAAGTAAGATTATATGTAAAATTTGTAATATACCTCTGATGTGCAATGATAAATATGGCTGTAGAAGACATGTAAATAGTCAGCAACACAAAAATAAAAAACTGGCTGTATCACCGACTGAGGCAACTCAATTTATAATTGATTTATTTTATATGCTGACTGCGTGTAATTTACCGCTTTCCTTACTCAGGAAGAAACCATTCCGTGAATTTTGGAATAAATATAATCCAGACTTTGAGTTACCGTCGGAAACAAGCTTAAGGAGATGTGTGCCAAGTGTACGTACCGAAATTGAAAACAGGATCAGATCTGCAATAAAAAATAAACTACTGTGGTTATGTATTGACGAAACGACAGACCGTAAAAAACATTCTATTTTGAATGTGATTGTACGTATACTGGAACCTCGTCAACCTACAAAAGGAATTTTATTAGCTAGTAAAAGACTAAAATCGTGTACTGCCGACGCTATCGAGAGCGTAGTCGTTGATACTTCACAAACATTTGAAATTGCCGCTACTCAAGTATTCATTTTCATGACCGATGGTGCCGCGACAATGCGTTGTGTAGGTCGTTCTCTTCAAGAACATTATGGGATGATGTTACATATTACTTGTAAACTTCATACTCTGCATATTGTGGCTGAAACTATTCGTGCAAATTTCCCTGAGGTAAATGCATTAATAACAAATACGAAACGAGTGTTTCTCAAATCTCCCAAACGTACCAATGAATTTCATAAACAGTGTCCCGGTATTCCCGAACCACCAGAGCCGATTCTTACGCGTTGGGGGACATGGTTGAAGGCAGCGTTTTATTATTTTAAATACTTCCGGCAAATAAAATCAGTCGTCTTACAATTCAATCCCAACGAATCTACGGCTATTAAGGAAAGCCAGGATAAATTCCAAGATATTTCCGTTGAAGCAGATTTACAAACCGTTTACAACAATTATAGAGAAGTACTTGAGGCAATAAATAAATTACAAAATAGTGCACTGTCCCTGACGGAGTCAGTACAAATATTAGATGACGTTAATACACTCCTACACTGTATAAATAACAAAAAAAATGATATCGTTACAAGAAATTTTGAAAGTGTTATGAAGAAAGATACAAATTTTAGCAGGTTAAGACAAGTTTGGGAAGGTAACTCTACTGATCCGGTGACTAAATTCAAAGATTATTTTAATTACGCGTGTATTACATCATTAGACGTCGAGCGTTCATTTTCAAGATATAAAAACATTTTTTCAGAACGACGAACATCCTTGAAAGAAACGACTGTGGAAACATTCCTAATGCTTCAGATGTTTGAGAAATCGGATTGCGCTTACGGTAACAGTTTTAATGTGCCTATCTCCTCGTGTGCTGACTAATACCATTTTCCTTGTGCATTAACACCCACTATATTGGATACGGCTAATTACAAAAGTAAGCGTTTTAAAATTCTTTATTTCTTTTGTTTTTATGTACTTTACTTATGTTCCTTATCGACGCCTATGGTGCGCCACGCAGTTGGGGAGCTCTACTTATGATACTACAGTGAGGTACAGAAAGTGTTGAAAACGTATTATATGGCCGAAAATATGCAGAAAATTCTTAATGAAGATGAATTCAAAAATGATCGGCTTCGGAGGTACGAAACATTTTACGTTTACTTGCGAATATTTACAAAATTTATGGATAACCAAAGAAATATTGTGTTTCAATTAATATTAATAAATTAATTACGTTTTGGTGAAGGCGATTTATTTTAATTACATTGCCAACCCACCATTACTAAGTTAACAACGTAAATATAAAACTACAAAGTATGAAACGACATCGCATTAACAACTTTCATCAACAAACTGAAGAAACGGTGATCTGTAACCTCCTTATAGATAAATTTGCGGATGACCCTAAAAATATTTAACTTATTTTCACTGATATGAGTTAAATGCGCTGATAACGTACTTTATATCTTTGAAACCAGCGAACGCTTAATATGTGATTTTTTGGGAACGGCTAAATTAAAAATTCCCTTTTACTAAATTTAGCCACAAAGAAGAAACAAGCAACCTTCTCCTCGATGTGTTAGTCATAACAAATAGAAATAAGTCATAATATCAATAAAGGTACCTAGAACATTTATTAGTATCAGTGAATCCATCTTTCAAGGTTTGCATCATTTCTAGGAATATGAACTTTCGGCCACTAACTTTTTGTTACAAGTCTTCAAGCTATAGTGCAAAAACATTTTGGATCATCTTCACGTATCATTCAGCAGTTATAGTAATCACCGTCATTTTTCTCAAAAACGTAGGGTCCGACGACGGTTTCACTACTGACTGCATACCAAACTGTTACCATATCACTGTAAGGACTTCTCTTGGAAATATGAATATTTGCCTCATAACTCGGTAGATTTTCAATCAAATTTTCACATGTCTGTTCGTTGGTTATTTCATTCATTCATCTTGTGTCTTGAGTAACGACCATCTTGTAAAGATGAAAGTGAAGGTCGTCGTGAAGAATTCGGCGTTCGGTACGGCTAGATGATCGCGTACTTACGAGCAAAGTATCTAGGTCACACTCGCTCTATGTTGCTCGTTCTCTGTGTGTCAATTCTTTCTTTCGCAACATTTCCACATCAACGGATGTTTTCTATCCGTAATAAAATCGATTTCCGTTCGGGAACTAGGGATTCGGCAGCGAGTACACATCGCACGCTATACCGCGATGATAGATCTGTTCTAGGTTAAGTAGGAATCGCCGGCAAAGCACATTGCTCCATCGGTTACACCTCTTTTGCGACTGAGAGGGTTGCAAACCGAAACTTCCCGAACTATTACAAAGCAAAGTTTCCACCTTCGTAGAACCTGTCCTTTCATCGCAATGCTCTTCCAAAGGTTCTGTCCCATCTTGTACATACGGCCGGAAAACAAGAATAGAATAGGATGAAATGGGAATTAGAAGCACGGTTGGAAGAAGAGAGACTCTAAGTCTTACAAATCTTTAATAAATTAATTGCTAGCGCTTTCTGAAGCAATTTAATTTATTAACGATTTCTAAGACTTACACCTTCTTTTCTCTTCCAGCCCTGGTCAAATTAACTTACACAGAGTCAACATAGTCATGGATTATCTTATGTTGATAACGTGGATATCATTTTATCCACGTTATATAAAAGACGTCCAAAAAAACCTTTTCTAAAGTTGACTACGACGTTATTTTTTTTATCAATAAATCACCTCTAACAACATTTTATGCGAAAGCCCAAATCAGATTATATGGCGTTTCTAAAATAACATGTAAAGAGTGCATTTATAAAATAACATGTGAAAGGTTATACTGGGCAAATAAGAAGATCAATTGAAGTTAGGTACAATGAATATTTGGCTAACACTTGCCCATTTTGCCCATTTTGACTATCAATCGGTAAGCAGATTCAATGTGACTATCAATCTGTATAATTTGCGGGACTCCTTCCTTGTAGTTCGAAAAAAAAAGAAAAAACAGAAAAAACAACTTAGTTCTTTTTTTTATATACAGCAGCTTAATCCTTTATTTTCAGGTTATTTACAATTACAGGGTCCGCCAAAGGAACTTTACAATTTTTGGTATTCAACCACAAATTCATGATATTTATTTTCACATACAAGTAATCGATAGTATATTACATGCCATTTTATTTATGGAAAATGATGTCGCTTAAGTGATGTCCTTCACCGCGTACACACTGTTCCAAGCGGTCTTGCAAATTGTTCATTACTCGCTCTAGCAGATTCATAGAAATTACACGAATTTCATTGCGAATGTTTTCCTTTAATTCCTGAATTGTTTGCGGTCTATTTAAATACGCCTTGCTCTTCAGATAACTCCGCAACCAATAATCACGAACGGTCAAGTCGGACCAACCCTGTCGGACAAGGAACATTCCCACTTCGCGAAATTACTGCTGCTGGAAACATTTCTTGCAGTCGAGCTATTGACGGTCCTGCTGTGTGAGCTGTTGCTCCATCTTGTTGAAACCATGCAGTATTCATATCGATGTTTTGTCGGCGAAGCTCTGGTTCAAAAAAGGTGTTCAACATTTCCATTTCCATTTCTGAATTGACTGTAACAGCATTTCCAACACCATCTTCAAAAAAATATGGACCAATTATATAGAATCGCGCCACTCCGCACCATACAGTTACCTTGCGGCTTTGCAGAGGTCGTTGTTGGAGCTGTCTGGAATTTTCAGCACACCAATAACGAAAATCTTGTTTGTTTACACATCCAGATAACTCGAAACGCGCTTCATCGGATATTATTAAGCCATTCAAGACATTGTCAGCAAAAAGTTCCAGAAGTCGATTGCAGCAATTCATAGGATAGAAAAGTCTCCAGTAGACAGTTCTTGAATAATTGATAACTTATATAAGTGGAAATTTAAGTCCTTATTCAAAGAAATCGCTTGTCGCTTAACTGAACGACATTGACTTCGTTGGGTGCTCTCACCCTCTCAACATTTTCTGGTGTTCGAACACTGCGACGCATGCCTGGTGGTTTAACCCTCATTGCACACGCATGTCGACGAAAATTTTGAGCCCATAATTTAATTATGTTACTGCATGAGAACATTACCATGACGTTCAATGTTGAAACGCATGCGAAATAAACGCTGTAAGACACAGCGACGATCGAATCACTATTTTTAAAATACGTTTCGATAACGGATGCGCGATGTTCACTACTCCACTCTTCCATGATTACTGAAATGGCAACTACTAACGATGGTTTCCCCCTCACTAACCGCTATTCTACGAAATGCAATGACTTCGTACTATACATGTTAATAACGTCGGGTTCCTTTGACGGCCCTTGTACATTATTTTCAATAGAATCTCGGTATGGCGAAAAGATTTAATACATTATGGAAAGAGTGACTATACTGTAGAATACAGATTAGTGACAAATTAAAGCAAGTTTGGCGAACGATAGTAGCCGAATGCAACATGCTAAAGCAGGCGAGGTGACGTTCTGCCAAGTTCTCCTTTAGTAACATCTGTTAGAGCCGTGCAGTTCTTTCCTTTTCGGTTGGCTAGAGCCAATATTTCCTTCTTATTCTTTGGGACGCGACGGATGAATTAACAAGCAAATGCCTATGTAAATATAATCGGGAGAAGGTGATGATATTCGAAATATTGGGGTAATAAAAATATGTATCTTATTTTTTTTCATATAATAAACCTATAACCCAGGGGTGCTTAAAGGGGAAAAAAATTCTCCATATAGATCAAAAGAAAAGGAAGTACCTTATTAACTTCTCAACTTTGTACATTGATACCCCCGTCGGGGGATACAAAAAACAAGTTTTCAAACTCTTAATGCTTAATGATTAAAGAGTCCAAACGATGTGCCCGACCAGTAGCGTCGATGCGAGAGCAGAGTGGGGTAAACTCCGCTCTCGCATAAGTAGTAAAAATAAACGATGCATTTAGTTGCTGTTCTAACGTGTTAAAGTATACGTTGAAAATGTTGCGAGGTCGTAAAAATAATGCGTCAAATCGGTTGTCTGCTACCGTAGTAAATAAATTTATACATCGGTTTCCCGATTTAATATATGACGGTAAGGCAGTGAAATGTTTAGTTTGTGAAACAACTTTATTATCTTGGAAAGCGAGTCAGTGTCAAAGACATATAAATAGTGACAAACATAAATTGAAAAAGATTAGACGCAAATCATATAATGAATTTGTGGTTGATTTAACAATGATGCTAATTGCGACCAATATAGCAATACATAAAGTCCAACACCCAATGTTTCGCCAGTTTTGGAATAAATACAATCCTACGTGGAAATTACCATCTAAAAATACGCTACACAATTACGTACCATCAGTGCGTGAAAGAATTGTAAATTTTACGAAAAAAACGGTGAAAAATAAATACCTTTGGTTGACAATGGACGAAACTACAGATATTAAAAAACAGTCCATCCTATCCATTGTCGTAAGGACGCTGACCCCACAAGGATCTTTTGACCCTTATTTACTAGCCTGTAAACGAATGCAAGATTGTACTGCCACGGCGATACGTAGTGTATTAATAGAAACACTACACAAATTTGAAATTTTACCCGAGCAACTGTTAATGTTAGTTACCGATGCTGCTCAAAACGATTCAACCAAACCTGCTGCACGTCACATGTTTGCTTCACGCTTTACACCTTGTAACAAACATTATACGTACAAGTTATCCTGATGTGGATGAACTAATAGGACAAACGAAAGCGGTTTTTCTTAAATCTCCGAAACGTATTCGCCTATTTCATTCGCAGTGTCCTAACATACCCGAGCCGCCGCAACCAATTCTTATACGATGGGGTACGTGGTTAGAAGCAGCATTCTATTATTATAAACATTTTGAAAAAATTAAATCAGTAGTTTTACAACTAGACGGCAAAGAAGCGGCTGCAATAAGGCTCGGTCAGGTTCAATTTAAAAATCCTTAAGTTGCAGCAAATTTAAAAATTATTTACGACAGTTACGTTCCAATAACGTGGATGCAATAAAAAAGTTACAGAACAGTGCGCTGTCCTTATCGGACTCATTAGCAATTATTGACCACGTAGAATTAGCGCTGCATATCCTTGATGATGAAAAAAGTGTTTGTGTTTGTGAAAAATTTAATAGTGTATTAGATAAAAATGTAGATTTTACAAAATTACGGCAACTTTTTACCAATACTGAAGATACGTTGTACAGATACAAAGAGCACTTTAACTATGCAAATATAACATCTCTCAACGTCGAACAATCCTTTTCAGCATATAAGCATTTATTTACGTCGCTACGTACGAACCTTTCCGAGACTAATACAGAAACATATATGATGGTGCAATTACTTCATCGCGCACATCCGGATATTTCTGCAACAATGTAAACATGTTAGGTAAGTTATTTATGTTTTTTCTTAACGTTTTGTAAAGTGATTCAATATATTTATTTTTAAATAAGCGCACTGTTATTCTGGTAAACTCTCCACGCAACGCCAATGCTCGGGCACATCGTTTGGACTCTTTATTAATGATGTAAAGTTAGTTGGAGAGTAAGTACGCATTTCGAATCCTCACTGGGCTTGAAATTTTTCAAAAATTAGGTAATGTCACTGATTTTAACATTTAACCGACGGAAGCCAATATATATTAATTAATTAGTGTGCTTGCTACGTAGATTTCTACCTCTTTATATATTACAAAAAGAAGTTAGCGTAGACTCTGTGGTGTAGTGATTGGCACATATGTCCGGAGAATTGCAGACGTTAAGTTCGTGTCCTTATTGTGGTCAAATTTCAGAAAAATATCAGAAAAACTAAAGAAGTTGCGATTTTTCACCTGTTATTGACTAATTAAATATTTTTGGGTGATTTACATCTTTTTTAAGTTTGGCGTTACAAGAAGTGTTGAAATTTAAAGAAAATTTCTAATCTAAACCTTAAATGATTACTTTAGAATTTAGATTTTGATTTGTTTTTGTATTGTCCTTTATTTTTTTATTTGTTTCTGCTCTTCTTAATTTGCGCCATTTCAGTTGTACATTTTTTTCAGTTCTTCCTTTTTTTTATGTCCGTTTTTTGGGATCATAAGTGACCCTTACTCACTTTTTCGTAAGTAATTTGGATGCATGTTAGTACCGGAGTAATTTAGTGGCGATCTGAAAAAAAAGAACACCTTCCTTCCTCAAATTCCCAAATTGTTGTTTTCATAATTACAAAGCAATTTAAACAACACAATTCATTGAACAGATATACATCTTTATTATAAGTAGGCTGACGGAACTGAAAAAAGAATGATTTTCAGAGATCAATAAAACCTGTTTCGATAGGTACTGTGTTAGGGATATAAGGCTTCTGATGAATACATTTAGTAACCCTTATTTTCTGAGAAAGAATAATTTTACATATATTAATAAACAATAAGTATAAGTATCCCGTCGTATATTTTGGACTTTTTTTTTACTCACAAAAACATTCGCTACAAAAAAAAAATGCATCCTCTTGTTTCTTACTCCTTCACCTTCTCCTACGTATCTAATCGAATCCCGCGTGAGGCATGTTGCACCCGCTACAAACTCATTCGCTTTTCCATCTTATTCTCCGCCAAATTAGTTCCAGCAGCAAGGTTCTTCTTAGACGGAAAACGAAAATAATGTTCAAATGGTCTAAATATCTCTATATTACTTGAAATCACTTTATTGAACTTCCTTTCCATGATTGCAAGACAACATCGCGTTTCTACTGCCTCTATTTTGTAGATGTGTACGCAGTTGAATAACACCGTTTCAATAGAATCTAAGTAATTACGGATGTACGCTTTGCAGCAATACCGTTACGTTTCCATTTAACTGGCAAGCTATAGAAGTTTCGCCAATTTCAATTATTACAAAGCGTCACCATTTAGGAGGTGACGTGAAAGGAAAGATATATCTCCATATTCTATAAATGTAAGTCAGTAAATTATTAGCCAAAACAATTGCCCATAATTATTTTTTTGGATAATTCTATTGAATTACGTAATTCGCTTAGGTGTTAATACATTCGTTTTTAGTATTAGAGGCGGAAAGCCTCTAATACATTATCATTATTGAATACTATCATTCCGTTAATTTGCCTCTAGGATCTAGAATGCTGTTAGATTGAATTAAGTTTATTTGACTCAGACGTATATTTACTTGGATTGGTGCTTTAATCCGAATTGGGACTTTAACGCCGGAAAATATTTAAATAACATACCAACAGAAAATTAATACTCAGAGGAGGGTTCTGAAAGCTGTCCTAGAGGGTAACAGAACGACAACTTTACGGCCAATAAAATTTTATTTCCACAATTAAAGGCAGCTCGTAAAAATATAAAATTTATATAGCTACCATTTTTCTTCCATTCTCTTGTGGAATATGTAAATTCATTCGATATTTTATGCGAAGTTAACATTTTCTTTTTCGACATCTAGAATATCTCATGTACGTACGTATGTATGTAAGTATATAACATAAGGGATCCTAACGTAGGTCGTAAACAAGTATAGAGGCCGAAAAAGGGGAAGCTTGAAGGGAACCTCTTAAAAGCCGAGCAGAGGCAATTAAATTTCTTATTTAGAACATAATCTCGAACTACTCTTACGAGAGGCAATTCCGCCTGCGTATTTAAGAGGTACCGAATAATACATGAGCTCTCCTCTCCAGTTAATACAGTTTTAAGCCGCTTTAAGGGCAAGTATTACATTAGGTTTGTGGGAGTCAACAGCTGAGCCATTCCCGCTGGACGACTTCACATTACTTAACGTAATGCCGGTTTTTAGTAGTCGAATATTTATTTTTAATGTTGGCAGGAATTAAAAGTAGAAATTAAGAAGGCGTGGACGTACTAGATAAGAAGCTAAAGCGTCTTTTACTGCTGAGATGCTTCTATCCCGCATCGCGCCCAAGATATTGCTTCTACAAATGTTATGCAACAACAATAAGAGATTATGTTAAAATGTAATAAAATATATTTACATAATTTAGTAAATTATTTTATTTTCCATTAAATCTGCTCAAGAATTTAAAAATATTACTTAAATAAATACCCCCTCTGTGTCAGTAATTAGATGTAAATTTTCTTTTCTTAGTCACAAGAAGAATTTAGAATAAATCGAATTTGACTTTCGGTAAATATCGATTTTTTAATAGTCAAAATATTGTCGTTGCTTAACGTTTCGATTACATATTGTTCATCTTTATCGGGCGTTTATTTACGTTTTACTGATCAACAAAGATGATGGATCAATAAAAAAACTTAGAAAACACAATAATGATAGCGAGGACTGTGGCGTAGTATGGTAAACAATACCTAAGAGCCGGCAAACTTCGCACCACATAAGTTTAATTTATTATTAAAGAGTCCAAACGATGTGCCCGAGCATTGGCGTTGCGTGGAGAGTTTACCTGAATAACAGTGCGCTTATTTAAAAATAAATATATTGAATCACTTTACAAAACGTTAAGAAAAAACATAAATAACTTACCTAACATGTTTACATTGTTGCAGAAATATCCGGATGTGCGCGATGAAGTAATTGCACCATCATATATGTTTCTGTATTAGTCTCGGAAAGGTTCGTACGTAGCGACGTAAATAAATGCTTATATGCTGAAAAGGATTGGTCGACGTTGAGAGATGTTATATTTGCATAGTTAAAGTGCTCTTTGTATCTGTACAACGTATCTTCAGTATTGGTAAAAAGTTGCCGTAATTTTGTAAAATCTACATTTCTATCTAATACACTATTAAATTTTTCACGAACGCAAACACTTTTTTCATCATCAAGGATATGCAGCGCTAATTCTACGTGGTCAATAATTGCTAATGAGTCCGATAAGGACAGCGCACTGTTCTGTAACTTTTTTATTGCATCCACTATTGGAACGTAACTGTCGTAAATAATTTTTAAATTTGCTGCAACTTGAGGATTTTTAAATTGAACCTGACTGAGCCTTATTGCAGCCGCTTCTTTGCCGTCTAGTTGTAAAACTACTGATTTAATTTTTTCAAAATGTTTATAATAATAGAATGCTGCTTCTAACCACGTACCCCATCGCATAAGAATTGGTTGCGGCGGCTCGGGTATGTCAGGACACTGCGAATGAAATAGGCGAATACGTTTCGGAGATTTAAGAAAAACCGCTTTCGTTTGTCCTATTAGTTCATCCACATCAGGATAACTTGTACGTATAATGTTTGTTACAAGGTGTAAAGCGTGAAGCAAACATGTGACGTGCAGCAGGTTTGGTTGAATCGTTTTGAGTAATTTTGCTGTGGAACACATAACCGCGGCAGCATCGGTAACTAACATTAACAGTTGCTCCGGTAAAATTTCAAATTTGTGTAGTGTTTCTATTAATACACTACGTATCGCCGTGGCAGTACAATCTTGCATTCGTTTACAGGCTAGTAAATAAGGGCCAGAAGATCCTTGTGGGGTCAGCGTCCTTACGACAATGGATAGGATGGACTGTTTTTTAATATCTGTAGTTTCGTCCATTGTCAACCAAAGGTATTTATTTTTCACCGTTTTTTTCGTAAAATTTACAATTCTTTCACGCACTGATGGTACGTAATTGTGTAGCGTATTTTTAGATGGTAATTTCCACGTAGGATTGTATTTATTCCAAAACTGGCGAAACATTGGGTGTTGGACTTTATGTATTGCTATATTGGTCGCAATTAGCATCATTGTTAAATCAACCACAAATTCATTATATGATTTGCGTCTAATCTTTTTCAATTTATGTTTGTCACTATTTATATGTCTTTGACACTGACTCGCTTTCCAAGATAATAAAGTTGTTTCACAAACTAAACATTTCACTGCCTTACCGTCATATATTAAATCGGGAAACCGATGTATAAATTTATTTACTACGGTAGCAGACAATCGATTTGACGCATTATTTTTACGACCTCGCAACATTTTTAACGTATACTTTAACACGTTAGAACGGCAACTAAATGCATCGTTTATTTTTACTACTTAAGCGAGAGCGGAGTTTACCCCACTCTGCTCTCGCATCGACGCTACTGGTCGGGCACATCGTTTGGACTCTATTTATTATACAGTAATACCCGTTGATGATGAGGACCATTCGTGCCTTCGAAACGGCCGTCCCGGACTAATTATTATATATGACTATATAATAAATTAAACTTGTGTGGCGCGGTGGTTGCCGATATATACGTATTGTTTAATATTAAGCACAATATTTTAATCAGTCGATATTTATATAAAATTCAACTTCCTGGGGCCTCCATATTTTAAGGTGCCTTTTAGGGTTTTTTATAGATTACTTGAAATTTAAAATTTGGTTATAAGAATTAAATGATTTTTACTTCGAATATTGACTAAATTAATTCATTAATTAATTAATCTTAACAAAATTAGCTATTTTTTATTACATATGTAAAAATAGCTGATGAACACCAAATTAGTCGGTACAAATTAACATGACATTATGTTTATTGTTTTTTGTTATAGAAACAATTCTTTTATAAATATCTTATTATTACCCCTAAGTAAGTTTTACTAACCTTTTCTTAGTTTGATAACTTACTTCTTACTTATTTCTTACTTGATAACTTACTGGTAAATTACTGATCTTCTAGTATATAAATAACAAGATTAAATTATTTAAAACCTTAAAAATTAAAAAATTGCACATAACGTGATCAAAAGTTTGAAAAAGCTCGTATTCATACAAACTGGAGAAATGAACGTATGCGCAATCGCTTTAATAAATTCAAAAATGTTTTAAACTATTTATTTTGATAATGGCTCTTTATGTCGTTTGACCTGCTGATCACAGCTATTACGACCATTTTGCGATATGTCGAATGTTTCTGAGAAATTGACATTGATTTTCATTATTTTGTATCCATCATTCCAGAAACATCATACATCTATTGCAAATTTTAAAATTTCCTTTAAAGTTACTGAATCAATTATGAAGCTATACTTATGAATACCAATTTGGCTCTGTAATGCAGATGGTATCGCTGGTAATATCATCACATGGTACAGTGGCCTATTTCTATCCTCCCCCTGGCAACGAATAAATCTTCCGACGTATCTTCAATGAGAAATAGGAATATTAATTCCGAAAGGGATATGATGCTGTATCGCTCTATTAATTGTGCGTCCAACTGAGGTGCGCCAATCTCTAAAAAGTTCAATTTGGTTTATATGAGGAGTTAAGTTAAAGAACTTGCGGTGAATTCGATCAAGCCGCATGTAATCGCGTGCATCGAAGGTACGTACTCTAGCTAACTAAGAATATAAGTGCGATGTATAGCTTGAAATTTGGCAAAGTAACGTAATACACGCATTAAGAATCTGAAAGCCCCGAACGCGTCTTTGCAGGCTAATACGATTTGCGGTTTAAAAAAGTGGAGAATATTAGGGCCTTTGAAATCTGTTTTTCATTCTAGAAAATATTATTATTATGATTTAATGCAACGTTTCCAAACAATAAGATTGACCTTATTGTGAATTTTCGTGAATCATCGGCGTGAATAAGCGAACAGTTAAGAAAAAATTAATAAGAGAAGGACCAAAATTCAAGCATCGTAGGACTTTTGTGTGAATTCTTTGGAAGCGAGACCTTTCTAAAAAGTATAACATAGTCGATTCATTAGATATAAATTTATTTTACCAATAGTAGACGAAAAGAAACCAACGGACTTCAACTTGGAAAGATGTGGATTGTTTCACGATCTTTTAGCAGGTCCCTATAAATACCATCCACTCGCCCATGCCTTATTTTACTAGTAAATTGCGTGAAAGGGGCCAAAGAAAAGGTAAAGGAATAGTAGATCTGTTCGCAAATTTCGCAAAATTTGACAAGATGGAAATTGGTTGATAAGTGAAAAGAAAGTTACGTCGCCAGGATGAACAGTATTAGGAGAGTCGATAGGTTTGTGAAAATACTCTCCGCCAAAAAAGTATCGCATAAACTAAAAAGGGCATTTATAAACCAAGATATTTTTATACGTTCACAAAAAGTTTGCCTTGTGTATGTGAACTATAAAAACACTAACAAAATCATGGAACATAGCTTTTTTACTTTTTTTTTCTAAAAGAACACATTTAGAAAAATGCATATGTGTAAGGTTTGTTCAGTTGTTTATTGAAAGTCTTCCTATACGGACAAATTTTAAAGTGCGAAGTCAGAGTTCTGTACCAACGCTTTTAAAACTAAAATGAGCAATTTAACTTCAGAACAAGTGGCTGCTATAGTTGCTTTAATCGAAGATGGACGATCTCAAGCATACGTTGCTAATTTGATGAACATCAACCGGTCAAGTGTTTCTAGAGCCGTAGCCAGATATAGGGAAACGGGCAATTACAGTAGAAGACCTGTACCAGGTCGTCCAAGATGTTCTAGTCGCCCAGATGACCGCTATTTACTACTACAAACATTACGTCGAAGACCTGCGAGACAATCGCAGAACGACTTGGCTAGAGTTAGAAATACTCGTGTGAGTACTCAAACTATTCGGAATAGGTTACGACAGAGTGGATTAAGAGCTAGAGTAGCTGTAACAGCCCCTCGTCTCACTAGGAACCATCGAGTGGCTCGCATAAGGCTTGCCAGAGAACATGTAAATTGGAACATTAATGACTGGGCCAATATACTCTTCACAGATGAGTCAAGATTTATTCTTTACACCTCAGATAGGCGTATCTCAGTGTACAGACGAGACGGTGAGAGCTATTCACAGTGTAATATCAGACCTAGACCTAATTTCGCTGGTGGCTCTATTATGGTTTGGAGAGGCATCTGTTTAACAGGTCGTACAGAGTTAGTACCAGTAGACAGAGGTACACTGACTGCCCACAGGTATATAACGGACATTTTAGAAGAACATGTAGTACCATATGCGCCAATTATAGGAAACGAATTCATGTTAATGCACGATAATGCACGACCGTATGTTGCGATAATCGTCCAGGAATACCTTAACGATGTTGGTATTCCAGTTTTAAATTGGCCTGCGGTAAGTCCGGACATGAACCCTCTCGAGCATGTATGGGACCTCCTTCACAGTCGGATACGAACCCAAAATGTTGCCCCAGCGGACCTGCATGGACTAGAAAATGCTCTCCGTGACGAGTGGGAGAATTTGGATCAGGCTTATATACGGAGGTTAATCGAATCTCTGCCAAACCGTATGCGAGCGATCATAAGAGCCAGAGGTGGCAATACTCAGTATTAAAAGCTACTGTTATGACATTTTTCTTTCCAAAATTATAATTTCTTGTTTTAATAAAAATCTCAAGTATGAGTTCTTGTTTTTATTTGGCCTGTATTTTATTTAAACAATCATAGAATTTATATCTTAGAGCGCATTAAAGTATATTTACAACTTTATGCTACAAACAAAGATTATGTGATACTTTTATGATTCAAAACTAAATTATGCGATACTTTTTTGGCGGAGTGTAGATTACCAAATAGCACACTCCGCACCATATTTCATTTCGAGGATACATGATTCTCATTTTCAACTGAAGTCCGATTAAAAAAGAAGCCATGCTGAGAAAAAAATAATTTTAAAACAATTTTATGGTTATCTAAATTGCAATTTAACGACGTACCTGTTCAATTTTGTGTATAATTACAAATAACAATAAATGATCAGTTCTTATAAACTATAATTTCCCCAAAAACTTTGATTATATTACGATAAAGATCTCTCGACGACAGGTGAATGAAATGTTCGTATACGTCCGATCCATTGCAAACGAATGCACTGTGTATCCGAACTTATAAAGTATCAACTTTCGAACGTGACGATCTTTAGCTCGAATGTATTCGATAACTCATTATGAACACCTCGCAAGTTTTGAGCACAGCATACTTCACTAATTCAACATTTTCAAAAGTAAGAGTTTTCTTTTGGGGACGGAACCCGAAAGGAAGCTCTTATTTTTAGAAGTAAAGTAATACAAACGATGCAAGGACGCATCTCCTGCTCTGATTCCCTGTGAAGTTTGTTTCCCTGTGAACACCATAAACGACTGTACAAAATTAAATTTTACTAACAAATAAGACGCAGCACGCCTAAAATTATTCTTGAGATTGTTATAGGAAGATTAACAGGAAGACACCATTTCACACAGACAGGAATTTCTTGAGGTTCTCTAATGCCAGGAAATACTCGCCTACCGTTTAAAAAGCAGGAACAAATATCAGGCACTTCCCTAAGCCACTTTGCGAGGCAAAAAAAATCACATCAGAGAATGCCTAGAAACAATAACAAACAAAATAGTGCTAATATAGTATTAATTTTCGGATCTGTTTTTAATACGTTGTAGTAAGCTAATGGTATCATTTACATGTGCACGTACCCGAAGTGCTTCTACGCCTTCACACTCAAGAGATAGCTTGGGGAATTTGTCGCTACTTTCTAAACGGGAGGCATGTACTTCTTGGCAGTAAAGGCAGCCAGAGAATGCCTGGCACATGGCTTAGAGTGATAACGATATAAACTAATTAGAGAGAATTAGCGGTGATAGCTGGGGAAAAATGCGCTCGGAGCTACGCCGATGACACTAGATAGGCAGAAGTATGTACGAGGGCAAGCGTTTTTCTCTTTCCAAACTTCTTTTACCGTGAATGATTCTATTAATGCCACGAAGGAACTATAATAGCACAATTTTTTTTTAGTTAATGCTTTAAATATGTTGTAAATTCTTAGTGTGAATTTTGGAAAAATGTATTTACCGAGGCGCAATTTTACTCGTAATCTTTTCTGGAGTGGTTAGACATAGCTTATCATAATTTCTTGTATTCACTCATTTTTACTGCATTCAAGAATAAAGAGATGTACAACGTTTCTATTACCTGTATTTGCACAAATTTAAAGGAGACAATGATGTCTTAAGGAAATATTTACCAGGTTCCACATCACTATCGTAAATTACTTGTTATTTCGTATACCGCACGGACAATCACGAAGGGAAGAAACGATGTATTGTACTCGTTAAGAAGGTAAATTTGCCTAAATTCTGAATTGAAAATTCCCAAAAGAAATCGCAAATTATGTAGTCGAGCGCGCTTAAGCGTCTGCTGATGAGCGAGCAGGAATAAATTAGTAATTAGTTAGCAGCAATGAATTCCCGCCAAGTAATCGGTACGCTTGATAACAACGTTTCCTACCGTTGAAGAAATATTAATTATTCCTCGCGGCCAACACACTCGACAGCCAGCCCCTAAACGCACATTTGTAAGTATGTTGGTACTGTTATTTAATTTAACTTCTGCCACTGTACGTCGTTTCTGGATGATTGTAGTTTACGCTAAATTTAATGTGAATAGGTAGGTAGGAATGTAAATTAATTACTTGTGATTACATATTAAACTAGTCCAGCGCCGGAAATGGCAATGGTAGAAATGTGCATAACGGCATTTCAACCGTTATAATTAAGCGATTATTTTTAGAAAAAGTATTGAGAGGCACGTCCTGGGCGACATACATATATTTAAGTGCCTACACAGGAGGCAATCTGAAGACAATTACAACGATGTCGTAGCGAGGATTTTGTATTGAAAATTCACGCAACTGTAGAAAAGCTTCGCAGTCGCTAAAGAGTAATTTTCATTAAAATGTTGAAGTAACTTTATTATATGGTAAAATATGCCTTAAAACTAGTGAAAGTCCCAAATAAGTAGTCCACTTTCTAGCACTTGAATAAAAAAATATGCTAAATATGTTATTTAGTAAAGATTAAGTAAATTTATCTGATGAAAATTAAGTGTTCTGTTATACGAAATTACAGGGATTCAAACAATTCACGGGAGGAAAAAATTCTATCGCTCAAATGGCCACCTCCCGAGTTGATGCATAATTGTGCTCGTTTTACGGCATTTTGAATTGTTGCTCGCAAAACATCTGCTTCAATGTTAGCTTTCAAGGATTGCAAGTTTCGTGGTTTATTGTGGTAAACGCGAGATTTTAAGAAGCCTCAAAGGAAAAAATCTGGTGCTGTTAGATCTGGCGTAGATGGCAGTAAGTTAACCTTGACCGACGACCAGCAGGCAGCAATTCGTGAACAGTTTGTACTTTGTGGATGAACATTTACAAATTTTTCACCAAAATTCGTTTTTGTTATATAATTTGTAAAAGCGTGAATAGAAGTGCGTCATTTTAAACGTGGTATTGCAACAACCTTACTTTAAAAAACGAACGATCATATAAGTAAATAATCAGTTTTACGTCAAAAGCTCTGCTTATATCCATCATATAAAAGATCTGCTTATATACTTGTTCACTTTCATAAATAGGACAGACAATCGAATTCTGAGCTTTGTAACTCTCAGAATAAGGTATTCCGTACCTCTACAGCTTATTCCTCCAGATGTGTTCAACGCTTGGATGGGTGATCATATAACTATAAGCGCAGGTCTAGTAATAACTTAAATAAAATAGGCAATTTATCTCTCACTGACCTTGTTTGTTTTACAAGCCGATTAACCACTGTGAATTATCGGCTAGAGATGTAAATAACCTGATATAGCTTTATTGCTGGAAGCGCTTGTTGCCTATTTGGTCATCTACTCACTGGAATTGTCTGCTTTTGTTGAACACAGGCATAAAAAGCATTTCTTAGGCATTTTTCATTTACATATACAGGCTATGTCTCACCGGAAACCGCATCAACCGAATACGAAAATGCGAAAAGAATATTCCGAAAATTTGTCATTACAGTAAAGCCGACATGTGCTATTGGACTATTGGAATATATTTAATAATTTAAGTCTTCCACTTATACCGAAAATAGCTTTTTAACTTTGTTTTAAATGGTATATCCTATATTTTGTTAAATTTTTTTATTTCTAATTTAATTTTAAGGTCCGTTTGATGAAACAACTATGTCACTATTTCCGACCATAATTGAAATATTTGGCTTTTCTGGAAATTCTTGACAGATGGACCAGTGTATGTAATATTTTTTTTAGAAACAATATACGGGGTGTTCGACAATTATGATTAAACTTTCACATTGAAAAAGTGTCAAAGCTTTTTTCTTTTAATACAATTACTTGTTTTTCGCTGTCTTTGATGTCATATTCACTACGCATTAATTGATACTCAAGATATTTCAGAAAATGAATATTGTAACACAATTTCCTTACAGAAAGGTACCCGCCAATCTACGTGCGGAGTAAGAATGTATCTTACGTAATTAAGTAAAATATCATCCAACTTTTATGTGTATAAATTAGTGATAGTAAGGCAATATACAGTCTTATTCGGATATAGTACGAAAAAAAAAAATTAGGTGAAAGAAACGCATGAGTAATGCCTAAATACAAAATATTATGGTTCTATGTGCACGTAGTAACGAGAAAATGATTTTTCTTTATTCGAGTCCGACTCTGTCTTAGTTAACATATGGGAATCTCCGGCAGTCGCTGAAGCAGCGTTCGGATATCCATTTAGTATGCACATAGCATTCACCGTCATTACACGCAATTGCAATGGCATCCTATACGAATATCGAATACACCGATATGATTTTGATTTATGGCGAAACAGGACAAAATAGTCTTGCGGCAGAAAATTTGTACGCGGAACGGTTTCCCAATCGGCGGCATCCATCATCCGAGACAATTGTGAGAACCGTGTATCGACTTCGAGAAACAGGATCAGTAATTCCACGTTTCGAAGGTCGTGGCCGTCATATATCACGTAGAGTTCAGCAAGCAGAAGAGCATATTTTAAACATCGTTGAGGCGGAACCAGGCATAAGTACTACAACTTTAGCCCAGCAAGTAAATGTGTCCCAAATGACGGTGCATCAAATTTTGAAAAATAATTTACTTCATCCGTATCACATCCAGCGCGTGTAAAGAATAACGGAATTAGATTATCCTCGCCGTCTTGCCTTCTGCGATTGGTTTCAACGCACCGAAGTTCGTCAACCACGTCTTGCGTCAGTAATTCTCTTTACCGACGAATCCACGTTTACAAGAGATGGTATTTTGAATTACCACAATATTCACCACTGGGCAGACGAAAACCCACACGAGATACACCAAGGCGCCTCGCAAGTTAGGATATCTGTCAATGTTTGGGCGGGTTTAGTAGGCGATTACCTACTTGGACCACATGTGCTCCCACAACGATTAAATACAGAATCCTATTTACAGTTCCTCCGAGATGAATTACCCGAGTATTTGGATGAGATACCACTAGCGATACGGCAACAATTGTGGTTTATGCATGACGGAGCACCCGCGCATAGTAGTCGAGTAATTCAAGCATTTTTGAACCAAAGATTTCCACAATGGATTGGACGTGGAAGTCGTACTCCATGGCCACCTCGTAGTCCCGATCTAAATCCATTAGACTTTTTTCTGTGGGGAGACATGAAAAGCTTGGTATATGAACGTCGCCCTGATATTGAAAATGTCGAAGATCTGCGAAATCGCATTTATGTTGCAGCTCAACGCATTCGCGAAGACATGGTAAATTTTACTCGTGTGCATAATAACTTTCGTCGCCGAATTGATGCCTGTATTAGAACTCACGGTGGACATTTCGAACATTTTTTACATTAATAAATTATTTTGTCCTGTTTCGCCTAGATCGGTCCTTGTTAGGACCACCACAAATTTCATAAAAAGAAAAAGAATGTATAACTACAAATAACTCAAAACCCGACGTTTCGGATGCATTAACTTTAAACATTAAGAACGCAAATCATATGGTTATCGGCATATTCAATGTAAACACATAAACACTTCGACATCAGCTGTACGACAGACTAATGCATTTCAATAGACTATTCACTATTCATAGCATCTACAATGCTTTATCGCTTTTTATTTGCATCTGGGTTAACTTTGATTCATAAGCGGTATTTGTATAATATAGGAGAAACAAAGATATGGATCGGCTTTACCTGCATTTTGGGCCCTAAAATTTGAACAAAATGTATATGTTACAAATAAATTTCTTTTTAAATTTTCAGTAACACATTGATAGGTAGATTTCGGTAGCTTAAGTGCTATTTACAGGTAACCCTGTATAGCTCGTTCTGGTATAACCGCAAGTGTCAAATTATTAAAAATAGTTGATAGCACATATCGGCTTTAGTTTAATGGCAAGTTTTCAGAATATTGCAATGAACCTATACTCTTTCGATGCAGTTCCCGGTGAGATACTCAGTACAAGCAAGAAAATATTTCTTCCAAAGCAATATCTAAATTCCTTGTTTATTCAAGAGCCTTTTAGTTTTTATACAGAGATACTACAGCACCCCCATTCTTTAATATAACACCGCCCTTCCCTATTTAGTTCTTCTGATGTTTAATCGAAAGATATCAAACCACACACAATTCTTTCTATCCGATAATACGCTGAGGTTTGCTATCCAACGTTATAGCGAAATCTTATCTCCAACCATAAAAGATATCCGTTTTTCAGTGAAACTTATTATACCAAATATCAATATTCTTTAGAGGTTTAGTGATTGATGTTTTGACAATTAAAAGTCGAAAGAATATAGGCTGACGATGAGTTTGTGTTGCTTCATAGCAGTTACCCAACAATGCCTAGTATACGAACCTAAATCACTTTAATTGCTTTATCTTACGTGAGTAATTGTCTGAAAAATTTGAAGCGCCAACAACAACAAGTTGGCATAATTTGTAAAAAATATTCTGGGAATATTATAATTGATCATAAAAGACTTTCGACATAGCCATGTTGTTCAACAGTCGTTTGTGTCAATCGATGTTAATGTTTCTGTAAAAAAAAAAGAATACATACCAAGCGGTTATTAAATTCTTGCATTTGAAGAGCAATACATCTACAAAGCCAAAATGGATGCTGCTTACGAGAATTCGGCACTACTCGGCCACAATTAAATTTTGCCCAACTAAATTTAAATCTTGTTATACTAACTTGGTCCGTGCTAAATTGTACTGGACAATCGTCAAATCAAGTTTAGAGAAATACCAGGGGTCCTAGGAAAACCTACGCGTTATATATTTAGGCATGAAAAGACTACCCGCTTAGGACCAAAAACTCGTGCGAATGAACATTTCCAAAACACGGTTGAAGCAATTCAAGTGAATTAAGTCGAAGTTTTGGCATCTATTAACAACCGTTAATGAAACTTGTTCTCGCCCGAACACTCCAGCAGCTAAGGCACAGTCGAAACGGCTTACCGCGAAACATGAATTGACCCCAAAAAAGATAAAAATTCTTCCATCGGTCGGGAAATTCGTAGCGCCTGTTTTTTTTTTTTTTTGGGATAGCCATGAAATTGTGTTAGTCGACTATCTTCAAAAAGAAAAACAATAACGGAGTATACCACTACGCGTCGCTATAATCATTACAAACTGAAGGCAGAAACGCTCTCGCATTTGAAGGAAAAGGAAGTTCTGTTCCCCAAAGACAACTCACCGTCTTGTCACAAAGATTCACAAATTGAAGTACGAATTAATGAACCACCCGTTCTCGCTCTTCATCAGATCTGAACCTAGTACCTAGGCTCGAAACATCGGAGGAAAAGGATTTTCATCGAATAAGGCCACCATATCCTTAAGTACTTCCTTAGCAGAATAAAAAATCAATTTCTGCCGTATTTGGGCGTATTAGCGTCGCTAGGAAGAGTGTCTAGTATAATTCACATAAGAGAAATTAAATGTCTAAATCAAACTCCAGAAATTACGCTAGTCGTTGTTCTTTGAAAAAGAAAGGAATTATACGCCGTTAAGAATTACTTACGATGTGTTTAGTGTTTTCACTTTACATCGCAACCTTAGAAATTTTACGTCGCTGATGTTTATAATATAGAGGCAGTTTGATTTTATTAGCGAGTTAACATAACAAACTGAAACATTGCTTATGACGTCTATGAATCGTTGCAAACAGTAACCTTCTTCATTTTCCAAATTTTCTGATAGTTACACGACTTACAATATTAAAGCAGTAATTATTTTACAGCGTAAGCAACAATTAGAAAATATTTGACGCGCAGTATTCCCGCGAAAGCGCAGTAGGAAGTATAATCTACATATGTATATGCAAATGCACCGGAAGTACATTTCCCTGCTCTAGATTATGATTTGCATATTCATATGTTAGTGTTCTAACGAGCTAATTTTCGTTGAAATTGCAATTTTCTGGTGTATAATAATGAGCCTGGCATTCGTTAGCATTTATTGTTCCTGATACAGAAATTCGAAAATTACGTTGTCTCGATATAAGATTGTTAAGAAACGAATAAACTGTTATTACATGCTCCAAATTATATAGGATCACATGAAACATCACAATTTTACAAGAAAACCATAGTTATTAGCTTAAAGTATTTTATGGGTGGTAGTAACGCCTCTACCGCCGTGAATATTATTTGGTGCCTTGTCGAGGTTGTTCTTTAACTTTGTTCTTATATTATATACAATACGTTAGCTCTCACTGAAGATATATTGGTAAGTAGAGAGACATAATGTGATTACGTTGTCAATGAGACTCTTGAATTGCTAGATTATAATTAACGGATATAAGATATAAGATAAAAGATATAATTTTTTTATATGGCAGATGCGGAAAGTATGAAATGCGCTTCAGGTGCTTGAATTTGGCAATGTTTAGCGTTCAATACGGAACAGCGTATACGTTTCGAGGGAGTTCTAATAGCATGATTAGGGTCACCAATGTAATTTAATATGGTAAAAATTAACGCTAAAATGTGTTTACATTTCTGATATTTTTAAAAGAAATAAGTAAATGTACCTTTAAATCTATTAGACGAGCTGTAAGTTTTATTCGTTGATAAGTAGTAACTGCTTACGATACAGCTTGCATTTATTTTGCATTGATGGTATACGTCTTTCATTATTTCTGCAACAATAGGAGCGTCTTGTAATAGTTAACAATAGTTAAGGTAAGCATTCTTGATTCATATAAAAGACAACAGAAATAATGTTAGATTTAGTATTAACTTAGCATTGATAGATTCAGTACCAATGCAACATCGAAGGTGTTAGCAAGAGTCAATATAATCTTTGTTAGTTATACTTTGCATCTTTTATAGCAGTCTGTGCTTGTTGAACCTCAAATAAACATTTTTTAACGGCTGAAGAAATTCCGAAAGACTTTCACCTTAGTGATCTTATATCTATTGAAGCGATAGATTTTATTTGAATGATCCCGCCGATGTCAATTCATTATAAAAGCTTCTCTTGGAACTTTGTAATGTAGCAAAGTAATTTCAATAAGGATCGATTTGCTAAGAATTATGAATGAATAAGGAATTTATACGAAAATCCTTTTAAAGAAGTTGGACCTGGACTGAGCGACCAATCAGTATTCATAACAAATTAAACTTTAAAAAAAGAGTTCGAATATTATTTTACTTTTAACAATGTTGAAATACTTTTTTTTAAGTTGTAATTTAGATTTTTAAGTAGTCCTTAAATTTTGAGCAGTACATGTTGTAATCGTCTTTTATTTATTAAGTGTGGTGGCGGAACTAGAGATGTGTAAGCCTTTTAAGGTTCGTCATGAGATTAGGAGCCGGTATATGTAAATTGTGAGAGTAAAGCGTTCCATGGCTTTACTATAACCCCTTACACGTAAAGGGTGAAGCGCAGTTAATTGTTCCTCAACTGTGAATGATGCATCAGAACCACTAAAAAATTTGATCCTAGCGCACATCCTAATACACAAAGCCTAACTCTGCCCAGTCAGACGCAGGCTCTCTTACGATTCATTAAAACTGATTTAACCGTTTCCACTGCTAGTGTTTTTTCAGTTGCCAAAATGTAATTGAATGCAGGAAATACATTTTTTGTTGATATATTGGATGAACTCAAATATTTTCAAAATATTTACGTAGGAAACATGTAAATATCTCTACCTAATATTGTTGCACTGTTTTGTTACTGTCCAGACATTCTTTCACTTTATCGTCTACGTAACATTCAATGCAACAAAATTCGTCAAGTAAGGTGTTTTTCCAAAATAAAATAAATACTGGCTTTGATCTTTGACCACGAAGGAGCTTCGCGAAGAAGTATCCATTCTTATACTACAAGTTCTTTAAATGTCGCATTCTACCGGTTTCTGTAATAAATGTGTGGCTTCTAAGAATTAATTGCGACTGATTTAAATTAGGCGATGTTAATCTACCCAGGCAAACAACGCGAAAATGTCGGCATACTTCGCACCATACGAGTTCAGTTGGTTAATCCATGCTTCGAGGACGTGTCAATCCATATTTCTACCGGTTTAAGAAATGAATCAGATGGCGTTATTCCCAACTGCACGAGCTTCTCAATCTCAATTATCTAAAACTTATACAACAATATGCTTTTGTTATGTTGTGTTTGAAGAGCTTTTATAGACTAAGTTAGTAATAAAATTCGTGTAAAGATATCAATTTCCTTTTTTTTTGTAATTGATAGAGAAATTATTGCTGCCAATGAGATGTGATAGAAAAAGGGAAAGATATCACTACGTGCTTCCTGCCTTTACTTTAGTGGCTCAAAACTATCGAAACACAACATATGAAAGGCATATTCTTATGTTTGAATTTTTAAAAAGCATTGAGAAAATCTCATACATCAAGAGGCAACGCCATCTAATATATTTACTGAATATCAATGGGTGATGCAAATTGCAACATTTAAAACAGCATTGGATACCTTTCTTAAATTCGGTCAAAAACTGCAGGATTTACTGCAGGTTTAGTTTGACATAATTCGGTAATGGCTACTACATTTATTATTCACAAACTACAAAAATCTTGAATCAAAGTGGCACGTAATTAAATGAGCTTTTCAATAAAGCATTTGAAATTATGATTAATCTTAGAACTCTCGAACTTTGTTAAAACCATTGTTCTTATCGTACTTGAATGCACCACTAAAATTGCAATTAATACTATATATATTTTAAATACACTCCGCCAAAAAAGTATCGCATAATCTTTGTTTGTAGCATAAAGTTGTAAATATACTTTAATGCGCTCTAAGATATAATTTCTATGATTGTTTAAATAAAATACAGGCCAAATAAAAACAAGAACTCATACTTGAGATTTTTATTAAAACAAGAAATTATAATTTTGGAAAGAAAAATGTCATAACAGTAGCTTTTAATACTGAGTATTGCCACCTCTGGCTCTTATGACCGCTCGCATACGGTTTGGCAGAGATTCGATTAACCTCCGTATATAAGCCTGATCCAAATTCTCCCACTCGTCCATGCAGGTCCGCTGGGGCAACATTTTGGGTTCGTATCCGTCTGTGAAGGAGGTCCCACATGTGCTCGATAGGGTTCATGTCCGGACTTACCGCAGGCCAATCTAAAACTGGAATACCAACATCGTTAAGGTATTCCTGGACGATTACTGCAACATGCGGTCGTGCATTATCGTGCATTAACATGAATTCGTTTCCTATAATTGGCGCATATGGTACTACATGTTCTTCTAAAATGTCCGTTATATACCTGTGGGCAGTCAGTGTACCTCTGTCTACTGGTACTAACTCTGTACGACCTGTTAAACAGATGTCTTCCCAAACCATAATAGAGCCACCAGCGAAATTAGGTCTAGGTCTGATATTACACTGCGAATAGCGCTCACCGTCTCGTCTGTACACTGAGATACGCTTATCTGAGGTGTAAAGACCAAATCTTGACTCATCTGTGAAGAGTATATCGGCCCAGTCATTAATGTTCCAATTTACATGTTTTCTGGCAAACCTTAAGCGAGCCACTCGGTGGTTCCTAGTGAGACGAGGGGCTGTTACAGCTACTCTAGCTCTTAATCCACTCTGTCGTAACCTATTCCGAATAGTTTGAGTACTTACACGAGTATTTCTGACTCTAGCCAAGTCGTTCTGCAATTGTCTCGCAGTTACATGTCTTCGACGTAATGCTTGTAGTAGTAAATAGCGGTCATCTTGGCGAGTAGAACATCTTGGACGACCTGGTACAGGTCTTCTACTGTAATTGCCTGTTTCCCTATATCTGGCTACGGCTCTAGAAACACTTGACTGATTGATGTTCATCAAATTAGCAACGTATGCTTGAGATCGTCCATCTTCGATTAAAGCAACTATAGCAGCCACTTGTTCTGAAGTTAAATTGCTCATTTTAGTTTTAAAAGCGTTGGTACAGAACTCTGACTTCGCACTTTAAAATTTGTCCGTATAGGAAGACTTTCAATAAACAACTGAACAAACCTTACACATATGCACTTTTCTAAATGTGTTCTTTTAGAAAAAAAAGTAAAAAAGCTATGTTCCATGATTTTGTTAGTGTTTTTATAGTTCACATACACGAGGCAAACTTTTTGTGAACGTATAAAAATATCTTGGTTTATAAATGCCCTTTTTTAGTTTATGCGATACCTTTTTGGCGGAGTGTATATGAGATAAATTTAAAATATTTAAAATATACTAGATATATTTTAAAATTATATCAGAACTTTGCCTGGTAGCTGCTTATTTTCCAAAATTTTTGCGTGAATTCCGTACTTCGATGTAACATATCTCCATAATATTGGATGTAACTAAGTGTTCCCATGATTAGCACAATCAAAATACAAAGTAAAGTAGGTAACACCTAACAACTCATCCTGAATCTCACTAATCGAATTTTGCATCAACTCATTGCATACAATCGCCTCATATTTTGCGCGAGCGCATGAATATTTTATCGTCGAAACATTTTAATTATCAACTTTGATGTGCAGTCGTTGAAACGGGTTACGGCGTTTTTCTTTGATGCTTCGTTTAATATTTTGGTAAATCGGTCAACGGTATGCTAGAAGCAGGAGCAATATGTTTCCCTGTATGTTTAATTTAACATAAGCACATTGCTCTTCGTTTACTTTCTAAATGTAAACTCTTTTTGTAACTCATCATTAAAGGTACATGTTCTTCCTTTAGCCATGAGCGCAAGCTACTGAAAAGAAGATAATATTTCTCAAAATATCGGAAATTAATAGTTTTTGGGGGGCACACCGACGAAGACGCAATACAAAAGGAAATGTAGAAGGCATTAATGAAACAATTTAACGTTATAACACAAAGAATAGCTATCGGCTTATTGACTTGGTACGGGAGTCAGACGGAAAGGTTAGTATTTATTTGCACTAACAATAAGTAAAAGTCGCTTACAATTTTAATGCAATGGTTTCTTCACATTTACAACTTCTGAAACGTCTGTTAATATTAATTTTCATTACGGTACAAAAGATAAAATACAGCACGTTTTCTTTTTAAATAATTATGCGCCCCAGCACCTTAAAATGCAGTACCATGTTGTATAATAGAGGACAAGGGTAACTGTATTTGTACCATGCATATGTATATTGAGGTTCTTAAGCTTTAAATAAAATTTCAAACTATCAGAATAAAATAGAATAAAGTCGATAACATCAATAACGTAATGTACACGTGCATAAATAAAAAAATATCTATCTGGAAAAAATTATAGAACATAAACAAACAAATAATATAAAATGCTGAAATGAAACCCACAAACAAAGTGAAGGATTGCACAATTATAACTATTTAAAAAAAAAAATAATTTCAGTGATACCGTTTTTGATGAAGAATTGGAAAGTTTTCGATTAACAGCAGGAGATCGGATATTTATAATTCAGACCGATACGAATAGTATAAGGTTCGGTTTTCCGTCCGATTCCCCTTCATGGACGATCTACCGATCAGCAGCGGTGACGAGTCAATTACTCTTTATTCAGATGATTCCGTAATTCTTGCGGAGGCTCAAGGCTTTGTAAAACAAATATTAAGAAAGCGTCAAGGTAGCGACGCATCATGCAGCAGCCCAGAGGAAGCTCCCGAAAATTGTAAGCGAAACGTCGGCATTCTTATGCTATTATGACGTGATTTCAATTCGGAAACCCAGAACACATCATCGTCGTTGCTCTGTTAGCTTTGACAGAGGTGTATTATTATTAGGTGTATAGACATATAACTATTACTTTTTTGCAGCGACTAGACAGACTCGTGTTTTGTCGACTTTCGGCGAAACCAGAGAAGTAGGCAACACAAACCCTTTTCATGAGGCGAATAGACACGAGTGTATCTAGTTGATGCAATTTCATCTGCCTTTGTGCTCTCTCGCATCATCAATTAATTAGGATCGCTATTTCGCGATGATGTTTTTGCCTGTCTATATTTTCACCTATTTTGTTTCTTTGTGAAACCGACCTAAGAAGTGTTTTTCTTTTTTCATCGATCGCAATTCCCAGAAATTCGTTGTCTATTGTCTATTAATAACATATAAGTTAAAATTACTATAAGCTTATCAGATGAAACACAATGCTTAGCTGTCTCAGAAAGAGATTTGTAAGGCTCCGCAAATCGTAAATATTTTGAATCAATTTGTTTGAACAAAAGACCAAATACTTTACAGGTATTGTGACAGAAAAATGTTTTGTGTTGTCTCTCATTTACGGGTGCCTAGCGAGTCGCTGTGTAATTAAGCGGCAGGTACGTTACTGAAAGGTGTCAAGTAGAATCAAAGCATTAATTAAGGTATACCGAGAACAAGTTAATTGCAGGTATTGATTTAATGTTCCTTTGATAGCTGTTTGTGTTGAATATCGATTAAGTACTTTATTTTGAAAATTTTACTCTAAGCTGTATTTTGCTTGTTATACTGAATTAAATCACGTCAAAACGTAAACATTTTATACACAGATGTTCACTAGGCAATTAACTGCGTTTTACTCTTTACGACGAATGGATGATAATAGCGAAGCTGTGAAATACCTCATTCACACCATTTATACACTAAAGGTCCTCGGGTTATGTTATAAGTTTTAAATACACCTTGTTAAAAAAAAAAAATATTTTACGCTTTTACATCACTTGGTAGCTTTCGCTAGCTACAGCGCACTAGACCGCCACCAGTTCATTTAAAAGTGCTAATAAATATATATTTTGTGTGTAAGTTAGCTCCAAGTTACGTCTATTAATCTGTCGGAGCCACTTCATAAACTTACCAGCAAACTAGTTGCATATTTTGTTGCTAATTTCTTACCCGGTGATTGATAGCATACTAAGCTGGCGCAATCTTCCCTGTAAGTCTTGCTCGAAACAGATATCAACATAAGCTAAACGGCATATTTCGCTACTAACTTGGGTTTCTTGATTCACCCGTTCCGGAGAAACAATACGATCTGTTCCAAACAAAAAGTTATTATATAAAAATGGTTATTAAATTGACTTGAAATATAGCTTAATCTTAATATATTATTTCCTGGTACAAGTGCATCCAAAATAGAAATATCACGAAGGAAATGCGATAATTCACGTATACCCCTAACCCAAACTAAAAAATATTTTAATCTCATAAACGATATAACATCTTTTTAAGGTAGATGACCGAAGTAATGAATTATTTCTCGGAAATTGTGCATGCTATCGCAGCAGGTAATACAAGTAATGTAATATAAATATTATTGGGCCCCTAAAGCCAAGAATTATTTATTAGTTTAGCTTCATCACTAGAAGCCTTAACATCGAAGTTTGTATATTAAAGGCTATAAAAGGAGTAAACTTAAAATTATGCTGAAAACGAAAGTTATCGACAGAGACTCGTATTTTGATATTTAGTTACCACAAAACCGGTAAAAATAATCGAGAGATTGTTAAACTACTTAAACTATCGCGGAGAACAGTAGGGTACAATATTAAAAAATTCAAAAGTACTGGCAGTATGTTAAACAAAAAGAGGTCCGGACGTTCCTAAAATTACAACCCCGGCAGAAGATCGTAACATCGTTTTAATCAGTAGATGAAATCGTCGCGAAACAGCGCCAGAAATTACCGCCGAAGCGGACGTCTATCGCCAAAAAGTAATCAGTGTGACCACGGTTAAGAGACGCTTAAAGGAAGCTAGTTTACATTGAAGAATTGCTGTAAAAGGGTCCTTGTTACATAAGCAAAATAAAACTAACTGTTAAATTGGGCACGAGAACATAAAGATTCGACCATCGAATAGTGGAAAAATGTGTTGTGGACCGATGAACCCAAATTTGAAGTTTTTGGTTCGTATTTGTTCAAAGATCAACTGGAGAACGATTAGCTGAACCCTGTGTAGTGTCTACAATTAAACATGGGGAAGGTTCGATTATGATTTGGGGATGTTTTACCGGGCGGACCACTGCAGGCGACTTACTGCGAATCGAAGGGATATTAAAGAAAGTGTGCAACAAACGAATTTTGGAGAAAACTTCGTGTTTCAGCAGGATAATGATCCGAAACACATCTTGAAATTATGCCCCGCGATGACCTCGATCAAATGGAACATGATGAGAGATTGACAATTATGAAATAGTCAGCGCAGAGTCCAAAGATCAACCCTGTTGAGCCTTTATGGGACCATCTCGATAGACAAATTCGACAATCGGCTCCAACATCTACAACATTGTGAGACTAACTACAAACAGCGTGGAGATACATAAACCCGTTGTCCGAACTAATGTCAAGAAGACGAGCGCAATGTTTAATTGTTTTCCTTGGTTTCTTATATTTTCTATTCAAAATTTTACATCAATTTTTCATATTTATACGTATTTAACAATTAGAATAAATAGTTTAATTTTTGTATTGGTGTTTCAGTCAAAACTGCGTTTTATTAAAGGCGGGCAAACAATTATGGGCGGTAGTGTATATACTGTGACTTTCAAACACCTTCGAGTTAACTCAGCTGCCTGCTTCAGAATTAGGCGTTGTTATTATTGAAAAATTCGTAATGATAAAAAGGCTTGTAACAACTATTTACTATTATGCTATTTATTTACGTTTTTACATACATCAGTAGCCGTGGCGCGGTTTCGTAAGTTCCGGATCTGAATATAAATTTACCTTTCTATATTTCTACGGCGGTATACTAGAGTCATGTAGGGAACCGTTGCCTTCATTTAAATTAATTTCATAATTGCGTCTTCTACTTTTGAACGTGCGAATAAAAATAAAACGAATTTTAACAAATGCAGTAACTTTTTTCTCTGTATAGTAGTAATTATTAACGTAAAATTTGTAATCTTCATGTAAGAGATAAAATATTTTTTTAGTAACTTTGCAACGAAAACAAAAGCAATAACATCAATTCTTGTTACACGTATCGGTAAGAAAATATTTGCTATTTACGTTAATCGCTTATTGTAAGTCTTAAAACATTTCCAGGGGCGGTCAACCAATTCCTGCGTAATACATTTAAATGTCTTAAACATTCCGACAGAAACAAACCAGCGACAAAATATTCCATCATTTGTTTTAATATCTATGGTCACTCAAACGTTACAAATAGCTACGCCGCATTAATGAAGTAGTAGCTATTATTCCTATTGTTGTCCACCAATGATAAAATATGATAATTTCGAAGCAAAACTGCAACGAATAAGTAACACAACATCAACTAAATTTTTTAACATCCGATGCCTACCAACTTCCGAAAATTCGAAAGGGCGAAGGTAAGAAGCGCATGGAAAAAGGAATTCTCATACAAAGGTTGACACCTACAAAGGGTGTACAATCTAAGAGCGACATATTTGCAACTAAATACGCCTTACAGTTCGCGTTGATATCTGCAGTAGGTCAAAAACTATAGCGAATGGTTACATTAATTTAACGTGCCCTCTTCTCGGAAACGACTAGGGTAACAAAATGAATTCTCGGATAATGAATTGGTAACATATTAGCAACAAAATATATGTTGATATGTTGATATCTGCAGTGACCGAAATGTTACAGCTAAAGGCTGTGCTAACTTAATATTACTAATATTAGCCTAGCCAACGTTTCTTCGAAACAGCAAGCAGCAACAAAATCAATTCTAATAGGTAACAAATTTGCAACAATAATGCCGCTTTGTTTATATTGGTATCTGCAATGGATGAAAAGCCGCAGATGGTTTTTTGGGGTAACAAAATCAATTCTTGGGCAACAAATTAGTAACAAACTATACAATTGGTGAGCTCATGAAGTGGCTAAGGCAGCTTGATAGATATTTGATAATGAAATTTGTATCTATTGAAATAATAATATAAAGCTTTACAGAATATCTGAAGTTCAGTGTATTGATATTCTTCAACTAAAAATACATTGTCGTGTGACATATTTACATTCGGTAATTTATCATCCATTTGAATAATATTTTTTACACCTTTTGCACCTTTCCTCTTTATTTCTTGACAATATTGGAATCAGCAAATAATTGTCCAAACATGCTTTTTGCTCTTGCGAGTGCGCTTTTACCCGATAGTATACAGAACTGAAACAGAGGCGATTTAACAAGCAAGTAAGCTAACACTTTTTTACTCGGCCAAGCAAAAAAGTGTGAGCTTAACTTTAGTTCACGGTATCCATAGAGATACGTCTACCGTGCGTGGTTCAGGTCTAGACAAAAGTTTTCGCCTTCTTTTTTTTCAAACAATATACTCGTATGTGTAGTACGTTCATTTCAAGTAATAAATTATACAGAAGTATTTTAGACTTTTACGAAATCTGTTGGTTGCGTTCTTAAAAACTCTTTTTCTTTCGGGTTGAATAATTGGGAACGAATATATACAGGGGGCATTCACAATAATGTCTTATTAAAGGTACACTCCGCCAAAAAAGTATCGCATAAACTAAAAAAAGGGCATTTATAAACCAAGATATTTTTATACGTTCACAAAAAGTTTGCCTCGTGTATGTGAACTATAAAAACACTAACAGAATCATGGAACATGGCTTTTTTACTTTTTTTTCTAAAAGAACACATTTAGAAAAATGCATATGTGCAAGGTTTGTTCAGTTGTTTATTGAAAGTCTCCTATACGGACAAATTTTAAAGTGCGAAGTCAGAGTTCTGTGCCAACGCTTTTAAAACTAAAATGAGCAATTTAACTTCAGAACAAGTGGCTGCTATAGTTGCTTTAATCGAAGATGGACGATCTCAAGCATACGTTGCTAATTTGATGAACATCAATCAGTCAAGTGTTTCTAGAGCCGTAGCCAGATATAGGGAAACAGGCAATTACAATAGAAGACCTGTACTAGGTCGTCCAGGATGTTCTACTCGCCAAGATGGCCGCTATTTACTACTACAAGCATTACGTTGAAGACATGTAACTGCGAGACAATTGCAGAACGACTTGGCCAGAGTCAGAAATACTCGTGTGAGTACTCAAACTATTCGGAATAGGTTACGACAGAGTGGATTAAGACCTAGAGTAGCTGTAACAGCCCCTCGTCTCACTAGGAACCACCGAGTGGCTCGCTTAAGGTTTGCCAGAGAACATGTAAATTGGAACATTAATGACTGGGCCAATATACTCTTCACGGATGAGTCAAGATTTGGTCTTTACGCCTCAGATAGGCGTATCTCAGTGTACAGACGAGACGGTGAGCACTATTCGCAGTGTAATATCAGACTTAGACCTAATTTCGCTGGTGGCTCTATTATGGTTTGGGGAGGCATCTGTTTAACAGGTTGTACAGAGTTAGTACCAGTAGACAGAGGTACACCAGTAGACACTGACTGCCCACAGGTATATAACGGACATTTTAGAAGAACATGTAGTACCATATGCGCCAATTATAGGAAACGAATTCATGTTAATGCACGATAATGCATGACCGCATGTTGCAATAATCGTCCAGGAATACTCGGTATTCCAGTTTTAGATTGGCCTGCGGTAAGTCCGGACATGAACCCTATCGAGCACGTGTGGGACCTCCTTCGCAGACGGATACGAACCCAAAATGTTGCCCCAGCGGACCTGCATGGACTAGAAAATGCTCTCCGTGACGAGTGGGAGAATTTGGATCAAGCTTATATACGGAGGCTAATCGAATCTCTGCCAAACCGTATGCGAGCGGTCATAAGAGCCAGAGGTGGCAATACTCAGTATTAAAAGCTACTGTTATGACATTTTTCTTTCCAAAATTATAATTTCTTGTTTTAATAAAAATCTCAAGTATGAGTTTTTGTTTTTATTTGGCCTGTATTTTATTTAAACAATCATAGAAATTATATCTTAGAGCGCGTTAAAGTAGATTTACAACTTTATGCTACAAACAAAGATTATGCGACACTTTTATGATTCAAAACTAAATTATGCGATACTTTTTTGGCGGAGTGTATCTCTGGAAACAAAAAAAAATTAAAAATGTTGTAGATAATGGTATATTTGCTAAAAATATTTTCGTCTTCATCGTAGATTTGATTCACCTGGAGATGAACACCAACTGTATTACTTTAAACGATACAGACTATGTATTATGCATTCTTTAGATAGACCGTTCAAAGGCAAATTCAACTATATAAACATTATGTGTCTGAGATATTAACTTCTTTAATATTTACTAATCGCTGTTACCCGAAGTACAAGTCGTCAATTACAACAACTGGAGTTATGAAACTTAAAAGATATCCCTCGTACAGCCTTACCTAACTGTCCCACCCACCGATTTCCGGTAAGAATTCAAAATTACACCTGGCTATTGTACCGACGTAGCTCATTACTCCGCATTATTGTTCCGGTATTCTCATCCTTCCTCGTAATGGTAAATTTATTTTTATATCTTCAGCATTTAAAGCGAACACACAAAAGATCGACGCTGAGTAATACATTAACGTGTATACGTATGTGTATACACAGTAGCTCGGATATGCGATCCTTCCTCTTCCTCCCCCAAACCGCTTCTTTTAAAAATGATGTGCTCTTTAGTTGGGAGATGGGTAATCCTCTCCGAAAGCCCTAATATAAAGTATACGAGAGAGGTTGTATAAATAGAGATAGAGAAGAGTGAAGCGCAGAGAAGTAATAAAGAACCACGCTAGATGCTATCGGCTGCAATTTAACGAGTACAAAGTGGATAGAATGGGAATTTTCTTCATGACTATTATACGTTTGTTTCAACGAGAAATAGCTACCAAAATGAAATTTACGATAATGTAGCGATGCAAGGGTTTATAACGCAGATCTGTGTGTATATACACAGGGCAGAATAGGGGCACCATTTCGTCAAGTGGCAGTTAGCTTAAGTACTGGCAATACGATTTTCCATTGTTAATATTCTTTTTTTTTCCTAAACGCAACTTATGGATGGAAGCAACACTAAATGGATTAGCTATACGTAACGATTTGCACTTAGCAGATTGATAAGCAGGCAAGATTGTATTGTACGTTGTGCGTAGTAGGTATGCGCTATTAGAGGAGAGATTGGCGCATATATTGGGTGTTGCGAATTTCGCAGTCGCGGACCTTAATCTAATTTGGCCAATATCTTCCCATGACAATTTCAAAAGATGAAAAAGGAAACATGAAACATTTTTAATATTAGTCAGCAGACATTTCATTACTTGCGGCAGCAACTAAGCATACACGCCGCTGCTATAGCTGCAACGGCGTTACGTAACATCCACGGTGTTACTTTTTGCGTCGCTTGAAATACGGGGTTCCCAAGTTTATTAACACTTGACTACTGGTGTTTCGTAATGGTGATCCAACAATCAAGGTAGCCAAGGTATTAAACCATTCCTGCCAATCCAACGGCTAGGAAAAATGTTATTAAGGTAATCTCGTACAATTCCGTTCGAAGTAAGTATACGTCCTGTCGGATAAATCACAGCTTGCCAGAAAATCTAAATACTTTTCTGTGTCTATGCAGTAAGGCAAAATATGAATAAACTAAGGATAATGGAAATTACTAGAGCTGTAACAAATAAGTTTTGATGTAAGCCAATAAACTACCACAAATATTTACACCAAAACAACATTGGCGATTTTTGAATTTTCAATATTGAAAATACCATCACGGCTAAATGAACATGCATCTGTCCACGAAATGCAAGCTTATCCACTCACAGAACGCTTGCCGAAGCGGCTCGCCATTATCTTTCAAATGCTGAACACTTGTGAAACAGTATATACTATAAATCCAAAAATGTTGATCAGATTAAGAAATGGTGAAGGAACATCCCATAGATAGTCCAAATCATAATTGGTTAAACTATATCTTATTGGTCAGTATGAAAATAATAATAAAAAAAAGACGAGATGCCTTTGGACTACTTGTTTTAATGAAAACTAAATAAATTTCCTTCATGTTATGTGTATTTTGTTTGCATTAAAGTATATTTTACTACAATTTGCACGTTTCCTCATATTTTATCCCGCCTGCTCTAATTTAAGCTGGCAATGCAAATACACAATATACGGATGGTAATAAAGAGTAAAAAAAGATAGCAGAAAGTATAAATTAGCGTAAACTTCCGAAATGTAAAAAAGAAGCATTTGAAAGAAAGGGCTTCTTTTAACTTTAAAGCTTACTTAATAGATTGGATTAATGTATAATTTTGGCCCGCATACTAATGAGCACCCACAACCTCCTCAAAAGCATAAAACGAAAAAAAGGTTTGGATAATAATAATTAATCTTATTGCGTGGAAAAAGCTGGAAACAACAACGAAGGAATAAGGGGCGTGTTCTTTGAGTAACTTACCACTTATTTATGTGTTTTTATATTCAGGAATCTCACCCTATTATTTTAATGAACAATGGAGCGGAAAAAGAAATGGAAACATGTCCCTACGTGGGCTAATGGTCCCCAATGATGGATTGAACGTAAACGAAAATTTTAGGAAAAATCACTTTATTCGTTACACCATTAAACATTCCTCTAGATTGTTTCAAGTGCGGTAAGGGACAAGAAATTCCGCAATTCAAATATAAATATGCTTGATGTAAAAGTAAAAGAAAGCGATCATATTTACATACTTATTTATAGAATTTGTGACGTAAAAATAGAATAATTTTTATCCCCGGAATTATGGAAAAATCAAGAAGAAATTATGAGCAACTGGAGTAGAAACCAGAGACAGCATTTTTATAAACAAAAATATACACTATTCATCAAAAAGTTTTATGCCCCGTTCGTATAATAATATTCAATGGTGTTCATTAAATAAGTCGAACTCCAGTCAAGTTGTTCTAGTTAACAGAGTTCGCACATACACACACAAATACAAATAGGAATATGAATAGTGATAGCAAGGACTGTGGCGTAGTATGGTAAACAACGCATAAATAGCCTCTCCATCGCACAAGTTTAATTTATTACATAGCAATATATAATTTTCGCATGACATTTATTCTCGGAAGAACGGAAACTACATGCACGTTATTTTTCGCAAGTCGTAGCTTCAAGGCGCGTAAGAGGTAAAGATAGCCACTTGAAAAGAATATTTTTTTTTCTAGAAAATAGGAATAGCACATGCATGTTTAGTTTTAGAAAAAAAAATTTCTCATATCATGCGGTCACCGGTTGATGATGAGGACCATTCGTGTCCTCGAAACGGCCGTCCCGGACTAATTAAACTGGCCAACAAATTTCAACTTTTGATTTTGCCAGAAAATAATTTGTACTAATTTCAATTGACATATAAACATATAAACATTTATTTTAATAAAAGGTAGACGGTCAAGTTAGCTCGATTTTTTTTTATATTTCAATGAAAAGGTTTTTTTAGATTAGATCATAAAAATTATCTTATAAACAATATCTACAGCATCTCTTCTTAACATCCAACAGTAATCTGCTAACATAACAGGATTCCATTTCCCCTCATACCGTTTTGCCATTCCCATGATGTCTTGGTGGAAGCGCTCACCGTGTTCATCGCTAACGTCGCCCATATTTTCCGGACAAAAATCCAAGTGAGAATGTAGAATGTGCACTTTAAGGGACATATTACAGCCAGCAGCGTGAAATGCTTGTAACATATCCATTAGTAAAGTTTTATAGTTGTCAGCTTCTTTGTTTCCCAAGATATTCGTGAAAACTTGTACCATAGAGAACCAAGCCGTTTTTTCCCTCGCCGTTAATTTGATTTCAAAGGTTTCCAACAAAAATACCTTCTTTCAGTTTCGCTTGTGTTAATTTTAGAAACTTTTGACGAAGGTTTTAAATACTTTCGCCTTTGAGATCCAGTGCCTTTACAAAGTTTTTCATTAGCCCAAGTTTCATGTGGAGCGGTGGTATTATGATCTTTTCTTTTTTCTACTAGAGGGTGATGTTGTACATTGTCTTTTCCTGGTATAAACTGTTGTCGTAGTGGCCACTCTTGCTTGTGGTAATGTTTTTCCCAAAGCCATAAAAAGCAACAATATTTGGTATAATCAGATTGCATACCCAAAATAATTGCAATTACTTTAAAATCTGCAGAAATATTCCAGGAATAGTCTTTGTACTTTATCTTTTCTAATAAAATTTTCAGATTTTCGTGAGTTTCTTTCGTAGAAACAGCATGACCTATCGGAATAGAAGGATAATGGTTCCCATTATGCAACAAAACTGCTTTTAGACTGGTCTTTAATGAATCTATGAATAATCTCCAAGAACTGGGATCATGATGTGTTCCAAGAGCTTCGGAACGTTTATAAACATTATTGCAGTAGACCAGATTACCGGCCATACTATGAAGGCATTTTCTCTGCAACCAGAGCTAAGCCAATGTTGCCGCTTTTCGAATCATTTTTACTTTATATATGCTGTTTAATTTCATCAGGTACTAACTTAGGGTAAAAACCTTGTTGGTCAGTGTTATCAGTATTAATGAAAATTAATTGAATAGCGTTGATTCATGGACATCTCCTTTTCATTTTTGTGAGATTAAGACATAGTAGTTCAGATTTGAAAGTATTTAATCAATGGAAACAAAGGTCAGCATAATACACATGGATTTGCAAACTAAAACAAATAAAGTGTTACTAACTTAGGGTAAAAACCTTAGTGGTCAGTGTTATTATATATTGCTATATAATAAACTAAACTTGTGTGGTGCGGAGATTACCTACACTTAGGTGTTATTTACGAAGATGATTGATGGTATGAAAGTATTTGCCTTTTATTAGGCAATTTACAATTTAGAACCTACCATTTTGATACCTCCTTAGTCTATGGGCAAAAGATACAAGAAAGCTTAATTTAATCCTTTATTACAAATTGCTAAATCTTCGGTTGGACTATCCCATCTTTATCAGGGTATATCTAAGAGTAAAGGAACAACGGGAATTTTTTCCTTAAAATAAACATAACAACTGCAAACATATTTCAAGAAGTAGTTTTTGCGGTTAAGAGTACAGTCAATTTGACATACATTAATAGGCTAAAATAATTTTGAAGTCAATCAAAAGTAGTATTGTGACGATTTAAAACACTCAGAATGTAGTGCACGTCTGAGAGATCTTGAGTAGTACAGAATAATAATTACTAAGAAATGTGGAGTGTAAGAAGTACGTATGTATCTAAGTACTTTCAAATTCAACGCATAAACCATACAAAATAGTGCGAAGATAGCAGTACCAACTATTTCAGAAGAAAATTAGATTTAATCAGATAACAAACCGGCATAAATGTTATTTAAGTAGTCTATGTCTTCTCTCTACTATAACTAAGAGGACTATTTTTGTTTTTTTTTTTTTTACAATACGAATGTTCTACAATACTATTTTTGGTTAATTTTAAGATTATTTTAACATATTTACCAAACTGAATGTATGTTTAAGTAAATTGCTCTTATAAATAATATATTTCAACGTAATTATTCAACAGATGCAAGTACACATTTTGACCGTATTTGTTTAACCGAAAATTTGACAATTTGCAACAAAGGATTAAATTGAGGCTTCTTGCATCTTTTGTTTGTCCGTCTGATTCTGCAATGCTTGCTTCGTCAATTACCTTTTCATTTCACTTTGTATCAAGCTATTTCTTCAAGTTTGCAAGAAGAAGAAAGTTACAGGGGACCAACTTTGGCGAATATGACGGATGGGGGACCAACTTTGTAACGTAACTAGATTAGTGTCACAGTAGTAATTACCAATAAGTGGGCCGAAACGGTATCGTAACAGTAGGGACCTTTTCCTCTCTAGGTAAGACCTTTCTTTCTGTAGTTTCTAGACTATTCCTTGCCAATCTTAAAATATCGTCGCCATAACTTTTCCGACTTATGGACTCGTTCGCTTTCTTTGATACAAGTTTTCCAGGAGAAGCCCATTTTGGTGACTGACCGCTATAGGTGCTTAATCTATAGTCATATAACGCCACAGAAATTTGGACTTGAACATATCCAAACATTTCTTTGAAGTTATCAGTGATCAGTGGTCAGCAAAACTAGCTCACCGGTAGCTTTCTCATACTCAATATTTCGTGAAGGATATTCAGTTGAGATGCTTACCATATTATCGATCTGTTTAATTTATACCTAATGGTTTGCTAATACGATAGCAGGAGCATTATTGATCATATCGTCCGTAGATACCTTGACTGCATCAAAGACGGTATTCCCCCATGCATAAATTCATTTGGTTCTTATAAAGTGCATTCGATCTTTCCTCGATTTCTGCACGCATTTCCCCATCCAAGAAAAAAGGATATCCAATCACTGACGGGTATTGTTTAATACATTAAACTTGCTGGTCTCTAACAGCTGTCAAAACACAAGTACTGGATGAAGCTCTCCGAAATTTTGATAGACGTCGGCTAAAAGGTGTAATACTCACAGTTGGCCATGCACTATAAGATCTAATGAACAAAGTAAAACGGTATTGCGGGACATCCAGTAGACTAACATAACACAAAACGTAAATTCCTGTCAAGCTCCATATTTGTTAGAGTCAAAGTATCGGTGACTCCTCTACAAGAGCTTTGCATATAAACATAGAGAGCTGAGGCTCGCTGCGATTTCGCATTCTTAACCATTCAATACGCTTAATAGGTTGCTTGCTATTTTCATACGATACACATGAGCATCGTACCTTTTATGTTCTTTCCAGAATATTCAGAGTCAAGGTGTGGCATAAGCATTCATTAATAGAGAGGACAAAGGCGGATGAAATTATTGCTTTTTTGCAGAAAGCAGTCAGACTCGTGTTTTGTCGATTATCGGAGACACCAGTAAGCAACACGAATCCATTCTCAGGAGGCGAATAGACACGAGCAGCGACACATCTAGTCGCTGCAAGAAAGGAATATATTCCACCTCCCTTTGTCATCTCTATTCATTAATTTCTTGTTTGCGTATAAATTTGAATAAATAGGCTCCAACGAAATTGTCTTATGTCAATGTTTTAATCTATTTGATCTATCAATTCGAAAAATGATTAACCAGTCTTCCATACAATTGATCTTCATATATTTTTTTATTGATTCTATGGCACTCTGCAAGCAAAATTAAGTTCCATATGGGAGTGGTCTTTCTCAAAAGACTTGTGTAATAGGCTCGTATTTTAAGCACCGCGCATAAAGAGCAGCAATATATTGGTTTATGCAAGTATTTGAAAATAGTGATTTCTTTAGGTAAATTGTGTAGGTAAAATGTGTGGTGTGAAGGGTGTCGATACTTATGCGTTATTTACCACATTGCGCCACGGTCATTGCTATCATTATTTAGATAAATTGTTAAACCATCTTAATACTACCGTGCTGATTTCGCTGTTTCGTCCTGTTAGTCCAAGCGAAACAGGGAACTTCGTGTGTTGGTACTGCATCGTAAGTTGTTACATTGCAGGTATTTAATTTCACATTACAGTAGGTAGGTAAAACATTTCCGTAATATGCTTTGAGGGTCGAACAATGGCGCTTACAAACATTTTATCCTTGCAGACCTTTTCCCTTTCTGATGCCTTAATAAAATCTGCATATACAAGATTAAATCTTCGCGATAATAAAGAAATATAGTAAAGAAGTGATGACGAATTACACAAAGTTAATCGGACAGCCACGAAAAATTCGGTTAAAAATAAAATTGATTCTATGAAGGTCAGTTTTCGTAAAGAGCTAACAAAAGCAAACATATCTAAATGGTCTAGTGTGGGGACAGAAAAAAATTACAAATCACATTTCTGGCACTATATTATTTCTCACGGGTCAACAGATACTAAAGGAAACTGTCACAAACATCGAAGATAATGACAAATATGAAACGTAAAATAAACAGAACTTTCTTTTTATTTTAGGACTTTATTTCTTACCTTATAGGACAAGCGCATCTCCGACTCTAAAGCAGATTATGATAAATTTTTGTACTAAAAGCATCTACGAAGTACAATATAAGAAAATTTCAGCAGTTACTTTACAAAGAGCGGATATAATTTGGAGCAAAAAGATTCAGGAAGTTTTGAAAATAAGAACGAAGCGGCTAGGGAAATGCGAAACACCGCGATCCATAATAAAGGGAATCACGCCGATCCAATTGAAAAAGCGCAGCAAATTCCGAAGTCTAGTTTACAATTACGTTTTTATCTTACGTAAATTGGACGTTGCCAAATTAAAGAAAGAATTTACCCCATTTGAAACTTAAGCGTCCTAGTTATAACGCATACAGGGTGAGTTAAGAGGAACGGGCCAAGCTTCAGGAGTATTGGACACGTGAATGTAACGTAAGGAAATTAATATGTTTTTATACGATTTTCCTTTGTTTTCAAGTTATAGTATAGTGCAAATAAGGATGTTAACTAGCGTCCTTCTTGTAAATGCTCCAAAATTACGCTTGTCTTGCAGCTAATACATGCTGAAAGTCATTTCGTTGTACTGATATGTGTCAGTCTCGGCGTATATTGATAGTGATTTAACCTTAAAAAAATGTAATTTGTAATGCGAATTTTGTTTATTTGTAATTACGCTATAACTTGGGAAACAAATGAAAATCTGATAAGAACATATCAGTTTTTTTATATTATTTTCACGTAGACAATACCGTCCTGGAGTTTGGTCTGTTCCTTCTAGTTCGTCCTGTATAACTGAAATCTTTAGTTCCATTAAGAAGTCACTCGTGAGTCCTATCTATCAAAGCCATTACCATTAATACATTTAATAGCAATATTTCCCGGAATCAATTATGTAGTACTTTCGTCAGTCAATAAACTGAATTGAATATAATATGCAACCGGTATAATTCAAATTATCTCCCGGAATAGTTGTCGATAAATTGCGTGTGTTAATTATGCCTTTGCACTAATCGACTTACTGATAACTACTATCCGCACAATATATACGTAACATATACATACACATAAGTATTAATCAAATAACCAATTCACAATGTTTGCTTGTAGCTAGGCTATTTCAGTAAAAGCAGGTATATGATAAAAGATGTATTTTGTTTTGGTGAAGAGCATTTATCATGATAACGATAGTAGCACACTCTACAGAGGAAAAAAATTGGTTTCAGTGTTTGAAGGCTCTGACAATCCATACCTACTATTAGGTACGATTATAACATAGAGCATCGCTCATCTATAATGACCAACAAGATCTATTCTAAGCCGGCAAAACAATTTTAGAGTTCGCTGGATAGCGCCATCCTTCTGGCGAATTCACTTAATGAGTTCAGAAAAAAAGTTCACTTAATGAAACCTTTCCCAGATTCTCAAGCGCTATAAAAGCCCTGCCAAAAGGGAAAATCTGATTCTGCAGACAGCGAGACAATAGTAGAAAACGTGCAAATATAGATAGCATTCCTCCTCTTTAGCAAGCTCCGTTGTATGTATCTTGATTTAACAAGGATTGCGGTTAAAGCCCTGGCAGACTTGCTACAAGCTTGCTAACTGCTTCCGCATGAGTTAGACCTAGGTTCGAATAGCTCGTTGTTCGGTCCAGTGGAAAACTTGCGTTTTGGCAGTTTTAAAAGATATGCCAACTAGAGCTCTGGAGCCCAGCAGAGCGAACTCACACTATTAACACGGTGAGTCCATACCATAGATATGTATCAGAAGCCTTTATAGATTTATCTATATCTACATCTATAAAGAATCAGCCACTTTATATGGTACATACACTAGTATGTATGTCGAAGTAAACAAATATAGATTACGTAATGAACAAAGAACACTTATGAAAGTAATATTGGAACGTTTCGTTGTTCACCATTGACGAAGACCTAGATCAGAATGCAAAAAATCCGGTTCCCAATGGAACGATCGTTTTATTGTATCTCCCTGTGTTAGGTACATCAACGCGGTAGGAATCCGTAATTGCTTACATGAGATACGTGAAATCAATACGTATGAGTGCATAGCAAGAAAGAGGTTGCAGCAAGTCAACTTGAAAGCTTACCCACCAACAACTAAACTTGCCCGAGAACATTGAGCACGCCGATTAACGTAAATTTGCTCGAATTAATCGAAACTGGTCTTTAGGACAATGCAATCACGTTTTATATACAGACGCGTCAAAAATTTGTTTAATTGGCGCTGATGGCCGAGATGGGGAAGACCAGGAGAGCGAAATGCACAATGTTACTTTTCTCATTGTGTGAGGTTTGTAAATAATGGTTTGAGCTGGTATTTTTTTTTTAATCCGTACGGAAGAAGAGAGTTAATATTTACCGATAGATGCTCTGTTACAGCAGATCGACGCGTAGAAGATCTCCTAGAGCAACATTTTGTGCCATTTTCCTCATTCGTTGGCGGTGGATTTATTTTACTACATGACAACGCTCAACACCGCGCGGTAGAAACAGTTACTGGTTACGTAGTTGGCAACGATTTCTAACCTAAAGCCGATTGAACACATTTTGACAATCTTTAGTAACACGTTCAAGCACGAAATACCTTTACGTTCAACCTTCGAGAACTTAAAATTTCACCAACAGAAATATGGAGAGATACCCCGAGAATTCCCGAACAATGTATTTCAATTTGTTAATATTCAATTCTTTTGGCGTTTGGTTTTGCTTGGATATAACTTAACTTTCTTACGTTTGTTAATACTCTTACATTATTAGCTTTTCAATGTTTCATTTCTTTGGCTAATTCATTGTAAAGTTCTTTTATTAAGCTTTAGATAATCATAAGGTATTCAACATTAAATAAAATCTAACTATTAAGTTGGATTGCTTCCTTTTGTTCGCCAGTTACCTTTAACAAATAGGGAAAAGGCGGATGTGCATTTGAAATAATATTAATATTGAATGTAGGCTTTCACGACCGTAACCCATAGCAGAAATGTATTCCGGGTGTTGTAGCGTACTCGATGTTTTCGATCTTTGACTTGACGTCCTCTTCTGAATCTTCTGAAGAACCTGACATCATGATCAGCGAAACGTCAAGTCAAACTTCAAGTACGCGACTACATCTGAAAGACATTTCTTCTAACATTATACTCCTATAAATTTCGTTACTAACATTTACTTGTCAATTTAATAGTCATACTCAGCCGAAAATCATAAGAGGAAGTTCAAATGCAATGCAATGGTTTACCTTGCTTTTAAACTTTGCTCTTGAGTGAAGTGAATGGCATAAAATGTAGGTGCCTAAATTGGTTTAACGCTAACTGTTTGATAAAACTTCAAGTTCGGATTTTGCAAGATATATAAAACTTGGAGTAGAAATGGAAACATGTCTACTGGTGTAAATTGTTGATATCTAGAATAATTATTTAGTAATAATAATAATCGTATAACAATATACACTCCGCCAAAAAAGTATCGCATAATTTAGTTTTGAATCATAAAAGTATCGCATAATCTTTGTTTGTAGCATAAAGTTGTAAATATACTTTAATGCGCTCTAAGATATAATTTCTATGATTGTTTAAATAAAATACAGGCCAAATAAAAACAAGAACTCATACTTGAGATTTTTATTAAAACAAGAAATTATAATTTTGGAAAGAAAAATGTCATAACAGTAGCTTTTAATACTGAGTATTGCCACCTCTGGCTCTTATGACCGCTCGCAAACGGTTTGGCAGAGATTCGATTAACCTCCGTATATAAGCCTCATCCAAATTCTCCCACTCGTCACGGAGAGCATTTTCTAGTCCATGCAGGTCCGCTGGGGCAACATTTTGGGTTCGTATCCGTCTGTGAAAGAGGTCCCACACGTGCTCGATAGGGTTCATGTCCGGACTTACCGCAGGCCAATCTAAAACTGGAATACCAACATCGTTAAAGTATTCCTGGACGATTATTGCAACATGCGGTCGTGCATTATCGTGCATTAACATGAATTCGTTTCCTATAATTGGCGCATACGGTACTACATGTTCTTCTAAAATGTCCGTTATATACCTGCGGGCAGTCAGTGTACCTCTGTCTACTGGTACTAACTCTGTACGACCTGTTAAACAGATGCCTCCGCAAACCATAATAGAGCCACCAGCGAAATTAGGTCTAGGTCTGATATTACACCGCGAATAGCGCTCACCGTCTCGTCTGTACACTGAGATACGCCTATCTGAGGTGTAAAGACCAAATCTTGACTCATCTGTGAAGAGTATAATTGGCCCAGTCATTAATGTTCCAATTTACATGTTCTCTGGCAAACCTTAAGCGAGCCACTCGGTGGTTCCTAGTGAGACGAAGGGCTGTTACAGCTACTCTAGCTCTTAATCCACTCTGTCGTAACCTATTCCGAATAGTTTGAGTACTCACACGAGTATTTCTGACTCTAGCCAAGTCGTTCTGCAATTGTCTCGCAGTTACATGTCTTCGACGTAATGCTTGTAGTAGTAAATGGCGGTCATCTTGGCGAGTAGAACATCTTGGACGACCTGGTACAGGTCTTCTACTGTAATTGCCTGTTTCGCTATATCTGGCTACGGCTCTAGAAACGCTTGACTGATTGATGTTCATCAAATTAGCAACGTATGCTTGAGATCGCCCATCTTCGACTAAAGGAGATAGAGTATAGGAAGACTTTCAATAAACAACTGCACAAACCTTCCACATATGCATTTTTCTAAATGTGTTCTTTTAGAAAAAAAAGTAAAAAAGCTATGTTCCATGATTTTGTTAGTGTTTTTATAGTTCACATACACGAGGCAAACTTTTTGTGAACGTATAAAAATATCTTGGTTTATAAATGCCCTTTTTTAGTTTATGCGATACTTTTTTGGCGGAGTGTAGTAATATATTCGTTGTGTTATTCCATGTTTACACATCTCTGCCAGAAAATATTGAGAAAACTATACATACACATTAAATAATAAGTATGTTGAAATGCACTACAAAAATTATTAATATTGTCATAGCTTATTGTTAATAAACTGCTATATCGACCAGAAGGCTCTCAGTATTGAAAATAAATTACATTTATGGTTTGAATTTATAAAATTAACTCCCTCCTGGAAAGTTATTATGGAATAACGATCCGTAATAGTTGGCTCGCAACCTTGTTTTGTTTAATTTGATCTTTAGAATTTCTCACATCATAGAGTATTAGATACCGAGCTATATTTAGCGACTCTTTGTATTTCATTTACGGATTATTTGGATTGTGACAGCATTTCGTTTTATAATAATAAACTCCTAGTATTGAGCATGATGAGCCCACAAAAAGATATACGTCAAGCCAGTATGCTTCGCATCATAGTCCTAAGAACAACAGTGTCAGAAGTAGAATGCTAACAACCGAGGCTAAATCGTTTGTAACATAAGTTCATTTGCATCTTGAACTTCTTCGAAATAAAGGTGTTTCAAATAAATTAAATAAGTCTAGTGATGATGGCTACACTTCACACGGGTTCAATAACATAACAAAATAGAGAAAAATACACTTCTTTTCACTGTAAACCCATCTCCTCTTAAAAGCGACAGGATTCGCGAGGAGATTTGCTATTCGCATGAGTAATAAATATTTCAAATGTCCAGCGAAAATATTGTTTACTTTTTCGGGATGTGGTAATTTGTTGATTCTTGTCTGGATTCTTTATCTTTGCGTAAGTTGCAGCTAGAATTTAAGAAAGCTCGTGTTATGGATGAGGCCTCTATGCCTGGTGTTGGTAAAAGCAGATTGATTATGAATCGTGGTAAAACGGTGTTTTAACATTTCGATCAATGGTGACTCATCGTTTCCCAGCGAAAATCTTGACTTCTCAAACAGGGTCAAATTGTTCGGGAAATACATTAATTGTACAATCAAAGAGCAGTTTGGGTTGAAAGTTACTGCTGATGGTGACATATTTGATTTTTGCCTATAATATCGTACTATGCGGTTGTGCCGATTATCAACACGTATTGATTTGTCAAAAACAGATATTTAAGTTGGTTTTTGGCAATCTCTTTGTAGAGAATCATGTAGGTCCTTTCCCCGAAAAGAACCTTGTTTGCATATATCTAAATATGTATATATGTATAGCGCGGCAGTGTATATAAAGAGCAACGTTGACTATTTAAAAATGCTTGTAAATGTATAGATAACCAGCAGAAAGACTTTTAATTGTACACTGTATAAAACAAGTCTGTTTTTGCTCTCCTTTACCTTCGTTTAATTACTTAAATAACAGAAGAGAGAAAAAACCTTTTTCTTCTTTTCCTATTTATTTCGTTGCTACGTTTTTTTGATTTTTTCAAGCACCTTTCTTTTGTTTTTATTTGTTTTTTCAACGTTGACAAAAAGTAAACGAAACGTAGCTGCAAAATAAACGTAGAAAAGGAAAAAAAGGGTCTTTTCTCTTTTGTTAGTGACTTACATTAAAAAAAAGGCATTAACATCTAAGTATCCATACATTATCAACATACAAGACAATCCATAACGTGCTTAAAATAAACAACCGAAATAGTATCTAGTATGTACGATAGCGGTTTGTGCTTTGAAATATTTGACAAACGATAGCGAGCGATAATCGAGCAATGCTTTAGCTTTCGACTTTCGTGATTTGCACTCACAAAATAATAAATATTATTCGCCAAGAGAAATATGCGACCTTTTAATGACTTATTATACTTCCTGTATCTGAAAGGATATCCGTCTCTTTCAAGAGGTATTTCAACATTGAGCGGGCCACTGGTTCCGCACAAAAATACAATATACAAGATGTTCCAAACTGCAAATTGCAGCTGCTGTGCCAATTAACGAGAAACCAAAATTTACTGACGTCATAGAGCATCTTTCGCATATATAGGATGATCAATATATAGTATCGACTCACATATCAATTGGATTATTTGCAATAGAGTACCCTGTATATTGCTGCGAGCTTAGTGTGTTCACCTATAGAAAAACACAAATACGACATGGACCTCATGTGTGCATTTCATTCAACATTTATATTTATGGAGGAGATATTTATAGTTTTGTCCTAAATCTCTACATTGGATATATCTTATTTACTTCAAAATTAGAAATGCGTATACATACACCTTAACATAAATTTTTAAGAAATTAAAGTGAATGTATGCATGTATGTCTAGACAGGAAGGTGTGAGAACACCTTCAAGATACGCACAATGCCTTAATACTGAACACAAAGCTTCACCAAACTCAAACACTAGAAGAATATGGAGCTTCTTCTGGGCTCCATACAATTGAAAAAGACCACCGCGGAAATCCACAATAACACGTACCAGATGATTATTTTTATTAATAACACCGTATGATGTGATGCATCGAAAAACGTATTTATTTTTCTAAGTACCATTGCTAAATCAAAGACGCATGAAATATCTTTAAAAGCTTTTACACTAGTATCTCCCATCTTACTCAACATAGTAGCATTCACCAAAAAATGTACGTAGAACACTTGCAGCTAATCCTTTATACACTCCGCCAAAAAAGTATCGCATAAACTAAAAAAGGGCATTTATAAACCAAGACATTTTTATACGTTCACAAAAAGGTTGCCTCGTGTATGTGAACTATAAAAACACTAACAAAATCATGGAACATAGCTTTTTTACTTTTTTTTTTCTAAAAGAACACATTTAGAAAAATGCATATGCGTAAGGTTTGTTGAGTTGTTTATTGAAAGTCTTCTTATACGGACAAATTTTAAAGTGCGAAGTCGGAGTTCTGTATCAACGATTTTAAAACTAAAATGGGCAATTTAACTTCAGAACAAGTGGCTGCTATAGTTGCTTTAATCGAAGATGGACGATCTCAAGCATACGTTGCTAATTTGATTAACATCAATCAGTCAAGCGTTTCTAGAGCCGTAGCCGGATATAGGGAAACAGGCAATTGCAGCAGAAGACCTGTACCAGGTCGTCCAAGATGTTCTACTCGCCAAGATGACTGCTATTTACTACTACAAGTATTACGTCGAAGACATGTAACTGCGAGACAATTACAGAACGACTTGGTTAGAGTCAGAAATACTCGTGTGAGTACTCAAACTATTCGGAATAGGTTACGACAGAGTGGATTAAGAGCTAGAGTAGCTGTAACAGCCCCTCGTCTCACTAGGAACCACCAAGTGGCTCGCTTAAGGTTTGCCAGAGAACATGTAAATTGGAACATTAATGACTGGGCCAATTATACTCTTCACAGATGAGTCAAGATTTGGTCTTTACACCTCAGATAGGCGTATCTCAGTGTACAGACGAGACGGTGAGCGCTATTTGCAGTGTAATATCAGACCTAGACCTAATTTCGCTGGTGGCTCTATTATGGTTTGGGGAGGCATCTGTTTAACAGGTCGTACAGAGTTAGTACCAGTAGACAGAGGTATACTGACTGCCCACAGGTATATAACGGACATTTTAGAAGAACATGTAGTACCATATGCGCCAATTATAGGAAACGAATTCATGTTAATGCACGATAATGCACGACCGCATGTTGCAATAATCGTCCAGGAATACCTTAACGATGTTGGTATTCCAGTTTTAGATTGGCCTGCGGTAAGTCCGGACATGAACCCTATCGAGCACGTGTGGGACCTCCTTCACAGCGGATCTGCATGGACTAGAAAATGCTCTCCGTGACGAGTAGGAGAATTCGGATCAGGCTTATATACGGAGGTTAATCGAATCTCTGCCAAACCGTATGCGAGCGGTCATAAGAGCCAGAGGTGGCAATACTCAGTATTAAAAGCTACTGTTATGACATTTTTCTTTCCAAAATTATAATTTCTTGTTTTAATAAAAATCTCAAGTATGAGTTCTTGTTTCTATTTGGCCTGTATTTTATTTAAACAATCATAGAAATTATATCTTAGAGCGCATTAAAGTATATTTACAACTTTATGCTACAAACAAAGATTATGCGATACTTTTTCGGCGGAGTGTATTTGTAGAAAAACAAAAACTACGTTTCGCAATGTGCTTTCTTGCATATTTCCTCCGTACGTATTCTATACGAAATTTATAACTCAAACGTTTTTGTATAATGATTCATATGTTAAATATTGAAAGCAATAGTTATATTTATAATTAAACGCAAATCCTGCAGTTGAGTCTTACATCAAGTGCTAATTACCGTGACAATAGTAAAGTAAAAACGTAAACGTTGACGCTTTTAAACTAGTGATTCAAAATCTTTAAGTGATAATGCATTTTAATGATTCATTTTTCAAAAATTTCCAAAGTATTTATAAGGTCAAATAAGCATGGAAGATACAGTTTGAGTACTGAACTACTTTCTAAGACGAGATAGAGGATATTTCCTATCATAAGGAATATATTTTGGGAATCATATCATGATTAATCAAATGTTAAAAAGAATAAGTAAGGCGCTAAGCTCACAAATAAATAAGCTGAAAATTATTTTGGGACTTTAATATTTTTTGGTACAATAACCAGACATCTTTGTGAATTATTCGGCAAACCCCAACAAAAAATAAACAACGGTCCTTAGAAGAAGAAAGCAAAGACGAATGAAGAGGTTATTATGCCCCTTAAATTACGTTAGCCCCGTTGTCATTGAGAAATATGAGGAAAAGTGTAATTTGCCAGTGGCAAAAATATATGACCTTGCCGGGGACCGCTTTACATAAATTAAGATAAAAAAATTACTGTCCCAAAGCGCGCCGGGCAACTTTTCTTTACGAACTTTTATCAAACCGTGTACACTCTTTAATTCTGTTAGCACGTTACCTACGACTGCTTTATCTTAATACTTCCTTTGAAACGAATACGAAACGGGCGGCTATTATATTTCGGAGTAAACATCAAAGAGTGAAGAAAAGGTAACGTAATTCTTCTCAAGGATAGTTTTATGAAGTATAGTTCTTATTTAAAGGTTACTTCATTAAACGCACGTGCCAAATGAAATCGTATGAAAGCTAACGATGGTAATATGCCACATCAATAACCAAGGTAGCAGATACTACACATACATTTTAATTACAATAAAAAGTACACCTATGACGTTCTTCGCAAACGTAACGAATTTTAGTATTTTAGCTAAATGGCTATTTAGTTTCTGATCATAGCGCAATTTTTCTGTATAAAAAGTGAAATATTTGATGGTCTGCGTACGGAATTATGTGTTAGGAGTTTTGAAGTATCAAAGACATGCTACTATAATGAGTTAATATAAAAACTATTTACGTAGTTGTAAACTTGGAAGCGGTCCAATATCCTTTCCTTTCGAATTAGACGTTGCTACGCTTTTATCTTATTGTATTTCGCTTGATTTTATCTTATTTATCACTGAAATATTGCTTTAATGTGATGCAAGGCAACGTAGTGGCTTATTTTTCTAGCGTTGCCTTCTATTCTTAACCGTTTAAAAATACCGCTAAATATCTTTTATATTTTCTTTGGAAAATAAATACCCATCGAACCATATTTCCATTATGTAATAATGGAAGTATCCAGAAAGACATTGTGTAAAGGTAGTACGACGTAATAGAAGTAATATTCTATTATATCGTCTACTGTAGCTTTATTGGAAACTTTATTGAAAAAGTTAACGTCACACTTTAGTATACGCAATTACTTGTATTTCGTTTTGAAAATTTCCTTTAAACTTTAACATTTTTTAGCAACTTTATAAATTAGTTTCTACGACAATCTTCAGGATTGATCCTAAACTATTAACTGTTTTAATTTCTATTTCTTTTGTTTCTTTAGCAGTATCAATGTTATACACTCCGCCAAAAAAGTATCGCATAATTTAGTTTTGAATCATAAAAGTATCGCATAATCTTTGTTTGTAGCATACAGTTGTAAATATACTTTAATGCGCTCTAAGATATAATTTCTATGATTGTTTAAATAAAATACAGGCCAAATAAAAACAAGAACTCGTACTTGAGATTTTTATTAAAACAAGAAATTATAATTTTGGAAAGAAAAATGTCATAACAGTAGCTTTTAAACTGAGTATTGCCACCTCTGGCTCTTATGACCGCTCGCATACGGTTTGGCAGAGATTCGATTAACCTCCGTATATAAGCCTGATCCAAATTCTCCCACTCGTCACGGAGAGCATTTTCTAGTCCATGCAGGTCCGTCTGTGAAGGAGGTCCCACACGTGCTCGATAGGGTTCATGTCCAGACTTACCGCAGGCCAATCTAATTATCGTGCATTAACTGAATTCGTTTCCTATAATTGGTTCTTCTAAAATGTCCGTTATATACCTGTGGGCAGTCAGTGTACCTCTGTCTACTGGTACTAACTCTGTACGACCTGTTAAACAGATGCCTCCCCAAACCATAGTAGAGCCACCAGCGAAATTAGGTCTAGGTCTGATATTACACTGCGAATAGCGCTCACCGTCTCGTCTGTACACTGAGATACGCCTATCTGAGGTGTAAAGACCAAATCTTGACTCATCTGTGAAGAGTATATTGGCCCAGTCATTAATGTTCCAATTTACATGTTCTCTGGCAAACCCTAAGCGAGCCACTCGGTGGTTCCTAGTGAGACGAGGGGCTGTTACAGCTACTCTAGCTCTTAATCCACTCTGTCGTAACCTATTCCGAATAGTTTGAGTACTCACACGAGTATTTCTGACTCTAGCCAAGTCGTTCTGCAATTGTCTCGCGGTTACATGTCTTCGACGTAATGCTTGTAGTAGTAAATAGCGGTCATCTCGGCGAGTAGAACATCTTGGATGACCTGGTACAGGTCTTCTACTGTAATTGCCTGTTTCCCTATATCTGGCTACGGCTCTAGAAACACTTGACTGATTGACGTTCATCAAATCAGCAACGTATGCTTGAGATCGTCCATCTTCGATTAAAGCAACTATAGCAGCCACTTGTTCTGAAGTTAAATTGCTCATTTTAGTTTTAAAAGCGTTGGTACAGAACTCTGACTTCGCACTTTAAAATTTGTCCGTATAGGAAGACTTTCAATAAACAACTGAACAAACCTTACACATATGCATTTTTCTAAATGTGTTCTGTTGGGAAAAAAAAAGTAAAAAAGCTATGTTCCATGATTTTGTTAGTGTTTTTATAGTTCACATACACGAGGCAAACTTTTTGTGAACGTATAAAAATATCTTGGTTTATAAATGCCCTTTTTTAGTTTATGCGATACTTTTTTGGCGGAGTGTACTATTTATAAACACGTAAATAAAGAACAGCGAAACACAAAAACCACGAAGATAAACAATAATTTAAGAAAATTTAATAATGAGTAGAGCCACCTCTTTTTTCGAATACATCCAGTAACCCGATTTGGCACTAAATTAATTGAGAAAGATATATCTTGGGGTATTTCTTGAGAAGCTGCGTTGACTTGGTGTCAAAACCAGATTTTGCAGAAGTTGCTGTCTGTTGATGACGGGAGCAGATTGACAGATTTACATTGTCAAGAAATGCATAGTTGCTCGGACTATCTGAGGCTGAGTATTACCTTGATGGAATGTTCCGTTTACAATCGCCAACAAATCGCCTAATCAGGACATCCTGTATAGAACTGGCGGTTGTTTCGGTGCTACGAATTGGTACTACTGGTGACTTGGAAATGGTAGTGATAGCTCCCCAAACCACTATGCCGATTTTAGGAGTACCTAAAATCGGCCGGTATACAGTTGTATGCCGGCGAGAAATATACTCTTTGTTGGCTCCTTCTCCCAAGGAGAAGGTTGGGGTTTCGTGTACAATTTAAACGTGGAGTGCTTTTAATCGCAGTCAGCGTATATTAGGAGGGTTAATGATTTTTTTTTCAAAAATTTGCATTTTCTGAAGATACCTTATTAACGTTTGAAAATTGTACACCATTGTTGATAATCTGTTATTAATGACGAAATTATTGCATTCCAATATGGTTTAGGCAATTAATAAGCATTAAAGCAAATCACCACAAATTTCAGAACAGCAACGTTTTCAGTAGGAAATTATGAACAATCTGAAATCTTTAAAATTAAACGAGAAAGTACTACAAGAATTATAACAAAAATAACAAGAAGCACAGAAAGAAGCTATTGGAGCCCAAAGCAAAATCTCTATTAATTGGTGTTCGGAAACTAAATCGTCAAAGTCCTAAAGTTTTAATAGAGACTGTTAAATATTCAAAAAGGCAAACGATATGGGATTGGTTGTCGGAAAGGGAAATGCCGCAGAATATCGAGAAATTTTGCAGGACAGTTTGTTGTCCAGTATTGCAAAATTGTACGAAAGAAACGGCGACTCGCGTCGTACTGCTCATTCAACCAAGCAATACATCGTTTGGTTGAACGAACGAACGTTTATGTTCTATTGGTGCTCTTAAAATAGCGCTTAAAGAAAGACTGCTGATTTGGAAGTCAAATTAGGATAAATCTGAGACTGAATTTTACAACAAGTTTGTAAACAGTTTGCCAATACGTTCTTCAGCGGTCATTAAGTCAAAAGGAAAAATCGCAAGGAGGCTATTAGTAAAGCGGGCAACTTCGAATGTGCACCATCGACGTAGCTAACGGATAGACTCTTGTATGCGAAGGGAATCAGTATGCGGAGATATATTATCGCAAACGGTGCCGCTCCGGTGCTAGATACAAAAAAGTTTTTAGGATGGTTTTTGTAGATTATCTCGATAAATTATCTCTATGCTGCGTAATGAACACAGGAAATTGCGATGTCTAGTCGTATGTATAAAAAATAAAATGGAGAATGTATGTGATTCGATGATTACAAAAAAAACTTACCGTCTTAAGCATCTTCCGTGACTTGATAAACCGGAGAAAAAAGATTGAATACTTTCAACATAAGGTTCGTTTCCAAGATTATTTCTGCAAAACGCGTCCGCTTATATTTGCATAATTAAAAAAATCTTTGAAATAGTTTAACGTATGTATACGCACCTCCACCAGAAAGATGTGGCAAAATCTGAATCTTTGTCTAAAACATTTTCAAACTTAATCGGAACACGCTCATTTTTTTTGCATCTCCCAATGAATAAACTTGTGCGTGTACATCTTTCACAATTTGCAGTGATTGCTCTAACGGCAGTAAAGAGTTTTGTAATTTTTCTATTGCTTGCACAACTCCGATGTAATTGCTGTAAATCCTTCAATTTTTTTCTGAATTGCTTTGATAATACATTCTTCCAGATTGAATAATACGTTCTTCGTGTTGGTCGTTGTTCGTGTTCGTCGTGAATAATACGTTCTTCGTCTTGGTCCTTCTTTGTACGCTCAAAATTATTATTGTATTATGTTAATAAAACGCCGCTTGTAACCATTTTCCCAACGTGTAAGGATCGGTTGTGGTGGTTTAAGAATATGAAAACATCGTCTGCGAAATTCGTCAATACGTTTTGAGATATTCGAAAGCATTAATAAAGCTGTTATTCTCGCAATTAGCGCATCCGCCTGTGGATAACATCTACGAATTGTGTCTGCCACAAGGATTGGGCCGACTCTTTTTTATGTTGGAATGGAGAGTTAAATATTAGGCAATCACAAAGTTTATCTCCTTTACCAAGTGAGGGAATGGACATAGAAGGGTTAAAGGACTTTTTAAAAATGCTGGAAGAATGCTGACTAACATATATTCAACATACCGCGCAGTATTCAGTATGGAAATAATTCTTAACTTTCAAGATGGCTACGTATCTCATAAAATTTCCCTCTGCGTGCTTACTTTAGCAGAGAATTAGGAAGTAACCTTAATTTGGCTTTCTAACTAAACCACACAGGCACTTTTCAAATCACGTAAGCATAATTCACCGGCGAGGGTTGGGAAGAAGATGGTCAGCCGCGTCAGTAGATGAATTGTCGACTTCAGGAGTCACAATCAGGAGTCATAATAAGAACAGCCTGCGGAAAATCAACTACGGTGGCAGTTGGGCTTCAATTTTGGATATAAGAAGTAATCGCAGGGACCAGGTCTGACGAATAGAAAAACAAACGGAAAACAATCACTCAATTTCTGGCCACAAACTTAACGAATTAGCAAAGCCGAATGAGCGGGCGCATTGCCATGATGGAAGAACCATGAGCTGCTCCACTCTCTAGTTTCTTTTTGTGCATTTCGTCACCTAGCCACTACAAAGCTCTTTCATAGTGCTTATAGTTGACTGCTTGAGCTTAAAGCAAAAATTCAAAATACGCAATTCTGTTAAAGTCGAAAATGTCCTGTTACAGTCATTTGCATGAATGATTCGTAAGTTTTCTGTAAGTGTCCGCCCGTTCTTCAACCAAAATGTCACGCTACGACCCCGTTGAGATCCTAACCTCCTCTATTCTCTAGCCGACATAGCAGGACATAATATGTTGAAGTCGAGAGCGTTTTTTGCCGAGCGTCATTTTCAATGATTCACTTGCTGGAACGTTTTCTCCAGTTTCACGTAACTTTTTACGTTGCCTCATTGCTTCCGAAAATTGCGCATGCAAGTAAAATAATTTTGCAGTCAAATAAGAATAACACGACAACTAGACGGGATTTGATGAACTGAATAACGGGTGTGTTTACCAGTAAAGACGGAGATACATAAGTGTAGAGATATGAGATATACTGTAAATATCTACTCTACTGAATATAAAATAAAGGACTTAATCTCTCTTAGTCTATCTCCTTCTTTCTGGAAAACACTGCCCTTGTTAAGTTTTTTCACTATGCATAGATTTTATTCATTACATGTCACTGCACCTTACATATTTAGGATTTTATGCACGTACTGCATCAACGGTAACAACTTTTCGGGTTGCGCATTTTAATTTTGCAACCACAACAACATACATTAAAATTAAATGGAGAAAACTTACAGCAAGTACAAAAATTGTAATGTTTAAGTTCTATGTTAATGCAAAATAAAAGGGAAGGAGGGTTATTTAACTGCAGCAAACATATTTTCCTGAGAGAAAAGAAATGCCGAGAAGTTGGTTGATTACGCTTGGTGTAATAATAGCAGCGGTATATACAGCGTTAGTAAAGTCCTGGAACGGTCGAATAACTTTGTTATTTGAAAATTATGATTTCTGAAATTTGGTATGGGGGTATAGTTAATAGAAATGCATTTTATGCAATACAGTTAATATTTTTTTTACTTTCGGTTTAATCGGCAATACGACCAACTTTTTTTTTAATGGAACGCCCAGATTTTTTTTACACTTTTGAATGCAAAATAAAAAACTACGTTCAGGAAGTATTAAGATGTTTATTTTTATTCACAAGAAAACAGTTAAAAAATTAAAAAAGTGTCCTAATACAGAAAAATCAAGATACCTTTGAAAAAGTTGTTGTTTAGTGTTTGCATTCTTTTTGCCGTCGCATTTGACAATTTTAAAAGCGTTTTAACTTTCGCATCGCTATAAATTTACTTATTTTAGACATTGACACATTTGAAAATGGCAGTAAAACTTACTGAAACAGAACGAATTGAGATATTAATGATGCGTGGGTACGGTGATCGTCAACGTTCTTTTGAAGAGGTTCATATTTTGTTTAATACTGTTTATCCGGATCGTCACATTAGTAAAAGTACGGTATGCCGAACAATTCAAAAGTTTGAAGTCTTTCGACAGGTGAAGGATTTACCTAGAAAGGGACGTCCATTAACAGCAACAGATGAAGAAACTAGTTTGAATGTGTTACTTACAGTGGAAGAAAATCATCACGTGTCCACAACAGAATTAGGTCAAATTCATGAGATCTCTCAAAAATCTGCTCATAAGATTCTTAAATCAGCAAGAATGAAAGCCTATAAAATGTATCCCGTCCATGAGTTAACTGAAGATGATCCAGATCGTAGACTACAATTTTGCGAAACAATGACGGAATTGATCGAGCAGCAGCCTAATGTTTTAGATCACATCATTTTTTCAGACGAGGCAACGTTTCGTCTCAACGGCACTGCGAACAGACATAATTATCGCTACTGGTCAATTGAAAATCCGCATTGGATTGAAGAAGTCCATACGCAGCGTCCTCAAAAGGTGAATGTCTGGGCTGGTCTTGTTGGAAACAACATCATAGGACCATTTTTTATAAGAGGAAATTTAACTGGCAACGTCTACTTAAATTTATTGCGAAATGAGGTTGTTCCAGCACTTGTGGCCCTCTTTCCAAATGCAAACATAGGCGATCACCGTAATGCACATTTTTGATTTCAACAAGATGGAGCTCCCCCCCATTTTGCCCATAATGTCCGCGATTATTTGAATGAAATTTTTCCGGGACGTTGGATCGGACGTAGAGGAGCAATCGAATGGCCGGCACGTTCGCCAGATCTCTCGCCATTAGATTTTTTCTTTTGGGGTCACTTGAAATGTCAAGTGTGCAAAAATCGTCCCCATAATCTTGAACAATTGGAAGAGAGAATAGTTCAAGAAGCCAATCGCATCACTCCAGAACAAATACAAAATTCAATAAGAAATTTTACTGACCGTTTACATTTTTGTCAAATTGTAAACGGAGAGTATTTTGAACAGTTATTGTAATCGCAACCTGAATAGACAGGTATCTTGATTTTTCTGTATTAGGACACTTTTTTAATTTTTTAACTGTTTTCTTGTGAATAAAAATAAGCATCTTAATACTTCCTGAACGTAGTCTTTTATTTTGCATTCAAAAGTGTTAAAAAAAATCTGGGCGTTCCATTTAAAAAAAAAAAGTTGGACGTATTGCTGATTAAACCGGAAGTGAAAAAAATATTAACTGTATTGCATAAAATGCATTCATATTAACTATACCCCCATACCAAATTTCAAAAATCATAATTTTCAAATAACAAAGTTATTCGACCGTTCCGGGACTTTTTACCAACGCTGTATAAAAATTGCACTAAAGATCAAATGAAACATATGAAATACGCATAAAATAAACACTAAAGTTGCGAGGAGTTAAACAAGCTCTTGTCAAAAGAGGACTAAAATGGGCGGAATGCAGCGGAAAATGTGATACAAACAGAGGGACATGGAAGGAGGTACAAGAGGCACACACGGTAAATAGCTCAACCTCACTTAATGGCTTACACCTATGAGGATAAATAGCGTTTAATTATTAATTAAGTAAGTAAGAAAAACAACAGTTTTCTCTTAAATACAATTGATTACTTGGTTATCTTGGCCTAATTGTTTCTCGGTCTCTGAATGTTTTATTGCTTAAATATGTAACGTAACAAAAGAATCAAAATCTCGAATAAAGATTTTACAAACGCTCATTTGATGGTGCTATTGAAATTTGGCATTACTACGATGAAGTGCTTCGTTTACAATGGGCATTAAAAAAATAATTTTGCGAAAAAGAAAATATTTCACCTAAAGCTTTTCACTCTATGACCTTTTACGTTAATCTTTTGTTAATGAAACATGATTAGAAAGAACTGATTGGCAGATTTCCTTCATGGTCGAGCTCCTATCAGTGATGAATTACGTGAAAGTCGGCAAAAATCGGTTTTTATTCCAAAAAAAACATAAATGCTGTGCGCAATATGGTTGAATGTTACCTATTGTTAGTATGCAATACAGGTATCCTTGAGCACATCGAAGACTGCAGCAAATGCGGTTCTGCGTGTATAATTTAGTATGAAAAGGATCTGTTCCTGATGGATTTCGCATAATCTGGCATGTGTTAATTGGTGTAAGGAGATGTTTAAAAAATACGAGAGAAGAACTTTAGAATCCGCATACACCATCGTAACTCGCGACGAAACTTGGATATATTCATACCAGCAGGAAATTACACAACAATCAACTATTTAGGTGTTACTACATGAACCGAACCCAACGAAAGCTATTCACGACGCACTTCCAAGAAAGTGTCTGCTTACATTTTTCGTTATGTAGATCGTGTGATGAGCATTGCTTTGAAGGATGGAAAAGCAGTTAATGCTGAATTTTATATGACAACTTGTTTATTAATAGTCATGGATGCTACCAGGAAATACAGTCTACACCGTGGAATTATCCTACGCCAACTTTCACACAACGCGTCAACCTCTCTTTGTTTCCGATGTCAACCAAAAAATGCGAGAATTGGTTCGAATGCTTGCAAAAATCTATAAACTTTATTGTTTCGAAAAAAACATGAAATAATTCGTATCATAAATTTATTTATTTTTTTCATTGTTCTTGTAAAATCTGAAAAGGCATCCTTTGTATTGGAATAACGCTGCTAAAGCTGCTTTATCCTTTCTTCGTCTAATGCAAAATGATGGTAACGTATTTTGTTTTAGCTACCTCTAGTTATCTTGAAATCCCGGCTTAACCAGAACATGACATTTTGCACGCCTGCTAATGGAAGCAAGGTATTGTGAAAAAATGATAGCCAATTTACCCTTTCGGTACAGCGAAATTCCTCCCAAATCGATTCATCATGCGAACCTTTATTATCTTATTCTAAATTATGACAGCGCGGTGGCTCCCCTAGGGAATTCAGTGTACGGCCCCAGATAAACTTCGTCGAACTAGTACAATAAAAGGTCGCCGGTAATTCCTCGGGTCAAACAAAGGTATCTCGCATTCTCGGTACGTGACTTCGTATGCCTATTGACCGTTTAATATGGACTACAATTGGCAATAGCTCGATCGATACCGGAAACAGAAGCCGAACGGTCGGACGGTTTTATCGTTTCGCAATGAGCGAACCGATCGCTCTATTCAATTATATGTGTATTAGTTTGAATTCTAATTATGTTTTATTGTTATGCCCGTATATGTGTATACCTTCGATAAATAGACGGAACATAATTAAATGTATGATTTATTCGGTATAATTAGTAATGGTTCAGAATAATGATTTTGGTAAGTTTCTACGTTTTCCTATTAGTGTTTTAGTTTCTATACAGGAGGGTGCAATTAAACTTCACGTTGAATTATTTAGAACAATGAACACTTCAAATCTCTTAAGCTTAAACAAATTCATCTTAAATTACGATGATGCTGAGATAAATATTTATATTCAGGAAGACAACGCAATTGTTTTTCATTTAGTAAATTTATTTCGTAGTTTCATTGTAGCTCTTTACATTTAGTCCAGCGATGCGCCAACTTTTTTGAGCCATTCAATTAATAGGATTTGTCAAACCCTGCAGGATAAGCCTCTATTTCGGCCATGACCTCTTTTCATTACCAAATTTCATTTGGCGTAAACCAGTTTCCGACAAACCACTTTCCCAAGAAGAAGGAAGTTGTTACAGGCGACCAAATCTGGCGAATATGGTGGACGCGGCACCCATCCACAACAATTTCGATTGTTCTTGTATTGAGTTTAGGTAATTTTTTATTCCTTTCTGCTCTAACACTTGTTAATTTTAGACATATAATACTAGGCATTGGTATCGTTCAATGCTTTGAGCACTGTTCTTCTCCCTATTAAATTAGTTTTGATTGGCAACCCGTATACAGCCTTATTCGGATATAGTACGACAAAAAAAATTAGGTGAAAGAAACGCATGAGTAATGCCTAAATACAAAATATTATGGTTCTATGTGCACGTAGTAACGAGAAAATGATTTTTCTTTATTCGAGTCCGACTCTGTCTTAGTTAACATATGGGAATCACCGGCAGTCGCTGAAGCAGCGTTCGGATATCCATTTAGTATGCACATAGCATTCACCGTCATTACACGCAATTGCAATGGCATCCTATACGAATATCGAATACACCGATATGATTTTGATTTATGGCGAAACAGGACAAAATAGTCTTGCGGCAGAAAATTTGTACGCGGAACGGTTTCCCAATCGGTGGCATCCATCATCCGAGACAATTGTGAGAACCGTGTATCGACTTCGAGAAACAGGATCAGTAATTCCACGTTTCGAAGGTCGTGGCCGTCATATATCACGTAGAGTTCAGCAAGCAGAAGAGCATATTTTAAACATCGTTGAGGCGGAACCAGGCATAAGTACTACAACTTTAGCCCAGCAAGTAAATGTGTCCCAAACGACGGTGCATCGAATTTTGAAAAATAATTTACTTCATCCGTATCACATCCAGCGCGTGCAAAGATTAACGGAATTAGATTATCCTCGCCGTCTTGCCTTCTGCGAGTGGTTTCAACGCACCGAAGTTCGTCAACCACGTCTTGCGTCAGTAATTCTCTTTACCGACGAATCCACGTTTATAAGAGATGGTATTTTGAATTACCACAATATTCACCACTGGGCAGACGAAAACCCACACGAGATACACCAAGGCGCCTCGCAAGTTAGGATATCTGTCAATGTTTGGGCGGGTTTAGTAGGCGATTACCTACTTGGACCACATGTGCTCCCACAACGATTAAATACAGAATCCTATTTACAGTTCCTCCGAGATAAATTACCCGAGTATTTGGATGAGATACCACTAGCGATACGGCAACAATTGTGGTTTGTGCATGACGGAGCACCCGCGCATAGTAGTCGAGTAATTCAAGCATTTTTGAACCAAAGATTTCCACAATGGATTGGACGTGGAAGTCGTACTCCATGGCCACCTCGTAGTCCCGATCTAAATCCATTAGACTTTTTTCTGTGGGGATACATGAAAAGCTTGGTATATGATCGTCGCCCTGATATTGAAAATGTCGAAGATCTGCGAAATCGCATTTATGTTGCAGCTCGACGCATTCGCGAAGACATGGTAAATTTTACTCGTGTGCATAATAACTTTCGTCGCCGAATTGATGCCTGTATTAGAGCTCACGGTGGACATTTCGAACATTTTTTACATTAATAAATTATTTTGTCCTGTTTCGCCTAGATCGGTCCTTGTTAGGACCACCACAAATTTCATAAAAAGAAAAAGAATGTATAACTACAAATAACTCAAAACCCGACATTTCGGATGCATTAACTTTAAACATTAAGAACGCAAATCATATGGTTATCGGCATATTCAATGTAAACACATAAACACTTCGACGTCAGCTGTACGACAGACTAATGCATTTCAATAGACTATTCACTATTCATAGCATCTACAATGCTTTATCGATTTTTATTTGCATCTGGGTTAACTTTGATTCATCAGCGGTATTTGTATAATATAGGAGAAACAAAGCTATGGACCGGCTTTACCTGCATTTTGGGCCCTAAAATTTGAACAAAATGTATATGTTACAAATAAATTTCTTTTTAAATTTTCAGTAACACATTGATAGGTAGTCTTCAGATTACGGTAGCTTACGTGCTATTTACAGGTAACCCTGTATAATTACAAATAAAAGCTACTGCTAGCCTATAATTCTTGTAAGTGATTGTTATATATTTACCAAAGCAGATTTCTAAGAGACCTTGGAAAAAATAGTTCTTAGTGACGTTTTTTCCATTCACTTGATTCATTTAGCTTGATTGAAACACTAAAAATTTCCTCAATGGATAATGGCATCAGACCAAATATTATTAGCAATACGTTAATTTCGAATTCCAAACTTCAAAGTAACACGAGCTGTAACCGTTGTAAAAATCATCCGATTCTCCGCCGTTTTCCTAAAATAATTGAAGCTTTCGATACAGTGTACATATTTCACAATGGAATATAATTTTTAAATGAAACTGGAAAACCTGCAGTGTGACAGCGAAATTTATACTTGTACAGGTACGATATAAAATAAATTACGTTGGACGCTTGATAAAATATATATTTGGACGAGTACGTTTACGTTTTATGTTCGCAATATTTTACAGCGATTTTAATATCGCATATAATAATGAATTTAGAGGGTGCCGAAAAATTACGAGCTTTCATGGAGAGCCGGATACATATAATACTCAAAGTCGAATTAAAATTACACCGTTACACAATAAATGTCGATATAGCCGGATTATGAAATAACGGAATTTTGTGCAATACTATTATTATTGCTATTTTTCCATTTCAAATCGGCCAAATTTACTTCTATCTAAATATGCGTGTATAGTTTGAAGAGAGTGCTTTAAAATGGAAGAAAATAAATTGTAAAGGTAACCACGATTACAGTCCATAAGAATTGACACAATGTTGTCTAATAAATAAATCACTTGGGACTATAAACCGATAAGTATTTTGCTCGAGTTATGTATGTAAAAATTCGGTTCTCTCTGTTTAAAATAGCGTGTTAACTTATAGATAAAGTATCCTGTTAGATACGTTGCGTTTAGAAAGAACTTATACACTAAACTTTATTTACTCCCAGAAAAGTGTATGTGAGGTTTGGAGTCATCTAACCTTTCTCTTTGTGGATCTTATTCTGCAACAACAACATAATGTTACAATATCAATGATAGGATTGCACGTTTTGCAGACTTTTACAATATTCATTTAGTTTTGCACTCGAGTGTACGGATTAATCGAATATTAAAATCATTCATATGATATATTTAAAAATCAAACTATTGAAATATTAAAACATAAATAAATATCAGATTGAATAACCAACAAAAATCGCTTTCGGTAGTAGTTAGGATTCTACGAAAAAAATAACTTTTACGTATTGTTCGTAATGAATATCTCTAGAAAAGCAAAAGTATTCTGTCGCAGCCCTCTATATTTTGAAATGAAATATTCGTCTATGTGGCTTCATATTTATCTCTATTAAATAAAAAAATAAATAAATAAAAGAATTGAAATAAAATAAACTGGGAAACAATTTTAACGGCTATCTTGTAGAATTTACTTACATGAATAAAATTTTAATCGGCACTTTATAGCATGCAAATCGTTTGGTAATATCCAGAACAGTCCATTTACAAAACTAAGCTCGTATCGCATGCTGTGGAAGCTGTATACTAGAATATAATTCTATACGTTATGGAAGGTTTGCCTCTTAATAATTTGTTGTCTCGTAAGCTTTTCTCTAAATTGTTAAATTTTCTATAAAAATGGAAAAAAAAAACTAAAAATTTGTCCAATTTAACCTTCATGCTAACTTAAAATTAACAAAGATATTAATAGCTTTTACTTAGGTATACAGAAAAAAAATTGTTGCGAGAATTAACGCAATTGCAGCATTTTTGCTTACAAATTGCCAGACATATAGGGACGGTAACAATTTGTAAGTTGTTAGTGGACAAGATCGTACTAACTCAAATATCGCAAAATTGTGTCAAACGTACTTTATGCGCTATTTTAAAACAATCTTAACATGCCGTTTCTACATAATCTTATTAACATTTTCTCACTAATGAAGGTTGTCAAATTAAACCTTCATACTTATTGCTAAAGTAAGATCTGCAAAGAGCGCGAAAAATTATCACAACGCTCTGTCGGCGATTTCAACAATAGAGATTCTAACGGTATTGTAACGAAAGCACACATTCTTTTATTAGATTGTCGTAAATTAATTAACAATTGCATTTTGTTGGAATACAATTTACTTCACCTTACTAAATAAGAAAATATGCCTTTCGAAAAGAAAAAATGTTGTTGAGATTCTTGTAATAATGTTTACGAACAGCCTACAATGGAATTGGCATTTATAGACAATTTCATATGCACAAAATTACGTTATTTCCTTAATACAGCGTTACCTCTTGTTTTTATAATTATACGTATTCTTGACACAAATTGTTGTAAAAAATTTGAAACACAACGTTGTTTGAAAATTTCGAACAATATTTTTTTCTGTGTAGGTTAGGCAATAATTTTGGTATTCGGACACTGGTATGTCTGAATATTAAATGCATATTGCAAATACATAAGTTTGTTTATTGAAATATTCGAATCACTTATTAGATTTATAGAATTATATTTATCCATATTATAGAATTATAATATATTATATTATTCAAATATTTCAATTGTGCCTTACTATTCATCGACTATTACATAAAAATAACCGCATTATACATAAGTACATACGCGTAAATTAAAACGATTAAATCGGTTATTGTTAACAGTTCGCAACTGGAACATTTGAAAGCAACAACTAGAGAGATTCTTAATTAAAGTACCCTTGTACCCTTTCAATTTGAAGATTTGAGTTACAACTATAAGAAAAGAAACTTTTTATTTGAATGGAAGAAAGCCATCAAGGGGAAACAAAGAAATGTCCAATCATTTCCTTGTTTCGTTTCATTAATTTCGTTTAATCCAAATTAAACGAAATTAACCTTGCTTTGATTTATTGCAATTTCTAATAGGCACAAAAATATCACAAAAAAAAAGAAAATGAAAACTTACCGCATTTACAGCTGTCATATCTTTCGAAGCAGGATCAGAATCTGCTACGTTGTCACTCTGTAAATAAGGAAATAAATTCTTAAAGATTTCTTATTATTTTTTAATGGAAACAATTGCTGTTAATCTGTCTGTAAATGTTATGTATGGAGTGTAAAGTGGCATTTCATTCTGTTCCTTTCATGGTTATTTAAATTTTGCTGGTAAAATTTGTTAACCGCGTATTCACTCCATTACCCACCGTAAATTATTACCTACAGACATTACGCTTACCGCAATTGATATACTTAAGGTACTAGTTTCGGTATTAACAAACAAAAAAGTGACCAATATAATTCATCATATATACATTCTAGGTAATTTTTTAGGTAACCACGTTTTTCATACTGAACTGTTTAGTATATTTTTTGGTAATTAAACGTTTAGCAGAAGAATAATTACTCCGTCAGCAACTGAATCTACTACAAAGTAAAATCACCAATTCAAGAGTACAGTACATACCAGAAAAGTATGTCTAATCAGGATACCCTCTACAATAAAAAAAATATATAATTTAGGATGTGGCGCATAGAAACTTGTACTAAAAAGTTTCGATTTGTTAGATGTATTGGTCCACTGGTTTCAGTAATTTACTAAATTTTAAAATTTCTCTAATGTTCTCTAAAGTTTTCCAGATAATGTTAGCTACAGTTGTATTCCGGATGAGATTCGCGTATAATCGGTATAAACGGTTCGACAAATGCTGTATTTACTAAACAAAAATAAAATGTAATTAAATTAATAAAAAATTGAAATATCTCCTAAACAGCTCCAGATAAACGTAGCGTATGGTTAATAAATATATATTCAAAACAAAATATTACCGACCGAATTTCGTCCATTTTGACAGTTTTGTTTGAAAGCATCCGTACGAGAATAGTCTGAAAGATTCAAGGTCCAACATGAAGATAACGTGTTTCGCACACATTGATATTTTCAAAACTTCCAACCATATTGGATGCTCAGTGGTTTAACAACCGTTTATATCAGTCGAGGTTATTCATCAGTATTTTCGTAAGAATGGAAAAACGCGAAAATCGAGCCATCATCAGGGTTTTACGTTTGAAAGCGACCTTTCGCAAATAAAACCTAAACGGGCGTTACTTACGGAAACCCTATACCATTATTTGCGATACGTGCCGTACGCCATATAATGATTCTGTAGAATTAAAAATATATTTAAGTTACGAATTAATAATTACTGTCTATGCAAGAGAATATCTTATTTTAACTCTGCTCGGCCAATCAACGAATTTTGCCAACGGTTGATTCGCCGTATATACAAGGTGGCGTAAAAGTAATGTCATACTGCCGTTTTTTATAAATGAAAAAGAACTTTGTTTTCATAAAGAGTTTATTTGAAAGTGTAAAATTGATGACATTAATTGGAAAAAATTATATCGCTCAAACAGCCACCTGCCGAGTTGATGCATAGTTGCGCTCGCTTTACGGCATTTTGAATTGTTGCTCTCAAAACATCTGGCTCTAGATTAGCGATTTCTGTTTCAATGTTAGCTTTCAAGGCTTTCAAGGTTCGTGGTTTGTTGTGGTAAACACGAGATTTTGAGAAGCTCCAAAGGACAAAGTCTGGTGCTGTTAGATCTGGCGATCTAGACGGCCAGCTCAAATCTTCAAGACGGGAGATCACTGGACCTGGAAATTGGTGTCTCGAAATCTGCATAATTGCCCGAGCTGTATGAGCGTTTGCTCCGTCTGTTGAAACCAACAATGATCGAGACGTAATGCGGCAATTTGCGGCAAAAAATATTCGGTCAACATCTGTCTGTAACGCTCACCATTTACGGTTACGGTTACGTTTAATAATTCGAGCACATGGAACAGGACGACTAGGAAAATTACGGCGAAATTCACGCTGCGTTAAAACAACAAACTTAACATTTTTCAAATAAGAAATAACAATAATTCCACGTTCTTGAGGTGTGCATCGCTCCATGGCTTGTTGACAACTAATTCTCTATATATCTACATTATAAATATCAAAGCAGAGTGATATTTGGCGCCAACTGCAAAAATGGCGGGCAATTCAAATTATAACATTACTTTTGCGTCACCTGTTACATATGTCCCACGGTAAATGTTTAAAAAAGAACCAATGAAGTGGCAGTATGTCGCATTCCACATTTTGAAAATATTAGTGCACGGTTATATTAATGGTGCATTCTTTTAACACTATTGCACATGATAAAAAAAACTAGACCTTGTCTAAGGTAAAGTTAGGGTAATAGCGGTAGACAAAGTCCTTATCACGAAGAACTCGGCCCAATAAAAAAATGTGATAACAGGAAAAGAATCATTTAGTTTGACAAATACAAAATTAAATTTTTTTTACAATTTAAAAATGTTGTTAATGTTATTTCCTCAGCGCGTTGGGGTAATAGGGCTTTTGTTTAATTTTTGTCGTCATATCTAAAAATAAAACAGTTTCTTTCTCTACTTTACATAAAAAAGGGATGATTTCGGAAGAAACTAACAAACCAACGCTGTACTTCACAAAAAAAAGAAAAAAAAACTTATGTATTCGAATCCAGATAACTTTTAAAGTGCCGAAAAACACTTTAAAATATACATAAGACTGCCGCCTTTTGGTGGTCCCTTGTGTTAGGAGTACAGGCGATATCATGTATATTTTAGCACTGTTTATTAGGGCGATATCTACAAAAACAGCAGGAAGAATAAATTTATATGAAATATGAAATTTCATATAAATTTAATCTTCTAAGTGTAATAAGATTTGAGGTTATCTGTCTAAATTTTACGAAGACATAATCGCTTCTATTCGTCACTGAGTTCGTCGCCTGATCATGGCAACTTTTTTCGCTAAATTCGCTTTCATGATTGACTTAACCTGCCTCTTTTTATTTATTGTTTTGGTAGTCCTTCTCTCAGTTTCGTTTATTTGTTTCTTTTCCTCTTTTAATTCGAATTCTTTCTTTAAAGTCGCGGAATGGCGCCCTTTATTTATTTATATATTTATATATTGAGGGAGTTGTTTGAGGATGAGGCTGGCGTTGCATTGTTTTTTCGAGTTGGCTCGGAAATTTCCATTTGAGATTTGCACCGTGATGTTGTAAATTCTTTCTGGGAGACAATTTAGATTTAGATTGTTATAATCAATGTTTGGTTTAATAAGATTTATATTTTAATGCTTTTATTAAGATCGTGTGTTTAGCATTAAATTATATGCGATAGCGATAAAGCTACCTAAAAAATAGTGCAAGAAATTCTGCCAGTTCATCAATTATTCTCTTTTCCGGGATAAGGCTTCATCAAATAGGTTGAACGCTGTTTTAAGTATGGCTGGCTCCGATAGGAAGTATGAGGAGGAACCCGAGACTATATCGATTCCATTTTGTCTAAATGCCTATATCCCAAACATCTAGCAAGATGCGGCTCTCATGGTTTTCGAGAATTAAACAAACGCGATTAGTTTCGAAAGTCCTAATTTGATCGACGATATGCGTCATCCATTCGCTAAAGATTTTCAAGTTACTCCATCCATTTTGCAATACAAATTCTCTTGCTTCCCGGAGCAGTTTTCTTGGAAATACAACAAACGGTGCGCCATAATGGCCTGTTGCGCTATAGCACTGTATATGCACTGTATGCACTATATGCACTGTAGCATTATCGTTATCAATTTGCCACGATCAGTACTTGTTACTTTTCCGATATGCTTTGTGCTTTTGATGACAACATTTTTGAAGGATTTGTGGTCGGTATGCAAACTGCTCTCGTCCACATTGTAGGCCACAGTTGGTGAAAAGTGTTTGCCGTAAAGATATGAAAATATTTGAAAGAAAATATCGACTTTAGTTGCTTTTTTTTTGGTAATTTGGAAGATCTTAATGCGATTTTTTTTGTTTGCCGTTTCAATCTTCTCGTCTTCTTTATTTTAGATCAACTCCATAAATCAATACGCTATTCGTTTAAATTCAAGAATACAAACTTCAAGATAATGACTTTATGATATATTTCTACTTCCATTTCTTGTGCTCCAATAAATACGGGCTTTCATCCAACTTCCCTTGAAGCAACCATCGCCTGCAAAGAATTTCAACATCTGGTCTTTAAATGATCCCTAATATTTGAACATGGACAATATAAGATGGTAGCAGATCTAGCTCTAACCTGTCCCGGAATCTTTTCAAAGTCTCTGCTCCTCCACTGTAATCTTGTAGTCCTTTTTTAACTTCTAATCGTCGGAAATACCAAAAATGCATGTGTAAATCAGGAAATTCACGTATAGTAAGCCTGTGGATTGGCAGGATCATACGACCAACAGTATAATCGCATTATTAACTCAATCCTAAATATGCGCTGTTATCCCATTCTCATTAGAACAAGATAATAAATAAGCATAATTAACAAAATCAGCGTGCAACAGAGAAAAATATAAGCAATCCACAAAATAAAAATTAGCGAAGCGAGAAAGAACACGAATTTAGCTTTTCAGACCAGTTTTCGAACGTAACTCAAGGAATTTTCTGCATAAACAAGCCTTTGCAACTTTTTCGTATCCATGCGCGTGGTATTGCGCCGACATTCGCGGTGGATCTGAAGCAAGGACTACAAGACCTGTAATAATTTATAATTATAATTGCCATTCGTTATATTTTAGTAGAAACTTCACGCTATTGTTCCAATCTCTCCCACCCACGGTATTTATGAACCCCAACAATTGTTCTGCTGAGTTTTGAGAATTTGTTACCCAAAGAAGGAAGCGCTTTCATTTTATCGAGCGCAAGCATAAATACTTCCTTCATTTCAAAACTTGACAAATTTTCCTACGTTCCTTCGTTTTATCTCGTGCAACTTCATTGACTAATAAAAAATTGCAATTGGTAATTTCACATTATTTTTAACTTATTCAACGCAAGGAGAGAAATTCAAAATGTTTACTTATTCGCAAAGCCACACATAGGATAATGGTGAAATTGCTGAATGTAAGTAATGGTGTCCGAAAATATGTTATTAATTCGGGCTAATTAACCTGTTACTCCTTGTAATTACAAAGATAATTACTTAGATGTGTACTACAGCCATGAGCCTCAATTTTAATAACACTAATTCTCACAATTATGTTATCAATTGATTTCATTATAAACCAGTTAAGTATTTCCCGGGTCTTCGCTATTACCAAATATTAATCTTATTTATCTTTACGTAACTTATATTTAATGTTGTTGCTTGGTTCTACCCTTAAGCTTCCCGAAACGAATTTTTGAATTCAAGATTATACGTCAAAGAATACGAGATCCAAATCTGAAGCCAAGCATTTCCTCTTTTAAATGCAGATCACAAAAAAGCTCATATATTTTTGTATCTGAATACGCGCCCGTAAAAAGCAGCATAATAAAGTGTTTTTTTTTTGTCGAAAGCCTTTTACTACTTTTTCTCTCGGAAATCGAATCTAGAATAAAGTTGCATAAAAAATATTTGACTTTCTTCTCGCGTAGCCCGGCATCCCTGCTCCGAAATCATTCCGATAGAAGGTTGTTTGGGCCCTGATGGAGACAAAATACGCGCTCCGCTGCTCAATTCTAATACGTCAGGCACTCAAGTTTGGAAAGGTCAATTTATTTTCAGACTGACATCCTTCGAAAATATGTAGGTACGAGTAGATATACTCGTTTCAGTCACTTCTAACGTTCACTTACGAGTGATAACCGGTGCATCGACATTTAAATAATGTCGTTTGAATGGAACACGATAACGTTTAAATTTTACTTAATACCATATTTCAATTATACAAAATACCTTTCATGTTTCTGAGAGTGAAGATAAAAGCTTTATTAATTAACAGAGATGTCGAATATAATACATTATACATAAATATAACATTAAAATATTAAAACAAAGCGGGATATACAATCATACGTACAAGATACTGCATTAATTACAATTGTGCATTTCAACATCCAAATATAGGAACTATAAATATTACAATGTGCATTTGTAGAATTTTTCGATGCTTTAAAAACATTGTCGCGAAAGAATCTATTTAACCTGGGATCGTAATTCTTGTCCTAATATTAATTTCATGTTGTTAGGCAAGTATTTAAGTTGCTTTTATTCCTCCACAAAAGAAACCCATACATAATATGGAACTTAACGTGCACAAAGTATGTACAGGGTGGGCCAAATTTGATACTTTTAATAGGGAACTCATATTTCCAAAGGAATTAGACAAAAATGACCTAAGCTTCTGCAGCTCGATTTTAAAGAAAAAATCGATTAGTGAAATCCCTTCTTTTATATCTTCCTTAATATAAGAGATACAGAGCGTTTTCTTAAAATGTGCAATTTTTACTAACTTTTTTATTTGTGAAAATATTTGATTTATATAAAAACTATATTAGGTCGTTTTTTGACGCAGAATCCTGTCCTCTAATTTTTTATTTTTTAAAATTCATATTTTTTTGAGATACTATTAACAATTGTTTTTTATATGGAAGAGCCTGTATATTTTTACATTTACAAAGCATATAAAATTTCCTTTAAAATGATATAACACACTTGATATTTTATTTAAACAACTTTTAAATTATTTGTTTTTCTTCATTTGACATTACTTTAAGATGGCTATGGATGGTAACTAATCAATACACGTATTTTATATTGTCTAAATGTTCCGAAATGTCAGTTTTCATTAATATTACTGCTGTTTTCATTATCTAAGAATTCAAAAATGTATGAAAACTATGAAAAGTAGAAAATGTTAGTGTTTTATAAAAGCAGGTGAAAACGAGAAAGCTGCATGTAACATTTATTAGCGTTCGACTCTCCATCTCCGTTCGAGTTGATAAATTAAGCTCAGGGTGTAAGAAAACTGTGTCGATTATGTTTACGACAAAATGGCAGACAATTCGAACACTTACTATAATGTATCGTTTACGCATTTTTTAGTAACCAAGATGTCTGTAAATATAGTAAAAATTATAGAAACCAACTTATTTTAATTCTAGTATGATTAATTTCAAATTTTCAATACATCATGAACTTTTACCGAATAAACTATTAATCCCTTATCAGTAATGCTATTTATTAAAGGTTTCCTCGGTTTAGTTTGTTTGAATTGTTATTTATAACATTTAATATTAGAACAATTTTTTTCCGCCTTGTCGAAATCTGTTATTTGCTTATTTACCAGTATCCATAGCCATCAGAGGAAGAAAAGCAAATAATTTAAAAACTGTTTAAATAAAATATCAAGTGTGTTATATCATTCTAAAGGAAATTTTATATGCTTTTCAAAAGTGTTAAAATATACAGGATGTTCCATATAAAAAACACAAGTTTTGATAATATCTCAAAAAGTACGAGTTTTATACCAGAAAAAAATTAGAGCATAGGATTTTGCGTCAAAAAGCTCCTTAATATAGTTTTTATATAAATCAAGTACTTTCACAAATAAAAAAGTTACAAGGGTTTTTGAAAATTGCACATTTTAAGAAAACGCTCTGTATCTCTTATATTATATAGAAATAAGGATTTCACCTTTAAATCGATTTGCCTTTAAAATCGAGCTCCAGAAGCTTAGGTCAGCTTTTGTCTAATTCCTTTAGAAATATAAGTTTCCTATTAAAAGTATCGAATTTAGCCCATCCTGTACAATACACCTTAAGGTTTTGATAGAACAATTTTTTCGTCTTAGCTGATACAGAAAGGGACTTCTTCAACTTTAAAACAACGATTTTTAAATGTATACCTCATTTTAACCCGTTGTCGAAAATAACACCCGGCATTTTGCAATTTGAAACTAATATCACCTACGTAGTGAAAATCTGTAAATACAGTAAGTCCTCCGTATTAAAAGTGATTATATAACGTCACCACAACATTGGAAGCCAGAGACGTGGTGAGCTATCGAGACTGCGCCATCAGCAGAGCTTATATACATACATGTAATGCCTCCATCGACCCAGATATGACACGAAAACATTCTAATGTCGTGATAATTTATTTAATAAGATATCGTGATCTACCAGATCAAAACGCTCGCGTAGATCACAATTAATACACTCAACTAATTTCTGGCTATTAGTATTTTAATATTGTGAAATATTTGTTTTGTTATACCTATCAAAGCAGTGTTGGAGTGGAACCATGTTTCTTAAGCACTCGATTTTTAACACTTTCGAAGACGGGAAACAGCGATACGGAACTGTATTTAATAATTGTTTAAATGTTGTTCGTGTGCAAATCTACAATTTTCGATATTTTAAAAATTCAATAAAGAAGAACTTTTCCTGGAATTTTATCATGATCCATACAGTTACCGAGATCTGAGATAATTGATTTAAATTCCTTGGACGTAATCGAGAAAATGTAAACAGGAGGGTAGCATGCCTAAAATGCTGATTAGCAGAAGCAACAAGAGCAGTACATGGACGAAACCGAAGCAAAATTTTCATTCCACATAGTGGCAACTGCAAATTTTCATTGAGCATGGTAGGTCAAAGACTAACCTATCAGCCTCGTCGGTAAGCTTCATACTACTGTAATATCATGTTGATTCAATAAAAGGATCCTGAGTACTCCTTGATCTCAAGCTTGGATTTTCTTTATACTCGCTAGAATTTTGAAAACGGTCTTCCACGTAACATTTATTTTAAGTAATTTTTGGAAAACTAGTTCCGATGAATTTAAGACTTAAATACACTCCGCCAAAAAAGTACCGCATAATTTAGTTTTGAATCATAAAAGTATCGCAAAATCTTTGTTTGTAGCATAAAGTTGTAAGTATACTTTAATGCGCTCTAAGATAGATTATTGCAACATGCGGTCGTGCATTATCGTGCATTAACATGAATTCGTTTCCTATAATTGGCGCATATGGTACTACATGTTCTTCTAAAATGTCCGTTATATACCTGTGGGCAGTCAGTGTACCTCTGTCTACTGGTACTAACTCTGTACGACCTGTTAAACAGATGCCTCCCCAAACCATAATAGAGCCACCAGCGAAATTAGGTCTAGGTCTGATATTACACTGCGAATAGCGCTCACCGTCTCGTCTGTACACTGAGATACGCCTATCTGAGGTGTAAAGACCAAGTCTTGACTCATCTGTGAAGAGTATATTGGCCCAGTCATTAACGTTCCAATTTACATGTTCTCTGGCAAACCTTAAGCGAGCCACTCGGTGGTTCCTAGTGAGACGAGGGGCTGTTACAGCTACTCTAGCTCTCAATCCACTCTGTCGTAACCTATTCCGAATAGTTTGAGTACTTACACGAGTATTTCTGACTCTAGCCAAGTCGTTCTGCAATTGTCTCGCAATTACATGTCTTCGACGTAATGCTTGTAGTAGTAAATAGCGGTCATCTTGGCGAGTAGAACATCTTGAACGATCTGGTACAGGTCTTCTACTGTAATTGCCTGTTTCCCTATATCTGGCTACGGCTCTAGAAACACTTGACTGATTGATGTTCATCAAAATAGCAACGTATGCTTGAGATCCTACATCTTCGATTAAAGTAACTAAAGTGGCCACTTGTTCTGAAGTTAAATTGCTCATTTTAGTTTTAAAAGCGTTGGTACAGAACTCTGACTTCGCACTTTAAAATTTGTCCGTATAGGAAGACTTTCAATAAACAACTGAACAAACCATAGACATATGCATTTTTCTAAATGTGTTCTTTTAGAAAAAAAAAGTAAGAAAGCTATGTTCCATGATTTTGTTAGTGTTTTTATAGTTCACATACACGAGGCAAACTTTTTGTGAAAGTATAAAAATATCTTGGTTTATGCCCTTTTTTAGTTATCCGATACTTTTTTGGCGGAGTGTATAAACTTTAAAAAATTCTCTAAAAATATGAGAATACCTAACAAAATAAATCGAAAATGAAGCTTCTAAAAAAGGGCTGCGACAAAATAAACAAAAACACAAACTTCTAAAAGAGTATAGCAACAATGTAAACCAAAACCTAAAAAGTTCCTAAAGCTCTTAAGATCGCACAGTAACAAAATATACCAGAAAGGACACCTATAAAATGAAATGCCAGCAACAATCTAGATATTTTATGCTGAACGTCGCCATAATGCCCTCCACTCGATTACTAACTTAGTACTGGTCAATATGACCGTCGCTCTCTGTTAATCTCCTACACACATGCGAAACTTAGCCTGCTACCGAACGCAACGCCAATGACAAATTGCAGGCAACGTGGCCACTATACTAATTGCAGACGTGTAAAATACGAAGATAGTCTGAAAAATTTCGCGCGTCAATTTAAATATGGCGCTAGTCGTCAAAAATATTCCGGCAATATGATTGGGCATGCGTTGAATGGTACTTTAGAAAATTTCAGCTACACTTAATGCTTACTTTTTGTTTACCAATCTTTTATGTCAGTCGATGTTAGCATTTCTGTAAAAATGAAAAAAAGAAATGAATATCAGTCCATCCTAATCAAAGCCGAGATAAACGCTGTTTGCGTGCACTGTGCGCTATTATTGGTCATAGTGAAATTTGGGACAGCTGTATTTAGACATGGTCGTACCGGTTTGATTGACGATGAATGTTTGTTTTTCAAAAAATGCAACTATTACTAACAACATCGTAAAAGTTCACCAAATGGAGCTAAACGGCGAGTCGAATAAAGGAACAATAATTAAAGGACTGTAGCCATCCTTTATTCTTTATAACCTCACTGTCTGTTTCGCCAATTTTATGATGAACAACAAGGTTTTGGAGAGGGAAGAACCGTTAAAGCGAATCTTTTAACACTGAGAAGTAAAATATACAGTTGTACACAGAGTAATCTGTAGGAGTAGTTCTAACAACCGCCAGTTTTATTACAACGAAGAACAAACCAAAATTAAGTAATACTATCAATAGTAAACATGTTGCTTTGCGTGCTGGTTGTACAAAATAAAGATAATTACTTAAATCAATTTTCAAAGAAATAATAATCTTTTGTGAACAGTAGTAATAGCATCAGTCCGGTCACTGTTTATTATTGCAAAATAAATGGCAATAAATGAATATTCCAAATTGAAAATACGAAATTACTAAAAAATATAACACAATAAATACTGGGTATTGTTAATATAAGACATTTATAGTAAAGTCATAATTTTCATAATTTCAAAGTCATAATAGTCCAAATAAAAATTACTTTACCGTCAGGTCTAATGCTTCCACTAAAAATAAATTTAATCTAGTTTAAATACGTAAGACTCCCATTAAATTTTTCAAGATTAGTTAAACTTCTAGCGAACGAGTTGACTTATGTGTAGGAGACATTTTTTTGAGTCATCCAATATATATCAAAACAAATTTAAACTTGCTTCCAATAAACTTAGCCTATAACGAAAAAAATTCTAAAATATCTTGTAGCCTTTCGAATACTTCTAACTAAAATACGCTCCCACATTTCCTAAACATACCTTGGTAAATGCTTTTAAGTACGTCAGCAATACAAGTTCGATTGAAAGAAAATCTAAGAACTAAGAAGAATCAGATAATAATTTTCTGTTACACAAACCCATCTCTATTTCGTATTTAAATATAACTTAGTATAAACAACAGGTGCATTGTATGGAAGGAACTGTTGAAGCTTTAATGCGATGTTTAGAACAGCATAACGTGCTCTAATCGACTATAATGTTGTGTCTATGAAGTCCTGGTCGAGTTAATAAATTCCCGGGGGAACAAAAAAATAAATAAATAAAAAAATTAGCAGAACCTTACAAGTTTTTATTGTGTTCATTTGTGTGAAAAGGTTTTCTCAGCAATACCCTTTGAAATCTTTAATTTCTCAGCGAATTCTAATGCTATAAATTCGTTTGCATTAGTATCACATAATCAAGTCTTAGACCAAAAAAGAATTAAAATATATAGGGTACGCCACGATGAGCTTCGGTTAAAACTATATGGGAAAGCGAATAAAATAATAATTAATAATAATTAAGGCTAGCTCAGCGTCAATACTTTTAACATTCCGTACCTGTTACATATTATTATCTTTGTCCTTCGTGGTAGTCCAACTCTGTAATTTATTGGAACTTTAAAAAATCATTTTTTATTCGTAAACAAAATAAAAGGAAAAAACAAACAGAATGCAGGAGTGATGAAATAAAACTTGACGTCCACTTCGTTATTGGTATATCTATAGTAAATGCTCGAATTTGCTCGAAGCATCTTGGCATTAATCGCTGATGTGAAGCACGTTGAAGAGATCTTGTGGCTAGCTGGTTGAAGGTTCTTTTTACTCTATCATCGTTCGTTCCAACTGGTTCTCTATACTTCTCTATACCCACAAAAATAAATCAAATGAGATTAAAGCAGGAGACCGTGATGGATTGTTAAAAGAACCGTTCTCAGCAATCCACCGATCGTCAAAAATGTCAGTAAGAATAATAGATATGTCAGAACTTCGTTCGAGAATAGAAGACTTACTTCGAGAAGACGTACTTCTTCAGGTTTACTGCGCGTTCGCGTATCCCTATTTACCATGCAATATCATCGTACGAAGTATTTATGCTTCAAAAGGGAGTACTCCACCTCGTATTTCATTTGAAACTACGCTAAACGTGCAAAAAATTCTTTATAAACAAGAAGATATTGAGGTTTACCTATGTTTAGGTGTACAGATGTGCCGTATTTGCCAAAAACAACTCTGAATGGTTTGAGAGGAATTTATTCTATCATCACCTATCCTGTGAGGAACACTGAACAACTTATATACATTTAATTATATTGTAATTAATGTTGACGTATCCAATGTCCTTTGGATCTAAATGGACCACGAATATTAGTATTACTATTATTAAGTTTGTCAGTAAATACATGCATGGAGGAGAGTATTGCATTAAGGATACCCTCATCGCTAGGGAGGACAAAGGCAGGTGGAATTATTCCTTTTTTACAGCGATTAGATAGACTCGTGTCTATTCGCCCGATGAGAATGAATTCGTGTTGCCTACAGGTGTCCCCGAAAATCGGTAAAATACGAGTCTATCTAGTCGCTGTAAAAAAGTAATAATTTCATCCGCCTCTGTCCTCTCTACTCATCACACAGATTGTTGCCCTAGATTACTGGGGCAACATTTTGGGTTCGTATCCGTCTGTGAAGGAGGTCCCACACCGCAGGCCAATCTAAAACTGGAATACCAACATCGTTAAGGTATTCCTGGACGATTATTGCAGCATGCGGTCGTGCATTATCGTGCATTAACATGAATTCGTTTCCTATAATTGGCGCATATGGTACTACATGTTCTTCTAAAATATCCGTTATATACCTGTGGGCAGTCAGTGTACCTCTGTCTACTGGTACTAACTCTGTACGACCTGTTAAACAGATGCCTCCCCAAACCATAATAGAGCCACCAGCGAAATTAGGTCTAGGTCTGATATTACACTGCGAATAGCGCTCACCGTCTCGTCTGTACACTGAGATACGCCTATCTGAGGTGTAAAGACCAAATCTTGACTCATCTGTGAAGAGTATATTGGCCCAGTCATTAATGTTCCAATTTGCATGTTCTCTGGCAAACCTTAAGCGAGCGACTCGGCGGTTCCTAGTGAGACGAGGGGCTGTTACAGCTACTCTAGCTCTTAATCCACTCTGTCGTAACCTATTCCGAATAGTTTGAGTACTCACACGAGTATTTCTGACTCTAGCCAAGTCGTTCTGCAATTGTCTCGCAGTTACATGTCTTCGGCGTAATACTTGTAGTAGTAAATAGCGGTCATCTTGGCGAGTAGAACATCTTGGACGACCTGGTACAGGTCTTCTACTGTAATTGCCTGTTTCCCTATATCTGGCTACGGCTCCAGAAACACTTGACTGATTGATGTTCATCAAGTTAACAACGTATGCTTGAGATCGTCCATCTTCGATTGAAGCAACTGTAGCAGCCACTTGTTCTGAAGTTAAATTGTTCATTTTAGTTTTAAAAGCGTTGGTACAGAACTCTGACTTCGCACTTTAAAATTTGTCCGTATAGGAAGACTTTCAATAAACAACTGAACAAACCTTACACATATGCATTTTTCTAAATGTGTTCTTTTAGAAAAAGAAAAAAAGTAAAAAAGCTATGTTCCATGATTTTGTTAGTGTTTTTATAGTTCACGTACACGAGGCAAACTTTTTGTGAACGTATAAAAATATCTTGGTTTATAAATGCCCTTTTTTAGTTTATGCGATACTTTTTTGGCGGAGTGTATTTATTAATGAGACTATTGCATGCATTGCGTCTTTCATTTAACAGAGTAGGGATTTCCATTACTGGTAAAACTTGTGTATATCTGCATCTTCATATAAAATTTGATATTCATTATGAATTCATATATAAATTATGGGGCACAGCACACGTACTAGTTTATCGACGAATTCTGGACTATATATTTTAGTTCTTCCCTCGGGATATAAATCTTTCAATTATATTTTTACATTTCTTGCAGATGCATGTGCATTATTATATCTTTCTTGAGCCAATATTTGCATATGCTTTTAAAATTACAGAGAATTACAGAGATTACAGAGAATTTCCAGAGTCACCTACAAGCCAACTATTTCTTTTTCCAGCATTATAGAATTAACGAAGATAATATTGCACGGCATAATTGCGCCAAATGAACCCATCATGAGTTGCTTCAGCATGACTCGCATTTATATTATCATACAATATCGCATGCATCACATATTATTTGAACATTTTTTCAGCGGTACTCTTTTCTATTCAAATAATTATGTTCTTCTACAAGTGGCCTTAATATCAACAACAATCCATCCATTTCTTAGAGTATTATACAATTTACTTTTTATATTATTCTTTGAACAGTCATTTGGCTTATTTCCAAATTAAAACTTACCGTGTAGCTCGTTGATAGCAACCTGTTGCGTAAAGCCTCAGCGCACATAGAATTTTTATTTCTCTATGAGGTGCGTATACTATATTTGAAACTTATATTTCCAATGTATAGTGCACTAAGTCCTTATTCAATCGAAATAGTCCAATATAGCACGTTTTTGTAAAGCAAAAACATTGCTATTATCACTTCGCTGTATACGCAATTCATAATATTTAGTCCTCCTTTCACAATCTTTATTATCAATTGAATCATTAAAGATTGGAAGCAAATATAAAACGAAAATAAGTTGTTCCTTTTACTCCGTAAATTAGCTGAATTATACTTACTTTTATATCTATTTGCAGTTATGATTGTTAATTAAATATAGTCTGTTCGAAATCATTAATTATATTTTCCAATTCTAACTTCTACTTTTTACATAATTCTCTAGATAAAAAAAAAAGAAACGCCTGAAGATCACCATTATTAATTTCCTTGTTGAATCGATCCCCGCTTGTCCTCATAGATCGTTTAGCCGGTAATTACTGCGCACATCCATATATAGTGGTTATGTAAAAAGTATATTCCTTTAATTAGATACTTTCATTCGCACATGTACGTATATATACAATATCTGTCGACTGGCTTCTACAAAGCCTAGTGATAACAGCACGTCCAAGCAGACTCGTATTTTGCCGACTCTCGGGGAAACCAGTAGGCAGCGCGAACCCTTTCTCATGAGACGAACAGGCACGAGTCTGCCTATTCGTTGCAAAAGAGCAACAATTTCACCCGCCTTTGTTCTCTCTCTTATCATTATTACTATTATTTAACAGATCGTTGGTGCAGTGGTAAGAATGCCTGCGTTTGACTGGGCAGACTTAGCTGCTGTGTGTTCGAAATATCAACATTTTCTTAGTGGATCGGATACAGTCCGAAGCAACCATTCGCTGTTGGGGCCTATCACCGCACACAAAGAAATGTTATTTAGTTATTATTATTGAAGGTTACCGCTGTTTTTATTACTGATGACGGCAGCCTGAAACTGGTATTAAGCAATGCGATATTTGAGATTAAGGACGTTTTTGTATTTTTCTTTTGACGCGGAATCGAATACCGCTTAGAAAATTAAGAATTGATATTTAAGAAAATCGAAAATTCTAATTCGTGTTTCTCTCTTTGTGGTCCTGCTTACGAAGAATGTTTCCTAAGTTCTGGAAATTTAGCTATAGTTTTTTTATTTTGTCAATTTTCATCAATATTACAATGTAGTTTTTTTTTTATATATAATCTCCATCTAACTGAATGCATTTATCCCAACGATAAGCCGTTCTCAAAAGACTTTTTCGGTGTATTCGCAGTCCACATATGTTACATCGAATACCTCGAAAGATTTTCTCCAAACTGGGAACACATGAAAATCACTGGGAGATCTTGGTTTCAGAATTGAAAAAAGGATTCCACGTTTCGTCAGTGGTTATTATCTTGTCCCAAAATACATCACCGACGAATAGTCGTTCGCCTGTCTTTTTTCAATAGATCCTCCGCGGCAGTAATGTTTTCTTTTCGTTTACCGATGTACTCGGGCGTACCAATTACGTTGTCGTCTTCTAATAATGTTCCACCAGTTTTAAAACGATCGGGCCGCCGATATACACAACTTATAGATTCTGTAGATTTTTGTAAACGTTGAATGGTTTCCAAAGTTCTCACATCCCCTTTCCATAAAATGAAAGCTCTTTGGGACAAAGACAGTGTTACAAAAACGTACCTATATTAATCGAATACCTAACTCAAACTGAACTAAATTACGCTGCATAGCTATACCGAATACCGAACACGTAAATTTGCCATCACGCTTCTACATATCTCTCTGGAAACGGCTGCCATTTCAGTGTGGATATTGTGCTTCAATTGCAGTAGAGTTTGTGGTCTGTTTGCATACACTTTCTCTTTAAGGTATCCCCATAAGAAGTAATCCAGGGGTGTAAGACCGGGACTTCGGGGGGGCCAATTGATGGTGCCTCGACGAGAGATCACTTTTTCCGGGAAAAGTTGATTGACAGCCGCAAGTGATTGGTTTGAGGTGTGACAAGTGGCGCCATCTTGTTGAAACCATGTTTCCTCATTAAAGCCTTCAAACACCTGTAGTTGTGGACCCAAACAGTTTCTTAACATATCGCAATACCGTTCACTGTTTACCGTAAGTGTTCGCCCGCGCCGGGCTTCAAAAAAATAAGGTCCAACGATGCCCTCACCAGACATGGCAACCCACAATAAGTTATGGACTATGTAATGGTCGTTCATGTTTCTGTCTTGGATTTTCGTTGGCCCAGTCGCGGCAGTTGTGCTTGTTTATGCGACCATTTCAGTGAAAGTTCGCTTCGTCACTGAACATTGGGAAACGTCGAAGCATTTCATTTGCAAAATTCAGTCGTAGAGGATAGTCAGTAACGTTAAGCTTTTGAACAAACTGAATTTTATAGGCTATAAGATGTAAATCTTGCTTCAAAATCTTGTGCAACGACGATTTTCTAATGTTAAGTTCTTGGCTGGGTTTGTGCACTGACTGAGACGGATTTTCACGCACTGAAACTCTCACTTCTTCAATCGTTTGTTGGCTTCGAACAAAGCGCGGGCTACCTGGCTTCTTAATTTGTACAGTCGAACCGGTATTTTCAAACATTCGAATCCATTTTCTGAGGGTATCGTCGTTCGGTGCATCCCGTACGTTAAATTCTGTACGATATAAACGTTGAGCTGTGACCATCGAATCACCATTGCGATAATAGGTGCGTACGCAAAAAGCGCGATGGTCTCCTGGGTACATTTCCATGGCTACTGAATCTCCAAAGAGCGGTGCAACAATCTATCCTTATCGCGCCTATTCCCATCACGCCGTTATATGGGTGGCGCAGATACAAATACCCCCTACTCTTTCTGAAGCGATATAGTTTTCTAATGTATTACAAATGATTAAAAAGTCAATTCTTTGAGTTCCATTTTACTCGCTCCTCATGGCCATTTAACAGAATCATATCATGTCACACTTTGTACATATTAAAACGTTTCCTTAAGAGCTAATCAGGCATCTCTATTACATTTTGAACGATTTTTCAGGGTTGAAAAGAGGCTAATTGACTATTATTTCTATAGCTTACCGTAGGTGTATTAATTACCGTGGTACCGTATTAATTGGTGATATACCAATTAATACGAATTATGAAAGGTACTAAACGCAATAAATGGTATATGGTATCGATCAAAGTGATTGGTGAAATAATTAGTTTACACGGTAGAGCTTAAAACATCTGTAAGAAAAATTGCCATCAACTTCCAGATCATGTTCTTCATCTCTCAACACTCAACTATCTTGAATCTTGTAGTTTATCTTATTCTGCATTTTATAGGAAGTCGATATCCTAGAACACGCAGTATTTACTCTTGATAGAAAATTGTTAGAATTTTAATTTAATCACAAATAGCGTCATAGTACTTTGCACTGATAACACGTAGTTCAAAGTTATTGCGCCACCAGCTATGTTATTATTATTATTATTATTACTACGATATTGGTTAAATTACCGATGATATAGTAAGCGTTCTCCCAATAGTAACAGTGTTGAGAAAATAAAAGTTGCATGTCTAACTTGAATCATATATTTCTCTTAAATTGAAAATCCTGCCTACTTCTCAACTATTCGTAAGAAAAATTTACGTATACTATTCTTATAATATTACAGCCCTAAATTAAAACAAAGGGGATGCGGTGAGATTTATGATGGCCAATTAAAACTGTTATTAGAGCAACTATTCAGAGAGTCTAAGGATAAAATGTACTATTCGCATCGCATTTCAACGTTTAATTAGATAACTCGTTTTCTCAATGAAACACGGTGTGCTTATCAGTGAGAATAATAAAATTGCTTTGATTTTGTTACCAACGTAAATCTCATCGTATATAATGTACGCAAAGCTTTATCTTCTATCGAAAAGATAAATACACAAGCAAGGCGTTCAACTGAAGAAAGACCATTGAAGTTAGGACTGAAGTCCATGGTGTCTTGTTTTTTTTCGCAGTACTATTGTAATCAACGTATAAGTCTCTGGTGATTTAACGAACTTTGTAGTTACAATAATAAATTCAGCTACAATGTTGAGATAACTTTAAACAACTTGTGTAAAACAAGTGTAAAACGAGTCAACAAACTAAGTTTGCGTCTACTTCTGTTTCTCAGAAGTAAAAATGGTCAAATAAAATAAACATGGTTTAGAAATTATTCTATTATTTTCTCGAAAATAGAAAATCAGGGTATTTTTATCCGATATAGAATAAAAAGTATTTATGCTTGAAACGGCTACATAGGAACTTTTAAAGAATGAAACAACTATAAATCTATAAAACGCTTTGTAATACAAGCTTGTCCTCCAAAACAAGAAACTTAATTATATTTGAACATGTTTGGATGAGAGTATCTAATTAAAGATATCCTAATCACTCGAATTGTCGAATTATATCGATCTTTACAGAAATAGCCAGTATCTACCACAGCATTTACGAGGATAGCAGGCTTTGACTTCGAGGCTATCACACCCAGAACAATTAATATAAATGAATATACACTCCGCCAAAAAAGTATCGTATAATGTAGTTTTGAATCATAAAAGTATCGCATAATCTTTGTTTGTAGCATAAAGTTGTAAATATACTTTTATATACTCTAAGATTTAAATTCTATGATTGTTTAAATAAAATACAGGCCAAATAAAAACAAGAACTCATACTTGAGATTTTTATTAAAACAAGAAATTATAATTTTGGAAAGAAAAATGTCATAACAGTAGCTTTTAATACTGAGTATTGCCACCTCTGGCTCTTATGACCGCTCGCATACGGTTTGGCAGAGATTCGATTAACCTCCGTATATAAGCCTGATCCAAATTCTCCCACTCGTCACGGAGAGCATTTTCCAGTCCATGCAGGTCCACTGAGGCAACATTTTGGGTTCGTATCCGTCTGTGAAGGAAGTCCCACAGGTGCTCGATAGGGTTCATGTCCGGACTTACCACAGGCCAATCTAAAACTGGCATACCAACATCGTTAAGGTATTCCTGGACGATTATTGCAACATGCGGTCGTGCATTATCATGAATTCGTTTCCTATAATTGGCGCATATGGTACTACATGTTCTTCTAAAATGTCCGTTATATACCTGTGGGCAGTCAGTGTACCTCTGTCTACTGGTACTAACTCTGTACGACCTGTTAAACCATAATAGAGCCACCAGCGAAATTAAGTCTAGGTCTGATATTACACTGCGAATAGCGCTCACCGTCTCGTCTGTACACTGAGATACGCCTATCTGAGGTGTAAAGACCAGATCTTGACTCATCTGTGAAGAGTATATTGGCCCAGTCATTAATATTCCAATTTACATGTTCTCTGGCAAACCTTAAGCGAGCCACTCGGTGGTTCCTAGTGAGACGAGGGGCTGTTACAGCTACTCTAGCTCTTAATCCACTCTGTCGTAACCTATTCCGAATAGTTTGAGTACTCACACGAGAATTTCTGACTCTAGCCAAGTCGTTCTGCAATTGTCTCGCAGTTACATGTCTTGACGTAATGCTTGTAGTAGTAAATAGCAGTCATCTTGGCGAGTAGAACATCCTGGATGACCTGGTACAGGTCTTCTACTGTAATTGCCTGTTTCCCTATATCCGGCTACGGCTCTAGAAACACTTGACCGATTGATGTTCATCAAATTAACAACGTATGCTTGAGATCGTCCATCTTCCTTTAAAGCAACTATAGCAGCCACTTGTTCTGAAGTTAAATTGCTCATTTTAGTTTTAAAAGCGTTGGTACAGAACTCTGACTTCACACTTTAACATCTGTCCGTATAGGAAGACTTTCGATAAACAACTGAACAAACCTTACACATGTGCATTTTTCTAAATGTGTTCTTTTAGAAAAAAAAAGTAAAAAAGCTATGTTCCATGATTTTGTTAGTGTTTTTATAGTTCACATACACGAGGCAAACTTTTTGTGAACGTATAAAAATATCTTGGTTTATAAATGCCCTTTTTTAGTTTATGCGATACTTTTTTGACGGAGTGTATTTAATGAACTAGCTACCACCAACCGCTATATGTATATGCGTTCCGCTGTATCGCAGCTCATCAGTACACCTATGTGGAAGGTAGTAGTTGTAATTCAAGTTCGCGTATCTGTTCAAGCTAACATGCTGGGATGAGAGTATCTAATTAAAGATACTCTAATCACTGCAATTGTCTAATCATATTGCTATATCGACCTCTACGGAAATAGGCAGCATCTGCCACAGAATCTGCGAGGGTAGCACAGTTCGGCTTCGAGGTTAGCGCACTCAGGGCAATTATATGTATGCATATACGCGAACTTGAAATATAGCTGCTGGCTTCCTCGTAGGTGTACTAATAAACTGTGATGAGATGATGCGAAACACGTATACGCATAGTGATTGGTGGTAGCTGGTTCATTGAATATATTTATTTATATTAATTGCTCTGGACGAGTTATCCTCGCAGTCTAAGTGTGATGCCCTCGTAGATTCTATGGCAAATGTTTCCTATTTCTGTATAGGTCGATATAGCAATATAATTACTGCTATGTCGATATATTCATTTGTATTGTATTTTAACCAGATAAAACATTTTTATTCATTATAACAACGTTCCTTGTTTGGTCAATATTGCCAGCATTTCAACAGCTACAGAAATACTTGTTCAAAGGACCTTTCCTCACTTCATTTCAATTTTTATAGTACAAAAATAGAAGAAATTTTAGCATTGAGTTTACACGTTGTAAAAGAGAAAGGAATAACTTAAGATTTTGAAGATGCGCAACAACAAACCTAGCTACCTTCTTAAAAATACCATGTTATTATATATTAAAAGAATCAAGGAACACAATTTGATATATTGCTGCTCCAACTTTTATAATTTATTGCAAACAGTCGTTACGCACTCTTAAAATACAAAAGACTTTGAACGCAACACTGAAGCAAAAAAAAAAAACTGGTGTAACTGCTATTTATAACTGCAAAAGATAAATATGCGTTATTAAGTTAATAAAGAAGTTCTAGATAGTTTTGTCGTACGCAGAAACGTTACGAATTTTTATTTCATCACAGATGGCGTTCCATAAATTATGTTTTACATTCTTATTTTCCTAATGACGCCTGTTATGAAACGTGACCGGGTTATTTTAAAAGACGTATTTTTATTATTAGAACTTGCAGCGGAAACAGTGTCTTTCGTTATTTCGCAGCCTGATAAATTTGAAACGTAACACACGCGAGATGCATAACAATTTAATCCTACTAATGTCTTCAAAGTTTAGTTTCATTCGTGGTTTTCGAGTCAAATTGCCCTGTGTTCTAACAGACAAACTAGCGGTGTTTTATTGAACGCGTCCTTGTTGCATTTGTAATAGGGAAGGCAATTTCAAATTTAATGATGTTAGTTGTATAGTAGCTAGGCTTTACTCCCAAAAATTAATTGATGTATTTCATAAACAAATATAATTTTAAAAAGTTTTTCGTTGTTGTTTGAGGACGGACAAGGTTTGTAGAGTGATATTTTGTTTTTCTCTATTATTATGTCTTGGATTGTTACTAATAATAATAATAATAATAATAATTATAATAATAATAATAATTATAATAATAATAATAATTATTATAATAATAATAATAATAATAATAATAATAAATTTTTATTGCCCAACAAAATACAACTCTACCACACTAATAACAACTAACCAGGGCTAAATACAAAAATGAATGGAGTAAATGCAGAGACATAAAAAAAATAAAAAATTACAATATAAAGCAAAAAAAGAAAATTAAAGTATATATTGTATTCCTTACATTAAAAGTAATCAAAGAAAAATAAAAATAATACGAGAAAGGGGAAGGGACTAATGCTGAAAGAATGGATCATTAGACATGTAGTTGACATTTCTGCACATGTGCCATAACGGTGCATTATATAACAGATTAGAATGTGCCATAGGGGTTTCAAAAGTCTTAGTTGTATCGGGGAATTACAAAGCAAATTTCGGAAAGTGAAACCGGTGAATCGACAACATTGTTCATCAGCCTCGATAAGAACATGGCAGTAGATGCTTCTCTCTGACGAGATAGAGAGTCAATACTATGTCTACAGAGTAAGCTACTAAAATCAGTGCCGCGAAGAGGGTATGTACCATCGGATCTGAATGAAAGGCATTTCAGAAACCTTTTCTAAACACGTTCAATTTCTAGCTGAAGATAATGATAATGAAGGTACCAAGCCAACGATGCATATTCCAATTTTTGAGCGAACAAGGGAAAAGTACATAGACTTCAAAGCATTATCGTTGGGAAAATGTTTGCACGCTCTAAATAATGATCCAAGAGATTTAGATGCTGAAGATCAGATAGCATGTATATGCGGCGAAAATGTCAATGTCAAGATCACTAAACAAGTTAACCCCGCAGACGGTATTATTCGCGACATAATAGTTAAATATTTGTGGGTTCGAAGAACGAGTGAACTGTTTTTACCATTCATTTATAATTGAAAGATTTTTCCGCAAATGTAAGGAGTTAGATGGAAGCACGATTTTATTAAAGATATTTAAATCGTCAGCATAAGCAAGAATATTGCAATTCAGAGATAGTAAAGGGTCATTTAAGTAAATATTAAAAAGGAGCGGGCCTAGGTTAGAATCCTGAGGTACGTCACCTGTTGCAATGAAAGGTCGGGAAATAAATCCACTGTAATGGACGTAGCAGGAGCGGTTGGAGAGATAAGAACTAATTAGTGCTACAGCACTAGGACAAAATCCAATGGAAGAGAGTTTGGACAAAAATATCGCATGATCTATCGTATCGAAGGCTTTACTAAAGTCAGCATAAATTACGTCTACTTGCTGGCGATTATCAACACATTTACTGCGTTTCTATATAGGTTTCTTTATATTGTAAGAACAAAGAAATATCGTAGACGCATGCAATGTAAAACAAATAAACATATAACCTAACTACGAAGGCCCATAAAAGGTCGATTAATATATTGCGTGGGAGAAAGTCAAATGTCAAAAATTGCCCTTCGATGGTAATATATTTAATCATCTTCTCCGTCCGTCCAATTTTTCAATACTATCAACCAATCTTGTTTTGGAACACAAAATAATAATGAATGTTGCAGTGCCAATTTCTTCCTCGGACGAAAATCTCGTACCTTGCAAACGCTTTCGAAGCTTGACAAATCAAGTAATGCGGTGATTTTTCTGTTACTTTATATTATTGTCAGCCAATACTGTGCTGAATACTGGGAGCTACTTTCTATTCATTCAATTTATTTCTGATACTGGGCCCATACTTCTAAGCAATGTCCCATAAGTAACGTTTATCACTGTTAGTATGTTTTCGTCTTTATGGGACCATCCACGACTCTCTTAACACGCACGGAAATGTACGTTTTACCACATGTGGAAATTTAAAAAAAGTCTTAGTGGGCGCCATTCTTGAAATCGATTAGTTTCGTGGCAACTCCTCAGGCCTTCATCGATAAATTGTAGCCAGAGAAGATGTTTTTCCGCAAAGGTTAAATTTAACCTTTTCCTGCACCCATAAGCGTCCACGCCGATTGCTAAATAAATTGTGCGACTACTTACACAACCAAACACAATAATCGATACTTAAATCATCCATCCACCGTAGCAACATCAACCTTAATAAACGAAACAAAATATGCAACATTCTAAAAATTTCAGTCTGAAATCTCCTAGAAATGCATTACTTACTCATATGTTCCCTGTGTAATTCCACTAGGTTTTTCAAATACGCATTACCTTTTTCTGCGAGAACGGTGGTATGTTGTAACAAACTTTGGAATAATTTGTTGTAGTAACACTTTTCCATAGAATATAGCATGTTCCCGTACAATTTGCCTAACCGAGTGTACTATGACTAAAGAGTCCAAAGGATGTGCCCGACCAGTAGCGTCGGTGCGAGAGCAGAGTGGGGTAAACTCCGCTCTCGCATAAGTAGTAAAAATAAACGATGCATTTACTTGCCGTTCTAACGTGTTAAAGTATACGTTGAAAATGTTGCGAGGTCGTAAAAATAATGCGTCAAATCGGTTGTCTGCTACCGTAGTAAATAAATTTATACATCGGTTTCCCGATTTAATATATGACGGTAAGGCAGTGAAATGTTTAGTTTGTGAAACAACTTTATTATCTTGGAAAGCGAGTCAGTGTCAAAGACATATAAATAGTGACAAACATAAATTGAAAAAGATTAGACGCAAAATCATATAATGAATTTGTGGTTGATTTAACAATGATGCTAATTGTGACCAATATAGCAATACATAAGGTCCAACACCCAATGTTTCGCCAGTTTTGGAATAAATACAATCCTACTTGGAAATTACCATCTAAAAATACGTTACACAATTACGTACCATCAGTGCGTGAAAGGATTGTAAATTTTATGAAAAAAACGGTGAAAAATAAATACCTTTGGTTGACAATGGACGAAACTACAGATATTAAAAAACAGTCCATCCTATCCATTGTCGTAAGGACGCTGACCCCACAAGGATCTTCTGACCCTTATTTACTAGCCTGTAAACGAATGCAAGATTGTACTGCCACGGCGATACGTAGTGTATTAATAGAAACACTACACAAATTTGAAATTTTACCGGAGCAACTGTTAATGTTAGTTACCGATGCTGCCGCGGTTATGTGTTCCACAGCAAAATTACTCAAAACGATTCAACCAAACCTGCTGCACGTCACATGTTTGCTTCACGCTTTACACCTTGTAACAAACATTATACGTACAAGTTATCCAGATGTGGATGAACTAATAGGACAAACGAAAGCGGTTTTTCTTAAATCTCCGAAACGTATTCGCCTATTTCATTCGCAGTGTCCTGACATACCCGAGCCGCCGCAACCAATTCTTATACGATGGGGTACGTGGTTAGAAGCAGCATTCTATTATTATAAACATTTTGAAAAAATTAAATCAATAGTTTTACAACTAGACAGCAAAGAAGCGGCTGCAATAAGGCTCAGTCAGGTTCAATTTAAAAATCCTCAAGTTGCAGCAAATTTAAAAATTATTTACGACAGTTACGTTCCAATAGTGGATGCAATAAAAAAGTTACAGAACAGTGCGCTGTCCTTATCGGACTCATTAGCAATTATTGACCACGTAGAATTAGCGCTGCATATCCTTGATGATGAAAAAAGTGTTTGTGTTCGTGAAAAATTTAATAGTGTATTAGATAAAAATGTAGATTTTACAAAATTACGGCAACTTTTTACCAATACTGAAGATACGTTGTACAGATACAAAGAGCACTTTAACTATGCAAATATAACATCTCTCAACGTCGAACAATCCTTTTCAGCATATAAGCATTTATTTACGTCGCTACGTACGAACCTTTCCGAGACTAATACAGAAACATATATGATGGTGCAATTACTTCATCGCGCACATCCGGATATTTCTGCAACAATGTAAACATGTTAGGTAAGTTATTTATGTTTTTTCTTAACGTTTTGTAAAGTGATTCAATATATTTATTTTTAAATAAGCGCACTGTTATTCTGGTAAACTCTCCACGCAACGCCAATGCTCGGGCACATCGTTTGGACTCTTTAACTATGACTCATACGCACGATTAGTGCTAATGAGATATGAAGAGAAATTTTTAATTAATAGATCATTAGCGTGTACATATATAATCAGAATACTGTTAATTGTAAATAACGCATAGATGTATTGTGTCCTGTAGCTCGAACTACAGTAACTAACAGTAGGCTGGTGATAATAGAGTTCGTTATTGGCCTTTTTACCAACATATTCTGAACTTTCTCAATTTTCGGCACCAATCAATAAAGTAGCTCAAATTCAGTATGGTAAGCTTTTGTGTTTTAGGGGTACATACACTGATGCAGACGTGTACCATAGTACTATATAAACATGTTTACACGCTGTAAATCTTGTAGAACATCGAGCTTAAACATCAAACATTGATTAATTTAGTTTGCAATATAATAACGGCGAAGGCAGGCTACAACAAGTGAACTGAGCTTTCGACTTTGACAAAGTTGGATACTACGAGTTCGAGTCCCACCAATATCAAATGGCAGATTTTTCTGATGAGTGCAATGCAGTCTTAAACCATCTTTCTCATATCGGAAAATAATCACGCGAAGGAATGATAGTAATAAAAAGCAATGCTCTTTACATACAGAAAGCCTCGTAGGATTATACTACAAGCTTTAAAGTCTGGGAAAAGGGAGATATAAAAATGACATTACGTACAAAATTAAAATATTTACTTTAGAGACAAACACGAACACCTTGGTGTTTTGTAGGAAAACAACAAGAAACAAAATAAAACGTAATTCTTCACATATCGGAGAAATATAAATCTCATATTGTCCAATTGTCCTCGCACTGTAAGGATAAATCCAATCAAGACACAACTTAATATTTTATTAACTTAATGAATGTGTGAATTCGTAGCATTTGCAGTTTACCTCGATATAAGCACACGTTGTTCTTGTTATCCATTAATTTTTCGTTTGTTTGGGAACTCTCTTTTATGCCATTCCACCACATTCTAATTCATTTCACAGTTTTTCCCGTTTACGACACTTTCTTGAGACGGTCCTGTCTTTATTACACAGAGTTCTCTTATAGCATATCTGTAGGTAATTTAGAAAATGGGGAGGGAGTAAGTGAAGGAGAGATATATTTTGGTCTTATTCGAGAAGTTTACGTACTGATTTACGAAGCGAATTGTTTAAACCGAAAGAGTAAAATTGAGAACTAACGTTCTTTTCAATTATCTCAATTCTTAAAAGGGACTATTTCTTCTGGTTCAGCTTCGTCAACATGCTTAGCTATATTGTTACTGCTTTACATGTTTTCGTCAACTTGACGTTCTCGTTTTATAGTTTCGCCCGAAGCAAAATCTGCCTCTTCCGTTAGCGATGCTGTCAGAATTGTAACAGTTTTTCAGAACCTATTTTAAGCACTTTGTAAGCTTAGTACTGCATTATCACATGTACTGGATAATTTGGCAGCCATATATGCGCTTGTAGGTAGCATCCAAAGCTAAAGCTCGTGAACAAAATACAGCGCAATATGCCATATATATGCATGCCTTGTATATACCTCAAGCAATTATACACACACGGTTATGGTAGCTGGTAACCTCATCCAATAATTCCGCCTTCATTCCTTAGTGGAGGAAACACTAAACGTAATTAAATAAATGACCAGTTACTCTTCGTTAGAAGTTAATATAGCAATGGTCGCTTCATCTACATTATACAGGCGATGAGGATGAACCTTATATTTTTTATGCTCTTGATAAGGTTGGCAAAAACAACCTTTTGGCCAATCCAAACCAGCAATATTGCTACAAATAGTTATGTTCTTGCGTTAATGTAGATCATGTGTGAGGTATAATTCGACTTTTAGACAAGAGATGGCGCCGTGGGTATTTAGATTTGCCGAAATGCCGACCCATGCGTTACAAAAATAGATTTCACGCTTTTATGAAAATTGAATTCGTGGCCATTGTTGGCATTTGGTATCGTCACATACTGTATAAAAAGTCAAGTTGACTAATATACTTGACATACCATGAAAATGACTACGTCACGGTAGGTACTAACGATGCTATTTAATAAAAACATGTATTACCACAGCTTTTGTCATCAACATTGCAATACAATATTAAGTTTAACATATATATGAACCCTGTTATTTCTTCTGGTCGCTGGCATATCTCCTTATATATATATATATATAATTTATTTGGATTTAAGATGACCATTATTGCAGGCATTTTGTGAACAACTGAATATACTTACGTTCACCAAAATAAACTTGTCAAAATGAAGTAAAAACAACAACCCGAGATGTTTCGCGAATATAAGCACGTTAAACGACGCTATAAACATTACCTTACACCCTCTGTAGAAAAATACTTTTGCGTAACCGCCTTGCTATATGTACAGCTGTTAAGTAAATTGTGCTGAGGATTCATTAACTTTAAAAGTCGCATACGACACAACATTCCACACGATTCTATTTTAAAGCCTTGGATATTAATAACCTACACAAATGACTTCTAGAGAACGTACTTTTATTTATATTTTACCGCCTATTCTGGAATGGTGAACGTTGAGGATAATAATAAACTTTTTATTATAAAAACACAGAGTACTTATTTCAACAGTAAAAAATACATTGCGTCATATGCAGAATGAACGAACTATGACGAATCGCTCTCCGTCAGAGGCTGTTTCATATTTTCTGTATCTCGGGCAATTTCAACATTCCGTTTGTGTACATCACAGAACATACTAGAATGGTCACTACAGGGTGAGGCTAAAACTATATTCCACGCCTCTTACAGTAATGGGTTAAACGCGCGCTTTTACATTTGAGGACAGAAATTCTGGCCGTTTCGGTTTTGATCACCATACTAACTACAATTTGTACTGTAAGTCGTTTTCTTTTAGCATTTTTACCTTTGATCTACTTACATTTCTATAATTTTAACAAATATAGTTCTTGTTACAGTCACAGGGAAAGTCTACATACATCATGTAGATGTATGTAGACTTAATGGTAATGGTACTTACTTAAATATATTTCTTATAAAATGAAATTTTAGGTTACTGACTACCGGAATTATGTCGATGAGGCAAAGAAAATTTTGTGTGGGTGAATGTACTGACACGTCATATCCGCGATAGCATAAAAAATATTCTGAAGCTATAATTTTGAATAACTAGCAGGCACGAGGAAATGTAGAACGAATTTTATAATGAACGGAAAGTTTTCCTTCCGTTCATTATAAAATATAAAATAGTAACTATTTTGTATGTTCTTCACACTTTATCAATGCGTGTCGCAATGGAAAACAATTCAGTTTCTACCATCGGTCTACCAAGTTGGTAGGAAACAATAAACTGAAGAAAAATGCGTCACGATTCGAACGCTTAGTTATTAGTACAGATCGCTACTTTCCGTGCGCTTGACGAAATTAGTACGTGTTCATTCGTCTCATCAGAATGCTTATAACTAGAGAGGACAAAGGCGGAGGATATTATTACTTTGTTGCAAAGACTCGACAGACTCGTGTTTCGTCGACTCTCGGAGACACAAGTAGGTAACACGAATCCATTTTTGTGAGGCGAATAGACACGAGTCTATCTAGTCGCCGCAAAAAAGGTACGATTTCACCTACCTTTATCATCGCTAGTGAACATAAACAGAAGAAGCAATATGTTTGCCAATTTTTCAATTACCATAACATGCGAAATGTCCCACATGTATTAGCTAATAATTATCCTCGCTTATTACCATTATCTCAAATGATGTGGAAGCCTGTCCAATAAATTAGATTTAAGGAAAAGAAACTTGCAATATGTATCTTCTGTTACAAGAAGAACCAGAAATGAACAACTGGAAATTGTTCTTATTAAAGTTCCGATAATATTTTTCATATGCAGTGTAATCACAAAAAAACTGCGCTATGTAATGAGTAACACAACAAGGAAGAACCATCGTATACAATTGCGGCATATATATAAATATATATATATATTGTAATGTACTTGCGTTATTTACTTAATATAATTTTCTACATTTTAATAAATATCAGAAATCTACTAAAGTTTGAGGTCGTGAATTCGAATGAAATAACGACTAACCTCATATGTTGTAATGCTGCATGCATTAAACGCCGAATTTCTATCCCTTTCCAATTCAAAAATCCCTTTTTTTATAATTACTCTTAACACAATACCTTAATAGTCTTCGACATTAAGTGACTAATAACACTGACCGACAAGGTTTTTGCGCTAAGTTAGTAACTGATGAAATTGAACAGCATATGTAAAGTAAAAATGATTCAAAAAGCGGCAACATTGGCTTAGCTCTGGTTACAGAGAAAATGCCTTTATAGTATAATCTGGTCTACTGCAATAACGTTTATAAACTTTCTGAAGCTTTTGGATTACATCATGATCCCAGTTCTTGGAGATTATTCACAGACTCATCAAAGACCAGCCTAAAAGCAGTTTTGTTGCATAATGGAAAGCATTATCCTTCTACTCCGATAGGTCATGCTGCTTCTATGAAAGAAACTTACGAAAATCTGAAAATTTTATTAAAAAAGATAAAGTACAAAGACTATTCCTGGAACATTTGTCCAGATTTTAAAGTAATTGCAATTATTTTAGGTTACAACAAATACTGTTGTTTTTTATGTCTTTGGAAAAACGTTACCATAAGCAAGAATGGCCGTTACAACAGTTTATACCAGGAAAACACAATGTTCAACATCAGCTTCTAGTAGAAAAACAAAAGATCGTAATACTACCTCTCCACGTGAAACTTGGGCTCATGAAAAACTTTGTAAAGGCACTAGATCTCGAAGGTGAAGGTTTCGTGAAAAGTTTCCAAAATGAACATAAGGGAAACTGAAAGAATGTATTTTTGTTGGACGTCAGGTACGAGAAATAGTAAATGAACAGCGAACGAAAAAACAGCTTGGCTCTCCATGGTACAAGTTTTCACGAATTTCTTGGGAAACAAAAAAGCTGACAACCATAAAACTTTAGTAATGGATGTGTTACAAGCATTTCACGCTGCTGGCTGTAATATGTCCAAAGTATAAAATGCACATTCTACATTCTCACTTGGATTTTTGTCCGGAAAATATGGGCGACGTTAGCAGTGAACACGGTGAGCGCTTCCTGTTATGTTACCAGATTACTGTTGGATGTTAAGAAGAGATGCTGTAGATATTGTTTATAAGAGACGGAGCAGTATTACTTCACATTTCTAGTTATAATAATTTGAAATATACATTAAATTATGATCTAATCTAGAAAAACCTTTTCCTTGACATATAAAAGAAAATCGAGCTAACTTGACCTTCTACCTTTTACTAAAATAAATGTTTATATGTTTTCTATTGAGATTGAAATTAGTATAAATTATTTAATGGCACAATCAAAAGTTGAAATTTGTTGGCCAGTGTAATCAATAATTCGTCTTAGTTTCTGTTGCAACAGTTTAATTTCATTGATTTCTATGACAATTTTTAATGATTTAAGGTATACCATTATTTAATTAGCTTCCACGAGAACTGTCTTGCTGTAGTGTTACGGAGGGACGCAACTGCTGGCAATTTTTTGTGTTCTGGGAGGACATAGTTGAACACATACAACACTACAACGTTAAATTGTACTGAGAATTTAGATGCTGCGAAACGGAAGACATGTAATTGATAATTATAACTTTTGTAAGACTAACGTGTCACTTGGAACTTACTATAAGAATTTCTTATGTTAATAATCGAGAAAAAGATAGACATATATTCTATATTAACTCTTAATATTCTATATTAATTTTACACCCTAAAGGTATTTGGCTCAAAACAGGGTTCTTCTCTCTGCGTATCGGGCCTCCTACCAACAAATGGACCCTCATATCCATTAAGTGTACACTGTCAATTTAATAAAGAAGACGTGGTTATAGTCTTGATGACAGCTAACGTCGTGGTTTTTCAATTAATAACATTACATTATATAATATATATAATTACTTGATTTTCTATTATATAAATATAAGCTCAAGCTAAACTATTACTTGTGTGACTAATACTTATAGATGAATACATGAAAAGTTGTAGTACAGTAGTATAAATAAATTTATTTTTCTCCACAACGCGATATATTTTAAGTGCTTTTGTTTTTATCGATACGATTTAAGTTTTTTAGTGTTTGAAATACTTCTATCATTAATGGACTTTTAATTAACAGAAGATGTGTTGTGTGAAGAGAAGATGATAGAGGATTAGAGACCAAGGAATTCAAATATATATACACTAGAATAATCAATGTTTTGGTAAATATGTATGTAGTTAGCATAATTTATTACGGATCGAAAATAAAAAAACGCCCAATCTTTCAACAGTTTCCGTCTAAATACTTATTTGGTTTTAGTATGCGACGTTTCAACAATAACTTTTGCCTTTATCGAACCAATATATTAAATTAAACATTCGGGAAATTTACCATTCATTAAAGCTTTTCTAACCAATAGAAAAATTTAAAATAAGACCACGTATAGTAACAAACAATTAGAATACACCTATTTTTGTAGTTTAAAGTGTAGCATTAGGTCATGCTACACTTGCAGGCGTGCGATGTGGAATTAACTAAAATACAACATATGTATATATTCAAAGGGAGATAGATCTTTCCTAACACGTTACATAAAATGGTTGTAAAGTAGATGCTTATAACTAGAGCTCCCCAAAATGCGTGGCAAGTCAGAAGGCGTACCGCCGGGTATGTGTATCACCGACTGAGGCAACTCAATTTATAATTGATTTATTTTATATGCTGACTGCGTGTAATTTACCGTTTTCCTTATTCAGGAAGAAACCATTCCGTGAATTTTGGAATAAATATAATCCAGACTTTGAGTTACCGTCGGAAACAAGCTTAAGGAGATGTGTGCCAAGTGTACGTACCGAAATTGAAAACAGGATCAGATCTGCAATAAAAAATAAACTACTGCGGTTATGTATTGACGAAACGACAGACCGTAAAAAACATTCTATTTTGAATGTGATTGTACGTATACTGGAACCTCGTCAACCTACAAAGGGAATTTTATTAGCTAGTGAAAGACTAAAATCGTGTACTGCCGACGCTATCGAGAGCGTAGTCGTTGATACTTTACAAACATTTGAAATTGCCACTACTCAAGTATTAATTTTCATGACCGATGGTGCCGCGACAATGCGTTGTGTAGGTCGTTCTCTTCAAGAACATTATGGGATGATGTTACATATTACTTGTAAACTTCATGCTCTGCATATTGCGGCTGAAACTATTCGTGCAAATTTCCCTGAGGTAAATGCATTAATAACAAATACGAAACGAGTGTTTCTCAAATCTCCCAAACGTACCAGTGAATTTCATAAACAGTGTCCCGGTATTCCCGAACCACCAGAGCCGATTCTTACGCGTTGGGGGACATGGCAGAAGGCAGCGTTTTATTATTTTAAATACTTCCGGCAAATAAAATCAGTCGTCTTACAATTCAATCCTAACGAATCTGCGGTTATTAAGGAAAGCCAGGATAAATTCCAAGATATTTCCGTTGAAGCAGATTTACAAACCGTTTACAACAATTATAGAGAAGTACTTGAGGCAATAAATAAATTACAAAATAGTGCACTGTCTCTGACGGAGTCAGTACAAATATTAGATGACGTTAGTACACTCCTACACTGTATAAATAAAAAAAAAATGATATCGTTACAAGAAATTTTGAAAGTGTTATGAAGAAAGATACAAATTTTAGCAGGTTAAGACAAGTTTGGGAAGGTAACTCTACTGATCCGGTGACTAAATTCAAAGATTATTTTAATTACGCGTGTATTACATCATTAGACGCCGAGCGTTCATTTTCAAGATATAAAAACATTTTTTCAGAACGACGAACATCCTTGAAAGAAACGACTGTGGAAACATTCCTAATGCTTCAGATGTTTGAGAAATCGGATTGCGCTTACGGTAACAGTTTTAATGTGCCTACCTCCTCGTGTGCTGACTAATACTATTTTCCTTGTGCATTAACACCCACTATATTGGATACGGCTAATTACAAAAGTAAGCGTTTTAAAATTCTTTATTTCTTTTGTTTTTATGTACTTTACTTATGTTCCTTATCGACGCCTATGGTGCGCCACGCAGTTGGGGAGCTCTACTTATAACCATTATCAGTATTAAATATCAACAGTAAATTTCAGCTCCAAGATCAGCAAAATCGCGAAGAAATACTCGACTATGACTTTCCTCACGATTTATATACATTACACACATAACGTGTGTTCATGTAATCGTAATCAATTTTATTGTAAAGCGCTTGTTTCGCAAATAATTGTTCTAGCTCCCGATACACGACAATTCCATGGACTTTATTGTAAAGCTATTGAATGATTGGTGCAGGTGGTTTCATTTCTCAGCTTACCGTAGTCACATCTAGTCAACTATAAAGAAGCCCCCGTTGTTATCGATTCAAATCAAATTCTTCGCCTTAATAATTTAACATTTTAAGCTCTACTTATATTAACACTGTTTGAGGTCTAAATGGTTTCTTAATTGAAGTTTTTTACATAGTGGTTAGCAGTGCTTGAAATATATCATCAACTATTTTAATATCTTCTTGAAGGCTCGACTGATTAGATTTACGAAATCAATCTTGATTATAAAGCTACTATATTATTAAAATTTCATTTTCCAGCTTTCCATAGTTGCATCTAGTCAATTATCAAGAAGACTTCGTAGCTATCGATTCAATCAAATTTTTCACCGAGATGGTTTTACATTTTACACATACGCTACGTATATTAAAATTGATCTAAATGCTTTATTAATTCTTTTACATCGTCGTTGGCAATGCTTCGAATATATCATCGACTATTTCAATATCTTTCTGAAGCCTCAACAAATTAGATTTACGAAATCAATCTTGATTATAAAGCTATTTAAGGATTGGTGCAGAACTTTCCATAGTTGCATCTAGTCAATTAGCAAGCAACGTTCGTAGTTGTCGATTCAATCAAATTTTTCACTCAGATAATTTAACATTTTACACATACGCTACATACATATATTAAAATTGATCTGAATGCTTTATGAATTGAATTCCTTTACATCGTGTTTGGCAATGCTTCAAATATACCATCGACTATTTCAATATCTTCCTGAAGCCTCAACAAATTAGATTTACGAAATCGTTCTTGATATAGATGAAATTATTCCATCAGTTTATATTTATTTGAGACTCACCACGCAAGATTACATACACACATGCGTTTCATATGTGAAGACGTAGAGCTGATATCGTCATTTCTCCGAATTCATTTTAAGTGCATTAAATACCTGATTACTCTACTTACAGATTGGTTATTATTACTTTGTAAAATGTAAATACGTACTTTTTGGAGAGAGGCAATGACTGAAAATGCAAAGCAAAATAACAAGGATTAATTGCAAAAGAAGCAATTTTGGCCCATATAAAGCCCACATAATTGTAGCTATTTAGATATTCAGAAGTCATTTAATTACCGTTAAATATACACTTCACAATACTACATGTATCTCTTACCAAAATGAAGCTAAAATTAAGATTTTGGCGTATGTATATTGTAGAAAGCTACGCCATCGTTAAGCCGGAATTTTCATCGATATATTGAAGCAATTTTATTGTAGTAGAAGCTAGCCGAATTCATAGAAGGACGTTTTAATTCATAACATTTGAATAGAAAATGTTCTGTATTGATTTTTAGCAAACATTAAATAAATTTATCCGACGAAAATTAAGAATTGTAGAAGAGCAAAGCAAGTTAAGTGAATTATTGCATCTTTCCTGTATTTCGATATTACATTTAGCAAAAGTCTGTGGAATGGTAAGAAAGAATCCTGCAATAGATTTGCGTAAATGTATCGCGTGCCTATAGGATAGCATACTGAGCAAATCTTTAACCGTTTAACCGTCTATCTCAGCATAAATTATAGGGAACGAGTAAGTTAACAACTAAATCAAATTTTATATGCACAGACGGCTTCATCATCGACGACCACTTAACTACATCAACCAAATGTTTTCTGCCTTAAAACTATCGCCAGACATTAGTATTCGTTATCCACCAACAGAGGACTCAGCGAAATCTTTATTCCTTTCTGAGCGTTCAGACACTTCTAAGCTTTCGGACGGACTCTTTAGTTATCCATCTTCTTCCTTCCAGGTTCTAGCGAGAGCTAGTTAAAATGTTCTTTGGAACGTAGACGCTATGGCCGGATATTCCCGAAAACTATTTTTTATTGTAGCGAAGTTTGTTTTTGATTATTATATAAGTTTTGCGCCATTCATATTTCAAATTGTCGACGTATCGGATCCTACTGCCTGTTTACGGAGACATTTATCACATATAACGCGGCTTCTGCCAGAAACAGTCAAATTTTATCTTATAAAGAAATATGTAAAATATGCAATATTTTTACATATTTATTGAAAATTCACATAATCCGTGTTGAGCTTTCGCGAGTAACTTATAATAAGATAAATTGAGTAAAAAAAGGTCGAGCTAGCTCGAGCACAAGTTAGAATCCAGACAAAAATTGTCTGTTTAGTGCTACGGAGATATACAATTTCTAGCTGTCTTATAGCTCGTACCTGAGTATAAGCTGTACGTACATACCTCAAAACCGATAGATACTTATTAAAGGCTTTTTGTGAGACTTGAACACTCCTTTTTCTCGTTTTAGTTCAAAATTCAAATTAATACAAGATGTCTTGTCATTTTATATGTGTCAATAAGCCTAAGTACCGAGGTGCCAACTGCTACGAGCTGCTTTGTACTTTTTCTTGCGAATATTTTTATTAGCCCCTATTGATCCGGATAATCGCGGTCCGGTTGATTGAGGTTATACTTGTAGCAAATTTAAAAACTTTTTTCCTTATTAGATCGTTTTTAATCTTCGCAATAATGTTAACATTTGTATTCAAGTTGTAGCGGCGATGTGTTTCGTTCTCATTTTTGTTAAGTAAATAAATATGCATATACGTAAAAATACACAACCGTATTACTGCTGTAAACTACGCAGCGCTCACATTATCTGCATGTAAATAAAAACTCAGTAAATTTAGCTTCCTGTTTTTTTTGTTGCTCGTCCATTCGGTTTAATGTAAATTATTTCGGTGACCGCATCTATGCTATAACTATATTTAAAAACTAAATGGGAGAATCGTGTTCATTTCCGAACAAAAATGTGTCCCGACGATACATTATGCGCTTTTAATATTTAAATTTTACGTTACGAGCAGTTCGCAGGATTTTATTGATCAAATGTAGAAACCGTAACATAAATAACTATTTAAAGTAATGAAAATTCAAGCGTAGCATGAACCGCACGGAGCAGCTAGTAATTTTAAATAAGAAAAAATCTACAAAGTAAATTCTTTATGTAACCGATATCATTTCGGGATAGCGAATTTACGGCCGGCAGCTGTTCCTGCTTTGAAAACGCCATAAAGTACATTACTAAAGGATTTAACTGCTCCTCATGTTGCAGAAATATCGGGAAAAGTTAAGTTTATATTGAATTGGCTGAAACTCGTGCGCGCGCTAAAGCCCACATTTCTCATTGAAATGTTAGGTCATTGAAAAGGGAGTCCTTATATTGGAAAAGAAAAATAAACACGGCCCGAAATAAAAATAATAACGAGATTTCCTTTGTGTTAGTGAAATGTAATTCGCTCGTAGGCGGAACGCTTTCTCCTAAATGAAGAGCTGCAGTAATACCGGATGTTATATTTTTCCTCTTAAGAAGTGTGTATATATGAAATTGTTTAAGCCAATCCTAAATATTTTTCTTCAAAACGTTAATCCAAGAGTATTCCATATAACAAGTTATAATTAGCGAGAATTTTTATGATTCCCGTTTATTTTAATGGGAACGATTCGATATTCACCGAGCACACTGAAAGACTAACTGCTCTAAAGCTACAGAGGCAGAAATCCTGTTCCTAATAATAATAATAATTGTAAATTTCCAACAGGATAACCCAATTACAGGAAACATTACAACACACGGCGAAATACATAGTACTTAAATACATGAAAGTATAATAGATGAATATTCAAAAATACGAAGCGAGTATTAAATGCAAAAAAAAAAACGGAAAGATAGAATTTAAACAACACAATGTTCGAGAATATTACAACGTTCTCGTTTCTTAGAAAACCTAATGTTAAATAAAAGAAAGAATTATGAACTGACAATTGCAATATCTGGAAATTTGTATCAGTCCCACTGGAAATGCTGGGTATTGGCGACCATTCCGGTGTAAGTCCAAGAAGTGCGACAATAATAAAATGTGAATGTAGGCCTTGTCGGGCTGAAGAAGTGGAAAACCCACAGCTGAGGATACCGCTGAAGGCCACAGTTATTAGCATTGGTGATATATATTTTATTCAACAAAGATGCAAACCTCAATTAAAGGACAATGTAAGTAGGGTTAAATAAACACTACTACCAACACCAAAATCACCTAAATATTATATTAGGTGCTATATGTATTTGCTATAAGCGTCTATATCTTCAGATGCACACACAGCTCGAATACCTTTACATAAGTGAACAGTACGGAAACTGATGTATATTCTCAACTACTCTAAATGTCTCATTTATATATATATAAGTACCACACCTGCAATTCTCCGTAAATCAGCTGAAATAACTTATCCACACTGCATTACTAGACACGCTGTATAGCAGTATAACTTCGACTTTATTAAAGCGATTAATATCTACGAAGGGAATATTATTTGTGCTATCTGCTGTAACATTTGTAGTAGAAGGTAAAGAGTAAAACGCCACCTAAAAGACTTGTCAAAAGATTTTCTTGAAGAGTGTCTAGAACTTCACCGCCATGTTACCTAGAATGGTTTCGTTATTTCTTATTGTGAATGTACGATTCTTATGCAATTGATTTTTTAGTTAAATATTCAACAAATATTACGTGGTGAACTTGAGGTAGGAGGTGCGGGACCTGGACGAAAATTAACTTCAAAAGAGCCCACGTCCGCTAGAACTGCTAGCTAGAACCCAAGATCAATATACAAAATCCTCAGCGGTAAGAAGAAGCTACTAAACATGTATTATAGGGCAACAACTTATATTATAAGACAGTTGTGCACTAAGGCACAAATAGAAGTGCAGCTGAATGTGATGCTTGAGGTACACCAGATGATGGGCGGAAGTAAATAGGTTTATACCCATTATAAAAGACATAATGCGATCTGGCCGATAAATACATGGTAGAAAATCATTGTGTACTGTTTACTGCAATGTTGTAAATATTTTTTGTAGATACTCTTATTATTTTTATAATTCTTATATACGTACTGATGTAGTAAAAAAACTAAAAATTTGTAAAATCCAAGATGCAATAATATTATACACACAAACTTGCTTAACTAGAAGCAAATCTGTCTCAATACAGTACTCACAAAATTTTGTGCAAATTGTAGATAATTTCTACACAACTATAACTTTGCATTTTCGTCCTTATGCAATACGCTATTAGGAGCTGTGTTTAACATAATATAAAAGTGTGATGAGTTCTGTACTGCTTGTACGTTTCTATTGGTGTATTCTTTTGTTCTTATATTCATGGTTATATTAACTAATGTATCTCCGCATGCACGTAAGCGCACGTTATTTCCGTATTCCTTATCGTTGTAGCAACGTTGTAGATTGCAACAGGCAAAGGTAAGAGGACATTTTGTAAAAATTGAAGGATTTCGTGGAAGATATTCCGACGAGTTGGGAATTACACGATTTGGTGGCTGTACTTTTTAATGGTATGAATGTTCATTTTCTATTCAAGTGTGAGTCCTTTCTTCCATATGGGCTACCACCATAATTACAAGTTCATAAATTTCAGCACATTGAGGATACATTACTCTTATCATCGACATTCACAAACAGTACATTAACCACAGACGAATTGGAATCAGATGTACAGGAGATTCATTATACACAAGGCCCAACTTTTGGTCTACCATTCGAAGTTACGTACAACAATTTCCAGCATCATCTGTATATTTGTTTTGCGATATTATGCATATGTAGAGTACTGAAGTATGTTTTTTCGACTATTTAAAAGCTTATAGAGACTACGGAAGAGAGTAAGCTGATTGCTGCAAGTTACGTAAACCAAAAAACACCTTTCTTACGGGGAAAATTAGCTGAACTTAAAATTCGGCATGAACTAAAAAATTCATCTGATAAAAGGTTTGTTGAAACTAGGTAACTATTTAGCAATGACTTAATAGAGTTTTCATCATAGAATATTATGCGGAAGGTTCCGACAATTAATAGACGAAATAAATATTTTATTTTTTAATTTAATTTGAAAATATCGACGGTATGATTCTTTTATTACCACTATGTAATTTATATTATACATAGGTATTGTTTTATTTACAGATACATTAGAAACTGTGTTAGTCGAAAATGAAAGAGAGGTAGATAATATTCAGTGCCCAAAAAATAACAGCAACTCATTTACAAAGTCGAAGGAAGATGGTAAACTACTACGAGAGATCGATGTATTTAAGAACTGTATGTATTTAAACTATTTTCCAGTTTCAAGCTTCCTTTAGGATGTAGATTGTATGCACTTTGGAGTATGCGATTTGAACAAAAGCATAGAAAGTCGAAACTTGGAACTGGAGCATTTAAAAACATGTATTATTATTAAAACTTCAATTAGCTTTTGAGCTCTGTTACAATACAAACAAGTACTACTAAAATGGTGTGAAATTAAAGGTACAACTTATAAAAGAAGGTATGATTTTAGTTTTGGTTGTTGATGAATCTCCAAATTTTGGCGCCATAAAACAGATAATTTTATTTCAAGATAGTTTAAGAAATAACATTTATTTTTTATTAAATAAATTTGTTACTTCTAATTTCAATCGCCATCTACAATGCTTTGAATTGAAACATAAAAATTAGATAGTTTGTACACTATACATTGAGTTATATGATTATACTCCACTACTTATTAAAAAAGATAATAAAGGTAAACTGTATGTTACTATAAAACATATTATGTAGTGTATACGAATATATACAAAATTGAATAAAGGTCAATGTGTTAATATTGATTCTTGTTTTATTTTTTGTTTAATATATTTTACCTTGTATAACAAGATATTTATAGTATAAAATTATTACTATTACCTCTAATAAGAAAATGTTTATGTGAATGAAATCTATAGTTTCATGTTAACCCTGATTGATTGTCGCTCAAATGTAGATATATATGTCATTTACTGTTTCTGAATGTTTCTGGTATGGATGTCGGCGAATTCATAGCTGAAGCCCTAAGTATATCTAAGACAACCAGTTTTATTTCAACACCTGATCATCAATGTTAAATATACAATCTACAATAAAATCAACAGTTTCAGACAATGTATATTATTAGTTAAATATAAAATATATTATAAAAACAACTACATTTTATTTTTATCCTATTTACAAAACTGTTCAACATTTTACTATACCAAACAGATAATGCGGCGTAAACGGTTGCTATATTTATTGGAACCAGCAGTTACATTGTTGCAGCAAAAACAAAATAATAGTTGTTAAAAATAGTCTTACAATACTGCGAAAGCTTGACATATAGGTAAGTGTAAGCAAGTGTTACAAATTATAATATTCTTTAATGCAACATTTATTTACAAATGTTTAGAAAAATATATTACAAGTTGTAATAATCTGGTATTGTTGTAGCTGTAGAAAAATTTTATGATTTTGTAATAAAATTATTTACATTTTTTTTCCGTGTAGGATGGCAAGAATTTCATCCAATGAAGGACTTAATCCAAATGCCAACAACATTTCAGTAGTATCCCATGGTCAACGATATCAAAAGCACTGCTGAAATCAGTGTATATTAAGTCAGCTTGACTTTGAGCATTTGAGTTGCTCACTACAATAAAATGCATGGAAACGAGATTTGTTAGAGTAGACCTAGTTAATAGAAACCCTTGTTCAAATATAATAATAACTTGTGTACTCTCGTAGTCAAATATATGTAATTATATCTAAAATATACGTATTTTTTACTGAAACACATACATATGCATGTATGTAGACTGAATATGTGAATATATATTTGTATCTGTATTATAATTAAAGCACGAAAAAGAGAATACTTTTCCCAGAACAAACCAAATTAAAACAGAAAGCTTACTAATTAAAAACGTGTTACACATCTGGCACTGCACGCACAGAAAACAAACAACCATGACTGTTTGCTGGCGTAACATATATACACATATGTAATTTTGGCTAGATGCTTTTTAATCGCGCATTTATTTTTAAACCTTCTTGTCTACGTAGCCGTGATTGTCTTTTATCGTTATCGATTGGGCGTACTAGCGTAAAAAATGAAAAGCGGTTTGCATCATTCATTAAGCGCTTATAACACGGCGTGGAGTATTTTTAGACGATTGTACCTCTTAAAATTTTCATTCACCTGAAAACTTGGCGCCGCCTGTATTTAAAACCCTCTTTCACGAAGAGCGAATGTAGCGTAAACCGTACTTAATTTATTGCGCACATCGTACGCTAAACCGTAAAGATGACATGTACTTTACGACTTGGAGATGAAAAGTGGAATATCGTACAGTGCAGCTTGCAATAGTATAGATTCGCGATAGTACGGGTTGAAAAAAAAATATATTTTTATTTTATTGCTTGACAAAATTGCCAGTGAATGCAACGAAATGTATAGTGCGTACATTCACGCAAATTTCCGCAATTTCGAAGCTCCTGTTACGAGGTTTTACTTGCGCACTCTTTGCTTCACTTCTGATCGGTTAATAACGGTATCTCGGCAGATAACCATTAAATTAATTTTAAATTAATGTAAATTTTCAATTTAATTTTAATACTCATTTAAATAACGATGAATACAAAACAAAGAAACTATGAAGGTGGTTCCGCCGTTTAAGCACATAAGTACGAAAAAGCTTAATTATAATTAACCGTCGCAAACAATGCGCCATTTACGAAAGAAAGCTTCGAGAATGAGATGAACAGTTCATTGCATCGGCTCAAAAACTTGTTAAAAGTAAAAAATATATCGAAAAACTACGAATCCTTACGAAAAGGAATAGAACTAGAAGCCCCAGAATGATAACTAGTGTCTGCTATCCGTATAGAACGAACATCTAAATCAAAAACCGGTCACCGTTGTTCAAAGCGTTTATCTCTACAGTGATTGGAAGGACATTAATTATACAGAAAAACAAGATCTACAGTAAATCATGTGGTTATTTCCCGTTTTATACAATATATTGATCGAATTGTTTTCAGTAAGCACAATGCAAGCAGACAAAATGGCGCCAAGAAATGACTACTTCGTCCTTTTTGCTTTAACTCTGAGACAACAGCTCCACAAGGTAGAGTCAAAAAACTCTCGGAACCACCCTAATAACGTCAGGTAGGCAGAAACATGTTCATAGGTAGTATATTTCTTCTCCGTTTGCATTGCCATTCCACCAATACGATGATGATGCTATTTCAGCGTTATTTGTTTGGTTACTTCTTTTGGGCATTCTCTGACAGATTCTGATAATCTTCATATGCTGGTCAATCTGGTAGTTCTGACAAAGTAACAGCTTCCAAATATCCAGAGTTAAATTAAATTACAACAAATGGTTACAAAGATGGACAACTATTCGACGTAGATGAAAAGAGTTGTTTTGAAAATGTTTGCCGATTGAAGAACCTTGCTCTAGATGTAAAATTTCAAAAGGTCCCATATTATATTCGACATATAGCAGGAGATTTTAAATTAAAACCATTGCCGAGTATTCAACGAGTATAAGACAGAGCTCTTTTTGGGAAAGGTTGCCGCCTGAAAAAAAACCTCAGCCTGAATAAAAGATTTCAAAAAAGCGTCTTACATTGTCATTGCGTGAAAATACAGAAGGGGGATTTGCATTAAACATTACTTGCGAGAATTTCAGATTTCTTAACAATGGGTTGAGGCACAATTAGCCAATGTTAACTGGATTCAACTCGAAAAACGTGGTTAGCAAAATTTGAAAGCTAGTTCCCTAATTATTTGTGTCCGGCAAAGTAAAGAAAAGAATATGGCAACTGATGACGCCTTTAACAGCGTATTGCAAATGTGAGAATTTAACATTTTTTCCATTTTTAGAGATATCAACCTCGAGCGAGCCTAACGATTGTTAAACAACAACAGAGCGTCCAACAATTGAGATTTTCAAAAGTATCCTTCAACACATGCGCATTTATATTACCAGAAAATTTTTGACGAGTAGCGCCACCTTCATGTTGAGACATTAAACTTTTTGAGCTACCCTCATATTAAAAATTAAGACAGTAGCAAAATCTTGTGAACTTGTCAAGAAGGCTACGTGCTGTTATTGTAGCAAAAGGTGTAACAAAAACTTTTGTTACACCTTTTTTGTTACTTCTTTTTTAATCATCGTTTATAAAACTGTTAAACTGTTCGATTTTGCTTGAAAATCAGACTAACACATTCAATCCTAAGTAGCCATTTCTTTTGAACCAAAAATACACAATGCTAAGATAGCTTAGCTGTTTTATGGTATTGATGGAATAACTCACAGCGAACGCAACAAAAAGAGAGAAAAAGTACATTAACATGCGGCTTATTGTTTCTAGGCATTTTCCGATGTGTTCTATTTCCTTTGAAGTTTAATAAAAATATAAATATCGAATTTTCTCGGATAACCAAGACTCCATGTTTATAATTATGATTATACTGATTGTATTAATTAAAAATAATTCGAAAATCGAATTTCAACGCTTTCCTCGTCACGAGAAGGAACAAAAGAAACACTTTTTATCCGAGCCCGTACACTTTCTCCTTATTTTGAAATGCGCTCTGTCGAAATTTTCCATTCCACTTACTAACCGAAAGGAAAGAGTAATTACGTGTCCGTGGCAGGGTTATTCAAACGTTTCCATTGATTCCTTTTCAAATTTTCACATAAATTAATGGTGCAGGTCGCGATGCTATGACATGTTTTTCTTTCGGATTGGATTCCATTGTGATGGCGAGGCGCCAGGGAGGGAGACGTGGTGGGATAAAAACAGGACCGGTATCATGCGATTGCCGGGACATGGAGCGGTAAAGCAATTTCACCATGGAACAGGGATTTCATTAAGCGAGGAAAGGAAATTAATAAAAAGTATTAAATTACTTGGATGGAAAAATATTAACTCGACATAAGAGAAATGAATTCTCTATAGAAATTTTTGCTCGGATTAATATCGCGTTTATTGAAAACCGATATAAAAAAGTTCGTCATGACGTGAAATTAAATTACGAGTGAAGAAAAGTTATGATGCTGCTAGTTTCCCGTTCATTTTCACGCGATTTCGATTTTTCCCTTGTACGTTCCTTTTATCATCACTCAACAATACGATTCCTTGTTCTGTCGTCTTGTTGTCCTATAAGTCTTTGTGCGCAATACATTAATTAAGAAGTCCAGAAGTCCAGAAACATTTATTAAGCGAAATACAGTATATTATTTTGTGAAACATGTGTTCATTTATTCCATTTTGCTGGTTCAAAAGGCAAAAAAGTATCGGCGAGCGTTTCCTACTTCCTCAAGTTAAAGTTGCGACCGTACAAGAAATGCGCTATCGAACGAAACAACTCATAATCAGATGGAGCAGTATCTGAACTACAGGGTAATATCAACTCCTTCCATGTTTTGACATTTTTCCTGCGCCGAACGGGATCTCTGCACTGGAGAATTATGCTTTTTTTGTTTCCGTTAATTAGTGCAAGGTAACGAATGCGTGTATTGCGTTAATTCTATGCAGCTGTTCGCAATATACTTCCGCATTTACATCAATTCTTTACAAACCTTAATTCTGCGTTGAGCTTATACATCAAATCATGCGGATTCGATTTTTTCTTTTTGAAAGAAACCCATTTTCTATCAATTTGACAATTACGTCTTTAAATAAATTTTAAAGCGTGTTTACTACCAATCATCAAACATTTATTACTGAAAGTCAATTTTGCAGAGGACGGATGAGTTTCGTCTTCTTGTTTCTACATTTTGGAATATCATATCTTGATTTAGCTCGACAAATTATTCGTTGCGTTACTAAATTCCGTAAAACTTGTGCAGTGAGTGTCCAAACTGGATAGTAGTAAGCTCAAAAAGATCATTCAACCAAAAAATCAATCAGAAAGCTTTCATTTGGAACTAATTTACAATGTGATATCTAATGAAGATGGTTGCTTCCATCTCGATCATTTTATTAAAACAAACCATGATCCAGCGGAAGCCCTCATATCATGATGTACAAATTATTAAATTATGAAAGGCGTGGCGTTTCGCCGAGAAGAATTATTTGACCATTATTTCTTCCATGAAACCTATGGCAACTTCTGTAAACCAATCGCATGATGACGGATGAACACTTTCAACAATGTTACGACAAGCATGTAGTTTCTTTTCCCACGTCTAAAAAATACAGTTTTCAGAAATTCGTCGATTGCACAATAACATAGTTTAATAGAAGTTTCTTAAGTTTATCGACGAACTAGTTGTCTTGGAGGCTTTAGATATTTGGAATATTTGAATAGGTTGCTGAACAATCCGACTCCTCAAAAAATGGCATACGTCTACCTGATGGTGCGGTATTTTCATTTCGCTTATGATAACTATGAGTCACTATTTTTGTTGAATTGATATATAGAGACCCATTGAAGTAAGTATTTTATCTTGGGTGAAATCATTCTTACAAATTTCAACTATTTTCAGATTCTAGAACGCTGCCATTCGCATTAGCTTAAGCTGATTTTGAAAGATGAGAATAATCGTCGTAATTCTTTGGCCGAATTATATAATTAATATCAAGTACGCTATTCTTAAATTCATACATTTCTTTTATAATAATGGACGATGTCCCACAAGAAGCAAAATTACACAAAGATAATGTAGATTACAAGAAGCCAACACCGATTACACCAGGGGAATGTGCTTTTGTTGATGATCTAGCGATATGAGGGATAAGCTCTCACCTGAGAGAAGATCTTAAAACGTGGGACAAGAAACTAAGTAAAAGAAATACAAAGATAAATACAAGCAAACGGAAATTATGGTATCTGGGAAGATAACTTGATGGAAACACTCTCGGTAATCCAAAGATATGGAGGAACGAAATGAAAAAAAAATAAAATAAGTAGTAACATACATATGACTAAATAAGCGTAATAGAAAAAGGCGTAACAAAAACTGAAAAGGTTAGAAAAGAAACAAGTATCGAACCTCAAACAATAATTAATGTTTAATAACCCAACAGCGTGGTCATTTAATAAGAGTTGAAGAAGAAATATCCATGAAAGCTATATAAGAGCTGAGAATAATCACAAATCCTTTTATTTTCAACAATCTACTTACAAAGACTTAATAACCACAATAAAAACTTACAGCTATAAGTTTTCCATGTATGCAGTGCACGTGTAAATAAGATTCTTGCGAATGTTGCAAATCCTTTTCGATAAGTTCTTTGATATAAAATCTTCATTAAGTCCACTTTGGATGCTCTTTCTGTTTCTTAGTTTCCACATTAATTAAAAAATGTTCATTATCTGTTGGTTTATCCGTTTTCCCAATCCAAGGACTTCGATATCTTAATGGTGGACGTACTGATGATCGTATGTAGTCCTACAAATGACATCTTACAATGGTAAATAGTGCCACCCTTCATTTCTGCGTTTCTGGTTTTGACGGAAATTCTTAATAAAAGGTAAATTGTTTAATAGCATTATATAAGATGCAAGATTACAAAAATAAGTATAGGTACTTTTCTGCAAAATATACACGTTTATACGTCCTAGACAATATAATTAGAAAATGGCGAACCGACAGTAAAACTATAGCAATCCAATTTTAGATATACGAGCAACTGAATCCGGCACTGTGCGTTGAGAACGCCGAGCAGTTTCTATTGTTGCGTAGGGACCACAATTCAATCGGCTTATCAGTTCCTAACAGACTCAGCATCACACTCTGATGGAATGGCTTACCTACGCAAGGTTTTCTTTGGACGGCGCAACCTTTTTTTACAATATTCACGCATTAATCCATTTGATAAATTTCTGTCCCTTTCTCTTTTAGTGAGCGCTGGAAAGGTCCGAATCTTTCCGATATCGTCTTGTTTTCCTCCTTTTCCGTTTCTTCGCTTCTTTTGAAAATTTAACAATTCAACACTGCGAACGATTATTTTCTATCGATCGAAGCGCAACTATAGAGGCGGATTAGAAAAGGTGACGACGCGAGCAAACAGTTAAAGAACTGCTTTTATTTTTCCTTCGTCTCTAGCTCGGTGAAAATTAATTTTTTCCTCTCAAATGAATCGGCTATAATTACGACGGAAATACGAAAGGGAAATGCAATCAATTTCTCATTTTGAAGAGTACCTAAAGCTTTCGCCTTGATAAATTTTAAACAAAATTCGAAACGTTTATTTACGAAAGAACGGCTGCAATTATTTTGCAGATTACTCTTAAGAATCGATTATTTTCCTTGCTTTCTACCACTTTTCTCTTGTCATTATCTATTTGCTTACAACAACTGACTCAGGAATGTTAATGAATCTGTATAAATGTAGAGGCTGTGGATGAAATACGGATTTTCCACACGTTACGCCGCATTTAATAAATATTAAAATTTAATCTACAAGTACATTTTCATAATAACACCGTTAAGAGTAAGTTACACTCGCATATTCATCTAACCCATATCAAAAGTTTCAAAGTCCGACCCGCTAGCAAAATTTTAAACAGAATATGGTTTACCATGTTCATCGCAATGGTTCTATTTACAATGACTTTCGAATAGCGGTTGCCAAGCGATTGTCCGTCCATATGTTCTGAAAATCGGGATTTAAATATCGAAATATAATACCTTTAGATATTACGCCGGCATAAATTTTCTTATAAAAAGATTTATTGCTGTGAAAACCCAGACATAAATATTGTAGTTTTTCCTTATAGCAAAAATTTTCGCATGAAAATCTCGCTTCAATAACCAATGTAAAAAGATAATATCATCGAAATAAAATTCTGAACTCAACTAACACTTGTAGGTCCTTTCACTAGCGTATAGTTAGTAATACGTCAAGTAACAATAAAAATATTATTTATTCTGGAACGATGAAGGGAATTGACAGTCTGGCAATTATTTTTATCATTTTAAGTAAATCTTTTTATCAACTCTGTTGAGGCGGTAGAAATATTCATACTATTCCATACGTCAAGCAATGCAGAATCTCAACCTCCTCCTCGAGGATTCCCTTCTATCCTCTCACGATCTTTCCCACTTGCATCGTTGACGGATAGAGCTGTTCTTAGTAAGATTCGATAACATTTGCAGCAATAGATCCTTTTTACCAACGCATTATATGATGTCTTAATATCTGTTGCTATCTTGTGTGATCTGATTTTACCAGGATATTTGACTGAGTTAACCATATGAAGGTTACAAAATCTTGATATTAAGGAGACTACATTATAATAGTTGCCATTCGATAAATTTCGAGTTGGAGAAATCAATTTAATCAATTCGTCACACGTAGACAACAGATTTGGTGTCCCATGTTGGGTACATAAGTTGTCTCTGGCTTTTCACATTTTTTCTAATATGTCGTTTTAAAGGAAAACATACTTAATAATTGATATAGCAAACGTAAGTAATATAATATACCTGATATTTTCAATGAAATTAACCTGTTAACGTTGTATTCCTTGAAGTGTGTGTACATGTTGTAACAACTTTTTTCGAAAAAAATTTAGAAGTACATGATTTTTCCAAACTAACTAACTAGATTTAGCGTAGGTGCGAATCTGAAGTATCTCAAGAGCACTCTTCGGCAACTTAAGCTCACTTAGAAAATGATGAATTTTAACCGATAATTAGGTTAAGTTAAAAAGAGAAATAACCTGATCGCATCTGGCATTCAGCTTTTCCTAATTTCTCGAACTCGAATCGAATACGCGGATGATGATTTGACTCAAAGTCTTGATCTCTGACTCTAACCTGTCACGTTTTATTTAATCGCGATAGCAATTATGTCGTTCACAGCAAATTTTGATATTTCTACTTCTCTAAAAATACACTTTTCGAAGCAGCAGACGGCACGCTATCGTTTCTTTTGCTGACCAATAAATATTTGCTGACAAAAGACGATTACCTAACGAACGTTAACTAATATTAACTGAGCATATTTCAGTGTAATTCAAAATTACACTGAGATATGCTCAAAATTATTCTACCATCTACACTACCCATCACGGGCTGCACTTACAACTACCGTTGCTACCTAGTTAATAGGCAATAAAAGGAGTTGCAACATCTTACAACAATCTCAGTCGTCAGAGGGAACTTTGAGCAGGTGTACAGGCTGGGACAAATTCGAGAATATTTGATTTATATAAAAACTATATTAGGGCGCCTTTTGACGCAGAATCCTATACTCTAATTTGTCTTTTTTTTAACTCATATTTTTTGAGATATTATCAAGGCTTTTGTTTTTTTATATGGGACACCCTATACATTTTTACACTTTTTAAAAGCATATAAGATTACCTTCAGAATGATGTAACACACTTGATATTTTATTTAAACAACTATTAAATTATTTGTTTTTCTGCATTTGACATTATTTTAAAATGGTTATGGATGGTAACTAATCAATACACGTATTTATTTTATATTGTCTATATGTTTCAAAATGTCAGTCTTCATTGATATTACTAGTGTTTTCATTATTTAAGAATTCAAAAATGTATGAAAACTATGAAGAATACGACATGTTAAAGTGTTTTTTAGAAGCAGGTGAAAATGAGGTGAAAAGCTGCATGTAACATCTACTATGAACGATATCCTGAAATACATTAATTTCATGTAAGTGATGTTATTTATTAGTGGTCACCTTAGTTTAGTTTGTTTCAATTTTTATTTATAGCATTTAATATTAAAACAATTTTTTTCCATTTTATCAAAGTCTTTTATTTGCTTATTTACGACCATCCATAACCGTCTTAAAATGATGTGAAAGGAAGAAAAATAAATAATTCAAAAACTGTTTAAATAAAATATCAAGTGTATTGTATCATTCCAAAGGTAATTTTATATGCTTCTCAAAAGTGTTAAAATATACAGGCTAACCCATATAAAAAAACACGTCTTGATGATATCTCAAAAAATATGAGTTTTAAAAAAGAAAAAAAGTAGAGCATGGGATTCTGCGTAAAAAAATTCCCTAATACAGTTTTATATAAATCAAGTATTTTCACAAATAAAAAAGTTACAAGGTTTTTAAAAATTGCACATTTTAAGAGAGCGCTCTGTATCTCTTATATTAAGGAAGATATAAAAATAGAGATTTCACCAATCGATTCCTCTTGAAAATTGAACTCTAAAAGCTCGGGTCAGTTTTTGTCTAATTTCTTTAGAAATATAAATTTCCTATTAACAGTATCGAATTTGGTCCAACCTGTACATATTAGGCTCTCTACAAATTATAACAATACACTATATTTTTCAACAGATGTAGGTTGGTAAGGGAATTTGAGATGGATCAGCATTACACAGTGACTGTTAATCTTCATTCGAATAACCTTTGCAAGATTAGAAGTATTTAAATTGTCACTAGGTTGTATTAGACCAGAATTATTTAATTAGTTGTCTTGAAGTTTTCATAATTGGACGGTTTCAAAGGCACTTCAAGATGCAATTAAATCATACCTAATTCTTCAATTATTACAAAATTTAAATGAATTTATTTATAACTTATTTATCCTCATTAATTCAAGGTTGATTATATTATGATTTATTAATTATATGGGCGTCACCTAATAAAGACTTGCTGTTTAATATTTCCAACATCTTCTTAGACAATTTTCAGTTTGCTTTTATTCTTTAAATACGTTTCTGACCCCAAACATTAAAGTTCTTTTTCCGTGTTTGATGTGTAACAATGTGATCTGCGCCTCTCCGCCATTAAACATTGTCTTAGTATATATTTAATGGATGAATTAAGAGGTAGGAAATAAATGATAATTCTAACTCTTCAACTTTACAATTATCGTATTGATTGGAATTGTGATAGAATAGGATCGTTTACATAAATACTATTCAAGCATAACTGCTGATAATAGCTGATAATTCATACCCAAATATATGTTTTAATTAAATGAAATTTGCATTCTTAACTTAACGAAATCAGTACGCCTCCCTTTTAAGAGAAACTGCAGGCACTCCACGTACTAATCTGATTTTCTTTATTAATGTTTTTCATTAAAAGCACGGTTTTCTTTTAATTTTAGATGGCTCGCTATTACTACCCGCGTTCTAAAGTTCAAGTTTTATTATTGTTTTCACGGCGTGTTTTGTTTTTATTACAGCTAGAAACGCGAACGCACACCTATAAAATCCGACAGGAAGTGGTATTAAAAAAGTTAGAGATTTCCATTTATTGCTATTCTTGTTTTGTTAATATTTTACAGAGGTACGTATTACACGATAAAAAAATAATGCAAAGCATTTCCACGCGTTACATATTTTAAATTTTGTAATAAAATATAAGAACGTGTTGCACGCAAGTGATACATACACCTCAGTTTCATGCGTGATGGTAAATTGTTTATTTCTTACAACAATTATTGACATGCTTCATAAGTTTTTTGTTGTCAAGAGCATTAAGCCTTCGTGCAAGTAATATTTACTAGCCGGTACGTGAATTCTTGAATTTTCCTAGGTAACGTTTCATTTCTTTTACCCTTTCTACCGCTGACCCTTTCAAAGCACCTTCGTTAGTTTAGCTATTTAAAACTTATCCCAATACGAAGCTGTTATAGTGCTATTGCGATAGATGCCATGCTTAGGAGGAATATAAAAACTTCTTGCACACCCTTGAAATTTAACATTTGTTCTGAAGGGAGTCACATTTTGTCCTGAAGGGAGTCACATTTTGTTCTGAAGGGAGTCAGAACATTTGTTCTGAAGGAGATAAATTTTCTAGTTAAGTAGCTGACATATTATTTATTAAGTAACTTCACGAATTACAACATGTTATTTTGAAAGCTACGCCAATGTTCATAATGACACCGTATACAAAACCGTTTAAAAAGTAAGACTATTATAAACTCATTTATCTTTACAAACGTATAAATCACATTTATGGCGTTTAAGCTTTCGGTTGTCCCCTAATTTTTAATTGGAATGACCCAACATGGTATATCACTTGGTTGGTGTATCTACATCATGATTAGAACAATTAATTCGTTAATATTCGGATAGGCGTGGCAACAAAATTAAGTAAGACTTTGATATTTTGTCATAAAAATTGTCGATAACCCTCTCCATTTACTCAACGTCACCTAGAAAAACTGGTATACTTTGTTGCAGAAAGAATGGAAATGATCTTTATTTATCATGTTGAGCAATCTACTCGCAGGAATTTTAATAACAATAGTAATAACACTTTATTCCAGCGTACATTATTCCATTACAAGACAAACTACAAAACTTAACATACATAAGTTGCAGATGTCACAATAATAAAGACTTAATGGTACACATGTAACAACATATACTATTATAGTCCGTTTCACTTTATTTTGATCTGACTATTGCAACACAAAATAGGATTAAACAAGGTTCATACTTTTCTTGTATTATACATATATTAATTATTGTATTTAAAAAGAAATTACAGGAACATTACAAAATACACCTCTGTGCAAGTCCCAGCTTATCGCATTGTTTGTTTAAACAAACGTAATTACCTGCTCAGATAGTCAGATTAAAATAAAGTGAAACAGACTATACCAACAACTATCGTACACCAAACCAGCATTCAGTTTGTTAAGGACTTAACATTTTATTTTATTTTATAAGCTTAACCATTTTCATTTATTTGTAAAAGTAATATTTTGTTTATGTCTATTTTGATAAGAATAATGATAAATTGAACGGTTCATTTGTTTTTCTTTGTATAAATTCGTGTAATTCGTATTCAATATCATATAAACTTAGACGTTTACGCATTCAATGTAAAAATACGTTTAATTTCTTATAAAGTTTACAAAAAATATAAAATTCGTCAAAGTTCTAATTAAAAAGTATCTTTATTAGTCATTTGTTATGTTTGTTTGATGAAACTACTGTTAATGCACGTATCGGACCGAGCGCTAGATAGGGAATCTCCGCCAGTAACATACACATACGTACAAAGTATCCACACTTCGTCGGAAGTCGAACGTACGAACTGATACTCGCTTTGATGATCGCTCTTTCGTTTGTACGTCACGCAACGCTCAGACCCGCACTATCGTTGGTTTTAGATTTTTCCGTTTATACATAGGAGCAGCAACTCGGAGCAAGCCGTGAATTGTATAGCATCATTTTGCAATGGTGATTGACTATTTGCTACTGTTGTCCAACCAGACGTTCGTGCTCCGGTAGGGCTTGAAAAATCAATTTCCTTGAATTGAGTACTCATAAATCTTAAAATCCGAACACTTTAATACTAGAAAGTATAAATATGACATGAATTCATTCAAATGTACCTCTGATATGTAATTTTTAAAAATATGTTGTAAAAATTAAAATAACTAAAAACCAGTCGATTTTAGAAGTAGGTTACTACAAAACTTGAAAATTCAAAATTTTGAAGTGAGTAGGTCGTTAGAGAATAGAAGAAATGCATAGCACTAGAGTAGTGGATGAAATGGGAGAGACTGAAGGTGTTGGAGGAGTTTAACCAACCAGCATTTTACGTTAAGTTGCTACTTAACGTAAAGTTAAGTTACTACTAAGTCATTACTTCAACAAGGTAATGACTTAGTAGTGCAATCTTAATCTTTATTATTATTTTAACATTAATTAACATTAATAAACTTTAAATTTTTTTTATTAACATTAATAAAAACATGAAACATTTATCGTTTTCACATCTCCGCTGTCTACCATAATCCATGCCATCCATCCAATTTTGAATCGTGATTAATACTTCGTCTGGTGTATAAATTGAGAGTTTTGAGAGAAAATACACGCTTGAGTGTGATATTCCTTAAAACACAAATCTGAATAATGTACGTCTAGATATCATCAAAAAACAAACATATTGAAGTAGTTTATTATATTTCTATCAGAAACTTTACTAGATAAATCCAAATACGATTACTTTTGCATTTACTTTTGCAAGATGAAAAGATTTAAACACCTTTATTAAAACAATAAAATTCAATGAGAGAATTTTTATTTTTTGCCAAAAATAACGCAAATTTTTGGAAAATATTCACACATAATAAAGTCTACAATTAATACAAACTTTCACTGAATAACGTAATGCACAAAAACAGAATAAGTATTATACAAGCAACAAAACTATTTAATTCGTTACTCCATTTGCACCTATTACTTCAATGCATTTAAAAAGATCCCAGCAGATTTAATCGACCATTCACCTTCAAATCTCTGAGCCATAACAATTTAAAATTTTAGCACGTAATGTTTTTCTAACACGTCCACAATGTTCACTATTACATCATCTTCTATGAAACTAAAAGTAAACATTTGCAACGATCTAAATAAATGCAAAATTAAAATACCGTGGAAAGCTGCATTGGTGCGTGACAAGAAGCAAACTATATTAAAAGCTGTCGATTATTGAAGTCTACTACTGCTTGAAACAAAACAAGGTCTGGTGTACGCGACCAGTAAAACAACAAGAAGCTGTGCAGTCTTACTACCGCTCTTTATGGGTTGCCAGATACCCGTTCTGATTTTTCATTTCAAAGCATTTGTTACGCTTATTTAACAGAAATCCGAATATACCTAATAAACAAGTAAATGAAGAGCTAATTGGAATAAATTACATTTGATACGGTTCATTATCATGGTACCTACACTTCATCAATATTTTGTTGTTATTCATTCGGTCGTCGGTTGATGATGACAATCACTCATGTCTTCGAAACGGCCATCCTGGACAAATTATTATATTATTATTATTATATAAACCTTGTCCGGAAAGGACAAGGCGAATGATCTGGGTACGCTTTTTAATGCTCGTCTAAACTTTTCTGATCATATTTCTGAAATATGTTTATCAGCTCCCGATCGCCTGGGTTTCGTCATAACATCATGTCGTAACTTTAATAATCTCCTAGCAATTAAAACTCTCTGTTTCTCCTTGGTTCAAAGCAAACTAGAATACGCATCTCTATTTTGATATCCATATTATACGTACAAACAACTTACGATTGGAGAGGTACAAAAACGATTTTTAAAATATTTAACATTTAGAGTATCTGGCACTTATTCCGAGCGTGGTTCCGAGTATCTAACACTCTTGTAGCAACATAATTTTTTTGTCACTTTCTGATAGACGAAATAGATATAGTGCTATGGTTTTGCTAAATTTACTCAATAGTAATTGATTGAATTGATGCACCGTGCCTACTTTCTCAATTTAATTTTTCCTAGAGCCAGACAAACATGTTTCTTAGATCACCTGTATATGCCTGTATATCACATATCGAAAAATTTTAACGACTATTGTAATGATTTTTTTAAACACTTAGTCATTGAACGTTTGTGGTAATTATGTTTTCCTCAAGCTATTTTTATTTTCAATGTAATCTTTGTACTTTTTACTTTGTATTTTTTTTGGTTTGGATTTATTGTTCTTATTTTGTCTTCTAAGGGGTATTTACTGTTGGACAATAAAGACTATCATTATTATTATATTACGTATTGCCATATATATTACCATACTACGCCGCGGTCGTTGCATCATCTTGCATTGATCATTATTTATAAATATTGTTACTCCATTCGAATAAATCGTAATCCATACGAATTGTATTCTTATGTTATTGCCAATTAAGAACAGAAAGATATGATCGTGTATTTCAGCGGATCGCTATCAATATCTCCTGAAAGGAAAATAAGAAAAGTGATGGCATTCGAAATCGGAGAAGTTCGCTTACGTTTAAAATATTCATGAATATCCATCATACCTACGATAAACAACGCGTCGAGAGAGTTTATTTTAAATGTCGTCGATGGCATCTTTTTTCGTTTCTCAAGGGAAACAAAATAAAGAAACCCATCTCGGCGTTTCGACGTAAAATCAATCAAAACTTAATAATAAACCATCGCAAAACATACAAGACAAATGTTCGAGTAACACATAAAGCAACACAACGAATCACACAGCAATAACTATATCTAAGTGAACAAGGGTGTTTGAATTTGTATTATAGAAGTTAGATTTGAGTTTCTTTTAGTTTACACATAAGAGGGTTAGTAAAATGCAAAAATTAAAAGAGAATGATCAATGTAGGAAATACCCAAAGAAAGTCAAAAAGAGAAGACAAAGTATATTTTGGATTGGTGCTATTGTTAATAATAATAATAATAATAATAATAATATGATTTATTTCCCAACAGGAAACAGCCAAGTATAGGGAAATTACATAAGAAGTATAAAAGAAAGCGAATACAAAATTGCTTAGATTAATAAAAATAATAATAAAAAAAAAAACAGAAATACAAGAAAAAAAATTATATATGCAGATATCTGTATCTAGCTACTTATACAGTTATTCTGCAAAAGGTCAACAATTATATGTATTGAATGAAAGAAGATATCACAAAATTGACCTACAACATTTAAGCAGCTACACATAGTTACTACAGGCGACTTAAATAGAATACTTGTTTTACCAGAAGGAGGATAGAACGTAAGATAATTCCGTGTAGGCCATCACGATATATAGAATTTTGTTCTACCTAAAAGCCAGGGACAGTCGATATTATTACGAGGTGACTTATATAACAATTTTACGCTTATTATATTACGCCTATTAGCGAGTCAAACAAAGTTAAATCTAGTAAATAATGTACAGTGATCATATCTTCTAGGAGGATAAACGCCGTCGTTAACAAACACTAAGTACTTTAAGACTATGCGTTGAACGTTTTCTATGTTGTTAGAATGAATGGATTTGATAGGATACCGTACAAATGAACCATATTCAAGTTTGGATCTTCCAAATGAGTTGTATAACAAAGTAAGACAGTGTCTGTAAAATTTCTACAGCTTCTTTATATAAACCCATACATTTTATATGCGCTGTTAATCATTTCATTAATATGACAGGCAAAAGAAAGTTTCGTATCAAAGAATATGCCCAAATCTCTTACGACATTTCTGCATTCCAATACAGCACCATTTCAATTGTAATCATACTTAACAGTAAAGGTCCTCCTGGTAAATGTCACGGCTTTGCACTTATTGATGTTCAATTAAAAAAAAAAATCCTTCGACACCAACTGTTAATATTGTCTAAATTACGTTGTATTTTCAGGCAGTCATTTATAATTTTTATACTACCAAATATTTTCATGTCATCTGCGAACAATAGCGAGTCTAGGGAATCTAGGGAATCCACAATATCGTTAATAAAAATTAGAAACAACAGTGGGGCCAAGTTCGATCGTGGGGGACGCCAGATGTGAAGGTAAATACCTTCGATTTACTCGACAAACTGTGTCCTTCCAATCAGATACGATTGAATTAAACGAAGAAGTGACGGAGAAAATCCTATCCTCAGTAATTTGTTCAGCAGAATATAATGATCAGTTTGATCGAATGCTTTTTGAAAGTCAGTATATATGACATCTACCTGACCGCGTTCATCCAAAATTTCCGACATATATTGAGTAAAGCAACATAAATTAGATACAACCGAACGTCTCTCCACAAAACCATGTTGCCGATAAGATATGAAAGACTTAATAGAACTATAAACATTTTTATAAAGAATGCTTTCAAATATCTTCGAAAAATTGCATAAGATGGAAATCGATCTATAATTCTTGACATCCGATGAATCACCACTTTCCAGATTTCCGGAAACTTAGCTTCCTTTAATATTAGATTAATGAAGATTAAATGAAGTTTAGCGGATTAACAAAGGAAATTAAGTTAAGGCAAAATTCTTCAATGTTCTATAGGGTCTCAAGGCATGCGCAAATAAATCTGGCCTGATATACGAAGGTATACATAATTTAAACGGTAAACAAAAACCACACTAGTTCGCGGCGAGTCCCACGCCATCAAGGGATTAAAGATAATGAAATGGCAGTCGGGCTGGCCAGAAAAGTAGCGAATATCCTCTTAATCGTGTGGTCAATAAAAGAGTGACATCAAACATGTAATTAAAACATAGGAGAACTCGGTACTGGGGAAATGTTCCAGGACAAACACCCGAGAAGACGAAAACATTCATATCAGGCTCGCGTAACTCAGAAAAAATTGTGCTGCCATTCAGCAAAGGGGGTCTGGCGGGATTTCTAACAGGTCATTCTACGCAAATGCGATACTATCAGTTGCACATGAAAACAACATTTCAATTAGTTCATTTCTGACATCTACTAAACTGAAGGAAGACGATCCTGGAGCAGTATTAAGGTTTATTAACACATACAAAGGTATTTTGTTACATAGATATATCAAGGTCGCAGTGATTTAAGGCATTTGCGCGATAGCCCAATGATGCTAATACGAAGGTGAAATTTTACTTGAAAACCTGCTAACTCTCATTAGACTTATTGTTATTGTTAGAATTTTTCGACTAATCAACGTCCAAAAGTCAGTTCGACTCTTCTGTGGAATTATACGATAATGAGGTCTTTTTGCTGCATTCACTAAGTAAATATAGTAAATTGCTCCCAATTTTATGTAAAAAGGAGAAAATGTTATCTTATACAACTGCTGCATTGTACCATATACAGTTGGCGACAACAGGTGCCTTTTACATAGATATATTTTAAGTTTTTACAAAAATAATTAATATTTTTGGTAAAAATCGTTTTATTGTTTTTCAAAATAGTTCCTATTAAAACGCTTTTGTATGCGTTCGCACCGTTCTCGAAACACTTGCAGCTAGTATTCCGAAATATAGTACCTGATGTGTTCAACAGCTTTTTGACGTGATAAGATTCATTGTCTACGAATTGCTGGTTTCACTGTCGGGAACAAAAGAAGTCGTTAGATGACAAATCAGGTGAATACAGACCATGAGACGTTAATTCGATCTTTTACTCCTTCAAATAGTTAATTGTTCGACATGCTGTGTGAGAATTGGTATGGTCAGGATGACACGACGTTGTCGATTGTTTTCCTCGATGACTACTGGTAAACAAAATGTTGTATATCGTTTAGCGTTAACTCTTCTTGAATTCTCCGAAGCAATGCTTGGGCTATGTTGCGCATTACAACTAAAAAAGCAAACGATTGCTTTTTTTTACAAGGGCTTCGCGAACGACCACCTTTCGTTGGATTTCGGTTCGTCTAGGAGCACTCAAACAGCTAATCGTTACATAGCTTTCAGCTTGTCCGAATATTTTTCCAAGTTTCGTCAATTGCTGCGATGTTGTAAATATCTACGTGGATTTTGAAGTTACTCCTTTTTTGAGTATTTCTTTACACCATTAACGCTCCTTTTTTGTGCTTGAGTCAAGTTATGCGAAATTTATCGAGAACATATCTTTTTCGCACCTACTCAAGATGTTGCAAGGAATTATAGCGCTACAATAGTTCCTATTGCATTATTTCCGCATTTGCATCGTGGACTAATGCTGAAAGTACGCTGATAGTGTATTATTTACAGATTCCTCTTTGTAAATGAAAGAGTATTTGTGTAAAAACTAACATCACCAAATACCTTCTTGTTCATTAAAATTATATATAGCATTTGCGACGAATACCAATTGTAAGTGATTTCAAATACGTCTGTACGCGATAATCCTCTTTAATTAGCGGAGTTCCGCATAGCTCGCACTCGACACGGTAGAGTTTACTTCTAATTAAGCGGAGCCTTTCAATTTTGTTTTATTTATTGCTGCATCGCAAATTATCGAATGCGAGGTATAAATTTTAGGTTTGCCTGGAAACCCATATGTGAAACAAACGTAAATATGTATGCGCAGTAAATTAAACTTTTGTTCGCAGTAATTACTATCTGCGTAACTAGAGGAAGAGCTCGAACCGAATACATTTGACTGTACCATTAAAATGATGCATCACTTATTTTGTCGATGCGGGCGTTCATCGATTGAAATGTTCTAAGTCCGTAAGTGGACTCCTGAAGGACATTTTGAAAAGTAACAATAGGTTGACTCTAAAGTGGATTATGGGATGACATAGACCACCCGGTACGTTTATCACAACGGGAGACATACACACTAGTTCTGTTAATTTTGGTAATTAATCTGCAGCTAGCTATAAGTACAGTCCGTCCGATTCTTCCTCGCTGGTAAGTGATAGTATTGCGGAGAGTGAAATGACAAGAGATAGGAAATATCGTTTGGTTTATATATTCACAATGTAACGAACTTTTACTAAAAGAAGAGAGACAATTTATTAAAGATAATAACTTTGTATTGATTCTTTGAAACATTTTAACGAATATTCAGCTGCATTTTTATCTAAACTAACGGATAATTTTTCGATTGAGATTCTCGACTTGGTTTTTGTACGTCATTCAAAAGAAATCTCCACGTCATCATCCACAAGGGTATATAACTAAAAAACCTCAATCAAGAGAAGTCTTTTCCTGTTCGCCTCGCAATCGGTGTTCAGCAATAGCGTTGGCAGAACTCACTCCCGTATCACTGTCGCTATTTAGCATTCCCCGTATCGCTGTCAGCGTCTAGCAGTGGCGTAGGCGGAAGGCGCTCCCGTAAATCTGATATTTGAATTTAACTCGCAATACCAAAGTACGCAAAGACCGTAAGTTTGTTCACTACTTTACTCTCAATCTGTATTTTGTCGAATTTCCGCTTATGCTTACCGCCTATAGATTGATTATCGAGTTTTCACTTTGATTATTTAGCTTTCATATATCTTTTTACATTAAGATTCCGTCTAATTTTAATTTTCTTCATGTATATCTTCACTATCTTTCCAACCACTCTATAACTCTAAAGAAAGCTACCGTCATATGTATTAAGAGATGTATCAACATCTCTCATCCAAATTTTCTAGAAGGAAACATAAAACAACTTCAAATTTTCTTAAAGAATGGCCATCTCCTAAAGAATTTTTTCATTTAATATAAATACATTTTGCATGTACATTTATCGACGGGATTCAAGACTATATATGACGCAATGTACGTGGGACACGTAAATGCTCTTCGATGTAATGGGTAGTGAGGACAAAGGCGGATGAAATTATTACTTTTTTGCAGAGATTAGACAAACTCGTGTTTTATCGACTCTCAGAGAAACCAATAGGCAACACGAATCCATTCTCACGAGACGAGTAGACACGAGTCTATTTAGTCGCTGCAAAGGAAAGGAATAATTCCATCTGCCTTTGACGTCTCCAACTAATAGGTTTTTAGATAGAAGAAAAACTTAGCCAGTCAAATTGGAGTCGGTATGAGAACGGCACAAATAAACATTTTTATAACAAATAGGATCAATAATGAACCTAAACGTATTACTGTAGTTGTAATTGTTATACCTGCCCGCTTAAACAGCTATGAAGTGACTATTTTTTAAACGGCAACTTTAAACAGCAGAGTTAAGAGGTGAAAAATGAAAAACTTCAAATAAAGGTGCAAAACTGGAATCTGGCATGAACGCTACAAATACGACGAAACCTTAGTTACAAACCAACGATTAAAAAAAGAATAGATATAGTTTAGTTTGTGCGATATCAACTAAAGAGCTTAAAATAATTTCCTCGTTCGGTTCCAAGAATCTTCACTATACAGACTACCAGCCAACTATTTTCATAGGAATATTTGTCCGCTCGTGATACTTCTGTTTACTTCAATAAAAATGGTCCACTTTTGTCACTAGACACATTGGCATTCTAAGTCATCACAACCTGACCAGATGATAAATCGCCTAAATTCATTCACGGTCGTACTAAATCGTTGTATTGAAGTTTATCTCGCCATATTTTTAATGTTTACATCAGTTCAAATTAACCGTTAGTTGCCATTATTAGTTTCTTCAATCATCACATTCAGTTGCTCGGCGTTTTTCAGTACATGAACAGGAGAAATAAGTGTATTCGGTGCGGCAGGAGTGCTACAGAAGTGCTGTGTATATCGCAATGTTACACAATAACATTAAGGAGGTTAGCAGTTATAAGCGCTATATTTACATCTCTTCTTGGTAATTCGCATTATTCACCTATCACGTATGACCATTTGTCCATTTGTTGGTAGGAAGCTCGATCCCTATAGAAAGAATCGTGTGTTTGGCAAAAAAGGGGAGTAAAAATATTAAAATTAATATAAGTTAAGCCAACAACAATCATGGGGAAACTTATATAAATCTTCTCTTCTTCACTTCTTCTATTATATAAGTCATTCCCTTTCTCATGAAACTAATGTTAGAGTTATCTCAGTCAATTAAAAGTCTTTCGCCCCATTTCATCTGAATTTTTAGTGTAATTTAACGTTGTAGTGTAACATGTGGGCAAGAGTATCATCGAAGAACGTCTCTACATCATTCACACACAGCAAACATCGTTCGTTATTTCATTAATAGTCCATTATAAATTGTCAAAAATTATCATAGATGACAATGAAAAAAAGAAAAAAAACAATTGCGAATGTAATCTAGCAATGGTGAAAAACAACGCGAATTTTATTGGTGATTTTATGTCTAATTCTCGTTCAGGCACATTGTACTTAGCATTTTCCCCAAGTTTAACAGTGTATTATTCAAGAAGAGGTGTTCGAAAGACATAAACCTAGTGTTTATGTAGTGGAAAGTTAGAAGATTTAAAGTTAGTAGTTATTTTCATTTTCACGTCTTAACACGGCTCATCTAACGACTTTTTATCTACTAAGAAAGTGTCTAGAGACATTCCCGGGTTCACGACTCTCAATTTCTGTAAAATTAAGAATTTCGTAAAATTTCAAAAATTTATCAAACTTCGTTAAACCGTTAAAAACATTAAAATCAATGCATTATATATCCATCCACGTATCCGGAACAATTGCCAACATCTTCGCTGAAGTATCTCATTAAAATCGCAGTTTCTCTTAGATAAGGGGATATATGATGCAGAGTAGTCGACATCGACACAGAAATTCCATATTTCATATAAATTTTACACTCTTTTCAAACTTAAGGATACCACAAATGATGCAACGATATGATAGCAAAGATGGCGGTGCAAGCAATGGGTCACTCGATGGTTGCCTACATTTATTTGGTAGTTGATAAAAGCAAGCATAATGTTATTATACATATTTTATGTAACGAATGGAGAGGACAAAAGCGAGTGAAATCATGCTGACTACACAGACTCGTGTTTTGTCGGCTCTCGGACAAACCAGTAGGCAACACGAACCCTTTCTTATGAAACGAATAGATACGAGTCCGCCTAATCGCTGCAAGAAAGGTATGATTTCACTCGCTTTTGTCCTCTCTAGTAATGAATACAAAGTTCATGCAACAATAATTAATATACGAAATGGCTAAGTTATAGCATTACTACCACAACAAGCGTTAACAACAGCACCTTCATCGAAGTTATTTGATGTAGACGTTTGAATTAGGGCAAATCCTAATCTTAGATACAGATGAGTCAGAGGAAGTGGAGACTTATCAAAGCATTATTGCTAAAGAAGTATACCAAGCAAATTTTCTTCTGTCAATAAGACTATCGCATATGATAGCTGTTATATTGCCAAATACTGTCTGCATATGCAATCGTGGTGATTCTTTTTTCAGCTTGGGGGATCTTGATCTGTTCGCGAAAGCTCCCTTCTTTTCTGATTGTTCATCATCATGCCTTCAATTTATTTCCGAATATTCTCTGATTAATAGAATAAAATGGGGTATTTTTTAAAGGTCTGTTGGTTAGGTAATTACGCTGTTGGAACATAAATTACAAATCTTGTAAATAACCAACATTTTTAGAGATACTTTACCAAATTTAATCAACACTTCTCAATCCTTATAGCGCGTAAAGAAAATTAATTGTACTACAACTTATCTCTTCTTTACTCATTTTCTTAATGTTGTCAATTTGTTTATCTTTAACTTGTGTATCTGCATTTAAGTGCCTACTTACTTTAATTCGTCATCGGGTTTTCTTAACGTGCACCTCTATTTAATTTCCTCCGCCTTATCTATTTTGTTCTAATTTGTCACCGTTATACAATTACTTACTTTCGCAATTTGCATTTACTTTAACTTTCATCCATATTTTCTTTGTTGCAATTTATCAGTTGTGCCATTTTAATCTGGCTTCGTATCTGATTACCTTAATTTAGCGGGTTGTTGTTTAACCTGCACGTGTATTTGGTTCCATATATTTCGCCTATTTGTTTTTAATAACATAAATTTGACAGTGTGTTCTTTGGTGAAATTATGTACGGAGAGATAACTCGTTCGAGTATATTAATAATTATAATTTATAGACCACCGAAGGGTAATTTCGTTTTATTTATCGATCTTAGAAATAAATTATTTGATATTTTACAATACAATAAATCAAATATAATAATAAATAGTTATTTTAATGTAAAATTCAATTCTAATAGCAGTAATTTTAAAATATCCTTTGACCTATATTTAGATGAGCTGCAGTTTCCACCGCATCTCATATACACCGCATCGTGAACGTCTTGCCTAGACTAGTGTGTAATATTCATAGGATTCAACCAGAATATGAGATACAAAATTATCCAACCATTTGGCTATTGGTGTGCCATTCAAATTAGACTTAAATAACAAAAAGAACTCAATACAAAATCGTCAGAGCTCTCTCACAAATAGGCACCTTTAACTTTGATCATCATATTTATATATAAATAGTGTTAGTTGGACTTTCACAAGAAAGAAAACATTATTTTGTAAATGGAAGACAAATTTATTATTTTTAGTGAAATAATAGTTAATACTAACTACTATTAAACTAATGTAAAAAAAGGGCCACATACTACCTCTTCTGTGGTTTAATAATGAACCAAAAATTATTAAAAATATCCTTTGTCATGCATAATGCATAAAACAAATCAGAATAGATCCCTAGATTTATACAATAGGAAGCTATCAAAGAACGATAGTACAGGAAAAAAAGAGTGAATGATTCTTACATGGAAGCTCATAAAATACATAGAAGGCTGCCTGACAAATGATTCGAAATAATTTAGATAGCAATAACAATTACATACAACATTAATCCGCATAAATGTAGCGACAACCCACACCCAATTATAGATATTTACAGCTACTAACTACACTCAGCCAAAAAAGTATCGCATAATTTAGTTTTGAATCATAAAAGTATCGCATAATCTTTGTTTGTAGCATAAAGTTGTAAATATACTTTAATGCGCTCTAAGATATAATTTCTATATCTTAGAGCTCTAAGATATAATTCCTCCGTATATAAGCCTGATCCAAATTCTCCCACTCGTCACGGAGAGCATTTTCTAGTCCATGCAGGTCCACCGGGGCAACATTTTGGGTTCGTATCCGTCTGTGAAGGAGGTCCCACACGTGCTCGATAGGGTTCATGTCCGGACTTACCGCGGGCCAATCTAAAACTGGAATACCGAACATCGTTAAGGTATTCCTGGACGATTATTGCAACATGCGGTCGTGCATTATCGTGCATTAACATGAATTCGTTTCCTATAATTGACGCATATGGTACTACATGTTCTTCTAAAATGTCCGTTATATACCTGTGGGCAGTCAGTGTACCTCTGTCTACTGGTACTAACTCTGTACGACCTGTTAAACAGATGCCTCCCCAAACCATAATAGAGCCACCAGCGAAATTAGGTCTAGGTCTGATATTACACTGCGAATAGCACTCACCGTCTCGTCTGTACACTGAGATACGCCTATCTGAGGTGTAAAGACCAAATCTTGACTCATCTGTGAAGAGTATATTGGCCCAGTCATTAATGTTCCAATTTACATGTTCTCTGGCAACCCTTAAGGGAGCCACTCGGTGGTTCCTAGTGAGACTAGGGGCTGTTACAGCTACTCTAGCTCTTAATCCACTCTGTCGTAACCTATTCCGAATAGTTTGAGTACTCACACGAGTATTTCTGACTCTAGCCGAGTCGTTCTGCAATTGTCTCGCAGTTACATGTCTTCGACGTAATGCTTGTAGTAGTAAATAGCGGTCATCTTGGCGAGTAGAACATCTTGGACACCAGGTACAGGTCTACTGTAATTGCCTGTTTCCCTATATCTGGCTACGGCTCTAGAAACACTTGACTGATTGATGTTCATCAAATTAGCAACGTATGCTTGAGATCGTCCATCTTCGATTAAAGCAACTATAGCAGCCACTTGTTCTGAAGTTAAATTGCTCATTTTAGTTTTAAAAGCGTTGGTACAGAACTCTGACTTCGCACTTTCAAATTTGTCCGTATAGGAAGACCTTCAATAAACAACTGAACAAACCTTACACATATGCATTTTTCTAAATGTGTTCTTTTAGAATAAAAAAGTAAAAAACTATGTTCTATGATTTTGTTAGTGTTTTTATAGTTCACATACACGAGGCAAACTTTTTGTGAACGTATAAAAATATCTTGGTTTATAAATGCCCTTTTTTAGTTTATGCAATACTTTTTTGGCGCAGTGTATAAAAAGAAATTACGAGTTATACAATAAACATAAATTTAATAATTGTTATGTTAGATGAAAATAACTTAATATACAGGAAATTATCCATTCTTATGTACATAGTCCCTACATCTTAAGGTATTAAATAACTTTTCTTATAATAAAAGAACTAAAAACCGTTTAGTACGTATAATGCTAAATGTATATGCACAAGTTTTCGGTGATTACGAGAGCTGTATCTTGCTGTTTAACTGGATAAATTTGAATTCTGGTCATTTCTTAGTCCAAGCTCTTCTTGGAATGGTGAATGAATGTGCGCCTACACCCAACGCTACGTTCAATATATCTTATACAACTCGTACAGGTGAACTATCAAAGAACGCATTGTTCACTTAAGTAGAGAGATTAAATAAAAATTGGCAAAATATATTAATTTAAATATGTATGTAGGTTAATATAATAATAATAAACGTTTATTATGTTTTACATTAAATACATTAAATGTTTACACTTATTACAGCAATCTGGTACTTGTATTAAATATTTATTAAATTTATTAAAATTTATTAAAAGTGTAAAGGAAGCTATGTCTTAAAGCGCAACTTCAATTTAATACAAGCTTTGTGGTATCGAATTATTCCGCATTTACTACTTTCCTTGGTATTCCGACTAGCGATCGTCCGTCCATAAACGCGCGAACGCATGAATGCGATGCATGTATGCACCCTATACCAAGTGAACGCCGCGCCGAATTGTTTCGTTCATCGATTTGCGCTCGTCAGGCACACTGAGCGTTGGGAGTTGCATAGTTATGCTTCGATCTCGCCTCATTGAATAAACGCATTCAGTCACGCGTTTACGAACGCGAATGTCTCAACGCTAGTTTGCTAAGTTAATCGTGTACGCTTAATTTGGATCAATAAATGCAATTTTCAAATACCAATTTTTTTTGGGCTTTCTTTACTTTCTCTTTTCTTATATAAAGAACTAAAACAAGATAATTGTAAAATATGAATACAAAATACAAAGACTTGTTCTTTCCGTTGCGTTGGAGAACTGAAGAGGCTGTAAAAGATGGAAAGGAATGCTTTATTACTTTGATTGCCGAAAAACAACAAATAAAAAAAGTCTCGCACGATTGTTTTTGTTTTGCTTAATACGAAATACATTTGGTATCCATATTTGTCATATCTGTCCGTAAGAGCGAAGCAAAGTTGAGTAAAAAGAATGTTCTTATCCGATTTCCATGTTCTCAAGCCATAGCGTAATTCACAAATATTTGCATTCAATTAATACGTCTTAAATAATACGAAATATCCTTGCATCGGCTGTCCATGTACAACAAAAAGTTTGGTACGTTCTACTTCAAAAGTTTCTTCACTTCTTATCTTGCATGACTTGCATCTTATCTTATCTTGCATTAATAAATATTCTAAATAGAAAGTGCTTCTAACATTATTACTGTAAGACAAATGAGCACTTCAAAAGAAGCAGATGTCTTAAAGGTGATTTGTACTTGAAGCAATTCTAATTGCAAATAGCCAACATTCCAAAATTTCATTCTAGTCATCTTGGTTCATTTGGATGAAAACGGAATTTATATTGGTGTTTGCTTAAACAAAGATAACTTTCTAAGCGTCAAATTAGAAGGTTGGTCCTTCTTTAATTTATTAACTGCATGTAATAGTATACTTCCGTTTAATGTTATTAAACGGCCGGAAAAGTGTCAAGTACATTACAGCGCCTCTCCCGCATTAAGTACGTATCATTAAGTAAAATATCTGGAAACTTTATTGTATCATAAAGGAAACAAAGCAATAACTTGGAGAAAATATTTTTTCGTTTTCTACATTGATTTGGTTTTGAACTTATAAAACAGTCAAACAAATAAAAGTAAAATGGTTGTTATTGTTATTGTTATTGCTGTATTAAAAATCATTTTTGTAGATGTGTGTAACTTATTTATCCTGAAATTTTATCGATACATTGTTCGCTATTTGCAGACTCAAAATGCCCAATTGGCCCAAAACGATTTTGGCAATTTTGCGAGTTGGAGGAAATTAGTCAGAAACGCCCTTGATGTCGCTTGTGGTCTCCACGGTGTTAAGCACAAAATATTATCTTAGATCGGACTCAAATAAACAATTCAGCAGTAATCAAACAGATCTTCGAGAGAAAGGACTATTTGGACACATTCTATTGTTGATCAATAGGTTCTTCGCCATAGAATTGAGAATTGAGCTCGCGATGACGATCACGAGAGCTCGATCCTACCTCACAAATTGGAAGAGGTTAACTGGCCGTACAGAGAAACGCCTCGTACAACAGACACGGCGGCTCCAGTCCACAAGATCTCCATTTTTGTGGGCGAATTATAACGTGTGACGGAAAGTAGATCCGCCTCCAGTCCAACCGAAGCAAATCGCTGATTATCCAGCAGTAAAGTTGTAAAACCTGTGGTCACGCGCCAAAGCTTTGAACCAAAGGTGATGTTATGTGTTTGATGGAATTATGACGATGTTATCCGCAAACTGGTACCAAAAGATAGGGTGTTACATTCTGAGCTGTAACGCGAACAATTGAATCAAATGCATACTGTTTTAAGAGAAACACCCTGCATTGATCAAAAGAAACTGCATAATATTCCACTAAAAGGCCCAAAGAACTGGCCCAGTAACTAAGTGACTTTGATGGGGTGGAATTCCTACCGCTTAAAGTCTGGGGATGGCACCATCCAACTTCCACCTTTAGAAATTTTCTCGATGAACGGCTTTCGCCAATTTATGAGATGGAAACTCTTTTTAACACCCTTATGCTGTGAAATTTTCACTTCTAAACCAGCGGAATGATATAAGCGTAGCATCGAAAACATTATCAAACCATGGCAAAGAACTGTCGATCATAATGAATTACATTTCGAATACTTTTTCATAAAAAAATGAAAAATCTATGCTTGCGCTCTGTGTTCTTATAATCTAACCAACAACTAATCTTCGCAATTATAGACTTTCAATGAGGTATAATTACGTATTCGTTCTTAAGGGTACGAATTTGACACTAAAGTTATTAACGAAGTACTGAAAACTTACTAGTTTGACACAACTTGTATCATTGATAATATATAAGTCTCTGCGGACGATGTTTACATAGACAACCTTTAAGTGATAAATATAACATTTAAATAATAATAATAACTACACTCCGCGAAAAAAGTATCGCATAAACTAAAAAAGGGCATTTATAAACCAAGATATTTTTATACGTTCACAAAAAGTTTGCCTCGTGTATGTGAACTATAAAAACACTAACAAAATCATGGAACATAGCTTTTTTACTTTTTTTTCTAAAAGAACACATTTAGAAAAATGCATATGTGTAAGCTTTGTTCAGTTGTTTATTGAAAGTCTTCCTATACGGACAAATTTTAAAGTGCGAAGTCAGAGTTCTGTACCAACGCTTTTAAAACTAAAATGAGCAATTTAACTTCAGAACAAGTGGCTGCCATAGTTGCTTTAATCGAAGATGGACGATCTCAAGCATAGGTTGCTACTTTGATGAACATCGATCAGTCAAGTGTTTCTAGAGCCGTAGCCAGATATAGGGAAACAGGCAATTACAGTAGAAGACCTGTACCAGGTCGTCCAAGATGTTCTACTCGCCAAGATGACCGCTATTTACTACTACAAGCATTACGTCGAAGACATGTAACTGCGAGACAATTGCAGAACGACTTGGCTAGAGTCAGAAATACTCGTGTGAGTACTCAAACTATTCGGAATAGGTTACGACAGAGTGGATTAAGAGCTAGAGTAGCTGTAACAGCCCCTCGTCTCACTAGGAACCACCGAGTGGCTCGCTTAAGGTTTGCCAGAGAACATGTAAATTGGAACATTAACGACTGGGCCAATATACTCTTCACAGATGAGTCAAGATTTGGTCTTTACATCTCAGATAGGCGTATCTCAGTGTACAGACGAGACGGTGAGCGCTATTCGCGGTGTAATATCAGACCTAGACCTAATTTCGCTGGCATCTATTTAACAGGTCGTACAGAGTTAGTACCAGTAGACAGAGGTACACTGACTGCCCACAGGTATATAACGGACATTTTAGAAGAACATGTAGTACCATATGCGCCAATTATAGGAAACGAATTCATATTAATGCACGACCGCATGTTGCAATAATCGTCCAGGAATACCTTAACGATGTCCGGACATGAACCCTATCGAGCACGTGTGGGACCTCCTTCACAGCGGATACGAACCCAAAATGTTGCCCCAGCGGACCTGCATGGACTAGAAAATGCTCTCGGTGACGAGTGGGAGATTTGGATCAGGCTTATATACGGAGGTTAATCGAATCTCTGCCAAACCGCATGCGAGCGGTCAGAAGAGCCAGAGGTGGCAATACTCAGTATTAAAAGCTACTGTTATGACATTTTTCTTTCCAAAACTATAATTTCTTGTTTTAATAAAAATCTCAAGTATGAGTTCTTGTTTTTATTTGGCCTGTATTTTATTTAAACAATCATAGAAATTATATCTTAGAGCGCATTAAAGTATATTTACAACTTTATGCTACAAACAAAGATTATGCGATACTTTTATGATTCAAAACTAAATTATGCGATACTTTTTTGGCGGAGTGTATAACAAAAATAACATTCTTTTGCTACCCTGAAGTTTGCTATTCCTGTACCTGATATCCGAACGGTAAGCTTAGAGTCGGAGGTTGTTTATTGATTTGTGCGTAAGATTCTTTTATCGAATTACTCCATTCAATAATGCAGGGCACACGTAAACTTGGCCCAATAAAATTAAGAAGTTGCAGTTACGCAGGAATGAGGTATTTACGATTTGCTGCATATAGCTTACGATCAAACGGGTTGTATTGTATATTGTAATTAACTGCTCAGTTCCCGCATTCAATGTTGTGTTCATTAGGAGCATTGTCTTCTATGGTTTAGAATATACTTAAATACATAGAATATACTTAAATTAAAGAATACATTTTTAATGTATTCTTTAATTTAAGTGTATTCTATGTATTCTTTAATTTTGGTATACTCTACAACAGATTGAAAAGCCGCATATAGAGCGTTGCATTAAAACAAAGCGAAACGTGAAAATGAGAAGTGTTATAAATCTTAACAATATTACAAGAAAAGGGCTTAACAAGAAAAGCCGTTCGATGTACGAGGGGAAGAGAGTAAACATTTAAATCGTAGGTTAATAATGAGAAAGTATCAACGCATCGCACAGCGTTCTTTCTCCAATAACGCAGAGTTAATAGAAAAAGAACGCTTAAGGTTGAACAAACCAACCGAAGCAGTGAAGTATAATGTTCGCTAATTTGCAAATCATTATTCAATCCAACAGCCATGGTTTTTACCAACTACATTAACGGAAATCGGTTAGTACTTAGTACAAGTTTCACCCTGTATGATACGTTTAACCAACTTCCGTATTTGGAGGTTTCGGAAACAAGCCTCAGGTCTTCTCTTATTCTTTGTACAGTCGATATTTGCATTATTTTCACATTTTTGAGAAGGAACGCCGTGTAATAGAGGACTAACCACGGTCTTCAGTGCCAATATTTCTAGTTAAAGGAACATTAGTTAGGACTGTAACTCTACTAACTAACTACTTTCTGTGTTCTGTCAGAAAAATAGTTCCCAAAAATGTAACATTTATGTGATATACTGATTGAAAGACCTTCGAATCTTAGCTATAGGGGCTATATTTTTTCCGTTGTTTTAGTATCAGGTTCCAGATATTTTGTGACAAAAGGCATAAACTTTCTCGTGAGACTATTATAAACAGATGTAAGTTACAATTAAGCGTGATCCGGGTTCGGACCCTGTCATGGTTAAACCAAAATTTGAGTTTTGTTTTTAATTGTCGCCAAGACGTAAATTGTTGAAAACTATAAAAAATAATAAGAATAATTTATCGGTTATAAATATTGTACAAACATATACAAGTTTAACAACAAAACATCTCTTTTGGATAACAAATACTCACTGCTAACCGCTTGTACCCGAACTACTATCAAATTGGACGATACCGGATACATAAAGCCATTGTAAGCAGTGTCTAAAGATCCAGAGGTGCTCGCTGACTTCAGTACAGGAATACTTATTTAATTATTAGAGCTACAACCTGTTATATATAAATATATATGATATATGTATATATTCACATATATATACATAAAATATGTATAGATGGCATAAGTAAGATAGAGGCAATCCTTAGGGGCATTGAAGACCACAATACATTCGATTTTGTAAATATTTCGTTGACTTACTTCGTTGACTTCGTCGACACATATACAACATCGTGTCAACAACAGATGACCAAACTTGGATGTATTCCTACGAGCTGGAAACTAAGCAACAGTTAACAGTTTGGGTATACTCAAATACTCCAAACTCATGGAGCACTTCCCGAAAAATGATTCCTCGTTTCTTTCGTTGTAATGGACTAGCCGCACCCATCGCTTCCATTGCTTATTGCTGAATGATATACAAGAATTCGTTTGCCAAATGTTAGGAATGAAATTAAGAAGAACAATCGACGACGTAGCATCATCCTTCATCGTGACAATATCCAGTTCTTATACAGCACGACAAAAGATTGACTATTTCAAGGAGAAAAAATTGTAGTTAATGCCTCTTTGTTTGTGTTCACTTTATTTTATCACCTAACGACGAAACAAAAGATGCACGGATAGCGATTTCTTCCATCTCAAAAAACTGCCGAAGCCTGCAAAACCATATTTTGAAGATTCGCTCTTCAGAATGGAAAAAAATTTTCGAGAAATCGAGAAAGACATGCAAGACATCATTAAAACGGTTTGTACCCCGTTATTTAATTTTGCCGAAAATGGGGACAAGGTGGTACACTTGAAATTATGTTACAAAAAGATTATATCTGCTCTATATTTCGAGGCATAATTTATGGATGGGGACCTACCCAAAATTTAGGCTACTGAAAGAAGTTGTGTCGCTCTTATACCAAAGAACTTTTTCAGTTCGTGAAGTTTCATCAAAATCTGAATTTTCGTATTTTCTTTGTTTAAGTTTGGATTTGCTTCTCGAGAAATTCTATTCATGCACAAATTCCTGAAAAAGAGCAAATTAAAGATTTTTTGATGTAGTTAATCAACACATAAACAACGGGATAAAACGCGATACGTTTTATTCTGTTGATGATATACAGCGTTAGTAAAAAGTCCCGGAACGGTCGAATAACTTTGTTATTTGAAAATTATGATTTCTGAAATTTGGTATGGGGGTATAGTTAATAAATGCATTTTATGCAATACAGTTAATATTTTTTTAACCAATTTTTTCATACCAAATTTTAGAAACCATAATTTTCAAATAACAAAGTTATTCGACCGTTCCCGGACTATTTACTAACGCTGTATATGATAGATATGTTGCATCGATCGCAACTGGTAAATATGATCAAACTAGCTACTCAAAAGACAGAATGCTGTGTAAGAATTGCGAATGAGGTAACTAAAAGTTTCGAGCTGATAAAAGGGATAAACTAATACAAGCACAAAGCAAAGATAAATAAAACCGGTTGATTTTATTACAAGAAGCACCAATTTTTAACATTTGTAGACGATATTGTTGTTGTAATAAAGAATAAGCCGGCATTTCGGGACACACTGTTACGTTTAGCACAACGAACAGAAGAAATGGAATTGGAATTTATTTCCAGCTCCAGTTCTTTTGCAGAAAAACAAATTATATGACATGGGATAAAAAAGAAGTTAACAAAGATGAAAAGTTCGAAGTAACAACATTAAAAGGAAAAGTCTTCAGATTTCCATATTTAAATATGTAAATGGAACAACTATTAAACAACTATTAACTATTAGTTAAAAATTAAAAATTTAGTAGGAAAGCGAACATAAAAAAGAAATCTTGAATAGATTACTGAAGGGAAGCAAAGGTATACATAAACTTAAGAATGCATTCAAGAGCAGTGGAGCAAAACTAAGAATCTACAAATTCATATTGAGAGCCGTAATACGAAATTTGGACAATGGATAGAAGCGAACAGAAAACGTTTGCAGTAATGCATGCGCAAAATAAACAAAGGGAAAAGGCGAATGGTAGTTGGGAAAGAAGAACTAGCACATAATTACAAGAACTATTCAAGCAACGAAATATTATATGCAAACTTAAGGGCAGTAGATTAAGGTGATAAAAGACTAGACTTAGAGTCTAGCAGAAGAGGAGACTGCTAGACTCCTAAGACGTGGAGAACGACTTAGGAGGAAAGCGAAAGCGACGCAGGACAAAGATAAGATGGATGGATGAGGCGAGGAAGGATGTAACAGCATTGAAGATTGGTGATTGAATATTGATTCGTCACAATTAACAATATTGCTTGCATCTTTGTAAGTGCATTTAGTAAATTGTAGAACTATGTCTCCCAGCCACCATATTTCCGTAAGAAATTCACCAAACTTAGAAACTACGGTCCTAGAATCACCAAATTTTTGTGTAATAGGGTGAGTTAGTTGATTTTTGTTTGATAAGTTGTTAACAATAGCTCAGAGAGTCTTAGATTTGTTAGATGAAGTGCTAATTTTATTTTCGTGGTGCGTCTGCTTCCTTTTATTTATATTTGGGTTATAATCTTTTTACATTTTTATGTAATTTCTGTATAGTTTATGTATGTAACAATTTGTAATGGCTACGTATAATATCTATAACATATCAAGTTAGCGGATAGAAATGTTTTTCTTTTCTTTCATTCATATTATAAAACACCTACATAATATAGATATATACACGCAAATCTGGAAAGTTAATACTGTAAGCTGCTTTCAAGATCTTGATTTTCGTAAAGGCAATTGGTTTTTGCATATTTAGTTATTGTACGACATCATAAATTGTTGAATATATTCTATAAGGCAGAATAAAGTAGGTATATGAAAACGTGAGATTCACACTAATTAATAAGCCCGCTGTTTCATAAGACTAGACATTTTGATACATACACTTTGTGTAACCATACCAACATACAAAAAGGACCTAGCGGTCTATAGCATTCAAGTCACACCTTCCACATTCCACATTCCATCTTGCTGCCAGATATTGTCGCGAAGTGTGTTACCGAAATGAAAACGCTCTCTTCGTGCCTCGAAAACATATCGACCGCGCAAAAAACATTCATTCGAACAAATATTGACTCGTTATGGGTTGGCGATGTGTCACCGGACGAGATACATCCGAGTATCTGACGATAGTTAATACTTATCAGATATAATTGATACTGACAGGTCTAAGTGCGACGATTGTATATCGACAAACAGCGCGGAGAATCGTATCGTCGGCACGATGTTTGATTGATTGTCCTACAATGCAAATTGAAACCTGATATTCATGCATCATCGATTATTAGCTTGCTTACATTGAGATGATGTATCTATTACGGAAAAGCGGCAACATTATTGTAAAATTACTCATCCAACAGCGTAGCTAAATTGTTTACTAATAACTTTATTTTGAAATTCGGTATATTAAAATAAATAGTTGCGGACGGAGCTAGGGAGTTTCCACCGAAAGTTATCATCATAAAACTTTAGCGGTGCTAGAAAACACACGAAAAGGCAAAAGGATGTGTATGAAGCACGTGATGCCATATTGATGCTTTCGTTTTAATAACACTCTGTATACAGAAACACGGTACATATCATTTGAAATGATTTGTCATTTAACAAATGATATGCTATATCATTTGTCATCATCACTATATTAATTTGCTATAATCACTATATTACTTTGGAAATTGAATGAATATGAATTAAGGTTTAGACAGTGATCTGCATAAAGCGATACAAAAATAAGATAAAATCGAAGTTAAAATAAAAATACACACCGGATAAAAATCGTTGCCGTGTTTGTACAAATACAGCGATAAGATAGTATTAAGTTTTCGTCTAGAAAAAGGAAAGATATTTCGTAGGAAATTTCTTTTCTTGGCCAATTGGTCGACTAAGTATTAAAATTAGTATGGCTAATCCTAATTGGTAAATATAAAAGCTACTAGTCTATGACGTTTCAGAGGGGTGTCGCCCTTCACACATGTATTTTTTACACAATATACCCAATTCGAAATAATTTAAAAACAACTTGAAAGCTAGATAGTGCAGACTTAAAACCATCTGACTTCAAGATTTATTTTATCAAAATAGAATCAAAAGATACACAGATTAAAAAATATATAAATCATGCAAAAATTTGTTAAACCTTAACGTCTTAAAATACATAGATAGCCTTTGTAGCAATATGTTAGAGATATATAGATAGTAGAAAATAGTATCTACTACTTAATATAAATTTAAATGCGCAAATTTATATATTTTTTTATCTTTATTGTTATTTTTTTGGAAGCAACAATTTTATTTCGTGGTACATGACTATTCGTTATTCAAGAAGCCCACAGCTTGGAAGCTGAATTACGAAACGTCTCAACTAATAACTGAAATTAGTAATTTTAAAAGTAAGCAGTTACTTTCGTTACAATATTTCATTTAGTTTGCAATCGACACCGTTGCAAGAGATGTAAAGATTTTTCCCGACTTCCAATAAAATACACTCCGCCAAAAAAGTATCGCATAATTTAGTTTTGAATCATAAAAGTATCGCATAATCTTTGTTTGTAGCATAAAGTTGTAAATATACTTTAATGCCCTCTAAGATATAATTTCTATGATTGTTTAAATAAAATACAGGCCAAATAAAAACAAGAACTCATACTTAAGATTTTTATTAAAACAAGAAATTATAATTTTGGAAAGAAAAATGTCATAACAGCTTTTAATACTGAGTATTGCCACCTCTGGCTCTTATGACCGCTCGCATACGGTTTGGCAGAGATTCGATTAACCTCCGTATATAAGCCTGATCCAAATTCTCCCACTCCATGCAGGTTCGCTGGGGCAACATTTTGGGTTCGTATCCGTCTGTGAAGGAGGTCCCACACGTGCTCGATAGGGTTCATGTCCGGACTTACCGCAGGCCAATCTAAAACTGGAATACCAACATCGTTAAGGTATTCCTGGACGATTATTGCAACATGCGGTCGTGCATTATCGTGCTTTAACATGAATTCGTTTCCTATAATTGGCGCATATGGTACTACATGTTCTTCTAAAATGTCCGTTATATACCTGTGGGCAGTCAGTGTACCTCCGTCTACTGGTACTAACTCTGTACGACCTGTTAAACAGATGCCTCCCCAAACCATAATGGAGCCACCAGCGAAATTAGGTCTAGGTCTGATATTACGCTGCGAATAGCGCTCACCGTCTCGTCTGTACACTGAGATACGCCTATCTGAGGTGTAAAGACCAAATCTTGACTCATCTGTGAAGAGTATATTGGCCCAGTCATTAATGTTCCAATTTACATGTTCTCTGGCAAACCTTAAGCGAGGGGCTGTTACAGCTACTCTAGCTCGTAATCCACTCTGTCGTAACCTATTCCGAATAGTTTGAGTACTCGCACGAGTATTTCTGACTCTAGCCAAGTCGTTCTGCAATTGTCTCGCAGTTACATGTCTTCGACGTAATGCTTGTAGTAGTAAATAGCGGTCATCTTGGCGAGTAGAATATCTTGGACGACCTGGTACAGGTCTTCTACTGTAATTGCCTGTTTCCCTATATCTGGCTACGGCTCTAGAAACAGTTGACCGATTGATGTTCATCAAATTAACAACGTATGCTTGAGATCGTCCATCTTCGATTAAAGCAACTATGGCAGCCATTTGTTCTGAAGTTAAATTGCTCATTTTAGTTTTAAAAGCGTTGGTACAGAACTCTGACTTCGCACTTTAAAATTTGTCCGTATAGGAAGACTTTCAATAAACAACTGAACAAACCTTACACATATGCATTTTTCTAAATGTGTTCTTTTAGAAAAAAAAAAGTAAAAAAGCTATGTTCCATGATTTTGTTAGTGTTTTTATAGTTCACATACACGAGGCAATCTTTTTGTGAACGTATAAAAATATCTTGGTTTATAAATGCCCTTTTTTAGTTTATGCGATACTTTTTTGGCGGAGTGTATTTACATGTTCATTTTCATCTAATAACAGACGACCACACCGAGAAAAATATGTAGTAAATTGTAGTATATCGTACAAGAATCGATGATTACTATGATTACTAACGTTAATTAATTATGAATACATAGAAGGTTAATTTATTATATATGTATGTGTATATACATAGTTGCTATTATGATGTTAAGATTGTGTCGAAACAAAAACTTACTAAACAAATTTTGCCAATAAAATTGCAGCATCAGAAACAACTGCTCCCTCTTTTCTACTACAACATTCTAGAACTACGAAAAGGTAGTTCATGCTAGGTTCGTTGTAGTAAGATTTCTAATTGTGTTGGTTCCAAGAAGTGTAGGTGCGGTGGCTATTACCAGAATACTTTAACTACAAAGGTATTGTAGGCTGCGCAATTACAATTTTTCTCCGTGCAGATTTTGCCAAATCTTCAAAATCATCCATCGTGGAATTTTCCAATAAATTTGCTACGGAGCGAGTTATTGGACGTCTCTCGGCGTGCATCTTTTAACGTAACGTACCATCATCACTTTAACAGATAGACTTCAACCCGACCTAACCTACTTAGGTAGAAAATAGACAGTAGCATGTATCTGTGGTCGAGGGAACCACTTTCTAAACAAAAACGTGGTTAACGTTACTAACTTAGGGTAAGAATAAGTAATTCTTAATTTCCTTTAATAATCATTTGTTTTTAATTAAAGTTTAATTTTTTTATAACTAGTGCCCCGTTGTCGTAATCCTTAATAATCGCTAGTTTCCGTTGTTTAAAGAAACGTGTACATATTATTTATTTATTTATACCAGCGTCTTGCCAATACATACTGACAAAGCTCTTTTTAATACGTAACGTAATTTGTTAGGCGCAACACATGTGAACGTCTTGTTGTTTTTTTTTTCTCTCTAACTCAATTTAAATTTTGCTGAAATTAATTCAAATGAAAATATTAAAATCCTCGCAGAGTAATACAACGTAAATCTCTAGTGCGTTGACCATTGCATCAGAGGTTACTCTTCAACCGCAGCGCTATTCGAAAATACTTAAAAATAGAACAACCTCGAAAATGTTACTTCAAGGATGGTTGATTTAATGTAGGATGTTATGCACTTCCGTAAGATTTACATGACGTTACGCTGATGGGCTAAGAAATTTCTACCTCTGCAGATATGCGGTGTTCACAATAATAGAAATGTTACGCTCGATTTCCCTCAAAATATCTAGTTACGCATGACTAGTTAAATAGGAAAATAATAAAATGAATCCCTTAGAGTAAATGAATATAAACTTGAAAGTTTTAAATATCTCCAAAAATAAGCACTTCACCTAAAAAATTTCCATAATTAACATTTAACCATTCCCGCAAGGAAATACATTAATGTTATAATTAGTTCGCCCTGTTAGGTGGGGTGGTGAATAATTTCAAAATCTTCAATAGGAAGCTCTATATTTTATTGCATATTCGGATTCTATCGCAAAAAAATATGTAGAATTCGTTTGAAACATTCTTTTCGATTCGTCGCTCTAATCGACGAAACTCAATTTATTCCAACTTCTCCTACTAAGAACCTATGGATAAAAAAATGTCACGATTTTTCTTCCAATTCGCGTTCTTTGTATTTGCGAAAACGCAAAATAAACGAACAAAAGGAATAAACAACTTATTTTACTCAGTTCGAAGATTATTTAGAATATTTTAGGAAGGAGTATTTAATTGTACAAGAAAAAATTGAAATGGTTCTGATTTATTGTTGAAAAGCTGGCAGGATCCTGCTAATCCCTACGCTCAGCGTTTCCTGTTCAGGATTCGGTCTCGTGTTTCACATTACCGTACTGTCAAACAATTTACTACTGCTGAAAGCGTTCAATCGAAGACGGGACCTGCCGAGCAACAGTCGCTGAAGGAAGTAATGAAATTAGTGTATTATCTGCAGTGGCTAATAGTCCTCATGATAGAGCAAGAGAAATAGCTCGAGATTCAAGATTGTTTTGGACTATCGCTTGAAAATTTTAAAAACGTGATAAATGCCATCCGTATCATGTATCTTTATATCTTTATATCATGTAGCTCAATATATACCGAGACAGGCACTCATTTTGTTATTTTAAATGGAGCGCTCTCTATACTGCCAGATTTTTAATGGTTATTTAACAGACAACAGCCCTATGTTTTATTTACCGTTGTTATAGCAACTAAGCAATATTAACATAAAAAATTACTTGGATGTACTATGCTAATGCGAGACTAATCTTAGATATTAATATCTCTTTTACATAAATATTATATATATAAATTATTACCCTGAAGACTCTGATGACAAAATGAGGTCTCTGTATTGAGTATCCTGTATACTTCGAACACATGGTGATACCATGTCTAAAAAAGCCAAGTATTCAACTTAATCTCAACAAAATTTACGTTAAAATGTATTTACACTTCCGATTTCTTTAAGGAAATAGATATCTCTACATTTAACCCATTGAGCACAAATCTATACAACTTCGAATCTGCAAGAAACATTGATGCCAAGCCAATCTTTCATGTTCGGTAATAAGAAAAGGTTTCACGAAGCCATCTCTGGACTGTAAAATGACGAAGAATTTCGAATCCTAATTTCCTTAATTTTACTGCAACATTTGCCAATCAATGAGTCGGTACATTATCGTGAACAAACTTTTTTTCTAACAAAGAACGGTCATCTTTCCTTTAATTTTTCATTCGTCTGGTTCAGTAACGACGCGTGATATTCTTTTGTCTCCTTCTAGAGATAATCTATAAAGATATATAATACCGCGAGCGTCATAATATATAGTGGGCACAACCGTATTAGCTGATGGAGCCACTCTTAGTCTTTTCAGGCACTGGAACCAGTTTCTACTCATTGTATTGGCTGGATTTTCGTCTTGGATGAGTAGTGGTGTATCGAAGTTTCGTTGATGATAATAAAATTAGTACGATTACGCTTAAAAGGGCTCAAAATGTTCATATAAAATATAGCCAAGCCATGCCAATAATGTCGGCTGTCGTAACCATCTACAAGTGATGACTATTTAAAACAATTGGTGATCATTTTATCAGTGGTAGCCTCTCTCGAACATTCTGATCTTGATTCATCTTCGATGCTTCTACAGCCGGGTTTAAATTCAACTACGAGGAAATAACTTATCTGAGATGACCATCATTATCATTTTTTGATGCCCTTAGCCTTTTTTCCGTCGCCATGAAAGCATTTAATAACCGCACAAAATTCTTTCTTATCCATATTTATAAAACAATCCAATTAGAAATGTATTTAGGTTGTAGTCGCGTACTTAATATTTGATTTGCTCAGACTGTCAGCTACTTCAGAAATGTTTAAAAACTGGTGTTGTTATCTCTTGCTCTTCTTTATATATCCCATTTCTTTTCCACTTTTGTTGATCCATAAGCAGCAAAAGAAACCCGGAAAAGAAATGGGATATATAACGAGGAACAAGAGACAACGACACCAGTCTTTAGAAATCTTCTGAAGAAGCTAGCAGCATGATTAGCGAAACGTCAAATCAAATACTAAGTACACACCAACACCCGAAAGACATTTCTAATATGGATTACCGTCGTGAAAGCCTACATTCAAGTATAAAACAACAAAATACGTTTATTGTTTATAACTGTGCAATTCAAACGATGCAAAGTATTTATCTCAAGCTTTAAGTGCTGTCATACAAAGTGCTGCCATCTTTGTATTATTTTTCTAACTTTTCAGATCGCCCTCGTATAGTTTTTTTTGCGAGCTAACTTTGCATTAATACATTGATGGTTAAATATATGGTTGTAACACACTTATCTGTTATTAATGTAACTATGCATCCTTTTGCTATATTTGATTTTTAAATGTTTCGCTCAGAAAGGAAAGAATAGAACTTATTTTTTTAATACTCTCTAAATTTTTTTATATTTTCCAGTCGTAGAACCCAACTTACACAAAAGATGATCAAATTTGATAGTTCCTAGAATGTTTTCTTAGTTATTTCTCAATACACCTACCTTAAGGGTAATTTTTTTGTAAGATCTTATTCTATAACATGATTTGCTAACTTCTTTCAGTATCACTCTTCTAATCTATAAATGAAATGATCGTCTTAGTTTAAAGTTTCACTACATATTGAATATCATTCCATCAATGCCCATCATTCCTATTTTTAATTTCATATCATTTCGTTACTGAGAAGCATTGTCACACATTTATCTCGTGAAAATATTGTAGAACTACATCCATGTATTTTTTGTCCCAAGTAATTTTCCCCTTCTGACACCAAATAATTTATAAACCACTCTTTAAATAAATTGGCAACTGCCCAAGCCTCCTTTCTAACTAGAGACAGAAGGTGTATAATATATCAAACAAACTCATAACGTATATACTATTGCGCACAAAATACATTATATAAAACAAATAAATAAATTTCTTTCTTTCTTTTTGCTTTTCCATCAATTCAATTTTGGGATAACGTTCTTGGGCGTCTGTCTTAATCATCTTAAAAGAATCAGTGCTATTTACAGTAAAATGTTACAGCCGGCTACTTAAGGTTCGCCCTGCGTTTCTTCGGATTTATTCTTATGTATGTGATATAAATTACGTTACTTTATTAATACTCTCGACCACGATAGTAGCATGGCATACTACATAATTTAAAAAAGAAGCAATATTATTTTATTTCATTTTAAGTTTTATTTTTAAAGCAGCTTTAACAAAGTAAGCGAAAACGTTAACAGATAAAGTTGGAAAATGTTCATATAATAACATACAGGGTGAGTCGTTAGGAGTGGTCTAAACTCTGGGAGTGTATTCTACAGGCGGAAATAATGTTAAAAAAAACTCAAATGTTAATGTCCGATTTTTATTTGTAGAATACACAGCTAGAGTTTGGTCCATTCCTCACGATTCACCTTGTATAAACTCGATAATGAACGTATAAATCTCTGTTACAATACACTCACACTGACACTGATTGATTCAAACAGATATTTTTATATAATATTGAAGCTGGTGACTGGGTGTGAGTAGAAAAAGGGTAACAAAAAAAATATCTTACAAAATTTAATGTTAGTTACTGGTTTCGTGCGTTTTTCTTTGTACGTGCATACCATAATGTAGGCAAAAAAGGCAGTACTTAAAGTTTTTTTTATACTTAAAATTATAAAAAAAATTATACATAACGGGAGATATCACGGTGTGTATATTCATATCACAATACGGCAAAATAGGACTATAAAACAGATTAAAAATTAATAACAACAATATAAAGTGCGACAAGAAACAACAAGGTAAAATGATAATACATATATGCATACATATTTATAATTTATTATAAGCTTAAAAAATCTAATTGGTTTATTTTCATTATTTCCATATTCTCCAAATTATTCGAACGTAAACTCTTATTGGCGAAATATAACACTTTGAAGTTTAAATTTCTGTCGAAAGAGTGATTGTTTTCGAACGAATATTAGGCAAAGTGGGAGAAACCAGAATCGGAGAGCTGTAAACAACGAATATGTTCTCCAACTGTAAGATCGAAAAGTCCTGGCTACGTATTTTGCACCACAACTTCCAAATATCTTCCGGTTAAGGTTAAATAAGTTATTTTGTGAGATTTGGTCTTACTTCACATTTGCTAAATATCTTTATTTTATTTATGACTAATAACTTGAAAACAAGCGAAAGTGAGGGTTATTCACAAGAATACTACTTAAACATTTTTAATGAAGCTGTAACTTGAAAACGAATGGAATTCGGATAAGAGCATAACATTGCTTTTACGTGTGCAATAGATCTGTTTCGACTATTGAAATGTTTTAAATCAAATATAAAGTGTAAAGATAATTTCCAGATCTATTTCACTTTCAATGTTTTATTTAATTGATTAATTGATTTTGAACTGCTTACAGCTATAAGGGCGGTATGCGAGCCTTTGAAATTCTCCTTTAGAATCCCCATTTTCTTCCTTTCTAAACAATGTGGAGTCCCCTTCAATTCCCTTTTATAATTCCTTTTTTCTTCTAATTTTTCTTTTAATTTTTCTTCTAAATGTTTTTAAGTTACTTCTTTAAATAAACGTATTTCCAGTGTTTGTTTTAAATTAGATTTCTAAATAATTTGGCAATTAGATTCCTTGTGAATAGTGTTGGACATGAATTTTATGGATTTTAGAGAAAATATTGTTAAAATGTGAATTACCGGCTTTGTTTAATCGTCATAAAGTAATATTAATCTTTTACGTATTTAAATAAAAAAAATCATGTTACCAACGAGCCAGAATTCGAAATACAATTAAAAAAAAAACATTAACTTCCGTCAATATTAACTGAAATTTTGATAAGTATTAAACTTAGAAATACATAGCCTCTAATCAACTGCATTCTTTAATTCATAGAACTTTCCTCCGGTGCGCAGAAGAAAAATGCTTTGGTGGAACGGGAAATTTGGACAGCTGCGAGCTCCAACTACAAGTATGTTTAACAAAGACAAAAACTCAAAGATCCAACACCATTGGAGTAGGACCAATCCTTAACTCAGTAAAATTTCCAAATAAGGAAAGCCAAATGAAGAATTTGGCGTAGTCGCCAGCAGCCTACCTGCAAAATGTCCTAGCCAAAAAGTAGGAAAAGAAAATTCTAAAGAGACATAGAGGTAATGTTGAATACTCATTTTCCAGCCAGCATTGCATCTGCTAACAAAAACCTAAAAAAATATCACCTCGAATCAAAGGAGGTACGAAGTAAAATATTTACGGCAATCAGAATGAGAAAGTACCTAAGAAATGAAGTAATAACCCGCTTTATCTTAACTAACATGCCTGTCAGAAGACAAAATCAATAGTGACGGTCTTCCAGTTTATAACAAGAAAAATAGCTCGCGGTACGCTCCTGGACAAACAGAATGCTTTACATAACACTTCCTTCGAAAGCATCGAAAAAGCTACTTTTACCAAAGGTTTTTACCAGTCGTCTACGAAATGGATTAAAGCCGTGTTCTAAAGTTGACGAATAAGTACTTCGTTAGGATCTGAAACGTCAACAGTTAGATCCAGGACAAGAAGTCCTCCTAGCCAGGGGTCTTATCGCTTCTGCTTCGGTGTCCAGTTGCGGATGACCTTCAATAGTACTTAACTTCTAATGAGGTGGTACCAATGTTCCATGGAAAATATGAGAATATCATTCATCACACGCTTAAGCAAAGAATTCTTGACGACACCCATAAATGGTGCCGAAGTCATTACCAGCGCATAAACCCACAACAAAATTACAATCTTTTGTTATTATATATCATAATTACAATGAGAAGAAAAATCGGTCTGAGAACACCTCTTATCGAAGAAAATAAGCTACAGCTATTTAGCTCCATCAATAAAGCTAAATACTTGGACGTCCCGTTCAACAAAAACTATCCCACTTCTCAAACTTACAGAAAAAAGAAAACATACCATCATTAATACGCAGTAAACTACTCGGCAAGAACTCAAGTTTAAAGCTTCAAATGATCTGGATACATACAGCAATGGTTTGATAACAAAAACAACTCAGTAGGGTGTGCAACAGCAGCTTGAACTAATTCAGGAACTTGCATAAGGCAGCGGTAGCAGTTCTGGTGCGATTAACGCCGCTTCACATCCACATTCAGAAGCAGGTTACACTCAATACCTTCATACTCTCATACATTGTAGAATGAAGGGAGATAAACTACCCAAAGAAGCAGCGAACATGCTCTTTCATTGGTCCTAACCCCTTTTGTGGTCTCCAAAGAAGCCGCATGAATTAAACAACGAAGACAGAGGATAATCAAAGGGCTTCGTACAAACAAACTGTTTTATAAGGACAAAAAAAAAAACAGGTGAAAGCATTTATATCTGTACCCTGGTCTGACTAAAATAATAATAATAATAATAATAGGTGTGTGAATTTTCATGTCGATACCCCAATAATATTATTTCTATTAGCATCAAATTCTTAACTTTTTTAATAAGCCTAATTTTTTCAAAGAAACTTTTTCATTTTAAAAACTACTATTTGTATTTGTTTAATATATAGAAGTGCTTCGTTGAAGTTAAAAAGCTTAAATAACGTTTGAGATCTCAATTTCAAACCGGTTCTAAGTTTGCGTCTCCTTTCAATTCTAATTTCGTATTTGAAGGTAGCTTCTCTACGTTTGTAACATGTAATTACGAAGGTGAAGGGTAGAATTTAATCCATAAAGAAGTTATTTATTACATTCAGAAAAACAGAGCTTAGTAATGTTTGCTGCTATAAAAACTTTCATAAAATAGATTTTGCAATGAAATAAAATCGAAAATGTACAGACTTTGATGACAAGGTATTGGAGTCCAAATCACAATTACACATGAGCTATACATATAAATACATTCGTTGATCAAAGCTATGTTATATACGTTTCAATAGAAAAATCCTCATATTACATTAATTTTCACTGTTCAAAATAGGTAAGTGTTTAGACAAGCAGTAATTGTTATAAGTATTAAGTTTAAGAACGTTTTAATTTTCTTCCTTTTTTCTTTAGTTTTCTGTCACGTCTCTGCTTTTGCATCCAAACATAAACTGGATAAGATGACAGTAATAAGATTAATTTATTTTCAGTATCTTTTCAATATAAGTAGATGAACCAAAAGGCTAAAGAAGAAGCTTATACATTGATGTCTGTTAGCAGCTCCGCAAACGCATTTTCTCAGTTCGAGATTAGTAGTATAAAGAGTGTCGCTTAATTCTAGGCAAGACCCATTACGGCTAACTCCCGTTTAGCTCGGAAGCTGTAACCTTAACTACAGGAAGTTATGAAGCACTCCTTTTACTAGTGTCCTAACCTACCTACTTCGTTTCATGACCAATTCTATTTTTTAAGCCTTCCAAGGGTTTTTGTAGCCTAACAATGCAGATTTTTAATTTTAAATACCTTCCGAAAGAAAAAATCAATCTGGATATCTGGTTCTCCTTTACCGATCTCATGGAAGTAGTTGTTTAAAAACTCGCGAATTCGACGCGCAAAGTGAAGGAGGTAAGCCCTCAGAAACGAGTACGTTCCACGAAATTAGCGGAGACTAGACAAACTCGCATTTTTTCGACTCATTCCAGTAAGACGAACTCGTTTAGTTAATTTGGTGAAGGGCAACTCGTTCCTGCGTGGTTGGTGCGCATTTCGCCGAAACCAAATGTCGCCATTTGGTAAGTCGGGATCATCTTCGTCTAGAAATGCTCCAGGCAGAGCAGGTACGTACCTGCATTTTCTAAGATATTTGAAAACATCTTAGAAAATGTGCTATACGTAGTTTGTCGTTCCTGCGTTTTGTGACCACCATGATGTGCCTTTCATCAGCAAAATCCTCTGATGGAAACAACCGTGTTGTCGAAACATAAAGTTTACTAATTCTATTCTCAATAAAGTCGATATTGTCAAGAATACCAACTGCATTCATTCATCTTTGCTTTAATATTACATTTTTCTGTGGGTATAATTACATAAAACACCTTAAAACAGCATCCACAAGCTGTGTACTGTTGAATATTTCAGCTGAATTTGTTCATATATATCGTCATATTAACTGACGTTCTATTTGAAGAATCCAATCATTCAAATGTAAAAACACCGAAAATCATATTTATGAATTCCTTTCCACTTGGCGCCGTCAAAATCTGAATCGCATGATAGACAGGCCGTAACAGCACACGGTGCCAGTGAAACGCGTTAACGTAGTACATGTGTGTATGTGTGAATGGCACTAAACTATTGTATGTATATTAACGAATGCCTTGAGCTGTGTAAACGCCTTACTCATTTTGCAAGGATCAAAAAGTATAGCTGCCTACTTTTTCATGTAATTTTATAAACCGTAATGTACTGATGCGCTGCAGAGTTGATATGGCCAAAGTTACTTTATCTGCACGTTAAGCAAACTGTGTGCGTGCGCGTGTGTGTGTACTGGATACCGGTGCCAAACGTTTGTAAAAGTTCCATTACACGAATGAAACGCTTAAATCTAATCGGCAGTTTACAGTGTTTACGTAAACCGCGATAGAAAAATGTACCTCGGCTAGTTGTGTGTATATACATAGTTAATTTTGAGAATTTTCTTTCCCCAAAGTTGTAATTTGTTTACGGTATCCGTTTGATAGGTATACAAATAGATGTTTTTGCTTTCCTTATTTGTAATTAAACCAGGTTAAAAATTCTACTTTGTTACTCATGTTATTTTCTTTCAAAATACAATTCTTTCAGTACGGGCACTTCGGACTTAACGCCAACATCTTAATATTACTTCAGACTAGTTTTTCCATAAAAGATTTCCCATTTCATTCGTGTTGCTATGGAATGAAGTCTTATGAAATAGTCCATCTTTATTGTGCGCCATATGTTAATGTTGCAGACACCTCAATTCCATTCAACGCCTCGCCAGATTGTGACGAGACGTGGGGCATGTGTATATATCGTCTATTTCTGAATATTTGGAGAAGTAACACAGGGACGAATTCAACAATACCACATATTATACTTTACCCGAAATCACAATGTTGTAGTGTGACAATTGTAACAATCAATATCTAATTACACTGGCCAACAAATTTCAACTTTTGATTTTGCCATAAAATAATTTATACTAATTTCAATAGCAAACATATAAACATTTATTTTAATAAAAGGTAGAAGGTCAAGTTAGCTCGATTTTTTTATATTTCAATGAAAAGGTTTTTTACATTAGATCATAATTTAATGTATATTTCGAATTATTATAATTAGAAATGTGAAGTAATACTGTTCCGTCTCTTATAAACAATATTTACAGCATCTCTTCTTAACATCCAACAGTAATTTGCTAACATAACCGGATTCCATTTCCCCTGATACCGTTTCTCCATTTCCATGACGTCTTGGTGGAAGCGCTCATCGTGTTCATCGCTAACGTCGCCCATATTTTCCGGACAAAAATCCAAGTGAGAATGTAGAATGTGCACTTTAAGGGGCATATTATAGCCAGCATCGTGAAATGCTTGTAAAATATCCATTACTAAAGCTTTACAGTTGTCAGCTTTTTAGTTTCTCAAGAAATTCGTGAAAACTTGTACCCTGAAGAGCCAAGCTGTTTTTTCTTTCGCTGTTCATTTGGTTTTAAAGATTTCATCCTTTACTATTTCTCGTATCCGAGGTCCAACAAAAATACCATCTTTCAGTTTCCCTTGTGTTCATTTTGGAAACTTTTCACGAAACCTTCACCTTCGAGATCTAATGCCTTTACATAGTTTTCCGTGGAGTTCGTACCAAGTTTCACGTGGAGAGGTGGTATTATGATCTTTTCTTTTTCTACTAGAGGCTGATGTTGCACATTGTCTTTTCCTAGTATAAACTGTAATTGCATTGGCCACTCTTGCTTATAGTAATGTTTTTCCCAAAGACATAAAAAGCAACAGTATTTGGTGTAACCAGATTGCATACCCAAAATAATTGCAATTACTTTAGAATCTGCACAAATATTCCAGGAATAGTCTTTGTACTTTATCCTTTCTAATAAAATTTTCAGAATTTCGTAAGTTTCTTTCATAGAAACAGAATGACCTATCGGAATAGAAGGATAATGGTTTCCATTATGCAAGAAAACTGCGTTTAGGCTGGTCTTTGATGAATCTATGAATAATCTCCAGGAGCTGGGATCATGATGTATTCCAAAAGCTGCAGAAAGTTTATAAACATTATTGCAGCAGACCAGATTACCGGCCATACTATAAAGGCATTTTCTCTGTAACCAGAGCTAAGCCAATGTTGCCGCTTCTCAAATCATTTTTACTGCTCATATATATGTATATATTTATATGTACTGCTCAATTTCATCAGTTACCAACTTAGAGCAAAAAAAAACCTTGTTGGTCAGTATTATTATTGTTTATTGTTATAAAAGAGCTGCTGTTTTACCTAAAGGGTCTGCAGTTTCAAAACTCCTAAATCGGTAAGAACGATAATATCATTTGCTGGTGTCGTATGACGTGCGACCTACAACCCAATACCGCTACATCCAAGTTTCGAAGTTTTACGAAACAGCAACTTTCAGGAAAAATGATTTTGCCACCAAATTTGATAATCTTTCAGTTATGAATGACAAATTTAGCGTTAGTCAGTGACTTTTGTGAAGGCACCTTGTTAGCTGAGAATTCAAACCATAATATACAGGACAAAGAATACTAACTTCAATGGCAAACATGCGGAATTTTTTGTCCTTAAGCAGCAAAACTATAAATAAGACACATTTTAGATATATGGAAATGTTTATAAAAAATTCTAGAACATCTCTATCCGACTCTAGAAAAATGTACAAGCTATTTCATTCAAATCAATTGGACTAGCAGGAAAGAAAATTTGCCAACTGTTTCGCCATATTATTTGTAAATATTCGGCCGTATCGTGCAAGCTGTAGAACAGCATAGTACAGTCAAAATTTGAGAGAACCCGAGCATTCGCTTCCAAATATTTTTCATTTGAACCTTTTTCAAATCAAGGAAAGAATTATCTACTACTCACATAATAGGTAGATAATAACAGGCTTCCACGGCCAGTCAGTTAAAACTAAATGTGTTCCGGGTTTGAACCGTGTTCATGATTAAATGAAAACTCGACGTTTCACCAGCACCTTAAAACTATCGAAAGATATTTACAATAGCGATTAAGTTATAAAATCTACATGTAATAACAGGCTTTAGTAAGTCTCTGTATATGTTTTCACACTTTTTGTATTTTGACGTCAAATAGTGCTTTTGAAGGGCTGACCTTTTCACAGAGTACTGCAAACGCTCAATTGAATTTAGGTCTGTGGATTGAGTAAGTCAATCGAGAAGATGGAATACATTCTCCATCTTCTTCAAAGGTACCTTAGCATTATATATTTTTTTATTATTGCAGTTTTATTTTATTGGAAAAAAAGTTTTTAAACACTCCGCTGAAAGAAGTTTTCCATGCTATCACCATATCCACACACGTTTGGCTATTCATGTGGCTGTGACATGTGTATATATCCTTAATGCCTTATTATAACGAGAACCCCCTATCATAATGCTGATGCCATTTTCGTGACTAAGAGTAGCAACAGCGCAATCGTTATGAAATTCGTCGTTAACACCATGACGCAAAAAGTTATCAGAATTTTCATCTTTCAGTTTGAAAGCAATATTTATTTAATGATCCCCTCTTCCAGTTTTCAATTGGCCAAATTAGCATAACGTCTCTTTATAAGTTATTCAATTGATCTTGGATAATAACAGCTTTCCTTTTAGTTTACAACCTTTTAATTCTGCGCCTTCTAAGCGTCGTTTAACCGCTCTAGTCGAAATTTTTGCATCATATTCTGCGCTAATTTCTGGAGATAGCTGCAAAGAAGATTTCTCTCGAAGAACAGTCTTTTATAACTGTTATTTTGAGACGTCGGTTTCCTACCTTGCTATGTAGTGTTACGCGTGTTTCGGGCTAGTTTAACAGCTCGATGTCAAAACTTTAACTTTTGAGCCTCCTTAGTTTCACTTAACTGTCGCTTTGCTGCCGTAATTATTGCAATTATTTATAGAAAAAATAACTATTCATTGCTTTGATTAAAGCAATATGTTTGGATTTTGGTATTTGGTTCAAAGTAACACCTGATATTTTGAAATACATCGATTTAATTTTTTCGTTATTATTAAACAACGAGTATCTTTTACACAATCTTCAATCGTAAAGTGCGGCCGCAATGATATTGAGAAACATCTTGTCTTTAGAAAAAGAATTGACAAAGCTTGAAAATGTAGATTCCTATTTATTCCTTCGATCTTATTCCTATACCTAATATTGATGTATATTGTTCCAGAAACATTTTTGGCACAATTTAACGTAACAAGCTTGATGTAAAATATTCAAAATTTCCTTAATAATTTGGCTTTCTTCATCGAGTTGGTTTGTTTGACAAGAGTGAATATGCTCACAGTTACATTTAAACTACATTGTTGCGTGTTTTCGTTCGTTCTAAAAATACACAAAGTTCCACTAAAAGCTGTATCGTATGGCTTGCGAATGTTCCTTTTGTGCAAAACGATTCTGGTAAAATAAACAAAGTGGCGTCCTTCTCATCTGACATACACCATACACGAATACCTAAAACTTATTGAACTAATTGAAGATATTTATCACTGTTGTATTACATTTACCAGAATATATTCCTGCAGGTAAAAATATGAAGCAAATTCATGCAATTACGATGTAATACGTATATGTAACTGGAAATTGAGATTATTTCATTTGTTAAAGAAGAATAAAGAATTAAATAAGATTGTCTAACCACATTTGCTTATATCGATACCTACTACTTAGAAACGCCAGAAAACAGGCATACGAACATCTAAACCCAATAAAATTAAGTAAATAAGGTTAAAGTCCTTACCGTATGCTTATGATATGTGTTGATCCAGGAATCATACAAGAAAATTGGGGATTAGCAAATACCTAGCATGAGGAAAACAAATTACAAATAAACATCAGCGTAGACAAGGGCAATTAAAGAAAAGAAGAAAATGGTGTAGGAATAAATAGAAACGATCAAGAACAGCATATTTTAAGAACTTGGAAGATATTATAAAGAAAGTTGGAAAAATGGAAGTGGATATAAACAAAATACTTTTAGGAAAGAAAGAATAACTAAAGAAACCTATAGGCACATAATAGATTAGTTATCTCAACAATTCAGGATGCGAAACGTGGGTATTACGGCAGGAAGATAAATCGCCAATAAATTCCATGGAAATGAAAAGTATATGGGAAGGATAGTAGCAATCATAAAACATAAACACTAACAAATGAATTCGAGAAGTATTAAAACTAACACCAACAATAATAAAAGCAAGTAGCTGAACTACTTGCATGGAAGTAATGAGCATGGAACAAAGTAGACTAGCTAAAAGTAACATTCGCAGAAATAGAGAGGAACACAAAGGGAAGCATGGATGGAGAGAATAAAAGAGATAGGTTTGAAGAGGGAAACCCAACACAGGATATGAAAAAACTGGTCAGAAATAGGAAAGAATGAAAGAAATAAGCGTGAGATGGCTGAAGACATCAGCAAAGCCTAAATCTTTACGATACCAAGTCCTCGAGAAGGAAGAAGAAGACCGATCACCGTTTTGATATCCTCTTAATTTGTTATTTTCTTTACAATTCTTCGTTTCTCCGTCGCGAACCACTCAAGATCAACAAGTTTGAACTTGGCTATAACAGTGTGGCTCTGCCGTGTACCGCATTGAAGAACAAATAAATGTAAGTAAATACGAAACCTTATCATAAAAGTGTATCGCTATTGTTGAACTGTAAATGAAATGAAAATAGGAATAGAACAAGGATGTGAGTTTTAGAGGTTTCTCACATCATTCGGTCGCCGCCTGAGAATTAGGATCTTTCATATCCTCGAAACGACCGCCCCGGATTGATTAATTAAACTTGTGTGGCGCAGAGTTTGCCGATGCTTTTGTTGAATGAAAATACTCAGTGAAAAACATACCGGACAAGAGTCCTATATTCAGTATTATTGCTACCGAATTGCGATCGAAACGTATCTTAATGAAGTATTGTATTAGCATCCAGTGCCGCTCCATTTAAATACTTGATTAAAAATTTTTAATGACTACCATCAACGAAAAATTCTAGGCAAAACTACAAATGAAAGTCATCAATAGAAAGATAATATCAATGAAGTTCCTTGCGAATAAACTTTGAAAAATCATATACGGAATGCTGTAAGTTTGTAACTTTAAATATAAATTTTATATTTCTGCATAAATTTTATCGAAACGAAAAGCTTGCCTACGGAGTGATCATTGTTCTAGGTTTTATTCTTTATTTTATTAAAAATACGTTGTAAGATGGTAATCATTACGAGTCAGAAGCTACTTCATGAAAAATAATTTGGAGCGACCTTACAATTCAACACCGAGAAACAATAGTAAAACGTTGTATCTTAATGTCAAAAGTTACGACTTTTGGGCAGGCAAATTCCGAGATTATATATACACGCGGGTACACTATATTCATCCGAATGCAAATATACAGACATACATGTATGTGTTCGCCGTACGCGTAACGCGAATGAAAAGGCTCGCAATAAATATACGCGACATATGCATACATACACATGAACATCGGAATAATATAGGAAAATAACCTCACTTTTCCACGTGCTGCGCCGACAAATATGGCCCGCATCCTTCTACAGAGCGCACACACACATACACATGTACACGTTTGCGAGCGCTGAAACGGCACTGAAGATCACTGAAACAACACAAAACACTACATTCCCATTTACTCCGATGGTGGTATTTAGTCGGATATATCGTAGATCGCGACGCGCAAATTGCACAGCGTTAGGCTAATCCATCCTATGTTGTTTCGCATTTTAATAATAATTACGCGAGACGAAAATACGTCGTGGAAATCGGTCGAGAGAAAACACGCTGTTACGCTGAGACGCTTGTTTTCGACAGCGTCTAGATTGGGCAGCGTCCCGACGCGGTACTGATGTTTCTATTTGGCATCTCTGTCGTTACGGGACGACGTCAAGTAGATGTTCGAAAAAAATCGTGGCGTATAGACGCCCACCTGCGCCCACTGTGACGTGACGGGAGCGTTACTCAAAAGTTTGCGATTCTATATTCGTGACTAACGAATCTTATTTATAAGAATGTGTTTCTTGGCGAAACGGAACAGACGACGAACTATGCATACTATACGCCACGTACACTACCGTTCAGAAGTTTAATCGAATGGCATAAAATATAACAAAATCTGCATTAATAAAAGAAAACAGCTACATAAACCAAGTCTAGAAAATTGCATTATTATGAACTAGCTACGCAAAAAGATAGAATCTATCTAGTAATAATAACTTTTGCCACTACGTTAATGAGCTTTACTATAATACTAGTAAGCGCATGCATTAGATTGCGTGAATCTGTTGCTATATTGAGGCACCGATTTACGTCTGCGATATATTTATACGTGCGCTAACTAACGGTATGCATGATACTATTGAATGACTTTAAGTTTCTTTCCGTGTCAAAACTTTAAATCTTCTTGAAAATGTTATTTTTCTAGTAACCTTTGGTACTAGTTATTTTGTGAGATTTTCATTTATCTCGAACGTACCTTCAAAGTCAATCTTATTCTGCTGCTATAAAGATTGATTTTAGCTACCGTTTCAAGCTTTTTACAAACGACATGGCAATATTGAGATATAACATTACTATTTTCATCTAATTTGGCATTTGTTATTATTAAAACAGTAACAACACAGAAATCGGAGTTCCTTTGTTTGCAGAAAGCAATTTAATAGAAAAAAAAATGGACACTTTACGTGAAAGTTTTATGATTTTTTAGAAGGCTTTATGCCTCGAAGCGCTTTGATTCAACAAAAAGGCCGTTTACAACTAATTTACAACATTTCGTTGCGATCGCGCTTCCGTCAATGATGAATTTCGTGAACGTCGAACAAAATCCGTCATTATCCGAAAGAACATCGATGCTGTGCGCAACATGATTATATATCTTAAAGACTGCAATACATTCGATTTTGCATAGTGTGTAGGTTTCGCAATTCCACATAATTTGAATTCAGCAGAAGAAAGATATCTATGTGCCAATTGATGTAAGGAGATGCTCAAGGAATTCGACAAAAGCCAGTATATTTGTCGTAAGAGGATACATTAGTAGGAATCAGAAACTAAGCAACGATCAACTGTTTGGATGTACCCAGATGAAATGAATTTTATCAAAGTTGCTTGTTCACGGAACATTTCCACGAAAATAATTGTTTATTTTTCCGAATATCTGAAGAAAAATGTCATGGCACTCGTGTCTCATTGCCAAACAAGTTCTTTCTGTTACTGAATAAACAAAGGATGCGTGGACAGACTTTTCATCATCTGAAGACGTTACTGGAGCTTACAAAAGTCATATTTTGAAGATATCACCTTCAAAGTGAATAAAATGTTCCGAAAATTGGTTCGGACGCATACAAAAGTGTATAAATTTCAATGGTGGATATTCTGAAAAACAACAAATCGATATATACTATTTTCTTTATTGTAAAAGAATTAAATTTTTCAACAAACAGACACAAGATTTGCAAGTTAATTTCTTCCGTATTACATAAAGATTGTCGGCACTTCGTGCATCGCTTGCACTTTTCGCATTTACGCAACTATTCTCAATGTTGCTGGTTGAGAGCTGTTGGAATTCACTACAAATTTTGTTAAAATAGTTCCGGTGCTCCGAAATTCAGATCGATCAAAGAATAAGGCGGCCAAAAAATTCTTGAACAGCGTCAGTCTAATTTATTTATTTCCAATCCCCGGATTTTCATATTTTTAATTGTAACATTTAAAATTATAGCTTGATAAAGACGAAAGTTGCCGGCCTTTAGGTATTGCCATTTGTAAACACCGTATTACGTATTGCTTGAGAAAAGGCTCAGCTGGCTGAAATAGCACGAAAGATCGACACGAATCCGAAAGAAAGCCAATGCGTCAATAAGTCAAGAGAACCCAAATGATGAGCAAGAATAGGAGAGCAACATGTTACCCTGAAATGTAGATTTACTTTAGAGGTAGTACAATACTTAAAGTCCACGCAACATTTAAAAAGGACATATATCTAAAAAAAATGTCAAGAAGAAATGATTCGTGTTTCTACCAGAATTACGGAAATTACTCGCTAACTGAGTACCTGGACGAATGGAAAAAAATACCCTGTATTTCTAAGGTAATATCAAACTTTAATGGCTGTTTTGAGGAAAAGGCAAATACAAATTTATTGATAGATGCATCGATGGCTTTATTTTAACGACCTTTTAATATTTTTGAGCTAGTCCACTAAACTTATGAGCGGTAATGTACATAAGGATTAATACTAATCCTTGACACACACTACAGAGAGTTTACGAGATAATGGTGATGAGTTACGAGCGGTATTAATATTGATGGCTTTCGATGGTTTTATTTATTTTTAGTTCTAGATTAACTCCCGTATCATGGCACTTTTACACTTGAGACGTACGTATATCAAATATACCAACACTTTCAGTTCCTGGTTAACTGCACAACTTAACATACCGAGAACGCCAGCACTTCATACGTTACAATGGGGCTCAATATGCCGACTTTCCGCCAATCGCGCATATCTTCCAAAAGCTTCCACACGATTTGTGTTACTAAACAGTACGCACGGTACAGTAACTTCACAAATACTTAATAATCGTAAACAAATGTGATTAATTTAACAAAGAAAACATTGCAATATTGGCTAAATTATTGTAGATAGGTGCAGCATACATTTAATAAATTTCCAAATATTGGAAATACGTGCTGCATATATGTATATAACCAGACTAGATAAAATTAATACCAAATAATACATAACATATTTCAAATAATGCAAATAATAAAACAGATTTATTTAACGACGTTTACTCTATGAACACTTCCTATATCACACATACACATTGTTTTGTCGTTACTCGTTCCAACATTCATGGAACGTAACTTCCGTAAGAGCCAGTTGCTAATTGATTGGTGGTTGATTTTTTATCGAAAAAACAAGTGCGTTTCATATATTTTAATAACAAAATAGATTTACACTTAAAACGGCGCCCTTTCAACAGAGGCACATCAAAACAATGATAAAGTAATTCACAATGACAATTTCAAATTACCAAATTCCTTAATATGACTGGCAAACGTATCAATATTAAACGCCCAACCAAAACTGACTACTTATAAATCCCAAATTCCCTAATAAGAGTAATGAGCAAACATATGTATATACCCACCGAACTTCTTACAACTAAAGAAACATACGATAAATATGTAGATATGCAAATAACATAGATAGGTATCAAAACCATAAATATAGAAATATATAAACAGATAAATTCTTTAATATACACTCCGCCAAAAAAGTATCGCATAATTTAGTTTTGAATCATAAAAGTATCGCATAATCTTTGTTTGTAGCATAAAGTTGTAAATATACTTTAATGCGCTCTAAGATATAATTTCTATGATTGTTTAAATAAAATACAGGCCAAATAAAAACAAGAACTCATACTTGAGATTTTTATTAAAACAAGAAATTATAATTTTGGAAAGAAAAATGTCATAACAGTAGCTTTTAATACTGAGTATTGCCACCTCTGGCTCTTATGACCGCTCGCATACGGTTTGGCAGAGGTTCGATTAACCTCCGTATATAAGCCTGATCCAAATTCTCCCACTCGTCACGGAGAGCATTTTCTAGTCCATGCAGGTCCGCTGGGGCAACATTTTGGGTTCGTATCCGTCTGTGAAGGAGGTCCCACACGTGCTCGATAGGGTTCATGTCCGGACTTACCGCAAGCCAAGCTAAAACTGGAATACCAACATCGCTAAGGTATTCCTGGACGATTATTGCAACATGCGGTCGTGCATTATCGTGCATTAACATGAATTCGTTTCCTATAATTGGCGCATATGGTACTACATGTTCTTCTAAAATGTACGCTATATACCTGTGGGCAGTCACTGTACCTCTGTCTACTGGTACTAACTCTGTACGACCTGTTAAACAGATGCCTCCCCAAACCATAATAGAGCCACCGGCGAAATTAGGTCTAGGTCTGATATTACACTGCGAATAGCGCTCACCGTCTCGTCTGTACACTGAGATACGCCTATCTGAGGTGTAAAGACCAAATCTTGACTCATCTGTGAAGAGTGTATTGGCCCAGTCATTAATGTTCCAATTTACATGTTCTCTGGCAAACCTTCAGCGAGCCACTCGGTGGTTCCTAGCGAGACGAGGGGCTGTTACAGCTACTCTAGCTCTTAATCCACTCTGTCGTAACCTATTCCGAATAGTTTGAGTACTCACACGAGTATTTCTGACTCTAGCCAAGTCGTTCTGCAATTGTCTCGCAGTTACATGTCTTCGACGTAATGCTTGTAGTAGTAAATAGCCGTCATCTTGGCGAGTAGAACATCTTGGACGACCTGGTACAGGTCTTCTACTGTAATTGCCTGTTTCCCTATATCTGGCTACGGCTCTAGAAACACTTGACTGACTGATGTTCATCAAATTAGCAACGCATGCTTGAGATCGTCCATCTTCGATTAAAGCAACTATAGCAGCCACTTGTTCTGAAGTTAAATTGCTCATTTTAGTTTTAAAAGCGTTGGTACAGAACTCTGACTTCGCACTTTAAAATTTGTCCGTATAGGAAGACTTTCAATAAACAACTGAACAAACCTTACACATATGCATTTTTCTAAATGTGTTCTTTTAGAAAAAAAAAAAGTAAAAAAGCTATGTTCCATGATTTTGTTAGTGTTTTTATAGTTCACATATACGAGGCAAACTTTTTGTGAACGTATAAAAATATCTTGGTTTATAAATGCCCTTTTTTAGTTTATGCGATACTTTTTGGCGGAGTGTATAACAGTATATATAATAGCCTTAAAAAACACAAAATTTGACCAAGCCCGTTGGTTTAGCGAAAATATCTTTCGTAAAATACACGATGATGATGCATTTCGCTCCTTGAAGTGGATTTTTTCTGTAGACCGTGCCAGTTTAAAATATACAATGACAAACGCATTTGGTTTCTCTTACTGCATTTCTTCTTTCTTAGCCATCAAAAGCTGACCTTAATTTGCCCTTATTTTATTTGGTTTAAAATTATAAAATTCTAGTTTTACATTTTTATAATTTAAAATTATAAAAAATAGTTATTACTCTCCTTAAAGCAGCTTATAAAGCACCTTATTTAATCGAAAAGCTTTGAAATGAACAGTTTTGTCATTCAAGAAGCATACGTGCAGTGCATATACGTTTTCATACTTGAGAGTGCGCAACACTTAAATAAATTTATGCGACCTTTCTCTGCCACTGACGGAAGACAAACTGCCACATTCCCGTAACTTAGTATCCCTCTATAATGCAAACATGCTTGGAATTTTGTTTTAATACGAATAGGGTAAGGTAAAGCTATCTACGCGAGGCAGTTCTTTTCGTTCTGTAACCAAGGCCTGTTTGCTCATATTTTTCTTTGTTATTTTTTAGTCAACTTCTAAAAATATACATTTATTTCTTTAAAAGCATTGTAAGAAACGATTGCTTCAACTTGCACTAATTTAATATTACAAATTGTTATTTTCAGATTGCTTTTCTCTAAAATTTGGCTTTCAACAAACACCTATTGCGATATTTCCTTCCTTGAGTACTTTAGGAAAAAAAAACTTTTCAAACAAAAATAATTTGGAGACAAGTACAGAAGAACGTTAGGTTATAACGCGATGTAAAGAGTCTGGAAACGTACAGATAGCGACGCGAATCTTTGTTTCGAAAGAAACGCCTGTTCGCTGATTAAGAAAGCTTTTACATCTTTGAAAGCTATTTACATAAATTGGCGTTTGTTCGATCTGGCAAGCCAATCTCTTTTATGTGACTTTCTCGCCTTATTCATTTTAATTCTACAGATATTCCATTTAATAAGTGCATTGAACTACAAGATCCAATTCAATTATGTTATTTATAGTAATCCCAGGTATGTTGGTCCATCAACAACTTTGCGAACAAATATAACCTCAATCAGGACAACAGTCATTTTCATTGCACTCTGTTCTGCTATAAATTGACCTGATTGGCAGGCATCTTATTATTTACAACTCAAAAAATATTTAACTGTACCGAAACATAAACACGAATTCCTCAAGCGTACAGTTTCTGTCATACGTAGCTATTACATTTGGTCAACTGTTGTTTCGAGTTCTTCCTAAATCATCTAACGGCTCCCTAAAGCAAACCTTGAAAAGAAGGTTGAAAAAGCAACAACCTCTTGAATTCCCACCAGTTCTACTGTCGAGTTTATAAGAAGTACCCGTGTTTGGAAGCAGATGGTGCTTCGTATGAAAATTTGCATTAATAGCTGTGAGTACTGTTCCTTAGTCGACGTCTCTGAAAATTTCGAGAAGATTCGTCGCATGGTATTGTTTTGAAAGCTGCGAATTTATACATTTGAGGAATCGTGGAAAAAGAACAATGCCGGGCAAAGGCTCCTTCTCTTTTTTAATGTGAAAATGTCTGCTGGAATCAAAAAGAAGTTGGATGTAGCTTGTAAGGACCGTACGCTTTTGATGACTAACATCGAACACAAATTTAACAAATTTAGGTATGACTAACCGTCCCTGATAAAGGAGCTGTCTGGTTGTCCTATTGGTGTGGAACGTGTACGAAACATCTTTCACGAAGAATTGAGGATGAGAAAGCTATCGGCAAAATTCAGTCAGTAAAACGGGATTATACTACAACAAAGAGGGCGAAAAGAAGTCCATCGACCAGAAAAGTTCTGACGACGATTTTTTATAACTCGCAAGGCATAATCTTAATTGATTGGTTGAGAAAGCGAAGCGTTGATTTATTAAATTGATTCCACATTAAACTAACGAGATAGAGGCCACATCTGACGAAGAAGAAGGTCCTCAGGCACCATGATAATACTCTGGCCCACTCATCAGCAATTGCGACAGCAAAACTAGTCCAGTCCAGCCCAAAACTGTACGAACTGGTCTTCCATTCGCTATATTCGCTAGGTTAGGCCCTCTGCAATTTCTTTCTCTTTACAAATTTGAAAAAAATGGTTTGATAGAAAAAGACTTTTCTAATAATAGAGACAAATTCTATTATTTGAATCGCTTAAAAGATTTGGAACATGGTTAGATTGGATGTATAAGGCTAGAAAGAGGTTGTGTCGAGAAATGAGTTTACTAAATGCAAAACAATTGCATTGTCTTCCGCAATACAGGTATTTATCATACCATGCTTATATATTAGCCCTCAATACATACGCAATTACATATTCAGAATAAATGGATAGCGGCCTGTCAGTATGTAACAGCAGCAGTGGCATGGGAAATCCTGAAAATTTCACATAAGAGTGTGAACGAGGCGTCACTGGAAGAAAGCACAACAACGGGGTCCCAGTCCAGAAACCAAGAACATAGTACAACTGACGACCCCGGAAACCTATGTAGCAGATTACATACCCAGAATATTTGCATAGTACTGTAAAATTATGACAATAATTTAGTCATATATAATATTTCCTTTTGCTCTTTCTTATTCTTTATAAGTAACCATACATATGCATGCGACACATTATACACAAAAAAAATATGAATAAAATCAGGATTTAATATTTTATATCTGTTATAGCTGTTGCGAATAATTAAACACCGGAAGAAATGTTTATTAAAACTGCCATCGATGTAATGTTTTTGGACAAGACTTCAATAGCATTTTGTGAATAACTTCTCCAGGCACGCTCACTGACTGCTCTCGAAGGATGCATGCAACAATGTATCATTAATGATAGTAAGGGCAGTGGCGTAGTATGGTAAACAACACATAAGTATCGACTCCCTCCGCGCCACACAAGTTTATTTATTATATAGAAACATATATTAATTAATCCGGGACGGCCGTTTCAATCACCGGATGATGATGAGTATCATTCGTGTCCTCGGAACGGCCGTCCCGGACCGGGCTTTACGGGCTAACAGAGTTTACAATAAATAAACTTGTGTTCCAATACTTATATGTTGTTAACAATGTATCATATTCATATTTGATTATATATGATGATATGCCTGTTTGTATCATTTTTCTTCTTTCAAATTCTGTAACCTTTCATCAATTTAATATTAATTTAATACCAAATTTAATAAATCACCCTTTCTCAGCTGAATTTAGATAATTATGTCATGTAGCGTATAGCAATATGTAGTTTATAGCGAGATTTAGAGACAAATGCATTCGCTTTGACGATAAAGCTAAATGCTAAATTTTTACGAAAATTGAAACAAAAGTGCAAAAAACTATAGACACATAAAGAAATCATATTAGACCATATATTGAACATTGTGATCAAAACATGGAGGTAGTTGGAGCTATAGACCAAGATATTGATAAGGGATGATGGCAAAATCGAAAATACAAGAAGTTATAAAACTTTGGAAATACGTAAAGTACATATAGGTATGTATTAATTACGTATGTAATAACTAGAGAGGACAAAGCCGGATTAAATTATTTCCTTTTCTGCAGAGACTAGACAGACTCGTGTTTTGTCGATTCTCGACGACACCAGCAGGCAATACGAATCCATTCTCATGAGACGAATAGACACGAGTCTATCTAGTCGCTGAAAAAAAGGAATAATTCTACCTGCCTTTGTCATCTCTAGTAATAACGTAATTTTACTTTTCTACTGATATTCATTCTAGGCGGGAGAAATTAATTTCTGAAAATTGGGAAATTTACACGTTAAACTTGTTAACGCTAAGAGATAGAACAAAAATTTTTAGATAAAAATTGTTTTTGTAGTAAGTTTTATGAATGCGGCAAAGAAAAGATCGTTATGAATTTATCGAGACCGTTCCATATACTTCTTACCTGAAGTTGAAAGTGAGAGTAACGGAATTTCGTTATGCAGTACAAATGTTATCTGTTTACAATACTACTAAAAGATTTCTTTCTTGAGAAGTTATATTATGTATGTATCTATGTATATATAACATTTGTTTCTAATAACATCTAATATTAACGGATGGTTAAACACGCCACAGAATTAATGCTAGATATTCCTTAATTTTCGAACCTCCAGTATCACAAACGGTTGCCACAAGCATTTCAGAAACTAAAATAAAATAGTGATAACTAGAGATGACAAAGATAAAGACTTTTTTGCAGTGACTAGAGAGACTCGTGTCTATTCGCCTCATGAGAATGGATTCGTGTTACCTATAGGTGTCCCAGTGAGTCAACAAAAGAGTCTGTCTAGTCTCTGCGAAAAGTAATAATTTCATTCGCCTTTGTCCTCTCTAATGATAACTACGCTTTAGATCAAATTACATAATAATAGCCAGTCATGTTCGCTGTAGTCTAAATCATCTCCTAACATAAATTTCTATATTCAGAAAAATATGATAAGCTATTCTCAATAATCATCGAAGTCCTCAAAAATGTGTTTAGAATAGAAGAACTTGTCACAACATGCACATCATATGATGACATGTCTATCGCGAATGGAGATGCACGAAATCTTGTTGTGTAAAAGCAAAAGTGACTGCATGTCTAATTTTTTTTTAATCTTTGATCAATGGATTCACTTTTATATCAACCGCAGACAAAAACGTCGCGACATTTGGGCCAAAAATGGATTATGTATGATACTTTGCAATTTGCATATTTACTTCATACATAAAAATATTTCCAATTGGAAAATGGTTCTGGTAGTATTATAGAATGATTCACAGCGAGAGAAATACAAACTTCAAAAACTAATTTCACCCACTCACGGTGAATATTATGAAAAAAAAAATAAATAAATAAAATTGCGTAATGCTATCTATGTTTTCAAAGATTCACCATTTTTTTGAATTTTTGAGTTTGGGATTATCTCTTGTGAGTGATACAATGTTGCAATAGCCTCCAATTGTGACGTAAACGAGAATTTACCATCAGAGCATCGATTTTCTCTTGTATTTCTGTTATACACTACAACGCACTACAACATACTACAACGACACAATCCCAGAGTTCCTATTTATGTCACCGCCAGCCGCTATTCCAATACTGTAAAGAAAATACACTTCGCCAAAAAAGTATCGCATATACTAAAAAAGGGCATTTATAAACCAAGATATTTTTATACGTTCACAAAAAGTTTGCCTCGTGTATGTGAACTATAAAAACACTAACAAAATCATGGAACATAGCTTTTTTACTTTTTTTTTCTAAAAGAACACATTTAGAAAAATGCATACGTGTAAGGTTTGTTCAGTTGTTTATTGAAAGTCTTCCTATACGGACAAATTTTAAAGTGCGAAGTCAGAGTTCTGTACCAACGCTTTTAAAACTAAAATGAGCAATTTAACTTCAGAACAAGTGGCTGCCATAGTTGCTTTAATCGAAGATGGACGATCTCAAGCATACGTTGCTAATTTGATGAACATCAATCAGTCAAGTATTTCTAGAGTCGTAGCCAGATATAGGGAAACAGGCAATTACAGTAGAAGACCTATACCAGGTCGTCCAAGATGTTCTACTCGCCAAGATGACCGCTATTTACTACTACAAGCATTACGTCGAAGACATGTAACTGCGAGACAATTGCAGAACGACTTGGCTAGAGTCAGAAATACTCGTGTGAATACTCAAACTATTCGGAATAGGTTACGACAGAGTGGATTAAGAGCTAGAGTAGCTGTAACAGCCCCTCGTCTCACTAGTAACCACCGAGTGGCTCGCTTAAGGTTTGCCGGAGAACATGTAAATTGGAACATTAACGACTGGACCAATATACTCTTCACAGATGAGTCAAGATTTGGTCTTTACACCTCAGATAGGCGTATCTCAGTGCACAGACGAGACGGTGAGCGCTATTCGCAGTGTAATATCAGACCTAGACCTAATTTCGCTGGCATCTGTTTAACAGGTCGTACAGAGTTAGTACCAGTAGACAGAGGTACACTGACTGCCCACAGGTATATAATGGATATTTTAGAAGAACATGTAGTACCATATGCGCCAATTATAGGAAACGAATTCATGTTAATGCACGATAATGCACGTCCAGGAATACCTTAACGATGTTGGTATTCCAGTTTTAGATTGGCCTGCGGTAAGTCCGGACATGAACCCTATCGAGCACGTGTGGGACCTCCTTCACAGACGGACCTACATGAACCCGAAAATGTTGCCTCAGCTGACCTGCATGGAGTGGGAGAATTTGGATCAGGCTTATATACGGAGGTTAATCGAATCTCTGCCAAACCGTATGCGAGCGGTCATAAGAGACAGAGGTAGCAATACTCGGTATTAAAAGCTACTGTTATGACATTTTTCTTTCCAAAATTATAATTTCTTGTTTTAATAAAAATCTCAAGTATGAGTTCTTGTTTTTATTTGGCCTGTATTTTATTTAAACAATCATAGAAACTATATCTTAGAGCGCATTAAAGTATATTTACAACTTTATGCTACAAACAAAGATTATGCGATACTTTTATGATTCAAAACTAAATTATGCGATACTTTTTTGGCGGAGTGTACTACTGGTTCAGAGTTCTTTTTGTTATTCATATATTACAGAGAATGGTTCTAAATTCCAAATTATTCTATGAAAAAAACACATTTCTTGATTTTACCGAAATGTTATGTAGTTAACCTCTAATTATAGAAAAGCACATGATTTTTATTAGCAAACAAACCATTTGATGACGATCAACAAAGGCGACAGTGCTGGGTTTACGTTGATAAAAATAAAAATAAATATACCTTCTTATTATGCTTGCGTTGTCACGCTGCATTTGTCTGTAGATACATTTACAAATAATTCCTTTCTGCAATATTAATAATTATTATTAAAATATCTCTTATTTTATAATTGTTTTTGTTTCTGTGATAAGGAAGCTACAACGCTGGCAAGTATTACATTGTCTCGATAAACCCGAATATACGAGGATACGAGATTAAAAGATAAAAATAACCACCGTCAGGATTATTACTTCATCACTTCTGAAGTATGCAGTACTAACCACCTTTTAAACTTAAACGTGGTAAATCACAACTTTGTGTAATTTAACGCCCGAACCGAACGGGCACATGGGAACTTCGAGGAAGTGCTGAAAAACTGGTAGAATTAACCCATGCAGGTATCGAATTATACACACGTTTAGCAACTCTGCCCGCTCCGTAAAATGCGTTCATTAGAAATTACATTGTACAATTCACTTATATAACTATGTAGATGCGAGACATCCGCGTAGCTGGAAATTGAAGAGTACCCATGCGGCAACAATGTAATAAGCTTGTTTGTGCTTCCGTTCTTTAACGCGAATAACAAGCTTTGCATAATTCGAATTGCTGGGCCGAATTCTTCGCAGTTTCAAATTAACAGCAGTATATCATGAAGTACTTGTGCGAGGCTATTTTTAAATACGCTTTCTCTAACATACATATGTATACGATGTCGTCGCAAAGGATTTAAAGATGTTAAGCAGGAAGGAATATTCGGAGAATGTCTTTCACCGTAGTAAATAAATTATTAATGCCAATATCATAATCAACTCTGAATTTAAATGTATCTTTTGGATGAAATAATAAACTTAAAAATTATTCTTTATATAGATTAAAGCATATTTTAAGATACTAAAATGCAAAAATGCACAAAATAAAAGTAGAAGTAGAAGAGCTGATGCAGTTAGTAAGTATTTGAATGAAATTTTGTTTAAAATCATCAAATTTAGATGAATTCTGCGTGGAAATTAACTGTTCCATCCACTACGTATTCAAACTGGATTCACTTCTACAAGAGTAACTCCATTTCGAATGGATCACGCTCTACAGTAAATCCAGTTTTCCTCGTTTCTATTCGTAATAACCGTGTAAATTGGAAAAATCCGAAGATCATGGAAATTTGAGAGCTAGCTTGCTGATCCTAAACGTGAGACTCTGTCGAAACAGAAAGCGGCGAACAACACTCCATGAATCCTACAAATCTGCCAAGATTCAATCTAATCGGTGATTGTCACCATAGAATGTTCCCTTGTTCGACGTACTTAGCCAACTTTCAAAAGGACAATATGTATTTATAGGCTTTCAGCTTATAATTGGTTGTCACTTCACAAAAGAAACTAACACGAAACAACCCGGATTATAAAGAAATTTGTAAGTAACAATGTTCACTTTAAAGTAGAGTTGCGTAAGCAAGATTATCACGTTATAGAGGACCACAATACCAATTGAGGTCGTCTTGCAGAGCTGCGATAAATACATTAAAGTAATAATATAATTGATACTTGATGAATAATAATTATTTAATGGTAAAATATGATTTTCATGTTTGGTAGTTCAAAGGACAATTAGAATGGACTTCCCTCTTATCGGTTCTTCCGTTGATTCCGATACCGCAGGATCCAAGAAATATTCCTAATAAAATATATGGACAAATACATTCGGAAATTCATTTACTTGATGATCAGTCCCCTGATAGATTTTATTAATCTGAAGAACAAGAAAATAAAAGAAATGAGAAATGAAATAATTGAACTTAACTAAATTATAACGTTGCAGAAAATTATGAAAAAAATTAAATTGTCTTCTGAACAAAAGAAAAGAAATAGTTCGTCCAAATCTCTGTAAAAATACTGGAAATAATGAAAATACTGAAAATAAGACGGGTAATTGTCACGTGAGATAACAAGATAACACTGACCAACAAGGTTTTTAACCTAAGTTAGTAACTGATGAAATTGAACAGCATATATAAAGTAAAAATGATTCGAAAAGCGGCAACATTGGCTTAGCTCTGGTTACAGAGAAAATGTCTTTACAGTATGGCTGGTAATCTAGTCTACTGCAATAATGTTTATAAACTTTCTGAAACTTTTGGAACACATCATGATCCCAGTTCTTGGAGATTATTCATAGACTCATCAAAGACCAGCCTAGAAGCAGTTTTGTTGCATAACGGAAACCATTATGCTTCTATTCCGATAGGTCATGGTGTTTCTATGAAAGAAACTTACGAAAATCTGAAAATTTTATTAGAAAAGATAGAGTACAAAGACTATCCCTGGAATATTTGTGCAGATTTTAAAGTAATTGCAATTATTTTTGGTATGCAATATGGTTACGCCAAATACTGCTGCTTTTTGTCTTTTGGGAAAAACATTACCATAAGGAAGAGTGGCTACTATGACAATAATTTATACCAGGAAGAGACAATGTACATCAGCCTCTAGTAGAAAATGAAAAGATCATAATACCACCTCTCCACGTGAAACTTGGGCTCATGAAAAACTTTTGTGAAGGCACTGGATCTCGAAGGTGAAGGGTTTAAATACCTTCGTGAACAGTTTCCAAAATTATCACAAGGGAAACTGAAAGAAGGTATTTTTGTTGAAGGAAAAAACAGCTTGGCTCTCCATAATACAAGTTTTCACGAATTTCTTGGGAAACAAAAAAGCTGACAACTATAAAACGTTAGTAATGGATGTGTTACAAACATTTCACGCTGCTGGCTGTAATATGTCCCTTAAAGTGCCCATTCTACATTCTCACTTGGATTTTTGCCCGGAAAATATGGGCGACGTTAACAATGAACACAGTAAAAACAGTATCAGGGGAAAGAGAATCCTGTTATGTTAGCAGATTACTGTTGGTTGGATTAAGAAGGGATGCTGTAGATATTGTTTATAAGAGACGGAACGGTATTACTTCACATTTCTAATTATAATAATTCCTTAATATACATTAAATTATCATCTAATCTAAAAAATCTTTTCATTGAAATATAAAAAAAATCGAGCTAACTTAACCTTCTACCTTTTATTAAAATAAATGTTTGCATGTTTTCTATTGGAATTAGTATAAATTGTTTTATGGCAAAATCAAAAGTTGAAATTTGTCGGCCAGTGTAATTGGGAAAATTGAAACAAAACTCGCCTTTGGTATATATTATAGATATTGAGATTAAAAATATAATATTTGAAGTAAATGAAGTGTTAACTGACAGAAACAAACTCGAGAAATGAAAGGAATGAGAAATATTATATACGATATATTGAAAAACATTGCAAGATCTAAATGAGAAATGATAATAAATATAATAGTAATAAAAGTGAATAGTACAATTAACGTACTTTAGAGTTTAATTTTGGCTAAAAAATATCGGAAAACAGTCAATAGTTTCCAAACATGGTTGAATTAGGATTTCTCACTTAGGCGGTTGATTTTATAATAAAAGTAGTTGCCGTCGTTACAACAAAGTCTATGTAATTCAGGCGTATCTCTCGTAAGTGTTTCATTAACAATTATATCCCATATTCTACGTTTAACTTTAGAAGGATCCGTCGAAATATAAAAAACAATCTTAAAAACTGATGTGAATTCAAAAGGTGCTCCCACATTTAGACAAAGAAACTGACAGCCTGTTGAAAGATGAAATTAGTTAAACACGTGTTATAAATAAACGTCTATAATGCAATAGTACTCTACCCATTGTGTAGGCCGTTTTGTAATTTGTCTTCCAATTTATCCCTGTTTTTTTTTTCTTGTCAGTTACAAATATGACAGTAGTATATATTAGCCTTTCAACGTTCCATCTATATGTTTATACTAATATTTCTAAATGGAGTGTAACGGATAATGTACACCCACTAGGTTTGGGAAATTAAGAAATATGTGCTTTATCTTGAAAATCTATTTAAACAATGTTGCATGGGTGTATTCGAATGTTTAGTAAAAACAGGTGGCATCAATCATATTTCTTATGTAAAATGTTAAATAATATATTATGATTGACGGACAGTTACATTTGTCTATTTCTGCTTATATTACTAATATGTATGTCGTAAATTTTATATTTACAATATATTCCTCCAGAGTTCTTCTATGTATATTACAAAAATTCAGTTTGACGTGTTTAGGGTAATTTCTGGATAGATGGCCATACGGAAAAAACGGCCATGTCAGGTAAATTCCATAATAGTGTGTAGGTGGCAGCAGTCATGCAGTGTATGCGTTAATTGCGCCCACTTCCAAAAAATAATTGAAATAATGCAAGAAACGCGCACGTAATTTTTAAAAACATCGATAAAATTATAGAGCAACTGCTTTGATATTGTGTACAAATGCTTTTATAACATAGTTTCCATTATAAGCTATTCTAAGAATGTTCTAACCTAAAATTGCAGTTCGAGTACGTTTGCACTTTTTCATATTTGTCTTTCTTAAATTCTGGATAGGTGGCCTACATGGCCATCTATCAATTTTTTACAATTTTCCTATTAACCAGAGATGATCTAAGGTCGATTGAATAAATTTGCAGAACAGTTAAAAATAAAACATCGTTTCAATCATGAAATTGAAAAACCTGGATATGATTGGTTTGTTGTTTTTTGTCCAGTAATCCTGAAATAACTATTCCTGTAAGCCTGCGATTGTTTTTAACATTGATGAAGCAGGGTTACAATTGAATAATCGCTGAGATATTAACCGCAAATGGTTCAAAAGTTGTTTCTACTGCCTGCTGCAATGCTGCAGACAACTTTTTGCCTCCTGCTCTGATAATGTAATAATAATAATAATAAATTCTGTTGAAATGGTTGAATTTATAGCTTCGCATTGCATAGCGCTAGTGCGTTTACCAAGTCATACAAAATACTTCTTGCAATCACTAGGTAGAAGTTTTTTTTCAGATCATTAAAAGGAAATTCTTAACGCTGTAGGAATAATTCCTTTCGACCGTGACGTTGTACCGGATTATGCGTTTACTTCGGATATAACTCCTTCCCAATCCAACGGCTCTACCCAGAGTCAGATCGGCGCTCAAATTCAGGTTGGTTTATCCAAGCAAACAGAGGATCTCACACAACCCAGTACATCTAATGTAGTAGGACAGGATAATGATAATGTAGAAGAAACACGTTCTCTACTACTAGCTGAGCATACGAAAACGATGCATCCGTTTTAACATCCTGAAAAGATCTCGACATATATAAGAAAAGAGCAAGAAAATTGTAAAAGTTAATATTTAAAAAAAAATAGAAAAAAAGAAGAAGGACTAAGTAGTAACGACGATGGCAGAATAAAACTTGAAAGTGACGATTCCTAACCTAAATATTATGAGACGAAAAAAAATGTCAATTAGATTCGATGCGTGACGTGGGAATTTTGGTTGCATAAAAGCTGTACAACCTACGGCAACTTATGCCAGAGATGCTGAAAGATCAATAACAAAAAGAAACTAAGTAAAAATTGAAAATTCTCACACAATCCATGGCCATCTCCCCCGGGCTATTAGGAAGAGATGGCCCAGAAGTATGTTCGCCGCTTTATTTTTTTTTGTTTGTTTTTTTGTTCGTTATCATAACATATTGTCTGTTAGTTTTTTACGTTGTATAAATACTGCATTATTAAAGGTATGTTGCATTTTAAGAATTTCACAGGGTTTCATTAAAACTATGGCCTTCTAACCCAGATTTATCATATAGGTTCTCATTCTACGTCTAACAAAACAGCAATGTACACATTTTAAATTGTACCTTGATTTTAATTCAAATAAAAATTCTTTTCTTGGCTTTGACTAATTGGTGGCCCGTACACACTTTTAGCGATACAAAGTTAATGAACAATCTCCTTTAGAATATATCATTTCTTAGTAGTAGCATTCTTACTATAATGGCTTAGTAAAAAATGAGCTTTAATACGGATAGAAAATCTTTTTAGACGCACTTACATTTCGCAGTACGATTTAGCATCCGGTCCTGTTGGTCTCATTTGTAGTGAATTAAAAAAAACACACAGATAAAAAGCATATACATACATTATATTCTTCAAAAAAAGATTAAATTAAAATTTTATTTCGAAAACATATACAGTGCGAGTGTAATGTTTGGAACTATCGTAATAAATCTTTTATTAAACATTTTTGACAAAAATCCTCGAACACGTCAATTTTTATGTTAAACGAGTCATGTTTTACTGTAATCGTCAGTTAAAGATCGTCTTTTATTTTTGAATTATGACGTAAGCAATAATTTTTTCCGTTCCGTTAAAAATTTACAAGTCAATTTTTAAAGGATTTACAATACAAAAAAATACAATTTAAACAATCAACAGTTACAAGTTCTGATAAAAAAAAAATCAAGTAGCCATGTAACAACTGACAGTGTTAAAATTACGACAGTTCTTTATCGGTTTCTTTATCTATTTTTATTTTGGGCTTTTTTACGTAATTCAGTAAATAATGATACGATATTTGACTGAAAAAGAGCGAATTGAAATTTTAATATTAAGGGCATGTGACAACATAACAAGAGGTTTGTAAGATATTTAATAACAAGTATCCCGATAGAGAACCTATCACAAGAGCGACAGTTTCCAAAATAGGAAGAAAGTTTTCCGAACTCGGATATGTAAAAGATCGCCGTCGGGATGGTCGTCCAACAACCGAAGAAGGTAACGAATTAGATATTCTGTTGTCTCTACAAGAAAATATCCGTCGAACTACGCGAAAACTAGCCGAAAATAATGACATTTCTCAAAAGTCAGTTATAAAGATTTTAAAGAAACATAAATGGCATCCTTCCAAAGTTCAATTAGTGCAAGAGCTTAACGGAGATGATCCTGATCGCAGAACAGAGTTCTGTGAGGTAATGATGGAACGGTGCAATATCGATGGCGACTTTCCAAACCGCATCATTTTTTCTGATCAAGCAACATTTCACCTTAATGGAACAGTGAATCGTCATAATTATCGATATTGGAGCGCCTGAAAGTCCGCGCTGGAGGAACGAGACGCAGCTTCCTCAAAATCTCAACGTTTGAGCAGGAATTGTAGGGGATAGAATTCTACGACCATTTTTTATCGAGGATTCATTAACAAGTGAAAGGTATTGGAATTTCTTAAGAAACGATTTAATTCCTTCTCTTGCGGTGTTTCATCCGAACATTGAAGGTCCGGATCTACCAAACGATACATTATGGTTTCAGAGAGGTGGCACATTTTGCTATTGGTGTTAGGAATTATTTAAACGAATTTTTTCCTGGTAGATGGATAGACAGAAGGGGAACTGTTGGCCTCCGAGATTATCCGATCTAATTCCGATGTATTTTTGTTATGGAGCTATCTAAAGAGTAAGGTTTACATAAACCGCCCACAGACAGTAGAAGAGATACAGAAAGAATTCGCACTAAAATAAGATTAATTCCACCCGAGACCTTGCATAAAGTTCATGAAGAATTTCAGTACAGACTCGGGTAGTACCTTGCACAAAATGGCGGTCACTTCGAACATTTAATTTAATTGTTATTTCTTGTTTTTTTTTTTGTTATTTCTTTATCAACTTTGTTATTTCTTGTTTTTTTTTTTGTATTTCATAATGATTTCAATACATTATACACAATGAAAAAGTAAATAAGCTAACAAATCATTGACCTACTTGACGTGTTTTCGATTTTTCATTACTATTATGTACAATATCTTTCAAATTGAAAAATACAATATCACACTTTTTTAGCATTTGGTGTAAAGGGTTTCGTGCTCTTTTCAAATTCATCATAAAAAATTAGGGTTCCCATTTAAAAAAATTATCGCTTACGTTATAACTAGAGCTCCCCAAAGTGCGTGGCAAGTCAGAAGGCGTACCGCCGGGCGTGGCCGGGGGGATATGTAATGTAATATATAAGCAAATAACTCGCATCGCATTTCGGTAGTTTATTACCGTATGCGATCGGGTTGTGACGGTATGGCGGACGCGCGTAGTAAGAAACGCCCACAGGCCGACAAAGTGAAAAAGTTCTGTGGAGAATTTCCTGACTTAATATATAATGGAAGTAAGATTATATGTAAAATTTGTAATATACCTCTGATGTGCAATGATAAATATGGCTGTAGAAGACATGTAAATAGTCAGCAACACAAAAATAAAAAACTGGGTGTATCACCGACTGAGGCAACTCAATTTATAATTGATTTATTTTATATGCTGACTGCGTGTAATTTACCGTTTTCCTTACTCAGGAAGAAACCATTCCGTGAATTTTGGAATAAATATAATCCAGACTTTGAGTTACCGTCGGAAACAAGCTTAAGGAGATGTGTGCCAAGTGTACGTACCGAAATTGAAAACAGGATCAGATCTGCAATAAAAAATAAACTACTGTGGTTATGTATTGACGAAACGACAGACCGTAAAAAACATTCTATTTTGAATGTGATTGTACGTATACTGGAACCTCGTCAACCTACAAAGGGAATTTTATTAGCTAGTAAAAGACTAAAATCGTGTACTGCCGACGCTATCGAGAGCGTAGTCGTTGATACTTTACAAACATTTGAAATTGCCACTACTCAAGTATTAATTTTCATGACCGATGGTGCCGCGACAATGCGTTGTGTAGGTCGTTCTCTTCAAGAACATTACGGGATGATGTTGCATATTACTTGTAAACTTCATGCTCTGCATATTGCGGCTGAAACTATTCGTGCAAATTTCCCTGAGGTAAATGCATTAATAACAAATACGAAACGAGTGTTTCTCAAATCTCCCAAACGTACCAGTGAATTTCATAAACAGTGTCCCGGTATTCCCGAACCACCAGAGCCGATTCTTACGCGTTGGGGGACATGGCTGAAGGCAGCGTTTTATTATTTTAAATACTTCCGGCAAATAAAATCAGTCGTCTTACAATTCCAAGATATTTCCGTTGAAGCAGATTTACAAACCGTTTACAACAATTATAGAGAAGTACTTGAGGCAATAAATAAATTACAAAATAGTGCACTGTCCCTGACGGAGTCAGTACAAATATTAGATGACGTTAATACACTCCTACACTGTATAAATAACAAAAAAAATGATATCGTTACAAGAAATTTTGAAAGTGTTATGAAGAAAGATACAAATTTTAGCAGGTTAAGACAAGTTTGGGAAGGTAACTCTACTGATCCGGTGACTAAATTCAAAGATTATTTTAATTACGCGTGTATTACATCATTAGACGTCGAGCGTTCATTTTCAAGATATAAAAACATTTTTTCAGAACGACGAACATCCTTGAAAGAAACGACTGTGGAAACATTCCTAATGCTTCAGATGTTTGAGAAATCGGATTGCGCTTACGGTAACAGTTTTAATGTGCCTACCTCCTCGTGTGCTGACTAATACTATTTTCCTTGTGCATTAACACCCACTATATTGGATACGGCTAATTACAAAAGTAAGCGTTTTAAAATTCTTTATTTCTTTTGTTTTTATGTACTTTACTTATGTTCCTTATCGACGCCTATGGTGCGCCATGCAGTTGGGGAGCTCTAGTTATAACTCAAAAACAAAAAACGATCTCTAAGTGACGATTACAGTAAAATATGTGTCGTTTAAGATAAAAATTGACGCGTTGGAGGGTTTTTTTCAAAAACGTTTAATAAAAGATTTACTGCGATAGTTTCAGACTATGCGCACGCACTGTATAGGCGTATATAGTAAATATCAGGGCTGAACCTAAAAGCATTCCTAATTTCACAGGATGATTACCTACAGCAAGACGCAACTAAGATCTTTTTAATTAAACCTTTTTATATTAAATCGTTTTTCTATTCTACGTTGTACTCTAAATATGTGTATCTTCTCCATTCGAGAATAAACCACCTGGCATATATAATTCAATGCAAATGTCCAAATGTTTAGATACACGTAACTTGAGCTGAATCTGATGTTAATTAAGAAATCTGAAAATGGGGTTGATTGTCAGGTTCTATCATTCAGATGATAGTATGAGGGAAGGCGTACTTTGAAACCTCTCTGTATATTAAGCACATGTTTCTAACTAAACGTACTCAAACGCCGTTGTGCGCTGCAAGGTTAATCATCAATCAACCGTCAAAATTAGCAAGTGATTACTCACCAATATTATGGATACATCATCAAGCCCAAATTAATAGGTCGACTTAATTATTTCACTTTGTAATCCGTCTCATTAACATGCGTAGAAGGCTGGCCGGTTCAGTATTTTCTACACCGTTAGACATATCAAAACAAACTTTGGTAGATGTTTTAAATGGAAAATGGCAACGGCCATTTATTCTCCAAAGACGAATTTAGAACTTGACGTATATGAACGTACGAACATGGTGAGTTTTTTATCTTTTGACAGCGATATTTTGAAAACTACATATCGAATCGCGAAGCGACGTGAATGCAATTTGTTCACCTCGTGGAAGCCTGGTACCAATCTCCATGTGGTTGACGCTGCAAGCAATTTTCAATTCTCGAATGGGAAACTAAGTCTTTTAATGCCGATTCGGATTCTGTTAGAAAAAATACGTAACCTGTATGTTTTGTCAAAGAAATAATGACTGCATAATTTATTATAATCAGCTTCATATGTCTTCAGTACTTTAGTAAATTAAGTGGGTGGATGGTCACATTTGTGGGCTCTTAATGCGGAATAATTATTACAAACACTCAGCCCGATGGTGAACATCGTAGGAACTCACTTAAAATAAACAGTTATGATGGTGTGATGGCAAGGAACTCATCTCTAGCAAACACCGTGAGGAAGCAAAAGCTCACTAACTAATTCTTGGGTAAGGCTAAAAGTAGTGTCATGCAAAATGCAACACCATCTATTAGAAATAAAAAAACTAAGCTTCGAGCGAGCGTTATATATTCTGCACAGTAAAATGCAATAAAATCCAGATGCAATAAAAAAAGAATTAGGGGCTCCGTGAATTCTTTGATATTTCCGAATTAAAGAAATATTTTAAATGTAAGAAACCGAACATTAATATATCCCGTTTGAACAACAAGCATGCCAACCATTACATAAGAGTAACCTACCAATAACCAACGACTTTTTATTGCTTGAGGTTACTTATCTACTATTACTTAGCGAAAAGTATATTTTATTTGAATATCCAACATAACCTCGCGTAAGATTTTAGGTGGCAAATTTATGAAATAGTGTTAAAGAAGGTTTTGGTAGAATTTCTGTTTCAAATTAATGAAATATAGTGTCACATTCATATAGAGTAAAATGGGGTAATATGGCTCATTGGGTAATATGGCACAGTCTAATATTTCGCTTTAAATTCGATAGATGTGACGTCACGCACTCAATTAATATTCAATTGTGGTATACATGTACGCGTGCGTATTGTGAAATAGTTTGCACAACGTTCGAGGTGAGAAAACTAATATATTCGGTAAGTATACTTCAAATTGTTTTTCACTCATCATGTACATGAATCAACAAACGCCGATTAATAATTTTTAGACTAGATTTTAATTATTTAAGATAAACTAATATTTCTAACCTAACTTTTGACTCCCGTCTGACCCATCTATGTGTGTTCAGTTATGAGCAACGATCTTTATAAGCATGAACTACGATGTGGGAAAATATGCGCCACACTGTGGCATTTACCTGATAGTGCGGCATATTTCCTCGAAACTGATTATTTTGTTCTTTTTTGCATTACAGTCGGTTAGGATGCCACGAAAATATATAAAACGAAATGTGAGGGCAGTATGGTCCGAAGACGGCCTTAGAAATGAGGCTATGGATGCTAAAGAGGTACCTGGGTTAAGAATCATCCGGGTCGTTCTTTAAATAAACCACAATTTTCTTCACTTCTACATATTGCGTGGTGTAAGGCAGCTACAGTACAAAATGGAGCTTCTGGTTTCAGAACTTGTGGCGTTTTTCCTTTTGATCCATTAAAAATTCCCGATCATGCTTTCGTTGTGAATAGCACTGAAATATATCCTACTGAACCTGCTCCAGTAAGAACCGCAATTCCTAATGATACTGAAAATTTCAACAATTTTACGGCTAACGCTGAACCCTTAGTCAACCGTGCACAAAATCCTTTTGAAGAAATTTCTACCGTTCCATGTATTCCTAGGGCAAGTGGATGTCATAAACGACAGCAACGTGCACAGATACTTACATCACCAGAAACAATGTCAGAAAAACGGTCTAAAAAGGAATTGAAAATAGTGAAAGATGCTAAACGGCAGCAACAAAAAGGAAATGTGTCGATAAACCAAAATAACAAGAAGAGAAAACGTAAGGCAGTTATTACTAAGAAAACTGCCACCGATTTCCCAAAAAGTGAAGCAGAAGTGGTTATAATGAAAAGAGACAATTCAGAAATTGAGACTGATGAATCAGATATATGTGCACAGTGTGGTGGTTACTACTTTGATGCAAATGGCCCCAAAAGTGACTGGCTGCAATGTGCAGCATGCTTACGTTGGGTTCATTAGATATGTACACCATCTGAGATTTATTGCGAAGACTGTACTCCACTTATATGTTAAAGAAAAGAATGAACATTAGTGCGAATTCTAAATAATTGGATATTTCACGGTTTAGAATTTATTTTGTGTTATTGTTTTCGAACATTATTTGTATGTAATAATAGAATAATAAGAATAATAAAATAAATTTTCCTGTCATTTGAGTGTACTTGACTTTATATAAGAAATGCATGTTGCCATATTCCCCAACATAAGCTGCCATATTTCCCTTTAGCAGGGGTAATATGGCATCTTGGTCACGCGAGCATTTTATGTTGCTTATAACGTTATTAACAACACTTGATTGCCGATGTTTTTAATGTAGGTGTCTGATAGCATGAGATGTGATGTACATGCATCAGTCTATCTTTTTAGTCTCAGAGACTCAAGTTATACGCATTTTAAAAACAAGTTGCCCTATTACCCCATTTTACTCTACAAATCTAGCTACTGTTGTGTTCGCAACTGCAACTGACATTCGCAAATGAATGCAATAAATCTTAGATAAGGTTAATAATAAACAAATAAACGTTAAATAAACATTAAGCTATAAACCTCTAATATAAAAAGCGGAACTGAAGAGGTTAACCATCTGTTTCTTCTTCATTTGAATTAGCCATTATTGTAGACTGCTGCTACAGAATTCGACATGAGGTTAGCCATACATTTTTCAAGAAAAAACACCTCAAAACATTACGAGCTTTTATGCTTTGGAGTAACCACTTCCCAGATATTATTTGTCTAATAGTAAAAATATTAAATTGTTTGATGCATTCCCTTTATTTAGTGGAACTTACACCCTCTATATTCCAAAAAGCACGCCTTTTTGGAAGGCACTATTTGAACAGTGCAGTACTGCCATACAATATCTTTGTCACTCTAATGAAATAAAATTATGTACAGTGAAAATGAATCTTTGTAGTTATAGTCCGTCCAATCTCTCCTGGAGGGTGGAGAAAATTATTGCGCAGAGCGAAATAACATTTGGAGTGCACGAATGTCGCTCGGTTTATGAATTCAAAAAAAGGCCTACAACTATCCCCTTTGTTAGTTACGGCGTAGCTAATCATCAACCGCCAGGAAGGATTGGATGAATCATACATAATAATTATTTATGACCAACGCAGCCTCTAAAATAAATTCAGGTGCACCAACCTTGGTTTCGCATCTTTGAGCGCATGTCCTTGCTTCCTTTTACAGCAGCAGTACACTCCTTTGCCCTTCGACAAATCAATGGCGTAGGCAAAAATTTTAAATAAATAAATTTATGTATTTTATTCCTTACTATTTCTTTGTGACGCTAATGTAAGACACTAGCAATAAACCAACTTTAAACATAAGATGCGTAAATAGTAGAAAATTAAACTTTAAGTCGGTAATTGCCCTTTAATAACAAAGATCCAAAATATAGTTTAAACGTAACACAAAAGATAAATGGAAAATTTAAAGCTTTTACGGATACTTCTAAAATGAAATCATATCTAAGAATGGATTTTACAATTGCATACATTATATGATACATGATCATTATATGATTCCTAATATCCGCGCTTCGCTACATAATATACATACATCTAACACAACCAGAGAAACGTTTATTTTAATCCAAAATAATCTCTAAATGGAAATACAAAACTCTATCGAAAAACAAGTCCTTATAACTATATGTAATGCTTGTATAACCAGGCCCAATAATAGCAGAACGGAGAATCCTCATATATACAGATGACAAAGACAGATGGAATCATTCCTTTTTTGCAGCGACTAGATAGACTCGTGTCTATTCGCCTCGTGCGAACGGATTCGTGTTGCCTAGTGGCGTGCCCGAGAGTCAACAAAACACGAGTCTTGTCTAGTCCCTGCAAAAAAAAAAAACATCCGCCTTTGTCCTTCAAACGAGAATATGGAATATATCAGCAAGTCACCGGTGTATATGTACGAAATTCGCTTAACGAGGTTACCGAAATAGTAACAGGAGCACATGTTGTACTTGAAACATTCGGGCATTTTCAAGTCTCCAATGGTACATATTTTAAGTCAAAAAAAAAAGAAATAGTATTTCTTATAAGTACCATATGGATAATGAACAGTTATGAGTAATTATCCCTCGCTTCTTTCTCATTGTAAGTAAATCAGTTACAGTTGAGCGTATGTTAATTTTCAGACAAAAGAATGGCGAATTAAAGAGTACAAAACATTCAATACAATAAGCTCTAAATAGAGCTTTTGGTTAATACTCCGTTGGTTAGATTCAAGAAATCCATGTACAATATACACTATCATTAGGCCGTCAACGAAAATACGGCGGAACCATCATAAATTATTTATTAATTTTGGGTTACGTCAAATAAAATAGTAATCAATGAACGTAGGGGACCGAAAATAGTCACGCACCAGCAATTATCGATTTTACTTCGTAAGACGTGGAGATAAAAACATGTCGTAGTAGAGATTCGTAAAGGCATGTAACTTGAAGAATATAACATTGCAATATGTTCATATTTAGTGCGACAGAGTCGAGAAAATTCCTGAGTTCGGTATTATTTGCATCTGTATCTTTCCACAGGCAATGTGATAGGTGGTGTATATCGTTATCTTAATTATTTTTCGCTCAAGAACTCAATATATCAAGATGTATTATATTAATAAACATTTATATGCTTGTATATTTGCAGACGTGAGTGTAGAGCGCTCTTGTTGAGGGGGTTTAACCTTATCATAATATACGTAAGTATTCATTAGCTAAAATTTTGATAATATGTTTCCTCACTAGCCATCCGGGGTTATTACATAGTGAAATATGTTTTGTTAAATTAGCTACAATTTAATAAAATATGTATAAAAGATTACTTACAGTTAATATTAATATATTTTTTTAGTAACACTGATAAACCGGTTTTTTATTAAGTATCTAAAACTATATTTTACTCGTTATTCTGTTACTTTAACAATTTATATTATTGAGAACTTCAACCTTAACATATACATATATGCATATATCTTCCATCTACAAATACAGTTATTACATTTTAATTTTGGCTCTATCATTGTTACACATATTCTTATATTCCTGTTTTCCTTTTTTATTATGTTTTTAAAGTTGCAGCTTAGTTTTAGTTGCTGTACCTTTTGTTTCAACAGAAATTTGAATTATTTTGTCGTTACATACAGATGCATAAATTTATGTTACTGAACTGATATATTTATTACATATAATATACATTAGAAACGACGCATTATTTTAAAATTCAGTATACAATGTATTGCCTTTCAAATTATTCGCATACCGAACGCGTCGTTTTGTAATTTCTTAGACATATCATATCTACAGAGCACTAGCGCGCTTCTTAAGCAACAATACTGTTCTAAGTCAATACAAGAAATCCCCGTTAGAAGGCTGTACTTTATTTATTAAATATTTTTGTGTTTAGAGAGAACAGAAAAGGATGCACAGCTATTGCGAATTCTTTCATTTAGTTCTGTGATTTAGTTTTGTGACTACGATATCTACAGTTTCTTCTTGCAATTCTGTTGAGGGAAGTTATACTGGTAAGTATAACGTGTTATATGAGTGCGTATACGTGTACTGTTTGTATTGGGTAAATCAAAGAATAGCAAAGTCCCTCCGATGTTCGTAATGTTTTTGTAGAATGATTTCAGGAGTACCATACAATCTTTCCCGCGCAAACCGCATCAGGAAAGGTCATGTCAGCACACGAAACGCGCGGAACAAACCCCCACTAACAAATAACCGTTAAAAACCACCAAGTTGTAATAACTAGTTGTTTTCATTAACTTTTTTACGTGATACATCATTTCACACGGCATTTCCAAAAGTTACGAAAATCGGAACTGCTTTGCTATTCTTTTTTTTTCAAGGTTATTAGCTACTTGAAAATAACTTTTCGAAACAAAACGGCCGTCTTAAGCTTTAAATTGAAAAGCCTTAATTCATAAACTCATAACCAGACTTAGATGTTTTGTGTACTTTCGAGGTATTGATAATACAAGGAAATCAAAAATAGTCGCGAAGATCATGTACGTGTAAATATGCGATTCCTCATTAAGCTTTTGTAGAAAATTATATTGGCACGGAATTGCATGAGATATTTCGATATACGTTATTTAGATATGACAAATCACTGCCTTATTAGGTGTTTTTTCTCGTTTTGTCGAAATCACAAGTGTTCGCTGTTCATTTAAACATACCTATAAAGGGTTATTAGTTATTATTATTATATTTGAATGTGTGGTGTACATTGTACAGCAATTGATATGTGTACATATATGGGTATCGAAATAGCTAACCATATTCTTTAAGCTAAATTAAACTAAAGCAGATAAGTTGATATGAAATTGTTGCAAACATATGTAAATTAGCATCTCTAAGCACAAGTTACTGCCATAAATCGGAATTTTCAGGCCATGTGTAGTTTCTCTGTGTTGAACCTCTTCGGCACGCTGATATACTATTCTATTTTACCGGGACTTATTGTGTTAATTTAATAGAATAATCAAATATTAAAAGTAAAGTTAATGATTAATATTTCACAACACATAAAATTACAACACGTAAGTATGGGCATCTCCGCACCACACAAGTTTTTTATTATATAAAAATTAGTCTGAACTTATTATTATATATTACTATATAACAAGTAAAGTTGTGTAGTGCAGAGGTGCCGTTACTTATGTGCTGTTTACTATACTTCACCACAGTCCTTGTTATCATGCTTGCTTAATGCTTATTTATGTTTATGTGTGCTTATGAATGTTTTTTTTTATAGCCTTTCAAATCTATTCCCTTTGGTAGGGAAGGACTTTGAGATGCAGGATTTGGAACTGGCGACTATAACTAATGGTTTGCTATCTATATTTTTAAATGTCTCCGGAAAAGAGGTAATAAATAATATTCATCGTAGAAAAGAAAGGTTTGTAGCGGATTCTTTTTATAAAACATTACTAATACTATTGACTCTTTTAGGAGATTGTAACTCATCAAATGCTCACGCAAATGATAGCCCACTACCAACATTTTCACATGTATATACTCATCCACAGAGTTGCAGTTACTGAAACTGCAATCGGTCTAAAAGCATCAAGCGAGTTGATCTGCTCTAGCTTTCATAAAGATGCTTTTCAGCTAACCCCGCATAGCCACAAGAGAGCCAAAACTGCTTGCATATCTTACAATAAAATAACAGCTGAGGTAAGATTTTATCGTTATTTCTTGTGTTATGATTTGCAATTAAATTAATTAGTAAACGTTCTCAATTTAAGGAATTAAATTTGCTTTTCATCCTGGTGGAAAGGAAGTAATGGCATTTTATAAGGAACAGAAAACGCTGGACGATCCAAATAGGAAAAAGTTAGTTAATACAGTCGTTGATCATATGCTGCAATGTATGCCACAAAGCTCGATCTTATTACCTTCACATGAGAACTGTAGTATCTTTGTTTCCAAGACAGCGTTATAAAAATCGCGATGAGGAATATGTAAGTCTTCTTGAAGTGTAAGTTACTACTTCATTAAATAAAATTAATATTGCAAACCATAACATTTATTTTAGGAAGGTTTCTACGATCCATTTACAAACAAAGGAGTGGACTCGACTAATAAGTATTTTTTATGAAAAACAAAGTAATATAAACGTGGACAATAACGATCCAGCGAATAATGATTGCAATGAAGTGAAGTCATTCGGAACAAATTCTGCGTTAGATATTATCGTTAAAGATATAAAAACTCTAGAAACTGTTGGGATCTATAATAGTGTTACTAAAGATCACGTTAAGGGAACACTTGCAGCATTGAGCCACGACATCACATTTAGAAGGCTTAGTAGCCGAACATCATAATACATAATAGCGAGAATACGAGTTAAAACTGACCCCGAAATATCACTTAATCACTTATTACAGTTATATTATTTTTGAAATGAGGCCTTGGACCTTGGCTTGAGCTCAATATGTTTTACGGGTAAACATTATTATTCTTCAGACATCAAGAATTCACGTGGGATGAACGACGACACTTTCTTTATATCAACGGTTGGAAAATACAGTAAAACATATATGAAAATCTCGGAAATTGCAACCGCGCAGCAAAATACAGTTGGCGCTACGATAACGGAAGTCACTGTTACTAATTCAGTTACTGTTTTTGAGGTTCTATTAAAATCCAAAGTAATTAATTTTTAATTTGTAATATATATGTATTATGTATATATATACGGAAAACGAAAAGTTTTAATGACACTTATCAACGGGTTTCCATTTCCACGAGCTACATTAATCATTTCACGAAAGTAAGATGTTTATTTTACCCAAACATCAAATTATTGTTTAAATGAATGTTATTTACTATATTTTGAACGTGTTTTACTTGTCTGGAATAAAGGATTTATAGTTCTCAGTGCTTGAGTTGTGTATACCTATCAAAAGTAGAACCAATAAAAGATGTATTAACAACGATTTTTTTAAATTTAAATGACAACCGATTTTGTTAAGTAGGAAAAAATTTTCTGTAAGCACTACAAAAAATTCAGGTTGATATTAATCATATTTTCTCAAAATAATAAGATGATGCTAAAAATTATTCAAACATATTTGTTAGTTTTACAAAAACAAACTAGTAAATTTGTGAAACATTAATGTCAAATTAACAAAGAAGATTGGTTAATTTTATCATAATTTATGTCCACTTTCGCAGAAGTAGTTTTGAATTAACAAAATAATCTTTGTAATTTTACAAGAAAAGGTAGTAAGGCATACTAATACAAATTTTAAAATGTACAACGTTTTGAAAGTGAACAAGGAATTTTAAGCGTAAATTTTACAAATTTATTTGCTAACTATAACAAATACATTGTTGTCATATTTAACCGTATTCGCGGTGTAAATTTTATAAATTATACGAGTGGACCTGTGGAAACTAAATGTTGGAGTTGTATTAACATTACATTTTTTTGCCGTGTACCTATTTCTATCTCGAAGCAATCTCCTAGTGTTATCTACTGCCAAGAGATATTCATCATTAGAGAGGACAAAAGCGAGTGAAATCATACCTTTTCTGCAGCGACTACGCAGACTCCTGCCTATTCGCCTCATAAGAAAGGGTTCGTCTTGCCTACTGGTTTCCCCGAGAGCCAACAAAACACGAGTTTATCTAGTCGCTGCAAAACAGGTACGATTTCACTCGCTTTTTATCCTCTCTACCCATCAGAGGTCTAAAAAGCAGAGACAAAAGCCTGGTATGAATATCCCCTCAAGCAGTTCTTAAACTGCTAACGTGTGCATGTAAATGATTCAGAAGCTTCTACGATGTATCCTAGAAACAATAATCAAAATGCTTAATGAGTGGGATCAATGGAAATGCTCAAAGCTCATTCAATTATTTAAATTATATTAAAATGACAAGTACTCTTTATTGCCATATGATATTAAGTACTAACTGTGTCCTTTACAAAGAAAGTTCTACCAACCGTAGCCCCCCTTAATTATTAATGCTTAATTAGTATGAATCCGTTAGGGTCTTATTATATTATTTTATTTAAGTACCTGCTAATGCTTTCGTGATAATATTTGTATGATTTCCGTTATTCCTGGACATTTTTCTATGTGCTCATCAATAATTTCGGGTTATACAAACCAATTCTCTATTAAAGTTCCTTTTGACGCATTATTTTATGTGTTTATTTATCGGAAGCAATACATTAGAATTTTGAATCGGATATGGGATGATGATTTGACATTTTTCTATCGTTGTTGTTAGTTTGAGAGTGAAAAACATATCGCAGGTATACGCCCCATCTTGACAGTTCATAAGTTTATTGCTGAGAATAATAGCTTAGTTTGACTGCCAAAATGTTCAAAGTTACTGAACTGTTGTGATAAACGTGATAATAAAGTGCTTCATAGTAGAACATAACCGAATCTATTTGTTTTTTTTTTTTAGGTTATACCATTAAAGAAATATACCAACTAACATGTCGACATAATGTAAATGGCGTCTATCTATTTACAATAAGAACGGTTAGGTATTTTATAAAAAGGCAATAGATTACATTCGTTTTCATTTGCCGCGTCGTGCCTTTACTTACAGCCGTAAGATAAATAATGAAGCTGCCCTGCATTAAGAATGGTTGAATGTTTTTTTTTTAATGAATCTTCTAAAAATTCTAATTAAGATTTACTTCTACATAAGTAAGAAAGTAACCCTAAGAAAGTTATCATATGCCAAACTTTTAATACACTCCGCCAAAAAAGTATCGCATAATTTAGTTTTGATTCATAAAAGTATCGCATAATCTTTGTTTGTAGCATAAAGTTGTAAATATACTTTAATGCGCTCTAAGATATAATTTCTATGATTGTTTAAATAAAATACAGGCCAAATAAAAACAAGAACTCATACTTGAGATTTTTATTAAAACAAGAAATTATAATTTTGGAAAGAAAAATATCATAACAGTAGCTTTTAATACTGAGTATTGCCACCTCTGGCTCTTATGACCGCTCGCATACGGTTTGGCAGAGATTCGATTAACCTCCGTATATAAGCCTGATCCAAATTCTCCCACTCGTCACGGAGAGCATTTTCTAGTCCATGCAGGTCCTCTGGGGCAACATTTTGGGTTCGTATCCGTCTGTGGAGGTCCCACACGTGCTCGATAGGGTTCATGTCCGGACTTACCGCAGGCCAATCTAAAACTGGAATACCAACATCGTTAAGATATTCCTGGACGATTATTGCAACATGCGGTCGTGCATTATCGTGCATTAACATGAATTCGTTTCCTATAATTGGCGCATATGGTACTACATGTTCTTCTAAAATGTCCGTTATATACCCGTGGGCAGTCAGTGTACCTCTGTCTACTAGTACTAATTCTGTACGACCTGTTAAACAGATGCCTCCCCAAACCATAATAGAGCCACCAGCGAAATTAGGTCTAGGTCTGATATTACACTGCGAATAGCGCTCACCGTCTCGTCTGTACACTGAGATACGCCTATCTGAGGTGTAAAGACCAAATCTTGACTCATCTGTAAAGAGTATATTGGCCCAGTCATTAATATTCCAATTAACATGTTCTCTGGCAAACCGTAAGCGAGCCACTCGGTGGTTCCTAGTGAGACGAGGGGCTGTTACAGCTACTCTAGCTCTTAATCCACTCTGTCGTAACCTATTCCGAATAGTTTGAGTACTCACACGAGTATTTCTGACTCTAGCCAAGTCGTTCTGCAATTGTCTCGCAGTTACATGTCTTCGACGTAATGCTTGTAGTAGTAAATAGCGGTCATCTTGGCGAGTAGAATATCTTGGACGACCTGGTACAGGTCTTCTACTGTAATTGCCTGTTTCCCTATATCTGGCTACGGCTCTAGAAACACTTGACTGATTGATGTTCATCAAATTAGCAACGTATGCTTGAGATCGTCCATCTTCGATTAAAGCAACTATAGCAGCCACTTGTTCTGAAGTTAAATTGCTCATTTTAGTTTTAAAAGCGTTGGTACAGAACTCCGACTTCGCACTTTAAAATTTGTCCGTATAGGAAGACTTTCAATAAACAACTGAACAAACCTTACACATATGCATTTTTCTAAATGTGTTCTTTTAGAAAAAAAAGTAAAAAAGCTGTGTTCCATGATTTTGTTAGTGTTTTTATAGTTCACATACACGAGGCAAACTTTTTGTGAAGGTATAAAAATATCTTGGTTTATAAATGTCCTTTTTTAGTTTATGGGATACTTTTTTGGCGGAGTGTATTACATATGTACCTATTAATCTAATTCGCCAAACTTTTCTCAGATGGCGAACAGGTAAATACTGTTTTTTTTTAATATATTTTTCCTTTTGTACCTACAGACACTATTTACACGATCTTCATTCGCGTAAATCAAATCCACGTGGAGCCGATACTCTACGTAAATCGACAGGCGGTGGTTTCTAGTCCATTGTCAATTATCCGGTAGTTTATGTAACCTCAAGTTTCTCTTTTCCGCGTCTCTGGCGTTTTATTAGTGAAATATTACTCCGGTCACCGACAAACCCGATAAAACGACTAAATAACATGTTCTTCTTCTTTTCCATCTTCTTCACGTCTCTAATGTTCAGCTTGAATGTAACTTTTCATTACAAAAATGTACAGGATAAATTTAGTTGTGCACATTATTTTCGCAAATATCGTTCGGTAATAAGTCATGTAGGACATGTCTATATTTTAAGGTTACCGACTGACTTGTGTATGTTTGTTAAACGATAGAACAAGAATTATGAGAGGAAGTCTACATGTTGTAATATAATAGTTTTAAGAAAAGAACATTTTATTGAAATTTAATTGAATAAATAAATAATGGAATAAGATATTGTCTATTACGGAACATGATGACACCATAATTATTATAATTCCGTGAATGTTGTCGACAAATGTTTATTGCAAGTCGTTGTTAAGTATTTCTATTAAACCCCGAATTCAAGTTTTGGCTAGTCAAAGCAATGGGTAGTTTTAAGTACGTGACGTCTTATCATGTAAAATTCTGCTAGAATAGAAGTTTTTCGTCCGTCAGTTTAATTTTTATTAATTTGCAATTTGCTTACTACCACTATTTTACTTTACCGACTAAAGGGACGTGAGTGCGATTTTTTTGGTAGTCGAACATAACGGAACCTTACATGCCCGACGATGTACGAACAATAATTAAGCATTTCGGGAACTAGTCGTTCTTTCTTATCGACCATTAAAATTAGAGTGCTGTATTAGAAGCAAATGATCCAAGTACTTAAGAAGACATTTTCGCCAGTATACATATCATAATATATTCTATGGATCGCTTTACGTATAGGTAACTAGCAACTTTAGAATTTAGTGTAGGTAGGATAGTCCCTTCACTTCCCTTTATATATGTAAGGTAAGAAGCAATACCTTCTCGCTTCCTGTAAATGTGTTGGATACGGTACTTCCTTCATTAAAATTGAAATCTATATATGCAGTTGCCGTAGATAAATACCATTGCATTAAACGTTACATGCATCTTCCAGATGAATTTTTAAACATCCACCGGTTTGCACAGAACATGAACTATTTTGTTGTATTCCCATGGGCATAAAGTTGTTTAACCTACGGTAGATGTACCCAACGAACGCGTATAACGGCACATAGTACCATATAAAGAATTGTAACAGCAACAGTGTACTCCTTTCTACTTATTCCGTATTTTGCTGGTCCTGGCAGATGCTATATGCGTTATCGCAGAAGCGGTAGAGAGCGCGAGCGAAGCTGACAAATACTTATGAATATGGATATCCATCCCGCTTATTCAAGTTCTTCCGGAAACATTAGCGATGAATTATGTGTGATACCTTTTAATACTAAATCTCTCTCTAAACTGGAAAAGTTTGCTGGAAGACAACGCGAACATGTACATTTCGCATTTCAACCTGAAACGTTAACAAAGAAACTATAATAAAACGAAAGGAAAAACAGTTTCGAGAACACTACCGTTCCGCGCAACGTTGCCTTCATTTATATGCAAATGAACATTTTCCTCGCTAATTATTGTAATTCAGAGACGGCGAAATGAAAAAGCGAGAAAGAGATTCCTGCACGGGTTTAATATTTTATCGATTAAAGAATCCGGCGGTTTCGATACGTCTAGCTTGCGGAACGAAAATTAAAGTAAAATACTTCGCAGTGTCTACAGGAACCGATAATGTATGCTATTGCGCTAAAATTCATTTTTTGTACCTAGTTCAGATAAATGGAATTAATTTTCAAAGACCCGTTTCAGCTTCAGGATAATAACGAATTTCTAAGAAAATGCAGAATTTTCCTGAAAATAAATTTCAGTTTAAAAGTAAAGCATGGAGTCAGGTCCTGCGGTATCCTTTTCTCACATACCAACTTCGGAGCTACAGGAGTCAATCTTTTTAGAAAAAAAAACAGGTCGATTTCTATTTCCTGTGGACATTCTGGTTTTCAATTCGTACTTGTTTTGTTACTTTTTGTTAATTCTCATCGAACTCCATTTCGATTAATTAATTATGGGAGGATGTTTAAATTTGTCAGCCTTCTCTAAACAATGCGCGGATCATTCAGTTCCTTCTGCCGACCTGACCTGACATGTCGGTTCGCCACACCCCGAAGTAGATTGTCTCGTCCAATTGGGATAAGATTAAGAGGAACAACGAATACATCCCTTTTAAACAGATACTGAAACGGTTGTTTTACCTGTCTTAATCTCCCAAGTATGATGCTACCCATCATCCATTTTTACGTTTGTTTAATATCTATTACACCATTGAATAATGGTGCCCTTCCGCATTCCCTCGAATGCGGAATCCGATTAATTTCTGCACCAATTAACAGTGGAAAGTTTACAAGTTTAGTCGGAACAAAATAAGTGAAAGAATATTTTAAATTGGAATTTTCTTTTTGCATGAATCATTGATTTCTAAAAGTTCAAAGCAGATATTTTTAAAATTCTCTGTGCGCTGGATAGCACAGGCTTACTATAGATAGCACACAAAGAATCAGCTGCTACAGTTTGTTATCTTGACGATTAGAACAATTTTAGTTACCCAAATCGGTAAGCCTTTAATACAACGAACCAATTCCGCTGTTTGTCGAATCACGGATCATTAATATTCTATCAATTTGGCAAAATATACCACAAGGTGGAGTATATTGAACGTTGTCCTTATACAAGCGATAATATAATTTTTTGTACAAAATTAATAAAGTATATAAAAATATGAAAATATATATGAATAATAATAATATGAAATATATAAAAATAAAAATTAATAAAAAGTAAGTCAAAATAATAATAATCAAATTATTGAATAACGCGATAATTATAGTTAGAAATTTCTTTCGGGTGTTGTTGCGTAATTCATATTTTACATAAGTGAAGGTATTATCAAGGACCAGCCACTACTACCCGAGAATAATACGCGAATTGTTAGAAATAATGAAGAATGCCAACAGTTTCAATCGCGAAGACGGATACAAGATCAGCAACTCGTGGAAGTTAACCCTGCGGAGTCGTCATACAACGAACAACGCGATTCATCGGAACGGAACGGTTATGGATATATAAGCGGAACAGTAATGGGATATACAACCAGGAGCAAGAGACATCAACGCCAGTCTTTAAAAATCCTCTAAAGAGGATTTTTAAAGACTGTCGTGTTGAGCAGAACAAGACTGATCGTCTTGTCTGCTCTAAAGAAGCAGACAAGACGATCAGCGAAACGTCAAGTAAATTATTAATAACGACAACACCCGAAAGAAATTTCTACTATGGATTAATGTCGTGAAAGCCTACATTCAACTAAGGTGATAATTGGCAAATTTACCTAATATTAGCTTGTGTGAGCTAAACTACTGCTTACTGGTTACTGCCAGAACAAATACGAGTTCGTTAAATTGAATAAATAATAAGAATTAATAAAACAGGAAGAAATAATACACTTTTAGAACGGAGATTTAACAGTTCGACAATTGTATGATTACGTTGTCTAGCAACGACTTCATTGGATCAATTTGGCGTCACAGAAGATAAATGGGTGCTTTTTCCTAGCCAACTTTGCACAACCAAAACCTTTATTGCTGCATATCGTAATGTTTTCCAAGCTAAAGTATAGTGTATATTGCACTTTTAAGCTTTTTTTTGTTTCCATTGTTTTTTTTTAAGATCTATATTATACATAGGCCATTCCAAAAATCTAACTGAACTACCGATAGGCCTAATTCACAAAAACAATTGAAACCGACTGATATTTTCTAAAAACGGTAGCTTCTGTCGTTCAAGTTACTACGAAGGCAGAATACTTGAAGATCTAGCTGTATATAGTATGTCCACCGAATGCGTAGACAGAAAATAATTCTTTTATTGAACAATTTAAAGAAAATGTAAATTCGAAGACAAGCTCTATACGACATAGCATTAGGCCCGAGTATACATCAAGGGTTCTTAGTAGTCGTTGAGCATGATGTACGTTTAGTTTTCATAATGGAAAATCCTCTATATTCTTCGATTTCCGGATGCTTGTCTTAAATTCTTAAACCCCCTATCTCAGTTATTGAGATAATTGACATTTCTCTAACCGCAGATATTTTAAACGCTAAACGCAACGATCGAAATTATCCCCTCCGCCAAAAAAGTATCGGATAAACTAAAAAAGGGCATTTATAGACCAAGATATTTTTATATGTTCACAAAAAGTTTGCCTCGTGTATGTGAACTATAAAAACACTAACAAAATCATGGAACATAGCTTTTTTACTTTTTTTTTTTCTAAAAGAACACATTTAGATAAATGCACATGTGTAAGGTTTGTTCAGTTGTTTATTGAAAGTCTTCCTATACGGACAAATTTTAAAGTGCGAAGTCAGAGTTCTGTACCAACGCTTTTAAAACTAAAATGAGCAATTTAACTTCAGAACAAGTGGCTGCTATAGTTGCTATAATCGAAGATGGACGATCTCAAGCATACGTTGCTAATTTGATGAACATCAATCGGTCAAGTGTTTCTAGAGCCGTAGCCAGATATAGGGAAACAGGCAATTACAGTAGAAGACCCGTACCAGGTCATCCAAGATGTTCTACTCGCCAAGATGACCGCTATTTACTACTACAAGCATTACGTCGAAGACATGTAACTGCGAGACAATTGCAGAACGACTTGGCTAGAGTTAGAAATACTCGTGTGAGTACTCAAACTATTCGGAATAGGTTACGACAGAGTGGATTAAGAGCTGGAATAGCTGTAACAGCCCCTCGTTTCACTAGGAACCACCGAGTGGCTCGCTTAAGGTTTACCAGAGAACATGTAAATTGGAACATTAATGACTGGGCCAATATACTCTTCACAGATGAGTCAAGATTTGGTCTTTACACCTCAGATAGGCGTGTCTCAGTGTACAGACGAGACGGTGAGCGCTATTCGCAGTGTAATATCAGACCTAGACCTAATTTCGCTGGTGGCTCTATTATGGTTTGGGGAGGCATCTGTTTAACAGGTCGTACAGAGTTAGTACCAGTAGACAGATGTGCACTGATTGCCCACAGGTATATAACGGACATTTTAGAAGAACATGTAGTACCATATGCGCCAATTATAGGAAACGAATTCATGTTAATGCACGATAATGCACGACCGCATGTTGCAATAATCGTCCAGGAATACCTTAACGATGTTGGTATTCCAGTTTGAGATCTGGCCTCCACGGTAAGTCCGGACACTGAACCCAAAATGTTGCCCCAGCGGACCTGCATGGACTAGAAAATGCTCTCCGTGACGAGTGGGAGAATTTGGATCAGGCTTATATACGGAGGTTAATCGAATCTCTGCCAAACCGTATGCGAGCGGTCATAAGAGCCAGAGGTGGCAGAATAGCCAGTATTAAAAGCTACTGTTATGACATTTTTCTTTCCAAAATTATAATTTCTTGTTTTAATCAAAATCTCAAGTATGAGTTCTTGCTTTTATTTGGCCTGTATTTTATTTAAACAATCATAGAAATTATATCTTAGAGCGCATTAAAGTATATTTACAACTTTATGCTACAAACAAAGATTATGCGATACTTTTATGATTCAAAACTAAATTATGCGATACTTTTTTGGCGGAGTGTATATTTTCTGTTAAACCACAATACAGCAGCGCGCCGACAGATCGAGTCGATGGTAAACTGTCTCTATAGCGGAACGTTCTAGATCCCAGTAGATGTCCAACACTACCACACTAGAAGTCAGAGACATTGACAATATTCTTGAAGTTAGGATCTATCATATCTATCATATCAATCTATCATAGGAAAATATGACCTTCACTGGTCCAAACACTCATTTTGATCTATAGAAGCGCAACATCAGGACAAAATTAAGCGAAAGCATTCATATCAAGACAATGCTATCGTTTAACACAGGGGATCTCAGAATGCTGGTAGGTTTACTGACAGATCATATCCTAGATTAGTATTAGTATGAGTAGGGCCGTCAGAAACCTTTCTCAGGAACTGAGTACTCGCCCAGTATTTGAGTACCCTGTTTCGAGTAACTCGGAACCGGGTACTTAAATACGGATCCCCGTTTTTGAGCAATAGCATTAATACATTGGAGTAGCCAAGATCATATTTTTTAGGAACTGGGTACCTGCCCCGAAACCCCACGTCCAAAGTCGGATAGAACCGATGCTAAAAATGTCGGGGTCCCGTGTTCCCGATTTCGACCAACAGCCTTAGTATTGAGATTCATCAAAAGCCTCTAATTATTCCAACGCACAAGAATACTTACAATTAGTCCAGTTCACTATAACTCGACTGAGGACGTTCGGTGCCTGTATTCGGCCAAGCGTCGATTGCGTACATACAGTAGCGTAGATAAATTGAAAGTAATATTTTGTTAATCGTCAAGTATAGTTTTTCGATACGATTGTAATAGAAATTAACTACGATATGTTTTATTAAATTGTTCGATGTAAATTGACCAGTACTGCCGTCGCTATCTGCCTATCTCGTACGTAGCGAATTACGCACATGCGACACTTAGCTTTCCATCGAACGTAACGCCAATGACAACGCAACGTCGCCACTCTAATTATAATACAATGGAAGATAATATTAAATTAATTATTAAAGTCATCTTCCAAAATAAGCGACTTCTGTATGAAAAAAGGTTAAAGTTTGGAGAAATTATTGGAATTAAGACCATTTTCAACTAAAATTTATAAAGTAAGCCTTTTAGTTGAAAGGTTCATTTTAAAGTTGAAAACTTGTTAATTCTCAAATTTATGTACAATTTAAAATAAATTTTGAAAATTATCATTGCGGTTGCTTAGAATACGACGATCCACGGATAATAAAAAAATGTAAATATTTTATATTTGCAGAGTTTTGAGAACAAGCTCCACATATCTGTCTAACCGTGCATTAAGTCCGGCGATATCCACACCACCAAGACGTTCACTACATATATACGAAGACAGACGAAACACCAGACGAAACAATAGATAAATCGTGATTTTATTTATAATAGACGAAAGAATCAAGTGAACCTGGTATATCTATCTGTGTCTGTATATATGCCGCGTGTGTCGCCGCGCTCCAGTTAGCATGCACGAGCATGCTTATACGTGACACGTTTTTATATTTGGAAGTATTCCGCCCACGTAGTTCACTTCACCAATGCCACCTCTACAGCCCGCTCATCCTACTCCGGCATTACTTTCTTTCTCTTTTACTTTCTACTTTTTTCCTTTGCGCTTTTCTTCTTTTTTACTTCGCTTTATTTTATTTCATTTCTTGTAGAGCATAGCAGCACGTGCGAAGTTGGATGTTTCGTTTACATTCTGCAGTCCTACCTGAAGTTTAGCATAACTCCTGTAGGAGTTTATCGATGCAAACGGGGCAGAAGGAAAGCGGTGATGGTGATATATGGCAATTTTAAAGTAGTTTACAAAGTTTTTTTCACAGGAGAAGCGATAAAGTAAGCAGTTGAGCAAAAAGTTTCGACCGTCGACCGACTTTCCGTTTAGGGTAAAATCGTTCGCGAACGAGGATAAATTTTAAAGTAAAAAATGGTAAAATAAACATTAATGAAATGGAGAAAGTTTTAATAACTAGAAGTTAGCTATGCACTTTTGTTTAGTTTCGAAAGTGTCATGTTTAAAAATATGTTTCATCAAAACTAAATAACTACTCATTACTGAATAGCTCTACAACCCTTCTGAAGCAATGACAAGAGCTTTCCGCCTTGTAATATTAAATGATGACTAAGTATGGTATTTTTCTGAAAATTAATGGTATGTACAAATAAATGACTGTTCATATATTTTAATGTAAAAAAAAAACTAATTTCACAACAAAAATGAATTTACCAAGAATTATATATGTTCAATAACGAGTTACTATGCATTGTTTTCTGTTGTACAAATTATAAGTAATCTCGATCAAAAATAGAAGTGAAACGGAACAAAAGAGCACATTCTAGATTAAAAAGATCATGTATCTCAGTAGTCAATATTTCAGTGTAGAGTGACACACAGCGGTGGCGCACAGTCTATATCACAAACAAATGGTATAAAATCAGTCACAAATCATGCGAAAATTCTCTGGATCATAACAAAAAGCCTGATTCGTGTTGCAACCGGTCGGTCAATTTCACAAGCGAAATGTAAATAAGAATATTTTGAGGTAAATATACGACTCCATACCTTGCGTCGCTCCTACTTTATTAATCACTTGGGAACTTATAGATCAATCTTTCTTTATCTAGTAGCACAGACGGTTGGCGCAGCGTTGGCTTCCGATGACGGATAGCATAGCTCGACCTCGCAACAATGTTGATATTACGTGAAGGCGTAAACTTTTTATACTTTTGACCGAACTATCTACCTTGGCATCCACCTACCTTTAACGAACACTCTGAAAATTGCCTCAATGTCTGTCGTTCATGTTACAACGTTTAACATCTGATCTTTAACGGATGTTGTACCGACTGAATTGGTTCAATACCGTCTTGCTTATGCTACTCAAGTGTTTACTGTCAATTTCTTGGTTGTCAACCAACGCTTAATCGATTTTGTTGTCCGAAACTCAATGTTAGAAAAATATATTTGTTTTTTTACACCTCGCAGACAGTCTACCCACCCTGGGGTTAACCCTGGTTAACCGTCATGGATGTTGCGCCGATCGTAAGACTTTGTTGCAATTGAAGGGCAACGCTTAGCCAAGCAATTGTGCTACCAGGCCATATTGTGTTTTAAACCTTAACCTTTTCTACATTCGCCAAAATAACTAGCTTCACCAAATTTTCTATATTTCTTTTGTGATTTATATATGTACTCCAAGAATAGGAATAAGCAACGGGATATTTTGGTATTCCGAAAAGTCGCTAAGGCTAGAATAAATATCACACAACGAAGAACCCTTATTCTGTTGTAAGTAAGCAATTTAACTAATTCTAATATATATGATAATCCTTAATAGTAGCCACTGGAAATATTCGTTTGTCTCAACATTGCAATGTTTTAAACGTGAAAAAACTTATTTTATCGGAATGATCTATTGCCTCTTGTTGCATAGACACCTTTCGGCAGTTTAAATTAAAAATTAATAGCAAATTTTTACGCTTTCGCGAGAATTAATTTGAAAATAGATAAATCAACCTAAAATTGGAACGTTTTTGGATAAATCCGAAGATTACGCGTACTAAAAAAGTCCCGCGTACTTTTCCTGTCTTGAAAGAAGATTTAAGCAACAAACACTTCGAAATCTTTAGCCTAAACCGAGAAATTGCAAGTGTCTCTCGACTACTTTGTTCGCAATAGAAATAATTTGATCTCAGCCATTCAGTATATACCTTCGAAATTACGTATTAATATTCAATTTCATTCAATTCATTCAATTAATTGAATGAATTGAAATTGAAATTTCAATTCATTCAAAATGAAAAATTGAATTCATCATTCAATTAACTTTGTATGCAATGTATGCACTTTATATGCAACTAATGTATGCAATGTATGTGAGGAACCAACTCAAAGAGTGACTTTATGATATCTTGACTCTTTAACATTACGAGCAACTTTTAGACTGACGAACTGAAGGTAGAATACTAAGAAAATGGAGAAAAGACAAGTTATTTGGCCATTCCCCAAGAACATCGCTGTACAGAAATAGATTTATCTCCTAACACTCCTGCGACAGGGAAAAGCGATACTTGGTGACCGCAGTCTACGTGGCGCTAATGACCACGTTACATGTCCTTTACAAAGGAGTAGCGGTTACAATAATGTTATCTGAAATACACTCTTTTATTGTTAGACGAATGTTCTTCTAGTGAACGGTTTTACAATTTGATGTGTTGATAATCTATTCTTACTCCGCGAACCCCGAAATCTATCCCGTTTAGTCTAAAAAAAAGGAATCGTTGCGCGGAGCGGGATAAACGCCCACATTTGGTACTTATCGTTAAAAATGGAACCGAAACACTTAAAAACTAAGTAGTAACATACAAAATTGCACTGAAACAAAAAGCAATTTAACTAAAGTCAAACAATTTATGTAAAATGGAACAGCTATAAGTTAAATAAAATTTACTTATCAAACTAGCAAATCCTCAATTTTTGTGCAGTTCGTAGTTTCATATAAAACCTTCTTTCTTACATTGTATGACCTACAACATACAACTATATTTTGTTCCGTAAACTTTTACATTTGCATAAAGTATAAAGGAGAACTAGTTTTTATATATGGGTTAACGTTATTTCTTGACCACGATGGCCAAATAAGCTTTCTCCTCTTATGTCTCTTAGTCTCCTTTTACGACCTTAAACTCTTCTATCTAGTTTACGTTACATATTGAAGCTGGTATGAAGACGCTTTATTCTAAAAGTCAAATTTAAACGGAATGAAAACTATTCTACTGCCACAACTTTTCATCCCAGAGAACAGAACTAAACGAAAGAGAAAATGAAAAATATTTTCAAATAAGTATATAAAATAAAATATATTTAAGGAAGAACACACAAGCAATGACACATTCCAATGCCGACCGAGAAAGCGGTTCCATATTCCGTTATCCGCCTCTGACTTTGCTCAATTCTTCTATCTGCTACCTACTGCCCTACAATATTCTAGAGTGGTGCTTTTTCAGGTTATTCATTACGCTTATTACTCACATCCTTTAACTTTTTATTGATTATGTAACATTATGTGATCTGCATTTCCTACATGCCCGTTCCTTGTGCCCGTTTTCTTTCATCGTTTCTTATCGTTTCTTTTTTTTTTAGCTTCTTTGTCCATTCTCTGGTTGCTTTTTTATATTTTGTGCTTTGTTTAGTTTCCCTTTTATTTGTTCAAATTACATAAATATTGTTAAATCAATTTTCTTTCTGCTACTGTGTATTCTTTGTATATTCTTCCTTTTAATCAAAATGATTAAAAAGAAGAGAGACAACACTAACCAATGAACATGTTTCTGCCTACGCGATGTTATCAGCGTTATTCCTAGCGCATTCCTTACGCCATAAGTTTGTTTGCCTCTCTTGCTTGAGAGCGACGAGCCAATGCCATCTAATGCCAAGAGATATACGCTTGCCGGGTAAAAAAATCCTCGAGTAGTTCTTGTACTACTGAATGAGAGGGCGCCTCTCTGGGTAGCTGTGCATGTAAATGATTCCTCAAGTTTACCATGATGTATTTTCTTGACCGTGAGTGGTCCCACCAAGTATTTCGGTTATTGCTTCTAAGCATTTTTGGCCTGTTGCTTTACATCCTTCTTTTCTTGTTTCCCTTACCGCCTTGGAAACCTTCTGTGTTGTATATCGTGTAGTCCCTAAACTTTACTTTCGTTATTTCTGTTTGAACTTTTAACTGAAATTATGAAATCACTACGTACTCAATTTCCACATCTGCTGGCCGTTTCGCGCGCCTAATGAGCAAGTCCTCTTCTATTTATGGCTATATGAATTCTTTGGCTTTTTATTTGACCTGGAGAGGTAATCAAAGAGGTTACCTCCTACAACCAAGTCTTTCCTCTTGCATAAATCTACCGTTTTCATTCATGTTTTCCATTCTCCAGTTTTGAGTTGTATCCAAAGGTTCTTGATAAATCCGTTGACTTTGTTGGAGCTTTGCCTACCCCGTTCGGCATAACGCTGTACCATGTTCGTTCTTCTCATGACCTTATTGATTGTTATTTTCATTTTTGGCATAAAAGCATATCTAATGATAATGATACAGTATTGACTATGAATGTATTGACGTTAACTACATCTATAATTATCGATTCAAATTATGAACATTGAAAGTAATAAATGCGATAAAATTTTAATGATGGAAATTCTCCTTGGCAGACTACCACTATTACTTTACTACAATATGTAGGTTGATTCAAATCGTAATACTTATTAAAATTGGAAGGGCTGCATATTATACGCAATATACCCTGCATATAAAATATTTTGAACAAAAGAAGGAAGGAAGGAAGGAATTTATTATTAGAACTTCCCTAACAAGCTCCAATAAATAGTTACGTATATTCTGCGAAAAAATAATTAAGAAATATATACTTACCTGTATCATCGGAGAGATGTTCAGTCATCTGTATCATACATTGGAAGAATAAATTGTAATTTTACTGGGAACAGAGGAAAGATTGAAGAAGTACACTTCCGTGCAATTTTCTAAGAGAGTCAAATGCAATTACGAACTGTCAACACGTCATCCTTCTTACGAGCTTACGAAAACCATCGTAAAACATAAAATATAACCCTCCATTATTAATCACAGGTGCACTCTCCAGAGACGAGGTAAGACCTTCCGACATTCTCCGGGAGAAGGAAACTTCATTTGCTTCAGCGACAGCATGATAAATAATGAAATCTGGATTTATTTATTCCTGCTCTTTCGCGCACCTAAAATACTTGGATATTACGTATTCTTCCGAAACGGTTTCCATAACTATTAGCGGTAGTGATGTTTCGTTGTCGCCAGGAAATTTATATTTATCATTCTTCCTTTTAGATAACAGCGAACAGAACATTGCGTCTTGCTACTGAAAGTAATTTAGCAGGAAACAAAAATTCATTATAAAATGTAACTGAACCTCATTTCATTACAAAAATTGGGCGCAGGAAAGTCAATGTAGGATATATTTATAGCATTACTTAGCACGACGCGTAGATAATAAAACCCGGGCATTAATTGATAATGATTAAAGACATGGGCTATTTATTTTGCATCACTACTATGAATTATGTTCCCATTACTTGCATTAAAATTAAATATCTGCTAGCTTCCAATATCTTCATTAAGGAAGTACTCCGTTACGTCATATATATAGTACCTAATTGGGCAAAAATCTTTCATCCTACTGCGTCAATAATACCAACAATGACATCGTTCGCAACATCTGGTGTAGGTCCAATTGCTTTCATTTCAAAGTTTCGAAGTCATAATTAGAGCTCCCCAACTACGTGGCGCAACATAGGCGTCGATAAGGAACATAAGTAAAGTACATAAAAACAAAAGAAATAAAGAATTTTAAAACGCTTACTTTTGTAATTAGCCGTATCCAATATAGTGGGTGTTAATGCACAAGGAAAATAGTATTAGTCAGCACACGAGGAGGTAGGCACATTAAAACTGTTACCGTAAGCGCAATCCGATTTCTCAAACATCTGAAGCATTAGGAATGTTTCCACAGTCGTTTCTTTCAAGGATGTTCGTCGTTCTGAAAAAATGTTTTTATATCTTGAAAATGAACGCTCGACGTCTAATGATGTAATACACGCGTAATTAAAATAATCTTTGAATTTAGTCACCGGATCAGTAGAGTTACCTTCCCAAACTTGTCTTAGCCTGCTAAAATTTGTATCTTTCTTCATAACACTTTCAAAATTTCTTGTAACGATATCATTTTTTTGTTATTTATACAGTGTAGGAGTGTATTAACGTCATCTAATATTTGTACTGACTCCCTCAGGGACAGTGCACTATTTTGTAATTTATTTATTGCCTCAAGTACTTCTCCATAATTGTTTTAAACGGTTTGTAAATCTGCTTCAACGGAAATATCTTGGAATTTATCCTGGCTTTCCTTAATAGCCGCAGATTCGTTGGGATTGAATTGTAAGACGACTGATTTTATTTGCCGGAAGTATTTAAAATAATAAGACGCTGCCTTCAGCCATGTCCCCCAACGCGTAAGAATCGGCTCTGGTGGTTCGGGAATACCGGGACACTGTTTATGAAATTCACTGGTACGTTTGGGAGATTTGAGAAACACTCGTTTCGTATTTGTTATTAATGCATTTACCTCAGGGAAATTTGCACGAATAGTTTCAGCCGCAATATGCAGAGCATGAAGTTTACAAGTAATATGTAACATCATCCCATAATGTTCTTGAAGAGAACGACCTACACAACGCATTGTCGCGGCACCATCGGTCATGAAAATTAATACTTGAGTAGTGGCAATTTCAAATGTTTGTAAAGTATCAACGACTACGCTCTCGATAGCGTCGGCAGTACACGATTTTAGTCTTTTACTAGCTAATAAAATTCCCTTTGTAGGTTGACGAGGTTCCAGTATACGTACAATCACATTCAAAATAGAATGTTTTTTACGGTCTGTCGTTTCGTCAATACATAACCACAGTAGTTTATTTTTTATTGCAGATCTGATCCTGTTTTCAATTTCGGTACGTCCACTTGGCACACATCTCCTTAAGCGTGTTTCCGACGGTAACTCAAAGTCTGGATTATATTTATTCCAAAATTCACGGAATGGTTTCTTCCTGAGTAAGGAAAACGGTAAATTACACGCAGTCAGCATATAAAATAAATCAATTATAAATTGAGTTGCCTCAGTCGGTGATACACCCAGTTTTTTATTTTTGTGTTGCTGACTATTTACATGTCTTCTACAGCCATATTTATCATTGCACATCAGACGTATATTACAAATTTTACGTATAATCTTACTTCCATTATATATTAAGTCAGGAAATTCTCCACAGAACTTTTTTCCACAGAACGAGTTATTTGCTTATATATTACATTACATATCCCCCCGGCCACGCCCGGCGGTACGCCTTCTGACTTGCCACGCACTTTGGGGAGCTCTAGTCATAATAATTATTGGCAAAGAACATTTTTGGCATCGCACATACAATAAATATAAATAAACAAAGGCTACATCGAGAAAATCTGGACTTTCCTTAGTAATTCTCGCGTAAGTAATTGTTTGGAAAAAATCCCGTCCCGGTATTGAATCGAATCTGACATTTTCCGGTTGTTGAACGAGCATGATAGTATTATGCTAAAAGGCCCTCTTGCCTGGAACGTTGAATTATTTACCTACAAATATTTATTTTTACACAGGAAGTAGGCCAATTATTTAATATGATTTGGGTTCCTAAGTTCATATTGGAACATGTTCTTATAGTATTATCACCACTAGCGATAGCTTTGGTCTGACAAGCGAATAACTATAAAATGTGAATACTGTTCATTCATGGAAAAGTTCATTCACGGAACATGTTCCATATTGATTCGAAACGAGTGCGGAACCAGTTTGGTATTGTCGTAGAACTCTTCGGCTCATGATTATGCACAAACGAAAATCTTCGAACAGTCTCCTTTCTCATCTATCATCAACCTATGTGGAATATTTCTAACCTATATTTTCTTTACAGTATTTGGATATTAGAAATGTGTAAAAAGTGAATGATGTACGTACTTCCATTTAATTTGATTATAAGAAATATTGAAAAATAATAAAAAAAAAAACAGTAGCTGAAAAGATGTGCTTCATGTTCTTTACTTTTATACTTATACTTTAATATTTCTTCTATTTAATAAATAAATAAATACATAAATAAATAGTCAAATGTTGTTATGCATAGTTCGAAACATTCGTAGTTTACGAATGTCTCGAACTTGCGATTTTTGCTAAAGTCATAGAAGTGGTAGAATTTGAGTGATCCTCCAACGCAGAATATTTCATCTGCGCATGCAAATACTCCCAAATCAGTTCTGAATCCTAGCGGTGAATGTCCGCCGTTTTTTACCTAAACCACACTATGAGTTATCAAAATTATGCTTACATAGACAACAACAAATTTGTTAGTAAAATGTAGAGGATGAACTGCTAACAAGTAAACATAAAACAAGTAAACAATGTATAAAATCCTAAAAACTAATGAACGTACAATGATATTGTAGAATGGTAAAGCATACAATATAAGTTGTGAATCAACTATTTACCCCAAGACACAATATTTCCGAATCATCCATTCTTTGTAGTGAAAATTGGGTAAAACGGACTTATGTAATATAATATAATATAATGTGGGATGTATGGACTTTATGGACTAACATTCCCAATAATGAATCCTTTTTTTGCCATAACAGATAATGAGCTAATCAATCGATGATTACTGAGCAAAAGAATAAATGCAATAGGGCACAAGAAACAACACCGTTATTCAGCGCAATGCTTTATCTGTGGGTTGAGGATTAGTTGTTACATTCGCGTTAATAAGAGCGGAAGTGTTTAAGTTTCTTAAATGTTATCATGCGTGAATTGTTAAATTAACTATAAACCATTGTTGATACATGATTTATTATGATTTAAAAAATAGTTTAAACACCCAAGAGAGAGCAGGGATGGCTTAGATTCAATTTTTAATTACTTTTTTATGACCAAACGCGGAGCAAGTTCTGTCAGGATTAAAGCTGTTAGGATAATCGCATACGATCAGCTGCATTTAAAAAAGTTATCATTTTGTGCCGTATCAGCTTTCCGACATGAAAAGTAGTGTGTGAGAATTTTCCATAAAGCTTTAACACTTTTGCAGAATGACGCACACTAATTTATTTTCTGAAATTATAAAAGGTGATAAGAAAAAAAACAAAAGGAAAGATGTATTGATGTGTCCATCCGTCAGGAGAAATGCGTATCCATAAAGGCGAAGGAACGCCAGCAATGATAAAGAAACGAGGAGCTATGCGCTATTCTTTGGAAATACGGGTGTAGTATTTGCAACAAATCTAGATGTACAAAAATCATATTCTCAACAATATCAACTTGACCGCAGCAATATCTCATTTCTAAAGCAGATGGAAGTAAGCATTGGTAATAAACCGCTACGGTTAAAAAGCTGATACCATGAAGCGCTTCATGGTATCAGATGCACATACAGTGTATCTCAAAAGGTTTTATGCAAATGGAGAAAAAGTTTATCGCACATTTCACAAAAAAGTCATTATTGATGAAAAACTCTGCATGACTTGCAGATTCAAAATCAAATAGAAAATGTTGAAAACATTGGCTGGAATACAGGGAAAAAGTTTATCGCACATTTCATAAAAAATGTCATTATTGATGAAAAGCTCTGCATGACTTCCAGATTTATAATCAGGTACAAAATGTTGAAAACATCGACTGGAATACGGGGAAAAGTTTATCATACATTTCACAAAAGAGTCATTATTGATGAAAAGCTCTGCATCACTTCCAGATTTATAATCAGGTATAAAATATTGAAAACATTGGCTGGAATACGGGGAAAAGTTTATCGCACGTTTCACAAAAAAGTCATTATTGATAAAAAGCTCTGCATGACTTCCAAATTTATAATCAGGTACAAAATGTTGAAAACATTGACTGGAATACAGGGAAAAGTTTATCATACATTTCACAAAAGAGTCATTATTGATGAAAAGCTCTGCATCACTTCCAGATTTATAATCAGGTATAAAATATTGAAAACATTGGCTGGAATACGGGGAAAAGTTTATCGAACGTTTCACAAAAAAGTCATTATTGATAAAAAGCTCTGCATGACTTCCAAATTTATAATCAGGTACAAAATGTTGAAAACATTGACTGGAATACAGGGAAAAGTTTATCATACATTTCACAAAAAAGTCATTATTGATGAAAAGCTCTGCATGACTTCCAGATTTATAATCAGGTACAAAATGTTGAAAACATTGGCTGGAATACAGGGAAAAGTTTATCGCACGTTTCACAAAAAAGTCATTATTGATAAAAAGCTCTGCATGACTTCCAAATTTATAATCAGGTACAAAATGTTGAAAACATTGACTGGAATACAGGGAAAAGTTTATCATACATTTCACAAAAAAGTTATTATTGATGAAAAGCTCTGCATGACTTGCAGATTCATAATCAAGTAGAAAATGTTGAAAACATTGGCTGGAATACAGGGAAAAGTTTATCGCACATTTCACAAAAAAGTCATTATTGATAAAAAGCTCTGCATCACTTCCAAATTTATAATCAGGTACAAAATGTTGAAAACATTGGCTGGAATATAGGGAAAATCTTAATTATGTACAATACAAACAAACAAAAATATGTACAAACTTGTTTACATAAAATATTATTACACCGTAAGGTCCCATTAGGATGTGTAATGAATAAATTCAGAGGTCTAAAGGTGTTGAAAATAAATTTAGAAAAAAACGTCGGCGATGGGTTAGAAATGAAGATATTGAAACGGATGTGATCCAATCGTTCGTGAAAAATCCAAAATATCCGTATCCATACAAACTCCAATTTAGTCATACTTTAACAGAAGGAGATGTTGAACGAAGGTTCGAATTTTGTGCTCGAATACAATTTGGAATTAGAAGACTTATGACGCGATATTTACTTTGTTAATCCCAATTTCCACGTCCATACCAAAGATCAATATTAATATAAAATTAATGTGCGGTGTGACATTTACAAAAACAGAATTGTTAGGCCGTTCTTTTTCTTAGATACATAACATAAGTGGGGAAAAATAGCTAAAGTTTTTAAATAATCAGTTGGTAGATTTCCTTGATAAATTACCAATAAATGAATAAAGAAAAATATGATACCAACAGCATGGAGCACCATGTTACTGTAATAGAAATATTCCAAATTTTCTCCTCCACACTTTTAATTATAAAGTGATCGGGAAGTAAAGAGCCTCCAATGTCTCCACACATTACCCCTCTAGACGTTTTTGTGGGCCTACTTGAAAGAAAAGGTACACCTTCAGAGGCCATTGTAAGGTGTTGATAATCTTGAAAAAATCATTAGAGAAACATGTGAAGCTATAACTCCAGATGTGATTAGAAACGCCATAATAAAATTTAATCAACCTGTTTAGAAAAAAAGGCTGAATACGTTGAAGTTCCCTGGTATTTAAAAAATTTTACATATATCCAATAAAGTTTATTTCTTGCGTATTATTTATTGTTGATAAATTGATAAGGAGGTTATTAAGTTTTTATCATGTCTTATTCGCTTACTCGATAAATAATCTAATTAATAATATATTGTATTTTTATCTGGAAAAATCATTAAAGTTTATACGTATTTTACTCTCACTCCAAATCTAAATTTTGTTGTATTTGATTATAAATCTGCGAATCATGCAAATCTTTTCATCAAGAATGATTTATTTTCGTCAAATATAAGATAAACCTTTTCTCCATTTGCATAAAATTTTTTGGAACACGCTGTATACATACTACTGTTGTAGTATTAAAAATGCTTTTACTCTGTATACTTCAAGTCTTTTCAAATCTATTATAGCCATTCGACAATGATAATGAAGAGTTGAATAACATAAGAGGAAACGCCGTAGACCAAGTCCCTTCTAGGAACGTAGATAGTAATTTTGTTTGAAATTTTTAGATTAAATGTAGCGGAACGCGTTGTACATTTTTAGTACTTGTTGTTTTTAATATGCTTATTAGTTCAAAACTACACCGGTATTTTTAAGTTCATTTACATAAGTATCTACTACGTATAAATAATATGTTAAATATTTGCTATAGACGATCATATATGCTTGCATAGAGAGAGAAAATAAATCGAATCTCATAGAATATGTCGTCAACTTACATATTAATGTTAGAACGTGCAGCTAAAAAAAAAAAAGAAACGCTAACAGCTATTTCTACACCATGTGACCCACAAAGTTCCAATTCCGCATACAATTCTTAAGCGAAAGTCGAAGTAAGTACTGTAGTGGACCGTTCATCCGAAATGTATGCGAACCATCAGAACCGACTGATACTCGCATATTTTCAGAACACAAGCGCATTAAATCCTGACACTTGCTGCGGTTGTTAAAGTTTAGTATGGTGCGCACGATACATCACGAACCAGGAACGACGAAGAGGCAAAAAAAAAAAACGGAGACGTAAAAATGGGAGGAAACAGCTGAAAGTGATAGTACACAACAGCATAGGATAAAGGATGGTGAGGATTTGCTGCCGGTGTAGCTTATATTAAGCAGGCAATGGCGGATGAATAATGAATACGGAGAGCCAGTGCCGGCGTGTCTCGGTTGTAAGAATATATATGGAGGACGACATCTGCGACAAAGGCGTTTCGTATGTGCTTTTGGTCTCAGTTGTGGTAGATGGTTGCTCCGAACCCGTATATATACGCCGGCGTGCCTGTTCATCGCGTAATAAAATATTTTGAAGTGCGGAATAATTGAGGAATCTGGCCGCAAGAGTATTCCGACGTATATCTGTGAATGTTATATAGTTGAAATTCGGTTTCTATAGCTACGTGAAATTATTTTAGGCAGTCTAAAGCAAGCGTTCGCTAATGTGTCCTCGCGTGGGATATAATAACTTGGCGAGGCAGTTGTATATTATAACATTATAACTGGCAATAACCTCTAACCATAGATTACGTAAAGGTAAAATTATGTCACTGAAGAATTCTTCTAGCGAGTAAAAACATTTGATTAATAGTCAGGACGTCTTCTTAGATTTTATTTAAAGAAATTACTTTTTAACGGAAACATATTATACCTACTTAGCACAGCATTACGAACACCTCATTAGCAATTCAGAAGCACATAAACGGATGTCAACTATATCGTTTTATGCTTAATCTAAGTACGAATAATGAAACTACGGGTAGCTATGAATTTATGAAATTTATGAATCTGTAGGTTTGCATGTAATAACAATAATTTTAAGCAATGGACACAATCAAATGTCACAACAAAGAAAAAACTGTTTTAAAAAATTTCTATTCTCAAAGACATAATATTCCGAGCGAGCGGATATATAAAATTCTTTGAACTGAACAGTTTGTTCTTCATCTTTATGCGTATAAAAGTGGTGCGAACGTCAAAATATTAACATGTTACACATTTGAAGATGACGTTGTTCACTTATATTCATTAAATCATTGCCTCGTACACCAATAGCCTGACTAAACGAACAATCCAGACTACATAGCGAATTATATCACCAAGGATTTTTGTATTCAAATAACGAACATATGTTTAGATAGCGAACACTGACACTTGTTATTAGTTAAATCTATAGCAATTTTTAAAAATTTAATGTAGACGTTAGAAATACTTCAAAAAAGTAGACGTTAGAAATGCACCAAAAAATATCTCTTGCGTATCATGTTAGTGAATGTATCCTATCCTCAGAGAAACAAAACATTACCGTATGTTGCGGCAGCGTTCTATGTGTTTAAACGATGAACTTATCTGCATTGATTTATTGAGTACGAATGCAATTATTACATCTTGACGTAATTGAATCCATAAAGGTATATGATGGTGATAGCACTCTCCTCGACAAGAACGACTCCCATAACCTTCGCAGTTTTAATCGCAAAGTAGAATTTTATTAAAATTGAATTCATCATAAAATCCGCAGGTTTGTTCATTATTTTATTTCAATTCATAAAGTACCGAACTTCCGATATGTCTATCTAGCAGATATAAATTGATTACCGAATTTTGTTGACTTTAATTACTAAAGATCTGGCCTCCAGTCAATGGTAGATTTGTAAGAGGCTCGGTTATAAAGAATAAGCCGCACCTACCGGAACTATTACTAATCTGCTGCTTGTTATCAGGAATTTTACTAAAGGCAACAGGGACAGAATAACAATTAAAACCATTTTCTTTGTGAACAAGTTAAATAAATAAATAATAAATTTTCTTGAATTTTATTGATTTGAAAATAAAAAATGATGAAAAAGTTTGAGGCATGATTAGATTTCGGACCCGAGTTAAAAGAATCAATAAGGGAAAACTTGCACAAAGGATTTCATACAACATTTTGACTCGAGAAACCGTTGTCAGTAGCACATATTCACATGGATTAATTAAGAAAATATTAATTTTATTAGTAAATAAACGTAAGATTGGAAAGATTTATTTTACACGCAACATAACATCTACAATATCTTGTTAAATTTTGGTATTTATAGTCATATAATTCGAACGACCGACGTTACTTGTTTATTGGACCTGAAAATTATAGTTTACTTAACGATAGCGTTGACTTCTTATTCTTTCTACCCAGACGGACTCAATAACAAAGCAATTGTTCATATAAATATTGTGTGCACTGAGCGAGTTCATGGCATATTAAAAGGCACTATTCAGACATGACAAAAACACAGCAAAATAACCGAAGTAAACGAGTCAATCTTTCAGTCAGTTTATAATAACAAGTATATGTTATTATAAACTGTGCGCTAGCATACTATGAAAATGTAAAATTTCTCGAGTATTAATGTGAACGAAATTATTTTATATATGGACTTGGGTTTACTCCGATTGGTTCAATTGATACATCTACGTACTTGAACAAATCGAGTCTCAATACTGTCCTCAGTAATCACCAATTAAGGATACTATTCCAATTAAGGATATTATAAGGATACTCAACATTTCTTTAGATTAGATGATTATCAATAATAGACTATTTCACCGATCGTTGTGGAAGGTAAAGAGTTTATTGATGTTAACACAGAAGAGCTCATTGTCCATTGGATTGACCGCATTATAATTAACTATAATTTTAAAGAATTTCCCAACTATCCAAACAAGAAAAATAATAACCAGACTGGTGTTTGGCGCCAGTAATGGACTATTTTATTATGGTCAATTAAAATAATGATAGCAAGGATTGTGATTACTACGCTACTTGACTACGCTACGTGTTGTTTATAGCCAATTAAAACTCTATTTTTTTTTTAACTCAATATTCCGAATTTCATCTAGAATTACTGTAATGTATAAAGAAAAAGTCTAATAAAAATTAATGTACAAATTTGAATTACTTACAAACAAGGAAAAGATATTAGCGACAGTGTTGAATAGCTAAGGATTAAAAAAAAAGCACAAATCGGCAAATAAAAATTCAAATATCGAAGGCGACAAACTGTGTCTGTATCAGTAATGATCTTAATGGCAAACAAAAAATTGTACATTTCACGGGAATGATTTGAAAAGATACAGGTTGGTTCTTCATGAAATACCAAATTGCAACAATAAACGTTATTTGATCGATCTACATCTGTCTTGAAATTTACCGTATATGTTGTGACATTAACCCTTTCCGATCTTATTTAGTGTTCTTTTATTATTATTAATAATAAAAGTTATTAATAATAATCAGATTATTATTATTAATAACTTTTTTTTAAGTTATTAATAATAATAATCTGATGTAAGTTAACATAAGAAGACATATTTTGTGCCAAGGTGTATTCTCCTAAAGTTTTAGGACAAATGCAGATCTGTTACAGATTTCGAATATACATATATGTATATATTTGCTAGAGACAATGTTGTAAACGCACGCCAAACACTAACTTGACCTTATTATTACAATTTATTCATTTTTGTTTAGATTCGCTTATCAAAATTCAGTTCAGTGTGGTTCCATGCGACTACCTTCAGTTGTATTCAATTCTGTTCGATTCTCTTCAGCTATGTTAGGCTATGTTCAATTCTCAATATATACAGTCTTATTCGGATATAGTACGAAAAAAAAACTTAGGTGAAAGAAACGCATGAGTAATGCCTAAATACAAAATATTATGGTTTTTCAATTTTTTAACTGTTTTCTTGTGAATAAAAATAAACATCTTAATACTTCCTGAACGTAGTTTTTTATTTTGCATTCAAAAGTGTTAAAAAAATCTGGGCGTTCCATTAAAAAAAAAAGTTGGACGTATTGCCGATTAAACCGGAAGTGAAAAAAATATTAACTGTATTGCATAAAATGCATTTATATTAAGTATACCCCCATACCGAATTTCAGAAACCATAATTTTGAAATAACAAAGTTATTCGACCGTTCCGTGACTTTTTACTAACGCTGTATTTATATAGATTACGAAAAAACAAGATTTTCTAGATCGATGTTGGCAAAGCGCTTAAGTTTTTTAAGTTTTCCCTCAATTATTAGTACCACATTTTTTAAAGGAAATAAAAAATACATTTAAACTTAATTCGTATCCTATTACAGTTATACATATTTTCAATACACATATAGGGATAAACGTCTAACATTAAACGCATCTATTCTTAGTAAAAATAGCTACATGTACCCACCTAAACGACAGATTTTATCGTAACTACAAATTACGCGGATATTTGTGTGTAGGAAACGTTACGGGTTGTTATTTTGTATAATGTTATTGTTAAAGGTCTGGTATTCGTCAGCACTGAACAATACCACCAGTAGAACAATACACTCTGATACTAAACAGTTTGAAACGGTTAGTCGCCGTTAAACGCAAGACAATTGTCTATTGAGTAATTGGGTTATTTTTAGGTCGCGGGTCTCGTATTTTAAGGTTCATCGGTATGGCGTTAGCGAATAAAAAATACGTTAAAGTGCAATCATAACATTATGAGCCGTATTGTGCGCATGTGTTAAATTTGCGCCCTTCGCGAACGGTTCCTGAAACCGATGAAGTTGATACAATTTTAGAATTGGTAAACCGCGATGACCTATCAATGAACACAAAGAACCAAAAAATCGTAACATGTAACAAAATAGGTATTTAAATAACGTTTATCAATCATTCGTTTTACATAGATAATTTTAATTTTTTTTATACCGAACGCCTATATGTTCAATTATAAAATAGAATACGTTAATGCATAAAAGGTACAGATTCACACAGCACCAGATCAAACTTGACTACTGCTATTTATTTAAAATATAAAGAAACAAAATAATAAAGGTAAAACGGCCAATTTTGGTCCAAAGCATCTTTCAAATATAGAGTTAAAAGGTTCGTTTCAAAGAATAAAAATTTAAGGTTTCCTAAAGACTATACCTAATATACAGTCATTATTTACAAAAACATCCTCAAAGATGTGGTTATACAGGAACTACAGAATCATTGGAATTTAATAAGTAATTAAATTAATATACCCGAAGAACTTTTTATAGATCAATTGTTAGCCCTGTCTTGGCCGATCTTGTGGCAGATTGCCTTTTCAACACTGCTTTGAATGGTATTGATTTTGAATTCCTTCTTTAGACCAACTTATCTAGAAATAGATATAATAACTACTACAGCTGATCTCACAATTAGTTATAACTTATGACTGATTAAAAGATTTGTTTTACGTAAACTGATCTGTGTGTGTCTGATTAAATCTTCAAACTATGTTGAACAAAACATGTTTGGAACTGTTCATTGCTTTCAGCTCTTTCTCATATTTTCCTTGGATCATGATTACCAGGTCATCAGCGTACCCTTGCACTTCCTACCAGTTAGAAGTTAAATTGTGTAGTAGATCGGCCATAACAAGGCACCAGAATAGAGGTGAAATAACCTCCGCCGGCCCTAATTGTTTCCCGTTTCGGAGGGTTGCGCGTAGCGTAAATACCACATTTACGCTACGCTCACTACGATATTAGCATGTATCTAAACCCGTAGTTGGCTATATATATATACTTACAAATCCTGGAAGGAGACCATCTATACCTTTTTGCAATAGCATAGGAAAAACGTCATCACCTTTAGGTCATCTGTAAGGTTCAAACCTCATTAAGACCCGTCTTAATTTAATTGTCGTAATGATTCTATTTGCTAGTCTCCGTGGCTCATTCGATGGACCATTTGAATCCAAATCGAAGTGATAGTATCCATTAGTAGAAGCAATACAGACAAGAAGATGAGTATTTAACGGTTACTTCCAATGCCTCTTTAGAATTTTCTGTGAATGGGCCATAGGTGCCCGAGTTCATTTACATGTTCTTTAGCGAAGGCCTTTTGCAAGCTGTTGGCGTGTATTGTACTGAATTAAGGCTTCTTTATACAGTTCTCATCGGTTTTCGAGCTTTGTATTTTTGACTCTATTGAACAGCCTTCTGGTTTTGCCTACCAGTAGTTCAAGTTCCCCGTTTTACTAAGGCACTTTGTATCTGTGCCTTTCTTGGATACAGGGGCAGTTTCTATCAAATGCTTTGTGAACAACACCGTATTTCGTGCAATTTTTCTATTCGTATACCATATAAGAACTAAATTTATTTTATCACCATATATATTTAATTTATCACCAGCGTCATTTTGTGATAGACTGCACCAATGTGTGGCGATTCCTAAGTTCTTGCCATAGCCACGGCAGTACTTGGGATATGTAGACACGGCAACAATATTGACGATAATCAATTGTCATTCAGAAAAATTCTTTGCTGTAAAAAAGGAACGCTCGGTACAGACGACGCTGTTTAAGATAATTTAAGTTAAGTTAATTAAGTTAAATTAATTAAGTTAACTTAATTAAGTTAAGTTAATTAAGTTAAGTTAATTTAAGTTAAATAGTTAAATAAATAAAAAAGTTAAGTTAAGTTCGCAAGGATTATCGTTGTATGTACGGTTCACTAGTTGGTTGGAACGCGTTTTTTACTATTTAGATGCGTTTAGATAACTGCGCGGTTACTTCGTACGTTGTAACTAACCTTAGATTTGGTTTCGGCAATATATTAATCTTTAAGAAAGAATATATAGTTTTAAAAAGTTTCCGGCGGAAGCGAAATTTTATTATTTGAATATAAAATTTGATTAATGGTTTGAATTACAATGATCATCAACTAGCATTGTCGCGTTCTTAACGGGAGAAAAATCTCGTAATAAAAAAGATGAGGTAACTAGAAAAATAATCTTATTGATATTACCAAATGTAGAGAGGTCTACGTACACAAGTTACAAAGAGGTGGAATAAGAAATATTTATGTAATCCAAGAGTGGTTTATCAAAAGTTTTATTTGATCATTTACTATAGCATGTTCTGTGTTTTTCAATTTCAAGCATTTCTGAGAAATTTTTTACGTTTCTAACATTTATGAAGACGCTTTACAGTTTGATGTCTTGTTTCAAGTTTGTGTTTATAAACGTTGAAAGTAATTTGCGTTTTATGTTCTTATAATCTTTCTTGTAATTACTTGCGTGCACAGAGTTGCAAACAGAGCAGCTAATTAAGTAAGCTTTACTTTCTTCCATCATATTTGCTTTATTTTCACGGTTGTTGAAAAATTACCCCAAATATTAGTATTTGTTTTATCTGTTGGAGCAATGTCGTAATTAAAAAATTCATCTTTGGAATTTAGGTACGTGTTATAAAAAGGAAGTTCCAGTTCCTGACCTTGGCAATTTATCTTCAAAATTTTGTTTTTTCTTATTTTATTTGAGTTTCAAGCTCTGGAGAGAAGAAAACAATCCTTTCCTTTAAAGTTTCTTTAACACGCTACGTCTCGTCGTTTCATTTTCAACTTCTTCAGCTTTTACCATTCAATCAGTATTTTTTGCTGTTATGGATAATTTCGGACGAATTTCATCTTTATAAAAGTTGGGCTCGGTAAAATGTGTCGGTTTCTTTCTTTTTAACAAGGTGGATATAATTTTTTAAAGATAACAATGAGTATTTTACCTAGAATTTACAGAGAGAAATTATTCAATGAAGCCTAGTTATATATATTCTGCATTCCAAAAGAAATGAACCACCCCGAAGAAGTAGACAGAGAACTTTAAAATTATCTAGAATGAGTTAGTGCATGAAGACAAACAAGGGATTAAATTTTGAGGGCCATCTGTTACTGCTGATAGAAGTTATCTGTCTGTTAGGACCTGAAATTGCGTTCTGTTGAGTAGTATTTTTCGGAGTAGTTTGCCGTGTCTTTGTGATCGTTGTTATTGCATTAGTAAAGTTAGTGCCTCAAAAATGAGTTCGTGAGGAGAAGACGTGTAAATTTTCGTCATCTTATGTCCTTTGAAAGAGAACCAATTATCGGGATGCATGAGGCTGGTTTAAGTTTTTGGGAAATTGGCAGACGCATGGGCCGCATGAGGTTCACGCCATTATCAGACGAACTTGGATGGATTGCCAGGAAGAACGCTTAGAAACTCGTCGTTGAGGCAGCGGACGTCCTAGAGTGACAGCAACATGCGAAGATTGGCTGTTAAGGCGAATGCAATACAGGACCCAGTAGAACCAAGGCGTGCTATTGTAATCAATTGGGTACGAGCAAACCGACAACATTGGGAACACGAATGGGAAACTATCGTCTCCAGTGAAAAATTGCCATTTTGCTGATAAAATTCTGATTGACGTTTACGGATCAGACGACCTAGAGGTCAGAGGCACAATTTACAGTTTGTTTAGCGTCGCTACACGACTCAAACTCCTGGTATAATGGTGTTTGGAGCAATGCGCTACGGTGGTAAGTCTCCTTTGACTTTCATTCAAGGTACTTTGAACGCACGCCGTTACATTAACACCATTCTGGAGACCGGATTGGTACCATTACTCCAAGACCTTCCAGAGTCCGTTTTCCAACACGATAGTGCGTTAGAGTTCCTAGCACAAAACTACGTTCTGTAATTGCCTTGGCCGGCAAGACCTTCGGACTTAAACCTTATTGAACATGTCTGGGATATGATGGACAGAGAATTGCGTCGATTACTCCATCCTCCCAACACTTTAGAGGACTTACATCAGCAGCTACAGGTAGCCTGGAATGATCTGCTCCAAGAGGCAATCGATCGTCTGATTTCCAACATGCCACGAAAAGTTACTGAATGCATAAGAGTACGCGGAGATGCAACACGTTATTAACGATATTGTCATTTGTTTTTGAAAATTTAATCATTTGTTTGTTTCTACGCACTAACTATTTCTACGTAATTTCGAAGTTCTGCGTCTCCTCCTTCGGGGTGCTTCATTTCTTTTGAAACGCAGTGTATAATCTAATTTATTGATTCTTTAATGATACTTGTATATGGCAGAAAACGATGCTGGCTTCTAAATAAATTATTAAAATGTGTTATTGTTTGTTATCGTAGCATCTAGGAAATCTATTTTATGGCTTCCTTCTATTTCAATAGTAAATTTGAGATTTTTGTTTATTGGATTAACGTACTCGTGAATATTACAAATTACATTTGCATTTTTTCATACGAGCCCCTTCATACTTCCTTAATTTTTGGATAGTACTTAGATTAGAGTAACAGCAATTTTTGTGTAACACGTTCAGCTGGCGTCCATAACATCACTAAGTCAGTATCGCTGTGGTTGGTCGAACTTCTTATCTGTAATAAACGGCTGCCTGTGTCAGCGAATCTATCCGTGCGATTTGAAACGTTAAGAAGGGTATTTGTTCACCGGAAAAAGTATTCTGTCGATATTAATAACTAAATACCGTCCAACAGGTTTACCGTCTGTTTTTGCAAAAATTTGTAAAAAACTTATTAACAATAGATCCGTGAATTATCCATACCCATTACAATTTAATATCGTCAACAAAGTTTGGTTTTACTGCGAGCAGATCTATTACCGATGCGATATATTCAGCGCTAGATTGAATACACAATGTATTGAATGACTTAGTTATTTATTCTTCGATATGAATAAAGCATTCGTCATGATTTCTCATTCAATCCTTCTCCATAAGTTATTGAATGTTACTGCTCGAGGTTTGGCATACAATCTCTGAACAGTATCTGGTATCAGACAACGGTGTGCACAATACCATCAAACTGTTGTTTTTGCTCATTAACCTCGCGGAACGCGACCCTCAGGAATGAGTATTGAGACCAATAATATTCTTAATTTACATAAACGCCCTTATCGCTACTTGTAGGTGTAGATATTTTGTTTCAGTTCGCCAACCTGCATTTTGGGCCTCTCGCCTTCTTTTAGCGATATTGTGATGTACTGTGACGTTAACATAAACGTCGTTAAAGTTCTGCGTGATTGCATAAATTTGTGTTAATTTTTTTGGGGTTCATCCCTTTACACTACAAAGCCATGTTTATACCAAAAGATGATAAAAAAGTAAAATGTATTTATTATTGAAGCAAGTACGCGTTCAATTTACTAGAAACGGCGATATTTCTCAGAGCATGTCAACGAGGAATCGTAACGATCTGTGTGTACACAAACAGCGCACCTATCTTTACGAAACGGGTGCCAGATATAAGGCTGTAACTTTTTGCAATAAATTGCCGTCAATAATAGAACAATACAAATCCGTTTCGCGATTTAAAAATAAGTTAAAGCCCAATCCGCGGACTCATTCGTTTTGTACTCTTGACGTGTTCTTGTATTGCTAGTCGATATATATTGGCCTCTTGTCTATAGTTTATAACTGTTTCATTTATACAGCCTTCTTATTTATCTACTTGCAATTCTTAACGCTCTAGTTTTAGGTTTTATGTGCATGTAACATTAGTGCTTATATAATTTGTTTTATTGATAGATATTTTGGTATACGTTTCTAATAGTGCCGATGTTCTTGCAGAACCCATCACAAAAATACAGATATTTAAATGATTGGTAGAGCGCAACATGTCGATTGCCTAGCCGTAGCGTCACAGCGCTGGGTTAGCCAAAATAAACGTGCTCGTTATTTAGAACAAAAAACAATGAAAAAATTTATGAAAACTCAAACATGATGTAGTAAACAACGTACCCAATACGCTTAGATGGCTAAAAATAAATCCGAAAGTAAGGCCTTCAACACCTGCACCATATCGTACGTTTCTACATTGGTCTTTTTTAGACCCGTCCGGTGCAGCGTATATATCTGATTATACGCAGAAAAAGCTCGTTCTACATCTACCCGACCTAATAATCGCGTACTTAAAGTGGTCTTTGAATTTGTATAATGGACCTTCTTAAAAACGTGGCGTAATCTAGAAGAATCGACATTTTTACGTAATATAGCATTAAATTTTTCTCTTTTTTCGTTATCTAAAATATGCGATCACATCCGTCCGCACGTCTGCGGATTTGGCGGTTCCCATATTGGATTGTATTACTTCTAAAACTAACGAAACATTGTTCGATTTTTGCAAACTGTATATTGCACCCACTTAACATCATCGCTAAATCACGTATACGGTCTCCTTCCGTTTTTTTCTTATCTGCGTTGGTTGCGCTATGGCTCCTACACATATATGGTTTCCAAAATAATAAACATTTATCGCAAGGTAAACACTTGATTTCTTTACCACTATATATAGAGTCTGGAAATTGCCATAAATACTTGTTTACCCTGTTAACAAACAGACGAATTGATGTGTAGTACGATTTTCAACATTTTTCATGCTTTCCGTTCAATTCCGACTCTTATCAACTTCAAAATGCGATATGTATTACACATAGCACACAACATAGAAAACCGGAAAGTGCCGACCTGTAACGAAGCAGCTTTGTATCCCATCAACATCTCGCGGTGAAACACCACTGGAAAGCAAGTGAGGATGTTGTGCTCTAATAATTAGCGACTCATTTTACTAATATAGTCCGTTTCACTTTATTTTAATCTGACTATTGTAACACAAAATAGGATTAAACAAGGTTCATACTTTTCTTGTATTATACATATATTAATTATTGTATTTAAAAAGAAATTACAGGAACATTACAAAATACACCTCTGTGCAAGTACCAGCTTATCGCATTGTTTGTTTACACAAACGTAATTAACTGCTCAGATAGTCAGATTAAAATAAAGTGAAAGGAACTATACATACAATTACCAGAGAACACTTAATTTAAATTTAAAAGAGCTGCTTAAAACGACTTTCATTATTATTTGTCCACAACTAATATCGCCCTTTTAAAATTATTTCTTTCGTTCAAATTATCAATCTATTATCAATTATATATCAAAAAATTATCAATTATAGTTTGAATATTATAGAAAAATGCCCCATCTACTTTATTTTGGGAAATTCTACGCCATATGTATATTTGTTTAATAATAATAAGTTATTTAGCGAGATTTAATAATAGTAATCGTATTACACTGACGAACAAGATTTTTACCCTAAATTAGTAACTGATGAAATTGAACAGCATATATAAAGTAAAAATCATTCGAAAAGCGGCAACATTGGCTTAGCTCTGGTTACAGAGAAAATGCTTATAAATAAACGTTTATAAACTTTCTCAAGCTTTTGGAATACATCATGATGCCAATTCTTGGAGATTATTCATAGACTCATCAAAGACCAGCCTAAAAGCAGTTTTGTTGCATAATGGAAACCATTATCCTTCTATTCCGATAGGTCATGCTGTTTCTATGAAAGAAACTTACGAAAATCTGAAAATTTTATTAGAAAAGATAAAATACAAAGACTATTCTTGGAATATTTGTGCAGATTTTAAAGTAATTGCAATTATTTTTGATATGCAAACTGGTTACACCAAATACTGTCGCTTTTTATGTTTTAGGGAAAAACATTATCATAAGCAAGAGTGGCCACTACGACAACAGTGTATACCAGGAAAAGACAATGTTCAACATCAGCCTCTAGTAGAAAAGGGAAAGATCATAATACCACTTCTCCAGGCGAAACTTTGTAAAGGTACTGGATCTCGAAGCTGAACGTTTTAAATACCTCCGTGAAAAGTTTCCAAAATTAACACAATGAAAACTGAAAGAAAGCATTTTTGTTGGACCTCGGATACGAGAAATGGTAAATGATGAAATCTTTGAAACCAAATTAACAGCGAAGGAGGAAAGAGCTTGGCTCTCCATGGTACAAGTCTTCACGAATTTCTTGTGAAACAAAAAAGCTGACAACTATAAAACTTTAGAATGGATATGTTACGAGCATTTCACGCTGCTGGCTGTAATATGTCCCTTAAAATGCACATTCTACATTCTCACTTGGATTTTTGCCCGGAAAATATGGGCGACGTTAGCGATGAACGTGGTGAGCGCTTCCACAAAGACATGGGAATGGAAAAACGGTATCAGAGGAAATGGAATCCTGTTACGTTAGCAGATTACTGTTAAGAATGGGATGTTAAGAAGAGATGCTGTAGATATTGCTTATAAGAGACGGAGCAGCATTACTTCACATTTGTAATTATAATAATTTGAAATGTACATTAAATTCTGATTTAATCTAAAAAACCTTTTCATTGAAATATAAAAAAAAATCGGGCTAACTTGACCTTCTACTTTTTATTCAAATAAATGTTTATATGTTTTCTATTGAAATGAATATAAATTATTTTATGGCAAAATCAAAAGTTGAAATTTCTTGGCCAGTGTTCTTAATAAGACATAATAAGAACATAATAGCAATGTTATATGTTGAAAATAACAGATACTATCAGCATGGTAAACACAATAACATAAAAACAACTATTTACCTACGACATTTAAACAAAATTATTGAAGCTCACTATGTCAAGTACTCATGAACGCTATGATAAAATGAATATTCATTGATGTAAGATTAACCTTTGAAACTTTTTCACGTTGAAGCTGTCGTGCCATTTTATCGTAACAGAGCACTAAAGTAAACAGCACGGTCTATAATATGGTCCATATAAAGTTGTTCCGTGAACTAATACACTTATATGTCGTTATACGCACTGGCATTTATAATAAAGTGATTTCCATTGCACTTGTAAAATATTCATATAAATACAGTAACCACAATATAGGTCGGTATGAAGCTGTGGATGATGCACCTGCCGTACTCCTTAAAAGATCTTTTTGATATACATATAATGAGTTCGCTTATACAACTAATCGAACCCCCAAACGATTATTCCATGCCTTAAAACGCATACGAAAAATTAAACATACGTATAGTGCTAATATCAAGGTTGGTTTTCAGATCCTTAATTCCATAATAAACCGAGCACAATTTACTTATAAATAAGGCATAACGTTACTCAAATCTAAGTTAACAATCCACATCAATCCCAGAAACCCAACATGCCCGGCAGCGAGAACAGACTTGTCGTATCTAATTTAGCAAGTACTACTTCTCCCGAAGCTGCGGTATCTGTATCTTTGTCGCATTAGGCATTTGTCATGCACATTCTACAACACCATATTTGCGTGAACCAACCCTGAATGTACTTCAGGATCGGCATTAACCATGACCATAAACATGATGGCAAAAACAAATGCAAGTCATTAACATATACACTCCGCCTAAAAAGTATCGCATAAACTGAAAAAGGACATTTATAAACCAAGATATTTTTATACGTTCACAAAAAGTTTGCCTCGTGTATGTGAACTATAAAAACACTAACAAAATCATGGAACATAGCTTTTTTACTTTTTTGTTTTTCTAAAAGAACACATTTAGAAAAATGCATATGTGTAAGGTTTGTTCAGTTGTTTATTGAAAGTCTTCCTATACGGACAAATTTTAAAGTGCGAAGTCAGAGTTCTGTACCAACGCTTTTAAAACTAAAATGAGCAATTTAACTTCAGAACAAGTGGCTGCTATAGTTGCTTTAATCGAAGATGGACGATCTCAAGCATACGTTGCTAATTTGATGAACATCAATCAGTCAAGTGTTTCTAGAGCCGTAGCCAGATATAGGGAAACAGGCAATTACACTAGAAGACCTGTACCAGGTCGTCCAAGATGTTCTACTCGCCAAGATGACGGCTATTTACTACTACAAGCATTACGTCGAAGACATATAACTTCGAGACAATCGCAGAACGACTTGGCTAAAGTCAGAAATACTCGTGTGAGTACTCAACCTATTCGGAATAGGTTACGACAGAGTGGATTAAGAGCTAGAGTAGCTGTAACAGCCCCTCGTCTCACTAGGAACCACCGAGTGGCTCGCTTAAGGTTTGCCAGAGAACATGTAAATTGCAACATTAATAACTGGGCCAATATACTCTTCACAGATGAGTCAAGATTTGGTCTTTACACCTCAGATAGGCGTATCTCAGTGTACAGACGAGACGGTGAGCGCTATTCGCAGTGTAATATCAGACCTAGACCTAATTTCGCTGGTGGCTGTATTATGGTTTGGGGAGGCATCTGTTTAACAAGTTGTACAGAGTTAGTACCAGTAGACAAAGGTACACTGACTGCCCACAGATATGTAACGGACATTTTAGAAGAACATGTAGTACTATATGCGCCAATTATAGGAAACGAATTCATGTTAATGCACGATAATGCACGACCGCATGTTGCAATAATCGTCCAGGAATACCTTAACGATGTTGGTATTCCAGTTTTAGATTGGCCTGCGGTAAGTCCGGACATGAACCCTATCGAGCACGTGTGGGACCTCCTTCACAGACGGATACGAACCCAAAATGTTGCCCCAGCGGACCTGCATGGACTAGAAAACGCTCTCCGTGACGAGGAGAATTTGGATCAGGCTTATATACGGAGGTTAATCGAATCTCTGCTAAACCGTATGCGAGCGGTCATAAGAGCCAGAGGTGGCAATACTCAGTATTAAAAGCTACTGTTATGACATTTTTCTTTCCAAAATTATAATTTCTTGTTTTAATAAAAATCTCAAGTATGAGTTCTTGTTTTTATTTGGCCTGTATTTTATTTAAACAATCATAGAAATTATATCTTAGAGCGCATTAAAGTATATTTACAACTTTATGCTACAAACAAAGATTATGCGATACTTTTATGATTCAAAACTAAATTATGCGATACTTTTTTGGTGGAGTGTATAACAAAGAAAGTAGGTCCAAGCATATTATTACAGATGAAATAGACATGTCTACATGTAAAGAATTGCAAATTACAAATCAACTGAATTAGTAGACAGTACTACTTTGATTATTGATATAATAGCTGCTACACCTTAGAAAGAAATCAATCGTTTACGTATTAGAAAAGGTTTCAGCGAGTTGCGCAACTCACGTAAGAACATAATATCAGTAGTTATTATGTTTTGATAACTAGTTGTGTTCCTAAGTAAACATCTGAATGCCTTGCTAATACTGAAGTTATAATAATTCATAAATGTCTAATTTACATAAGCACATATTTCATTTTCAAATAATATAATTGCTTATTATTTCAAGGAGCTGTTTCGCTGTTTCAACGTATTTGGTTTCGGTTATAAAAAGCAACGTATGCAAAAAGAAACACAAAATACGAAAATATTTGTCTGCCTTTATGACAGCAAGCTGAATCAAATAGGAGTTTATTTTTAACGTGTTAAAAATACTCGAATTTTTCTTACAGCTACGTTGCATGTGAAACAATTGCTTTTAAATGTTTATTTTGCTTTTAAATGTTTACGCAAAAAAATACAACATACGGTTAATTCGTCTCGGGAAGAATTCAAGCTCTCGCGCGCTACAAGTTTTCTAATAAAAACAAATTGAACTCTCAGCATAGAGCATACGGTGTAACGGACATATATTTTAGATATCGCATGTCGGGGACAGATTCTTCCTAAGTACTTAGGATGTTCCATGATTTTTTATCCTCGCGAGTTTCTCTCGCGTACGTTGCAAAGCGAAAAAATGGAACGCATGAAGTAGTAATATTGTAAAGAGTATTATAACGCATAATCGAGGCTTAATGTACGTAAGAGCAGGTGATGCGGTCGAACGAGTACTTCATTTACGGTTATTTTTACAGCGGATAGCACTTAGTGTAGTTTGGCTAAGTATACCAGATGTTCTAAACTTATCACTGAAGCTAAATTAAAACTCTAATTAGGTATGTAAACTCTTGCTGTCCTATTAGGGTGAAATTTATTTTATAGATAAGAACGTAATTAAATTTCCGTATTACGATGATACGCATACACCCAAGTAATATCTTTCTCTACACTATAAAAACGTTTCCGTAACTTTATAGTAATTTCACGTAGATTCGACGCGACCGCCCTTACATATTTTCGATGTTGGTCTAAATGCGGACACGGCAGCAAACCTTACAGTCAATAATGGTTCTTTCACTTTTCTAGATATAACCTAACGCCAAACTGAAATTTTCGCCGCATATACATGCTGTTCTCCAGCATCTAAATCGCTCGGCTTCTTATTTAGAACATGCAAACATTTTTCCTGAGATAGTGCGTTGAAAGCTGTGTACTTTGAATGAATGCAAATATGCATCATTGGTTTGGTACCCTCATTGTGATTATATTCAGCTGGAAATTGAACGTGTTCAGAAAAGATTTTTGAATTACCTTTCATCCAATACCGATGGTACACGCCCTCTTTACGGCACTGATTATGACAGCTTACTCTGAAGACACGGTATTGACTCCCTATCTAGTCGGAGAAAGACATCTAGTGCTAAGTTCTTGTTGAGGTTGATGGACAATGCTATCGATTCGCCGGCTTTGCTTTCCAAAATTTACTTTGTAATTCCACGATATAACCATAGATCTACTAACATTTTTGAAATCTCTACAGGACATTGTAATCTATTATACAGGGTGCGCAGGGCAATGGGAAATTTTGAAATAACGTCATTTCCACGAATAAATTCATAAAACTAGTAATTTATTAACGAAAGTGCATATATGCAGCATGCCATTTATCTTTTTACAATCGAAATGTCCAAAAGTGTCTCTTTACTTTTGAAAGATGACATCGGAAAGATGTCCTCCCATTCGGCGTTCACACTCTAACAGCCTGTTATGAAAACTCTGGAATGCGCGGTATAGCAAATCTTGGGGAATGGCAGTGATTTCTTGTTGAATGTTCTCCTTCAGTTCGTGGATTGTTGCAGGTCGTATACGGTACACCTTGCCTTTAAGATACCCCCGCAGGAAGAAGTCGCACACACTAAGATCAAGGAATCTCGCAGGCCATTCATTGTCACCATTACATGCAATAATGGGTCTTCCAAACAGTTGACGAACTGCTGCCATCGAATGTCGAGCAGTGTGTGACGTGGCTCCGTCCTGCTGAAACCACATGTTTTCCATGTTAAGATTAAGCTCGTACAGTCTCGGTGTAAAGAATGTTCGAAGCATTTCAACATATCGAGCGGATGTTACTGTCGCTGCACTACCATCCTCACGTGCAAAAAAATAAGCGCCGATAACACCATGACATGATACAGCACACTATATTGTGACCTTGTCGCTATGTAGTCGAAGCTGGTGTAACTCACAAGGACTGTCCTGGGCCCAATAACGAAAATTCTGTTTGTTTATGACACCGTTCAGGTGGAAATGGGCTTCATCTGATATCCATATGTTTCCAACGAAATTCGCGTCCTCGTTAATTTTAGCCAATATCTGCCTACTAAACTCCATACGTGACGCTGGGTATCGTTCATGTAATTGTTGCACAATCTGCAACTTATAGGGATGGAAATGTAATTCGTGCAGTATTCTTTGTAAGCTTCGTCGCTTAATCCCTAGCGTAGATGCTGTCGAACGGAGCGGCGAAGACTTCTCTCGATTGCAGCTCTAACAGCCTCAATGTTCACCTGGAGCTGGATCCTGTTTCTTTAAAATTACGCACCCACGTTGTAATCGCATGTGCAGATGGGACACGCCCATGACGTCGAAGCTACTAATGCTGTCGGAATATTCTCTGGGCGGCAGTCGCACTATCACCATTTTTATAAAACGCTCTCACAGCTACTGCACGTTTCGCACCAGTCGAACGATCCATGATTACTAAATGGCAATGCGTTCACAATAATTGTGCGACGTTACGAACAACTGCCGGCTCTACAGTGCTGACAACTGTAACGTTCAAATTTCCCGTTCCCCTGTGCCACCCTGTATAAAGCACCTTTATCGCACATGTGCAGAAATGTTAACTTCCTGTTTAATGATCCATTATTTCAGCATTAGTCCCTTCCCCTTTTTCCTATTATTTTTCTTTGATTACTTCATAATTTAAGGAATACAATATATACTTAAATTTTCTTTTTTTGTTTTATATTGTTATTTTTTATATATCTCTGCATTTACTCAATTCATCTTTGTATTTAGCTCTGTTACTGCAGTGGTATTCTGTTGGGCAATAAAGATTTATTATTATTATCATTATGTACATATAGTACAAACAAAACTTTCGATATGTCGAATCAGCTTAACGATTGGTTTGTATTTAATAAATTATTTCTCAATACAGATAAAACAACGTATCGAATCGGACCGGGGTAGGCTAACAAAGTATCGAGACAAGCCGGGACGGGCCTACAGATATCTCAAAATACGCACCTCTAGTCCCAACCTTCTGAAGCTGTAAAATTATACCCATTGTGTAAGTACCACGAAGCCGACATTTTCTGATAACGCAATAGATGAGCATCTTTCACGAATGTGTTTCTAGGGTGATCGATAAATAGAACTAGATGCCTACTCTCTAATAGATTTCCAGATACTTGCAATTTTTAGGCCATTAGACGCATGTAAAAATATCTATTTCCTTCAAAAAATCGGGAAAAATACATTTCCTTCGGAATATTCATTTTGGAAATTTGGAAAGATTCAAATTAGTGTATACGCGTGACGTGCGACATTTTGATATGAATTGCGTCGAAAGAAATGCGCTTTAGTATTTCGGGACACCGTGCAAGTCTACACTTAAAAGCTTTAATGTGCTAGCTGTAATTTGCTTGTTTATCGTTGAAGTATCGATTTACATACACAAAAGTAAAAAAGAATTATTACAAACAAACAACTTTACACATACCTGTCCAGCACGTTTTTTTTTAATTTTCTTTTTTGTTTTATATTATTATTTTTTATTATTTTTATATATCCCTGCATTTACTCCATTCATCTTTGCATTTAGCCCTGTTACTGGAGTTGCATTATTATATAATATTTTTAGGTTATAGTAATTGTTATTATAACGAGCTTATAATAATAATAATTATTATTATTATAACCTCGTCAAACTCACTTCGCAACCTCAGCGGAAATTTTTTAAATTCGCAAGAAATTTAAGTTGGTAGTCCCGAAAATAAAGCGAACATATTCGCTCATTTCTTGGCACATTACATGCGAATTTGGTGTGAAAACTGATCGGGTTTACTATATTAATATAGCCTTATCTCTCTGAAATACGTTTGCCTAATTATACTCGGCATTCGTACTATATAACATTTAAACTTTATACTTACAGGTATCTACCCTGAGCCCACGCGGTGTTTACCTAGAATTTGCTGGCAGCATTCAGTTAAAATCCTTTCTTGGAGATAATCCCGACGATGTCTAAATTACTACCCATGTTGAAGCTTGAAAGGAAAAAATTACGTAGGGTCTATCCAAATTGGCATCCAATCAGAACGCGCAAAACGAAATTGAATCATTTCTGTTATCGATTTGTTTGAATCCCGAGACATTGCTAACAGATAAAATTGCACTAAGCCATTAAATGTAAATAGAGGATGTTATATTTTATTCAACTTAAGATTAATACATTGTTAGGCTTGTTTGAGCAAATAATCAATTTTTAATGTGACAAAAACAATAAATGTTTTTATACAATGAGCTTCTTAAATTTCAGAGTCCTCTTTACAAACTTTTGAGTTTACAAATATTTGGTGAACTAGTTTCTGACGTTATCAGCATTGCATTATATTTTTGGTGTTACTGAAAGTGACTTTAAGTGACTTATTTATTATTACTATTATCAAATAGTTTTAAATTAAAATTAAGTTAAATAGTTATTATTATTAAAAAGTGTTTGGATATGTCTGCGGTTTCGGAAAGAATGTTACATTTCAACTTTCCTTCCAAAACAGCAAACATATGCAAAGATAGGAACAGATGACCAAAACTTTTATTGCTGCATATAGTGACAATGTTGATGTTACACTTTAAATTAAACATTGTCACTGTATGCAGCAATAATAGTTTTGGTTATATGTTCCTCATTTCCTCGTTTGTACTGTTATATTCGTTCTTGTCTGGTTTTTCATTTGGTCATTCGCACTAATATCAATAGACCGCGATCGTTCATTTGCCGCTTCATTTCCTGACTTTCTACGTACAACGTGTACGAAGACTATTTCGTCTTCTCCGTTCCACAATCTTTTCCTATTTTGAGCGTAACAAGTAATGTATTTCTTTCTTACGCCTTACCTTTCACATTGTTTAAACAAATGCGAAAATTGTGTTAGGAGAACAACCGTTTGTTACTAAATTTTTGCCGTATAATAAAATTTGTTTCGGGTACTTTGTTACTAAAATTAAATTAAGCCGTACCTAGCCATATACAGAGCAGACAAATAAAACTTTTATTATCCCTAACTGCTCTAAATGTCATACATATACTTTTTTCTTTTTTGAAGGCGGTATAAACTTTTATTCACTACATTTACGGCCTTCTGCCGAAGTAAAAACCTGAACACAACACTCAAAATAAATATAACAAGTTTAATCATACAATAAATAAACCGTGTTTACACAAATCCGCCTTCATAATCATTCTTTGTTATTTTACGTTCATTTTATGAGGCATTTGAATTAATGTTTATGCCGAAAGTAAATCTTTAGTGATGAAGAATAAAACTGTTATGTTTCAGCCATGCCGCGTACTTCAGAGGGAACCAATGGTTTTATTAAAAAAGTTCGATGATAAAAACACTTCCTTAGGATGAAATGCAAATTAAGTTCGGAAACTTTCTGAACATTGGAAATCGAAATGAATTACGGATCGTATTTCTATTTTTGCACTTTTCAATGGATGAAAACCTCCCGTTACTATTCAGAGCGCATTAGAGAAGTTTTAGAGGTCTTATTGATTTCTGCGATTTAAGCAGCAAAAAGATATTAGCTTGCCTTCCATACTATATAAATATAATATTAACAGTAAATTAACTTTACTTCACGTCTTTTATAGAAAAGAGCAAGAAAATATGTGTCCCGCCAAGTAAAACTTCAAGCGAATATTATTAGAATATTTCAAAATATTCCTGCATTAATAAGGGAAATTTCCCGAGCGTTCAACTTGTGTTTTAATGACACTAAATTCCGGAGAAACTTAAGCGATCAAAAATGTTAAAACGTGCAAAAGTACATCTTATGCAAAAATTCTTTATTCTCTATATCAGCTTGATTGTAACAATAACGGGAGAAATGCTTTAAAAATCACTTCTTCGTGTCTCTGTCCAAGTATAATTAAAAACGTGTATTTCCTAGTTTCATGCAGCCGCCAATATAATAAAGGGAAAGAAATCAGGGGCATTTAACGTTTCGATAATACCTTCTTCAGGAAGCGAAATTTATTGAGAAAAAGTTGTTGAAGGACATTATCAAGATTCGAAGAATTGTAGACATTCCTTTTGTTATTTTTACATTGAAAATTCAGTTCAACATCCAGATGATGACCTTAAAGTTTTTTTTCGATTAATTTCGATTAATTGAGGGTTTTGGAATTTAGAGAAATTGAAAAATTCAAAACCGAATTTTGTTCTCAGCATTTCCTGAAATACAAGTAATTCTTCTTCGCATCTATTATTTCGATAATTTTCTTTTTACCATATATAAAACCAAGTCCAGTTCTTGACGTCCTTCCCTCCACCCTCCATAGTGCTTTGTACACAGCTCATCAATGTTTTCAATTTTTTGGATTAACTTTTACGTAGGAATTGCCAACTAGGCTTTGTCGACCTATTCACATACTTTCGCATTATTTATGTCGATTTTATTATTTGGTACTTCTCTAACTAGAATGTGGTCCTGCGCCCGCGAGCGAATTTACATCAATCGTTTCGATGGCCTAATTCTGAAGCGAAGTGTGGTTCTAATTTTTAAAGCCACTTAAGCTTATTTCTTTCAATCGGACATGCCAATCCATAGCCCATTTTTCCATAGAGCATAAAAAGACTATTGCAATATTTATTGTATCGATTTCCTTTGCCGTTTAGGAAAGAATGATTCGTAACTAAAAGAGTAATCTGCCGTTTGGCTGTGGATCCCACAATAATCATTAGGCATACGGTAATGTTCTCGCTTTGGCCCGAACATCTGTCTGATATTAGTTTAACCTGTTTAACGATTTCAAGAAAATCTATTTTAAGCATCGTCAGAACTTTTAGAAGCGTGCATCACAAGAAATGGCCATCTCAAAACGAATTTCAGGATAAAATTGTGTTGAACAATTATTTGAAATTATGTAAAATATCTATGGAAGTTTTCAACTTCTATAAATAATATTGAATGCAAGTATACACATTGGCCATACCGGATTTTTGCAAAATCCGGCAATGATTTTTGTAAAATTATTGAATTTGAAACGGATGACATCATTTACCTGTTCAGAAAACCGTTTCAAAAAACACCCAACTCATTTTTATTAATAGAGAGGACAAAGGCAGATGGAACTATTCCTTTTTTTGCAACGACTAGAGAGACTCGTGTCTATTCGCCTCATGAGAATGTTCCCGAGAGTCGACAAAACACGAATCTGTCTAGTCTCTGCAAAAAAGTAATTATTTCATCCGCCTTTGTCCTCTCTATTTATCATAAAACTATTATTATAAAACAATCCTCATTGCGATATAATTTAGATGTGTGATTATATGCAAACATACTATAACTAATCTACATAATTATTATGTAAATAATCAATTTTAAGCCTGATAATGCTTTGTCCGAGTGTAATGAACTTCTCTGTATAAGCATACAGAACTGTGCGGTGCGTAGTCGGCAACTTTATTGACGTAAATTTGGAGTAGCGGTGGACGTAACAATAAATTAAATTATTATCGATTGAATCGTTTAATGCTCGTACTCAGTGCGATGTTTCCTAAATGAATTTTAAACCTTCCGAAATTACCTGATCGTTTTCGAAATTTAAATGGGTCCGTAAAGTTTGGACCGGCTTCGTCATAATTTTAAGTAATTTCACCCTTTTATGCTGGAGTGTTCCCACCCTTTTCCAACGCCAGGCACTTATTAGAGTATTATTATGGAATTAATTAACCCATCGACTGATTCGATTCTGTGCTCTATCCGCTTAATCCCGTTGGAAGTTGTAGAGTAGAGCAGGTATGTACTTGAAAGGTAGCATTTACGTAGAACTTCAATTACCTTTTCTAATATTAGCGGTCGGAAAAGATCCAATAAAGGGGGACGTCTGTTCTCTCTTTTTTGTTCAATACTAAAATGTTATCTCTGAATAACTACTATAACATAACCACTGTTTTAGCTTTTTAAGCATGGATTGCCGTCTTTATTTGCCAAGGATTTTTTTTGATTGCTTTTTGCAAACATGTACCTAAAAGATATTTAATTTTGACGAATTTCAAAATCAATCGAAAAGTACAACGACCAAAGGAAGGAACAGAAACATTTCCTGACGTGATTAGCAAATCCGTCAATATGATAGCAACAAAATGATATTTACGAATAGCCTCCTAATTTTAGTAAATCTTTACAGATCACTGAGACCACGCACACCAAGTGCCTACTCTTAGACGATTATACAAATAATTGATATTGGTATGCAATTTGATCAAAATTATCGGGCCACTATAGCTATGACGTTTACTAAAATTGCGGTGATTTTTCGCCAATTTCATGCTGATAATGTGTTTACAGCTTAAATCCGTTATTGTACTTCTATTCATAATACACTCCGCCGAAAAAGTATCGCATAATTTAGTTTTGAATCATAAAAGTATCGCATAATCTTTGTTTGTAGCATAAAGTTGTAAATATACTTTAATGCGCTCTAAGATATAATTTCTATGATTGTTTAAATAAAATACAGGCCAAATAAAAACAAGAACTCATACTTGAGATTTTTATTAAAACAAGAAATTATAATTTTGGAAAGAAAAATGTCATAACAGTAGCTTTTAATACTGAGCATTGCCACCTCTGGCTCTTATGACCGCTCGCATACGGTTTGGCAGAGATTCGATTAACCTCCGTATATAAGCCTGATCCAAATTCTCCCACTCGTCACGGAGAGCATTTTCTAGTTCATGCAGGTCCGCTGGGGCAACATTTTGGGTTCGTATCCGTCTGTGAAGGAGGTCCCACACGTGCTCGATAGGGTTCATGTCCGGACTTACCGCAGGCCAATCTAAAACTGGAATACCAACATCGTTAAGGTATTCCTGGACGACTATTGCAACATGCGGTCGTGCATTATCGTGCATTAACATGAACTGCGTTTCCTATAATTGGCGCATATGGTACTACATGTTCTTCTAAAATGTCCGTTATATACCTGTGGGCAGTCAGTGTACCTCTGTCTACAGGTACTAACTCTGTACGACCTGTTAAACAGATGCTTCCCCAAACCATAATAGAGCCACCAGCGAAATTAGGTCTAGGTCTGATATTACACTGCGAATAGCGCTCACCGTCTCGTCTGTACACTGAGATACGCCTATCTGAGGTGTAAAGACCAAATCTTGACTCATCTGTGAAGAGTATATTGGCCCAGTTATTAATGTTGCAATTTACATGTTCTCTGGCAAACCTTAAGCGAGCCACTCGGTGGTTCCTAGTGAGACGAGGGGCTGTTACAGCTACTCTAGTTCTTAATCCACTCTGTCGTAACCTATTCCGAATAGTTTGAGTACTCACACGAGTATTTCTGACTCTAGCCAAGTCGTTCTGCAATTGTCTCGCAGTTACATGTCTTCGACGTAATGCTTGTAGTAGTAAATAGCGGTCATCTTGGCGAGTAGAACATCTTGGACGACCTGGTACAGGTCTTCTACTGTAATTGCCTGTTTCCCTATATCTGGCTACGGCTCTAGAAACACTTGACCGATTGATGTTCATCAAATTAGCAACGTATGCTTGAGATCGTCCATCTTCGATTAAAGCAACTATAGCAGCCACTTGTTCTGAAGTTAAATTGCTCATTTTAGTTTTAAAAGCGTTGGTACAGAACTCTGACTTCGCACTTTAAACTTTGTCCGTATAGGAAGACTTTCAATAAACAACTGAACAAACCTTACACATATGCATTTTTCTAAATGTGTTCTTTTAGAAAAAAAAAAGTAAAAAAGCTATGTTCCATGATTTTGTTAGTGTTTTTATAGTTCACATACACGAGGCAAACATTTTGTGAACGTATAAAAATATCTTGGTTTATAAATGCCCTTTTTTAGGTTATGCGATACTTTTTTGGCGGAGTGTATTTTCTTTTTGTTACGACTGTATATACAGAGAAAGATTTTTGTAGACATACTAGACAATACAGCCCTACCTCAGTATTTTGTAGTACTTATTTACCAGCGAACGCGGCATAATGCGCTGAAATCGGCAACAGATCCAATGGATTAAATTAACACTTTATCGGTAAACTTCTGTGCTACATTCTTCAAACACAACTGATCATCTGATTTTAACACTTATAAATCTGCATTCAGTTTACCTTAAACATGATATTATGGAATTATTGTCAAGAAAAGAGGATTTTAAATTAATAAATTCAGTAAAAATTAAATAAAAAAATCAAATGCAATTCTACCAGAAATAGTGCAGAAATTTAGAAGAAAGAAGAAATTTGGCAGATTGTCAATTGGTAGACATCTCCAATATATGCTTTATTAAATTTTGTTGTAATTTTTCTTTGTTACACGGCTCGTTCTAATTCAATTCTTATAATTTAAAATATTCATGTGCGTAGTGAACGATGTTATGGAGTAACACTTAAAATTTCTTGTAACCTTAGCGTGTAAATAGTGCGTATAGTCTTGTTATTGTGTGATGAGCAGTTAAGCGTTTACACGAATTTAAAGGCTCCTATATTAAAAAAGAGGTTAAAATTATTAATGCAATCATTTTGTGTTAATTCTTTAATTTGTTTTCAATTTTGTTTCTTCACTTGCGACACATCTCTGTATGTTACTCTTGAGCAATAATGTATATGACTTGCTAATTAATTGTTTTAGAACTCGTATAACGTTCTATTTGTTTTTGCCTTCATACAATATGTAAAAAAAAAGCGATATGTCACACCAAATTTAGGTATATAAAGCCATCCTGTCTTTTATGTAGCTTCTCTTACCTCGCAGACGACTAGTGTTTTCCGTTGTAGATATCCGACACCCCATTTGCGGTTTCGTCTAAGTAACTACTTTTTTTCTAGATATTTCTTTATTTTGTTTCTGTTTTTCGTCTACGTGAATTTAAAATTATATCATTTGGTTTAAGGATTTAATCTTGTTTGAAGGATCGAAGTTTGTTTTGCGTTGTAAATAATTCTGTTTAATATAACCTCCCTGTTTCATTTCAAGGACAATCCGCACCCTGCAGTAAATTGTTAATAAATGCTAGCCGTACTACATTTTCGGTTTTTTTATTCTTTTCGCTGAGTCCGTAATTGATAAAACTAATTTTCACTTACGTTTTTAGCCGTATCAGACATTTTACGATATTATTTCTCTAAAAGAATAGAGAAGAGCAATTAGAGCAATTACCGGTAGCTCCATTTAATAACAAATACCTCAACCACGTGTATATTTTGCAAAGGTCATTAATACACGTTAATAACTAATTCTGGCAGTGGAAGCCTTCATTATTAAGAATAACATGAAAGAATAAGTGATTAATTCATTTTGTATTACATTGATGAAAAATAACAAATTTATTAAAAAATTTCTTACTTTCTCCAGTTTTGAAATTAATCAAAATCCTACTTATCTGGTCCAAAGAGAGAAGGCAAGTGTTATAACGATTACCCTGATAGGATGTAGGATAGGATGTCCCAACCTATTGTTTTGAATGAACCTTACTGGCCATCATGATAGCCATGTCTCATGGGCATGATGAACATGATACAGTAAAGCAATATTAAATTGGTGAGTACCTTTTTCGAGTATCGTTAATTAAAAATCTACCTTACGATATTGTCTTCTTATTGAGTTATTTAATTTGATTTTGAAAATTTTTTTGCCTATTTCTACAATATCCCTTGATCATTTTTTTCTCTCTTAATCTCGCGCACATGTTACATTGAATGGCATATGTAAAATTGTTCTTGAGGTCAATTTCTAATCTCAGTACTTATCTTACACTCAAAATCTCTTATAACTTGAATTATTTTTCTAATTGTCTAAGTTTTTTTTTTTTAATTGACGTCGTTATTTATTTTTTTTTCCTTTTTACATTTTTTATTTTCCATCCCTAATTTGATCCATTAGCTTCTTTTTTGCTTTTTCCTTTTTTTGTATTTTTATGGTATTTATAAAACAAAGACGATTGACGGCACGATATACGGGGATTCAAAATACCTAGAATCATCCCAAGAATGAGTCCGAGGTGCTAGCAATACCTGGACCCATTGGATTTAATTTTTTCTATTTTCCTTTTTTTTATATGTAAATATTTAACCTAAAATAAACTTTTGTTTGACTTACATTAACAGTGTGTTGTACGTTTCCACAAGTCAAGAGGAGGTGTAACAAGCTCATTTTTTGGTAACCTTTAAAAAAAAAGCTCCTGGCGTTCTTTTAAACGTAATTTACTTCAAAAAGATCTTTGTTGGACCTCTGCATACGCAGCTCTGAGCGCTGTTCTGGTTTCAGGCGCAAAATGTTACAAAAAAATTTCAGTTATAAGGACTCGAACTCAAAGCGACTAACTCTGTCACAATCAAAAGCAAGCCTTCGTGTCGCTGAGTTGACAATGGATATTTCTCAAGAATAAACAATATCAAAAAATAATGTGATCGAACAACCCTAATAAAAGAAGGTGATCATTTAAATGAAGCAATCGTTTTCACAGTAACCAAATCGGTTAGATGAAACACAATTTTTCAAGGCATAGAGTAGGAAACGGATTACGCATTTTTTTGCTTAGGTCGAGTGATTCGTATCATTATTTCTTCTGTTTTTGAAATTAGAGAACGCTATGCATGATTTCCACTGTTTTACAATCATTTTTAAAGGCTTATTTCCGACTTACAAATGCATAAAATTACATAAAAGCAGTGATTTGCCATATTTAATTATTCTAAAGAGTCTCTTAATATTTTTACAGGGAAAATTAGGTAGTCATAATAAACAAGATTTGAGTGCCAAAATAGTACAGAAACTTACGGTACCAAACTCATTAAATAATACATTTTATTGAAATCAATATAATCACATTAACAGGATAGTAGAGCTTCAATTTACCTCCTGTTTGTTGTTAGCACTAACTTGAACTAGCTTGCAACTATATGCGACAAGGCAATGTTGAACTCAAAACAAATATTTAGTCAAAATAAAACCACTATAATGTTACGTGTATTTTTAAAGAAATGCAACATCTTTATTTAAATTGTGTGCATTCGAAACGATAATTCACCACGAAGTTTTATTGAAATAGGAAATTCGCACTGTACATTTCTAACCATAACAATAATTCATAACTCACGCTTCTAGATCTAATGAAATAGATTCTTCGGCAATATTATTAATTCACATTCTACTTAAGACCCATTAATTTCGCAATTTATTCTTCCTTTCCCGCTCTTACTTCCACTTAAATTATCCATTACTTTTTGCCGAGTTTCCTTCGCCGCCATCTATTCGAGAAGATCTCAGCACCATCGGTAGTAGAAGACGTTAATGTAATTACTACTTTCAACCGGATTAAAAATTCCTTCTGATTCTTTTCGGTGCAAAAGACTACTTTGGACGCGAACCCTTACTAGACGGCTCCTTTAAGAGAGAAGCATTTTTAATCAAGGATAATACATGAAGCCTGGACGAAAACAAACACTTTCTAGCGCATTTAAAAAATCTGCATGCAGTTATATTTCGTCTAACTGGGATCGAGACGTGCCACGCTTAGGATCTATTTATTACTTTTATTCATGACGATGACCTATTAACCTTGCGTCGAGCGCAACCGGTCTGACAGGTGTTTTCGTTCCTCCTTCCACACTAAGGAAGCGTAGGGTTCTGTACCTTTCAGTGGTTTCTTTTCTTTACCTGATGTTCGTAGTGCCCTTAGTAAGTTGACTCGTGGAATGCGGTTATCCTCATACTGATCTCATAGACTCATTACGCCCGAATTCGTGACACATACAAAGGTTAGTAATACCTGTCTTCTTTCAACGATTGTTTATTTACTTATTTCGTGGGGTGGAAACGTGAAGACAATTTAAAATCGGAGCAAGATGGTGAGGACACCGAAGATGTACAAGACCCAAATGGAAGAACGAATTTTTTTTAGGAAAAAATAAAAGAACCAAGAGCCGAAAATTTATAACCGAGAAATGTTCATATGCGAGTTAACAATTATATAACTCGTTTTTCGGTAATAATTGGAAACCAGTACGTGGAATTCCTCAAACACAAATTTTCCAAAGAACGAAACGTCACGCCCGCAGACGTCATCGAACTAAAGCTTTTTATTGGTTTGTGGTTCCTAGTAAAAGCTTTCAGAAAGAATTGTTGAAGCTTAAAGGATGGCTGTAAAGCTGTGGCCTTGTAAAGAATATCGAACCCTTCAAGATCTTGACATGTTATCTTCGTCTTAACGACCTTACTACCAGGCCTTATTCCAATTTGTGACGCGTTCAGAGAAGCTCTGGAAAACTGTCAGACAAGATACAGCGTCTCACGACGATGCTCACAATCGGCAAAATGGTGCCAGGTTCCTGAAGAAGGTTGAAAACGAACAAATGTGGAATAAAATGTTTTGCTTTTGTTGATGCAGAAAAAAATTATTACGCATGACATGGAGATTTACGCAAGGAAACAGCCTAAAGATGATTACGGAATGCGCTTGTGCAAAAGAGCTAAACAACTAGCGCCTATTAATAAATAGAGGATCCATATATCTTTAATGATCCAGCCCATACACGTGTTAGCACTACAGAATCCATTTTGCTAGGCCAGTACCCGATTAACACTATAATACTAACACCATTTCCAGCAACTTCCGGTAAATTTCTATTCCTCCTGGTATTTCCAATAAGCAAGAGCAAAAGTATCGGTATACCCCGCACCACACAAATCAAATTGATTAATTCGGGACGGCTGTTCCAACGATCTATGTGTCTTTAAAACACTTGTCTCGAATCGATCATAATGTGATGCTGAGTGTACCGATACTCTTGTGTTGTCTGTATGTGATGTATCGATAGATATTTTGCATATGGGATAACTTTTTTAATTTTTTTTTTACCGAACTAGTGCGTTAGAATTTTCTTACCAAGTGAAAAATCGTATATACTGAGGAAATATGTTATGTTGGCATTTAACGATGAATAAATCGCGTATTTTTGAGTACTTTTCCCAGCATGAAGCAGTGCTTCCGACAACTGTGGTTGAACATCGACAACTACCCCATCCTTTCGCTTACCAGAGATTATATCGGTGCAATGTCTTCCGTTTAAAAGTTCCGTTGGGGAGTTACGAAGTTAGGAGACAGCTGAAAATTTCAATACAATTTTAAACCAATTAGATCTCAACAAAAAAAGGAACTTTCGGAAAAACCTCTTCAGACTTCCGAGCCGGCCGGGATGACTTATCCTGCATATTGTATTACTTGCAAAAAAATTCAAAGTTATTCGTAAATGAATTTTATCCCGTATATGAAACTGCGACCAGTTTCTTCGGTTTACTCGTGATGGTCTGGCTGATGTCTATTTAACTATTATTCACCAGAGTTGTTCCAAAGAGCGGACGTCAATATTCACAGTTATGATACTAGAAGCACTAAAAGGATAATAACTTTATCGGAAGTAATAAACAGAAAATAGGACGATATTCTCTCTTTTCACTGTTCGCGTGCTCTTCACTAATACAAGTTACATCACAAAGTTGCGTTTTGGTACATAAAAGAACTTTTAATGTTTTAGTCTCAAACGAGGAGCAATGAAACTTATTACTAGGTGTTGATGAACCGAAGCTTTTAGCACTATGGTATCGCACACAGATAAAAATTAGGTCGTTAGGTTACCAGGAAAGTGCATACAAATTGGAGTCGATGCTGTTACAGCAAATCCTCCTATTCCTCTAGCGCCGTCGCCGTTACTATTTTAACTTGCGTTACAAATGAAATTTTGAAATTATGAATGTATGGACGTACGTACGAAACAACGACCAGAGGTCCTACAGTAGCTGTTTGCGTGCGCAATGTTTGTTTACGTTACGAAAGGCTAGAGTCCATTAAGTCGCGCATAATAAAAACGATTGTTTACACAGGCGCAACTTTAATCTTGCAGAATTATCATCCACATTAAAATGTTTTGAAACGAAAGTTTCCGATGTACAGATCGATTTGCAGCAGGCGTTTGTTAGAATGATTTGCTAACAGAACGGAAATAACTTTTACATAGTATACAACATAAACCAGAACACCAAATAAAGTTCAAATAGAACTCCGGTATATTTCAAGCGCCGTGTTGGTCGAATATCGTTTACAGTAAAGAGTATGTGCAAATAGGTTGTACAACATGTACAAGATTTCGGCAAAACCGCAGGTAAATTGGATACTTAAAGCAATTTACAAAATGAATGAATAAAAGACAAATAAGGTACAAATGGAAAGAACTCTGTATAAAAGAGAAATAAATCAATGATCGGAACTCTTAATTCCCCCAGCAAGTTTAAAAAGGAAACGAGAAAGGAGAATGGCTGAAACAAGTCTAAGAAGCATAACATAGCGTATTACTGAAAACTTAACATACTTAATATAAAACAAACAGCATCTATGAAAACAAAATGTGATAGAAAATTTAAATTAAAATAAATATTTAAAGAAATATTATCTGAGTAAAAGTTTGCAAAATCCAGGAAAAATACTGCGACGATTTAAGAGATACTCCGATGAATATTCGATATAAAATTCATTCACGGCTAGCAACTTGGACGGTGGTGAAAGGGACCGCAAGAGTTGATACACCGATCTAATTTCAATGAAAATTGTAATTTACGGCTGCAGATACAGCCGCACAAAGAATTTAATCGATGCAAGTTCTTCACCTCTGTTTCTGCCATTCAAGGATTAACCCAAGGATTGTGCAACATCTTAGTAGAAACCGAAGCTCAGTTTCAATATTTTTTCCAAACTTCATTAGATTAAGTATAATAAATACAGAGGACAAAAGCGAGTGAAATCATACCTTTTTTGCATGCGACTAGACAGACTCATGTCTATTCGTCTCATAAGAAAGGGTTCGTGTTGCCTACTGGTTTCCCTGAGAGTCGACAAAACATGAATCCGTCTAGCCGCTGCAAAGTAGGTATGATTTCACTCGCTTTTGTCCTCTCTAATAATAAATAACAATTTACCGTTATTAAAATGGTTACCGATTTTAACACATTTACCTAGAATAGACTGCATTCTTTTTAGAAATATTTTCTCAAAGAGTTTAGATATAATGGAGATGATTATAAGCTGTAGCTTCCTGTAGAGACTTAGCTGGTTTCGATATATTCCAAAGTCTAAGCCACGTCCAAAAAGAGCATTTTATGCAAGACGAGGTCCACAACATAATCAATATTATTGAAAAAGCGCTGGAAGGGAGAAAATTTCCTTTGCAATTTTCTTTATCCAGGCATAAGCGTTCGATAAGTTCGCATAGGGAATTTCACCAGAAGATAAAACCCATCCTTCCCAAAACAATGCACCGAAATCTTAAGATCCTAATTAACAAAGAGATTGTTGAGAGTTAAGTAAGACGATGTTGCAATCTTAGAAAAACCAAAACTGAAACGTCACAGAGTAGCGGCGTCTTAAATTCAGTCCTCTACCTGCTTTATGCTAGTGACTTATCAGAATTAAAACATAACGCAGTAGCCATTTTCGCCGATGATACTGCCATCATGGCTATATATTTCAAAGTTGCAGGAAAATCTGGAAAATGAAATCACTTCGCATCGACTACATTCTTGTATATTTGAATGCCACAAGCTAACACAGCCACATACCTTAGCTTTACGCTTCACATTAGATCCCACTGGAAAAGCTGACGTGTAAAACAAAGGGGAAGGAGTAAGTAGCGGATATCGAAAAATGTTTTGGTACCTAAGACGAAAGGCATACAGAATTCAGCTACAAGGCATACCAACAAAATAAGAGAAATTATGTAAACTCAGAATAAGGTTGGAATGAATATACATAGTAGGTGCACCTAGGTGCGTTAGAAATAACGACCTTCATAAGCACTTAAAAAATGATTTATAGATAGTGAAATAATAATAAAAAAGAGACAGTGATGTGGAAGGAATGCGGCTACTCGACAACAATAATAAGACTTAAGAGGAGGAAATCTTCAGAGATAGCATAATGTAACAGTGCCGGTACTTCCTTTTTAAAGGGTGGTGACGCTCCAAAAGAGTGTAAGAGATCTCGACCTCGCGTAATGGACGAAGCACAGTTAATCGTCCTCCAGCTGCAAATGGTGACTTGAAATTGTAACAGACCCACTAAGAAAATTTGATCCCAACGAAAATCGAACACACAACGCCTAACTCTATCCAATCAGACTCAAACGCCCCTACCACTGGAACACCGAGTCGTAATATAATAATTTATTATAATATTACGGCTATAGTAATTTATTATTATTATATTATTTATATCACATCAATTTTTGGCTTAAATGTTTCAAATGTTTGAATTCCAATTTATTCATCATAAGAATCTGATAATTAGATTTCCGCCATTATGAACGAGTGCATTGTCTTACCCACCTTTCTTTATACTTTACAACAGCTGGTGTATTTGCAAACAGAAGCAAATTACAGATTAAATAAATTGTAGGTTAGGTTTCTTGTTATTACGTGAGTTCATTTGTCTCACAAGTCAGATCGTCTCAGAGTACCTTTCTGTTCAATTGAACATTGAATGATATTAAACCTTGGTGACATTGTTTATCGAAAACGCTATGAAGCCTAAACTATAACCGACTGCTAAACACATATTTGGGTAATGAACGAATATTCCCTCTTCCACTCTGATTATATCCGATCAAGGTAGGAACGACAATAGGACCGGCTCTTTGTCTGTACACCCTTACTTTTAATTTACGTACTACCACAATAAATACAGCAGTAGGTGTGTACATGTGTTATACATAAGTCAATTCTACAATGTCGCACGCAAAATACGATCAAATCAAATTTTATTGGTGTTCGATTATTCTGTTCGATGACAATAAAATGGAGGAATAGCCATTGTACTCCAGATTACATCGATTATATTAAATAATGGCCTGTGGGGAAAAGCGGAACTTGTTGTCACATATACTCCATTAAGCCGTCGCACGTAACAATATCCACAACAAATAGGAACACATAACAATCGACGGCCAGAGTCGATTATTTCAGCACACTATATAGGCTGCAGGAAAGTTGTAAAATGAAAGCTTTTGTTCTGGTTGACGGAAATAAATTTAGTTACTCACCGATGCTTATTTTAATCAATAGTATACCGCAGTAAAGTAAAATTTGCCGAAGAAAAATTACTGTGACTTTTTACTAGGCGTAATTCAGTTTATTTATGTATATGTATGTTTGTAGAATACAATTTATAATCAGTTCTTGCTAAAATAGTAGTTCATTAATGTTAAGAGGGAAGGGTAAATGCTTGATAGTATTGATAATATCATATAAAGCTTTATGCTAATTAGTAGCTTGGTTTCAAACCTTTAATAAGGTCATATTTCGTATTTTTTTTTTCTTTAATATGAACTATTACTGTTAATTATCATACTCATTAGTTGCTAGTACTACAAACTGGAGGTTTGTGACAATAGGAGACACATTCCGATTTATGGGAAGTTGAAGACTTGAGCTGGTTAACAAAAAATATATTGCGACATCAGTTTATATAATGAGATTTAACGAGCATAATTTCAATTTCAGCTTAATTAATGTACGACGTGTACATTGGTGGCTTTGATGGCCTTAACCATCAGCTTCCGATAAAATAAAATGGAAATTCTCAGCTCTTCTTTTTAAACATTTTACAGTATCCATTTACAGGTGTATTGTCCCTTGCCATAAAAAACGAGACACTTATATTAGCTGCATGTGACACGGACTTTGCTGTGATAGGTATAGGTATGGCGTGTTTTTAAATTATTGATGTCTGTACGTCATCAATGTCATTTGAATATTAAAGTTGTATTTCATGCCACTTATATATAGTAACAGGCGCAGAAAAGAAACAAATTTTTATTTTTTCATGATATATAAAATCACACACTGCATACAACATCCACAACTATATAAATATTTGATGAATAGGTGTACAAAATTAAACGGAAGAATATTTATCGATATTTGGTCATAGCTCCATTATTTTGAATAACGCCAGCTAGGCGCCTTGGCATTGAATTTATAACATTTTGAACATAATTATTATCAATTTGGTCCCATGATTCTTGTATGGAATGTAATAATTCTTCTCTATTTCTAGGCCTGAAATTTTTTTTGTAAATAGATTTAGTTAATAGTCCCCATAAATCTTCGATAGGGTTTAAGTCTGGGCTATTAGAAGGCCATCTCAAAACATTTATATTATTCGCTTCAAGCCATTCGCGAGCTACACGTGAGGTGTGAATGGGGGAGTTGTCATGCTGGAAGATAAATTCTTCTGGTTCTAGATAGAGTATCCGTACAGAGAGAAGCATTGTGTTTTCTAAAATGTTGGTATAAACAGGACCAGTTAGTCGACCTTCAATATCATAAGATACACCAGGACCACGGTAACTAATCCAGGCCCATATATGAACTGAAAAACGTCCACTTCTTTTTACTGGATGAATATATCTTTCATTATATCCCGTGTTTGCTGGTCTATATACACGAATAGGACCATCGTAATAACTTTGAAAAACTTTCTCATCAGAAAATATAACAGTTCGCCACATCTGGGAATCTACGTTTACATAATCGAGAGAAACCTGCATCGTGAGATTTTTATTGTCCTCGTTCAAATAGTTTTTTCTAGCTGCGGCACAATTGTTTTGATTCACTGTTTTTAATTCGTCGAAAAGTTGTTCTTATAGATGCTGAGAAATTCACTTCTTCAATAGCATTTAATGGTGTCTTGAATGGGTTGTTTCGTAAATAATTAAATAACGTTTCATTTTCCTGCCTGGTGGTAACCGGTCGCTTTCCCGAATCTTGTTTTCTACTTAAATGTTGTTCCTGCCTCCATTTCATTTTAATTCTAAAAACCGTATTTCTATTCACCCCCAGGCGCTCCGACACTGTTCGTATGGAGTAACCATCTTCCAAACATTGTAAAACACGATATCTTGTCTGGATATCAATATGTCGTGGCATTTGTTTAAAAGTCGTATTACTTTTGCACCGTACTACTACTGCTGTATTGACAATGACAAATTAAATCAATCCGTATCAAACAGCTTAAAAAAGTATAAAATTATCGCTTACGAGTCGTCTCGTTTTTTATGGCAAGCGAGTATACCTAATTATGCTTATAAACCCTTATTTTTCTTTTTTACCGGAAAAAGAAGCCGGACGTATAACTACATGTTCTTTTAACAATATCGACAACGCGATTCTTCCTGGTCAAGTAATGACTTGATCTTTAAACCGAGAAATATTGCAAATATTTGAAATAAATTATGCAGATCGACATTTTATGGTGAGGTTAGATAAACGTTATTCACACAATATCTTCAAGCAAACATGTAATTTATATGCATGGTATGCAGTAACTAGTTTTTCATTAATTTACGTTCCAGCATATAACATACATGTCACGAAATTTGTCCACTAAAGACCTTTACAGTTGCCAAAGATCACAAATTCTATTAACGTTCTGCCCAGAACGCGCATTTATTGTGTTACTTCGAAAATGTAAACTTTGCCTAACGTAGATACTAGTCCACAGAGAATTGTGTTGTGTTTACAAAAGAACCTTCAACAATAACTCCTCTATTTCAATATTAACTGTATAGATGAAGTTTATAAACACAATAATTTCATAGGAATCTCTAATAACTCGATATGACTCCTTTAAATTTCAGTATGTGCGTATAGCGAATACATTTAATTTTCAAGTATGAGACGACTTAGGCTACGTTCACATAGCGTACGGCGAAATTAATTTGAGAATTTGACAACAGTGCCCATTAATTTGTTTTGCGTTGAACTAACCTAATTTTATCTGTTGATATTTTACAATTGTTTTCATAATGCACGGAGTTGCTCAGAAACATTACATGGTTTACATGTTAGTAGAATTCATGACATGCAATCTCAAGAATAATGTTTGCATCAAAATTGATCCAATGAACTAGTTTATCAGTAGGCTTTCACGGCCGCAAGGTATATAACGAGGAGCAAGAGACAACAACAGCAGTCCTTAGAAAACTTCTGAAGAAGCTGACAGCATGATCAACGAAACGTTAAGTTGAACGTCGAGTATCCGACATTAATAAACGTTTGTTTATTATATTGATAAACACGTAATTTCATACGTACACTATGTGAAGTAACTTAATAAACGAATATTTACTATATTGATAAACGAGTTTCAACTTTAATAAACGCAGTTCATTGATATAATAAATATTACTTAATATTTTTTCTGCTGCTTTAACAAAAAAAATCACCGAACACGGTTTATTAAATTCGTATTTTTTCAGATTCGCGTTACAGTAATTTCACTCTATTCTATGTGGACGGTGCCTTGTACGGATGCTTGCTGAACTTATTTTTTCCGGAGACAGGTGAATTCGTTAAAACAGCGATTTCCGATGTGTTTTAAACGTTAATTTTGTACAACAATAGAGTAACGTTTTGCTACCATTGTTTTCCACTTATTGTTTTCTTCATTTTCTCGAAAAATTTGATGAATCCGTTAAAAACATGTATTAAGACATTTCAGTAGAACGTTGTCACGTTCATAAATTCATTAAAGTATTAATGTCACCCCAGTGCCTGTAGATTAATTACACATTAATATAGAATTATCCTTTAAGACATATGTCCAGAGAAGAAAGCGAAATAATGTTGTGAAGCTTTAATATCTTCTGTGTGATGCTTTATCGCATACCTTCCTACCTCTACTGTAATATTAGATATCGTCCAGTTGTTCACAACATTAATATTAAACGATTGTGTGATGTTCTTATTCCTTCCCATACGATAGAATTTTTTAAATGCTATTTAAGCAATAACACTGCTACAACCTTCGTATGGTCGGTATTTCCTTATTAGTATTTTTTAAGTGGTAGCGGTCCAACGAGGTGTATGAGCTATTTAAAGTTTGTTTTATCCCGGAAACCATTATGTGTAAATTGTGCGTGGAAAGTATTCCATGGCTTTGGTACTATTACCCGTTCACCGTAAAGGGTGAAGCGCAGTTAATTGCTTCCTAACTGTGAACGGTGCAAGCAGGAATTGAACACAGTGACCAATTCTGTCCAGACAAAGGCAAGTCCTCTTAACACTATTACACCGAGTCTTTTATTTATTATAATAGCTTAATAAATAAAAAAATTAATAGCTTAATAAGCTATAACATAATATATTATAGCTTAATAATGGAATGAAAAACCAAAGCTTCATGCATAAAAGCACCAAATTTATAAATTATTAGGTTACATTTACATAATACCTTCCGAAGCGAGATATTTAAAAATATTATGTACTTTGTAACGTTTCACTGATACACTGCTATAAATCTACATCAGCGTATACCATAGCGTACCATACAGCGTGGCAAATCATCAGAAAGCTGCTACAGAAAGCAACAGTTTCTTATAATATTAACCAGTTGCTACAAACCGTTAACGTTAGTAGCAACTCATCACTAACAGTCTCATGATTTAAATAGAAATTGCATTAATTTTGACACAAGTATTAATATTTTAAAATCTGATATCCGATGAAAGAAAAATATAATGCTTTTATTAAAAATAAAAAGGCAAAAAAAGAATCATTTCACTGTTCTAATCTTTCTTTTATATTTGTTACAACAATCAAGATATGTATAGCGAATTTTTAAAAAAGCAAACATCTGAATATCAGCCTGTTTCGACAACGATCACAATACCTAGATTCCAATAAGCCTATCCTTGGAAAAATAGTCAGGACCATCCCCTCCAGATTTTCCAGCCGATAAAAATGCGGACATTTTTTCCACGCTAACACGTCCTTCATGATTGTAAAATCAGTTGCACTTCCATTTCATCAATATAAGGTCATCGTCATCAAACGTCATACTTGGTATGTACGCCATTTGTCTAAACTTTGTATAGATAAATGGCGAAATCGTTTAAAAAATATTTTTCAACGGTATGATTTTCAATTGAGTATTTTTATCGATACTTAGATTTACATCGGAAAATATTCATTCAAACTTGAAAGTTTATTTTCGTTGAAATTATATTACGGCCATTTTGTTCACTAATTGGCAGTTAAGGAGGAAATTCTGTTAGAATAATTATTATCGTAGCAATAACTCTTCAAGAAGCGTAACCAGAACGTATTTAAGTTTCATCGTATCCTCTAAAAAAAATGTGAAATAGCATAAGCATATGACCACGTGTTTTCCTTAGAATATATTTTCGTGGGTTCGATTTCTATTTCTTCATTAATCTAGATATAAGAAATATTTATGTTTGCGTTAGATTCCTTGAAATACTTTCGACTGAGTAACTATTGAATAGCATCGACTTTGTTTGTTTGCCCGTAGAATACCAGTGAGTGTATGTAATTTCTAAGTGATCTGCTGAAATATTTAGTGAGAAGCGGATTCTTAATAGGAAATCTATTACTTATGGTGCTATAGCTCCACAATATGGAAGCCATTTAGTTGAAGCAACCGAATTTACGTCTGAATACGGATAAACAAATTTCTTTTTTTAACAATTTTCTTTGAATTAATCTAAGCATATATTTTATTTAGTTAAAGCAACCATCTACAATAATTAAAATAATAATAACTGACACCTCACAAGAAAGAATACCTCCCTTTAAAGGACAATTTCCAATCTTTTAAAACCATTACATACTAAAGTACATAACAAACACATCTAGATAACGAGCCCTCTCTAAAACATCGAAATCAACAAATTTATCTAAAACTTATTTCTGTAAAACAAATCTAAATTCGAATCTTCAATCTAATAACAAAAATAGGAATAATGTTGTGATACTTCGCGGCCAGCCTACAATAGAAAGGTTACAGACGCTTCTAACATTTGATTTATCGAACATTGCAAGCGCGGCGCAAGCGAGGATTTAAAAAAAATAATAAGTTTGCTATATTATATATAATTCCTGGTTTATCTTTAGCGCCGTAAATCATAATTTGAAAAGATAGAAAAATGTGACATCACGGTCGATAGACAACAGTGAGTCAATTTTTAAGGAATGTTAGAGGTCAGTAAGATGTAAGACAAAAGTAAATAGTGAGCCTAAAGATCAAGTAAGTAAGCAAGGCAATATTCGGCCAAAGATCTATTTTCATGTGATGGCGACATCGCTGCCAACGTCAAATCAAGCGATCCTTGATCGGAAAACCAACGCTGTTGCGCCTACCGTCTATGCTACTAGGGTATGGATGTCGAAAAATGCCGAAGTGGTATTATAACAAAAACGCGTAGATGACTAGGAAAATATATAGCTTAAAGCATTTGGTCATAGATGCTTTAACACAACAAGCTCTTTAATCGAAATTTCGATGTATCAATTTTTATCGGATACAAACGGACGTAGACAGCATTCAATCTAAACGCATTCCAATAGTGATAGCAAAGACTGTGGCGTAGTATTATAAACAACACATAAGTATCGGCACCCTCCACACCACGCAAGTTTAATTTATCGTATAGTAATATGCAATAGTTAGTCCGCGACGATCGTTTCGAGAACGCGAATTTGCCCTTTATTGCTTCAGAAAGGCAAACGATTCCAGAAACTTCGCCTTATGGAGGAAGTCTGACATGGAACTGCATCAATCAATGGATAAAATATACATCGGAAAATTCAGAAAACTTGGTAATATGGTGTAGCCTGCGTGTATTATCGAACTAAAATATTTAACGTTTATAGCGGAAGTAGCTGTCAACATTGTGATTTTAGATAGAATATCCAACATTTTTGATTCAATTCAATTTAATTTTGATGTTGCTATTTTTAATCATATTTGAAATATTTCAATTTTTTGAAAATTTTGGACAAATGGATAAGTTCACATCAACTTATATAACTGTAAGGGTGTAACGCGAAAAATTGAAACTTGAATTGAATCGAAAAAATTGAATAAAGCGATGCGATTCCTTTGTTGCCCGGTAACTACAAAAACAAAAACTGTCACCAAACACAGTTAAACGAATAAATGAAGAATTTTAAAAACTTCGGATACGTCAAGACAAGAAAAAGCATGAACGTATATCGTTGATAACAAAAAATAACGGATTCATCAATGCTGGATTGCGTTATAATGATCACGAGTAACTTACTACAATACATTTTCTGAAACATCTTGGTTAGTATCAATTTCAGGTGCGATATTTTTGTGTTCTCTTGTTTTAAGAGAAATTCGACAAGGAAAATTAAATTTTAGACTTTTTACGTTGAAAATTTTATCGTAATTATCGGACAGCCTGTATAATGTTTTCGGCAAATATAATACTACAAACGGCGGTGAGCGAACAGGCCAAATATAGTGATTAGACATGCTCGTGTACTGCCGTTGCATAGTACAATGTGCACAGTATGCAAGCAAAATACATGAACGGGTCGAATTACTGTTAGAAGCAAAATACATGAACGAGTCGAATTACTGTTAGTGGCCTTCCATTTACGTCGCTGAGTACTACACTCATATTGTCAACAGTTCTGGAAAATTTCAATTTTCCCAATTACAGACTTACAGCTATAACAGTTTACATGCATTTGTGCACCTGTCAAAGTTTCTCAAAAAAAAGACAATATTTGAAGTATGTTAAGAAGCTACTTCCGGTATAACCGGAAATATAAAATTATTAACAAAATGTTTGGTTCAATATTCTGTGTAGGTTATTGTATATTACAAAGCTGTTAATTAACAGCAATTAATTTGAGTCGTTACAATATTAATATTGCCGCAATTTCGCATCCACCCTTTCGCTCTATTTTCCACCTTTGACATGAAATTTGAACAAACTTATATTCTTATCCTTTTTATTATTTTCAAAGCAATTTACATAAATCAACATATTATTCGCGGTTCTAAAAAAAAAAGTTCTAAAATTGCTATATTAATCTCTACCACTTTCTACCACTACGCTAGCTCAAGGGAGACTGAACGAGCTCAGTTTTATAGGATTCCAGAATCTAGGTTCCCATTCGACCTGATGCGCCATCTACATGTCGAACGCTGTTTTGGTTCCGCTTAGACTTGTACGGTTGCGTCTGTTTGTTCAACGCTTATAGTTAATTTCGCCGATACAGCTTGAAGGTTAATCTGAAAGTTCATACGTAACGTATTTCGTAGAAACAAACATCTATTATAATATTGTGACTTTAATCACGTTATAAATTTCGATTATGTCAACCCCTTTATTACGTTTACAGAACTTACATTAATTTTAATTATATTACATTACTGCTATAATAATAAACTGTAATTTATGTACAGCTTACTGTGCGTACTAGCGCAACGTATTGTATACTTATGTAGGCACACAAGCGGATGGACGGTTAAAATTACCAAAAGAATTATTTCTATAATTACAAGTATATATATTGAAGTAAAACTTACTGTTATGTTGGTTTAATGTGTCTGTTTAGAGTGTTGATTTTATACAAGCTGTATATTTACCTGAAACAAAAATTAAATTAGTGAAGCGATAGATGGCAGCACACGTACAATTTTAATATAACCCAAATACAGAAAGACTATATGAAAGTAGAGATACCTAAACACCTAGAATTAAAATTAGCACCGGATTCCATATTGTACATTGTTTTGTTTGACGACATCCTTGTATTACAAATCATCATGAGCGACTTCATATTTCGAAATCTGTCCTTGCTATTTATGTGGATTCAGTTAACATCTATAGCTGCAAGTAGCCATCTTGACGAAAGCGTTAGTAAAAATAACAACGACGAAAATAGAAAACAACTGCAACGGCCACATTTATCTCTTAATGAATTTTAGCACGTTAAGTTTTAATCCTCAATGTTTTGAACGTTTTGTAACGAAAATTTTTTCTCGGTGAAATGTACGACCCGTCGAGCTATAAAACATATAAACTTTTTCATATAAATTGTGTACTTATCATGTAATTATTCACCAGCATACGAATGGTGACTCTACTTGGCCTACCAGAGAAACCTGGTATCGACCATTGTTGGAGTTGAACGCACAGTGCCAGAATATATTTCCCACATCAATTATCTCTTTGTAGCAAGTCTGACGAAAAACGTCCATATTTTACAGTGCCCGATACGTAGTAATAAAGCGCGGAGGAGTATGGTGGTGGTTAGGAAGTAGCAGAAGTGGTTGCTGGTGTCGGAATGAAGACCAATATTTAAAAAAATGACTCTAAAATGTCAATGATGTTGCGCATTTATATTTAGATGGGTTAAAGTAGATAATCAGATTTGTTGGATTCAACAATGTTAGGAGCTTTGACTGGGGAACTTGGTGGAGCTTTACAAGAGAAGGCGAAAGAATAAAGATGGTGAAATTCAAGAGCTATAGTTCTTAAAACTTTAATCGTCATCCAAACAGAATTTACCGTGTGATTCTAACGCAAGTCCGTTAGACGTTAAGCTGTGGTAAAGAACTCCATGCGGAGTTTCTTATGTGACGCGTTCACATAAAAAGAGCCTATAATTCTTTTATAACTGTTCTTTTCCGTCATTATTACCATCTTTTGTAAAACAATTTACTCACTTAAACTAATGAATGGGTACTTCTTTAGCAGTTATCCCGAAAGTATAACAGAAAAGATATATTTTTTAAATAGATGTAAAATTCAAATTTATTACATTATTATGTATTACAACGAGAGCTTTTTCAGCTTTTTTTCAAAATTTTAAATATTTTGTATGAACACTTTTACCTGCGTTTGGTGACGGCCAACAGTGAAGCTAGTCAAAGATCGATGACCTTTAGTGTACAGAGTATAAGTCATGTTACTTTTTCACTCTTAAGTTAAAGCGAAATTTTGAAGATTGTGTCGAACCTACCAGAAAATTCTGTCATCGACCGTAGTAGAAATCAAACGAATCATAAGAAGGAACAAGTCCTCTTGTCACTGCACCGATGAGCTGTTAGTTATAGAATAATAAAAATTATAGCACAATACATTTTTAGCAAAACAAATGAAACTCATTCGTTAAATCTACTGGATTAGACTAGAAATCGCTAAATGACTAAATTTAAAAAGTCACGGCATTTCTAATCGAAATGACTGTACGGATGAGATGTGAAAACAATTGAGCAGTGCCAAAGACGATGGTCTTCACAGTGGTTTGATAATATACGACCGGAGTAAATAAACCAGATAACCGGACTAAGGTAACCCCAATTTGGTTATCAGGACATTAAAGCCACTGTCCGAAAGTCAACGCGGACGAACTAGCCCCAGTAGACTCATCAACCGCAGTCAAGGTATCTAAACCTTCTTGCCTAGTGGAGAAATATTCTAGGTCGAAAACGAGTCAAGTAATTTCAGGTTACACACAAGCCTAAGTTTATAGCGCATCCATTAGCTAGAGACAGAAAGTCTGTTAAACAATGATAGGCTTATTAACAGAACATTGTATGCTCAAAAAACACAGTATCATTCCAACTGCTAAAAGTGTCTAATATTGCTCTGTCACTCAACATGTGCTCTAGTTTGCAACCTATGAAAATTTAGGACTGCAGGATTATTTAAAAGCTCATTTACAAGTTATGCAGTTACCATGATCCGAACCAATTAATTCTAACGAACAATTTAAGTCCAAACTTTAAATTTGTTTTTTGCAGTATCCTTCGAACAGTCCTCATCACCACCTTACTTTCCACATGACGTGATATTAATATTAATACTAATTTGACGCTTTAAATAGTATCGTCAGACGTTCTCTAACAGCTGTAACTAGATTTCGCCTTCTTACAATTATTGCTTCCGAGACTCAATTTTATGAGCTTTAAGTACGAAAGAACATCTTTCTTCTTGTACTGTTAATCATCTTCTGCGACTCAATTTTGTATGTTGGATTGGATTTATTAACATCAACACAATTCTGTTGCAGTTGATTCAATTGCAGTGGATGTTTATTTCTTTAGAAATATTTGATACTTTGCAACTACTATAAAAGATAAGGATTAATTTTACATGCTATGTTGTAGACGTGCTAGAAGATTCAGTAGAGCAGCACGATTGGCTAAAAAAAAATCATTATGAGATCGAATAAGACACCTACGAAGTTATGGTTGAAAATAGTTTGTTTTTATGTTTTGATGTACCCAATTCTCATGAAATACCCTGTATATTTATTAATGTACGCAAAATACAACAAAAAATGAGATACAACCTATTCAAAAATTAAAGTAATAAAAGTTTGCTGTGCCTCGGAGATTAAAATAATACAAATCAACCGGTTTTATTAGCTTAAAATTAGCCTTCGTATTTTCAAATTTCATCTAAAAACTGGTTTCTATAAACCGATTTTTAAAAATAGTCAATGGGGCACTTCATGTAGAGCAGCGTTCGTCCAAATATGGTCAGAGCGTTGCTGTCTCTCATCAATCTTCAATTCTTCAACAGCTTATGTACCTTCAAGTCTCATTTCCCCAACTTTAGCATTTTATAAGGTAGCTATTTTCAGTTAACGATAATCCAGCGAGAATGGTTAAATAAATTGCTCGCGCACCATTTTCATCTAGACATAAATATTCCTCTTTATTATAACTTTTTTCTACAAACAAGTAGAAGATAAGTACTTTTATGCGAATTATACGTCAAACGCAAGTTTAATTTAAGTTGGATTATTTATAAGAACGCAGGGTTTTCCATCACGTCACGCGTTGCTAAGGAGGACGCGGCCAACGTCAAATATTTAGATCAGTTTTTATTCTATCACTTTAATTTTTGTAAAGCATTATTATTTATTTGATCCCTATTTCTCTAATTAAACTGTCAAAAGGATCTCTAACTGACAATGCCGGACCTAACGACCGCGAAAGTTATCTTCTAATTTAGAGAAAACAATTTCGCTGGTATTAGCATTGCAGTATATAAGTTAAAGTAGTTTAGAGACAAATGTATTTTTTAAATTACTTTGTATATTGACTTGTGCGGATAGCGATAAGATTCGTACTGAAAGTATCATATGTCTTAGAATTGTGGCAAAAGTGACAACTTCGCATAGCAACGTTGTTTTTTCTGGTCAGGAATGCCAATGTGGATAAATAAGGATGGCATCGGTCCAACGGCTTAAGTAACGCAGTATAAGAATTATATTTTGTCGTGATTCGCTTGATTTACAGAGTTAAACTGGACAACATTCTTATATATGTTATGTCTCTCCTAAAAATACTCCATTATTTTTAAGTGATAACCTCTTGTGAGGCAACTTTTTCCGCTTTATTTCGACACGAAACGTCCTTTTTTGATTTATTACGCCATTCGGAGTTTGGATGTAAAAGAATAACGACGTAAGGAAGCGTTGAAGGCGCACGTAGGATTCGAGATAAAGTAAAACGAGAGGATCTTTGTAAACATTTTCATGCGGCTGAAGTTGTATTCATCAAAGAAAATGGATAGGTATAAGGATTGCGGCATCCCATATATTTCGCGCTAAATCTGTTCTGTAGTTATTGTCTTCACAGAAATGTTGTAAATCGGTGAGCCTTGAACGTTGTTTGCATAAAATTATTTCTTTTTCAACTTCAATATTTAAAAATATGAAGACCCAAATGCTAAATAATCTTCCAAAGAGAACAGTCTAATTCTATTAAATGCATACGTACAGGCTCTCCTAAATAAATATTACAAGAGATTCACAGTTAGAAATAAGACTATGGAGAGCTTTCCGTGGCCAAGTGTTAAATTGAATTGAATTTGACAAAACTTGGTAGGGATGAAGCATATCTTCAGATATACAGCATTAGTAAAAAGTCCCGAAACGGTCAAATAACTTTGTTATTTGAAAATTATGATTTCTGACATTTGGTATAGGGGTATAGTTAATATAAATGCATTTTATGCAATACAGTTAATATTTTTTTCACTTCCGGTTTAATCGGCAATACGTCCAACCTTTTTTTTAATGGAACGCCCAGATTTTTTTAACACTTTTGAATGCAAAATAAAAAACTACGTTCAGGAAGTATTAAGATGTTTATTTTTATTCACAAGAAAACAGTTAAAAAATTAAAAAGGTATCCTAATACAGAAAAATCAAGATACCTTTGAAAAAAGTTGTTGTTTAGTGTTTGCATTCTTTTTGCCGTCACATTTGACAATTTTAAAAGCGTTTTAACTTTTGCATCGCTATAAATTTACTTATTTTAGACATTGATACATTTGAAAATGGCAGTAAGACTTACTGAATCAGAACGAATTGCGATATTAATGATGCGTGGGTACGGTGATCGTCAACGTTCTTTTGAAGAGGTTCGTATTTTGTTTAATACTGTTTATCCGGATCGTCACATTAGTAAAAGTACGGTATGCCGAACAATTCAAAAATTTAAAGTCTTTCGTCAGGTGAAGGATTTACCTAGAAGGGGACGTCCATTAACAGCAACAGATGAAGAAACTAGTTTGAATGTGTTACTTACAGCGGAACAAAATCATCATGTGTCCACAACAGAATTAGGTCAAATTCATGAGACCTCTCAAAAATCTGCTCATAAGATTCTTAAATCAGCAAGAATGAAAGCCTATAAAATGTATCCCGTCCATGAGTTAACTGAAGATGATCCAGATCGTAGACTACCATTTTGCGAAACAATGACGGAATTGATCGAGCAGCAGCCTAATGTTTTAGATCACATCATTTTTTCAGATGAGGCAACGTTTTGTCTCAACGGCACTGTGAACAGACATAATTGTCGCTACTGGTCAATTGAAAATCCGCATTGGATTGAAGAAGTCCATACGCTAGCGTCCTCAAAAAGGTGAATGTCTGGGCTGGTCTTGTTGGAAACGACATCATAGGACCATTTTTTATAAGAGGAAATTTAACTGGCAACGTCTACTTAAATTTATTGCGAAATGAGGTTGTTCCAGCACTTGCGGCCCTTTTTCCAAATGCAAACATAGGTGATCACCCTAATGCACATTTTTGGTTTCAACAAGATGGAGCTCCCCCCCATTTTGCCCATAATGTCCGCAATTATTTGAATGAAATTTTTCCGGGACGTTGGATCGGACGTAGAGGAGCAATCGAATGGCCAGCACGTTCGCCAGATCTCTCGCCATTAGATTTGTTCTTTTGGGGTCACTTGAAATGTCAAGTATACAAAAATCGTCCCCATAATCTCGAACAATTGGAAGAGAGAATAGTTCAAGAAGCCAATCGCATCACTCCAGAACAAATACAAAATTCAATAAGAAATTGTACTGACCGTTTACATTTTTGTCAAATTGTAAATGGAGAGCATTTTGAACAATTATTGTAATCGCAACCTGAATAGACAGGTATCTTGATTTTTCTGTATTAGGACACTTTTTAATTTTTTAACTGTTTTCTTGTAAATAAAAATAAACATCTTAATACTTCCTGAACGTAGCTTTTTATTTTGCATTCAAAAGTGTTAGAAAAATTTGGGCGTTCCATTTAAAAAAAAAAAGTTGGACGTATTGCCGATTAAACCGGAAGTGAAAAAAATATTAACTGTATTGCATAAAATGCATTTATATTAACTATAGCCCCATACCAAATTTCAGAAATCATAATTTTCAAATAACAAAGTAATTCAACTATTCCGGATACTTTTACTAACGCTGTATAGGAAAACTGTTTTATTACAAGGTGTAAAACGCCCGTTGAAGATGATTAATTTTCAGTTTCTATAATATAAACAAATTACAACGACAGTATAATATTATTTTAGCTCAAACTTTAAGCAATAAACCATGTATGTTGCCATATAGGTTTCTCTATACTTACCTAGTATTTAAAAAGATATATCCGCATGACTTTTTGTAACGATACAACATTGTTGGGAATTGTTTACAATATTTCTTTATTACAAGTAGACTCATCTCTCACGGCTTGTTACGTTTTCGTAATACTATTTTGCAGGTTTTCTTGAACTCTATTGAATTATCATACGTCCTCAGTTGTACGACAATAAGATGGGGCCCACCCATACCGTATAGCAAAGCACGGCTTAACGATGCAGGTGACTGAATGAGTAATTGAATCGCCAACACCTACGCGGCAATTTAATAGAGGAATTTACCACGATCCAGTTTTTCTCATTTGATAGCTAAAAATTACACAGAAAAAATAAAAACTTGTCTTAAATTGAGACGAGTACTCTTAACAGTCGCTGTATAGAGCGACATAGCTTAAGAGTGAATTTCTTCAATTTGTTTCAGTTGATCGATATAGATCTGATCCACGAATCACGGAGATAGGTTTGTTTTGGCGCATTCTTTAATTTTTCTGACTCTTTCTCTCACTGCCAACCGTCTCGGTAACAAAGACCGTAGCTGGCCGACGTTGACTCGACGATCAGCTACTATTAATTATGTTTAAACTGAAAAAAAATGACACCAACAGAGGTTTCCTTCTATGCAAAAAACTTTAACGACATGTCTTTTGTTCGATTATTATCGAAACACATATTACATACGTTGTATCCTACTTCTCAAAGAGAAATTCTTTTAGTGTTAACATACGCTTCCATCTCTTGTTTTAAAATTTAAAGTATTTCTAAGAGGCAAGTATTTGCACGAACTATTTACCATAGGAAAACTAAAGTATTTTCCTATAAGTTCTGTTCTCCATAAATAGTGGATAACTTGTCCGATATCTATTTTGTGACAATATCTGAAGAATCCCTAGAATTTCTTAACATCATTCCTTTTTATATATCTAGCTCGTCGCTTCAGAATCAACCGATAAATTTAATTAAACTGTTTACCGACGAAACGAGGAGAAACTTCAGGGTTGGTAGCGTAAAGACAAGCCACGGATTACATGGAAAATAGCAGCGAACGAAATTTGAAATATTGATTTTCGCAGTATTGAGTATGTCAAACATCTTCTCGTTTAACTATGTAAAAGTCTTCTTAGACCTAGCGACCGGGTTTGATGGAAATCATACATTACAATAATAAATTTTATGTTGAGTATTAATTTCTTAATAAGCGCTTTCAGATCCATAGCACATGTAGAAATACATCTTTCGTTGTAAAGTTAAAATAAATATTAATGTTTAAGGAGGCAAGCGAAACACTTCGACAATATATTCAGATCAAAATAAATCAAATGGACCGATACGATTCACGATTCTTCGATTCGAACTATTACGGAAATAACAAAATAGTAATTTGATGTTTAAGACAGAGCCATATTTATTACAAACAAATAGAAAATTATTTTCGAAAAGCCACCACCAACTTCATCGTATTTTCTTCCTCGTCTATTAATTACCCGATTTAATTGACTATTTCTTATGGCAGTAGCAGCATTAAAACTAGGAAACACGTAGTGCATTTCTCGTGTTCACTTTTGTCGCATAATCCCTAAAAATTTTACGCACCATCGCAAACGATAAACTAGAAGATTAGGATTTGATGATCTGAGTTGAAAATTATGTGGACCACATCTACCAATCCAACATTAAAATGAGGAGGGGCTCCATCGTGTTGAAAGTACTACTAAATCATCCATAATTTCGTATCATCATTATTAAAAAAATATTTATTCTTAACCAATTTATTTTAAATTTCCAACTGAGATACGAATAAACTTGATATTATTCTATATTATTGGTTTGCGCCTTCCACCGACGGATGTAGCTGGAAGTATTATGAATTTTCCTTTGTGTTGCAATAAAGCTTAGTTATTGAGAAATAAATGATCCCAAGTAAAACAAGAGATAATTGCGGACGCGGTGATTAAGGGAAAAAGCAAGTGACTCGAGATACTAATTTAAGCACGCCTTACAATTTTACCTATAGTAGCTTCTACGTCTACAGGAGCGATGGGTGATGACGTAATCGATTCGATTTCCTCGTGTGTTTTCGGTGCACAGTGTAATGTGCGCAATATGTAAAGAAAAGCTTCAAAAAGAAAAGAGAATTAAATACAATTAAGTACAATAAGAAACTAAAATAAAATCCTTTATATAATAAAGCAATATAATAAATTTACGGACTTAAATGTTTTTATGCTTATCGGATATTGATGTTTCACAAAATTCTATGTTCTAATTCAATTTTATGACTATCCAGATATGTAATACTGATAAACTTCACTAAAATCAGTTTAGGGCCGCCCAATCGCGGAATACAGAAGGGACTTCGTCAATTTTGCAAAAGTTAGCGTTTAGTGCCGCTTACTTGCATTGTCCGAAGGTGATCTTTCTGTTCAACTTGAACCCATTGAAGTAAAGACAAGACTATACACTTTTTTAACGGTGCTTAAGTGACCTGATGCGTGCAAGTAAAGGCAGTTTTAAAATATATCGATGCATAAATGTCGTAATAAAAGCTCGACGTACTATGTCTAGCAGTATAGACAAGATACACTCTTGGTCAAAATAATCGACTGATATTGAATAATTAACTGATAAAAATAAAAGCTTACAAAGTTGATATTTAAAGATTCATTACAAAACAGAAATACAAACAGTCATTAAATCGGACCATTAATAAATAATAAATAAACAAAAAGAAAATTAAAGTATTTGTATAGTGGTTGGAAATCGAAGTGAAATACAGGGTGAGCCGTGAGAAATGGACTAAACTCTAGGAGTGTATACTACAGACGAAAATAATATAAAAAAACTCAAATGTTGTTGTCCGATTTTTATTTGTTTTCGAATTATAGCGTAATTAGAAATAACAAAATTTCATACATTAAAGTTTTGGTTTTCTGTTGGTATTATCGTTCTTTACAATATATTTTCAAAAATACCGCCATTCATTTCTAAACATTTTCTACATTGTCTACCAAGGGCGCTGGTTGCGTTCTTGATTGCGTCAGGTTTATGTTTGATATTGTCAGCAGCATTTCTAATCCGTTGAATTAGTATATCAAGAGTGTCCACTTTTACTTAATACACTTCATTTTTTTAACCAGCCCCATAAGCAATAATCGAGTGGCGTGAGGTCTGGAGACCTCGGAGGCCAACCAATTTGACTACCACGACCAATCCAATTCCCTGGAATCCTTTCATCCGAATGTTGCCTGACCGCACCAGCGTAATGTGCAGGCGCTCCATCGTGCTGGTAGAACATTTGGATTCTGATGTTCACTATGTCAACAATGACTTAGAGGTAGAGACATTAGACGCATTAGACATACAAAACATTCTACACTATTGCTCTCCCGCTTTCAATCTACCAACTGTCACTACTACGAATACATACATAAACATGATACACTAAATCGACATTTTTAATTACGTTATAACTCGAAAACAAATAAAAATCGGATAACAACATTTGAGTTTTTTTATACATTATATTCACCCGTAGAATACACTCCTAGAGTTTAGTCCATTCCTCACGATTCACCCTGTATATGCCGTTTTTAATTAGTTTTGATCTTTTGAATATATCTTCGAAATACTTCTCTTTCCTGCTGAAACATCATGTATATACCGGGTACGCTAGTAGTGTACCGGTGGAATTTAAGGCGTAAGATAACGAATGGTGAATTAAATAGACTTCCTCTGATTTTATTCGCGTCTAAGATATTTGAAAAGATACTCAAAATCCTTTTAGAAAAAATGTTCTAATACCTTATAATTGCACTGTACATGCATCTTGCTTGCAATACCGAAATTAACGGAATTAAGCTGTTGGCTAATGTTGTATAAGAAAACAATCAGTACACCAGAATAATTATTTTCTTGTGTTCCCAATATATTTATGGTGTTCGCCGATAATTAAGGTAACCTTAATTGTTTATGTGATAGGTGTTTACATGCATTAACTTATTTTTCACAACAAAACGTAAATAAGCAAATTCTACAATATACCATTAAATTAAATTATGATAAATCGCTTTCAAAACGTACATCCCGAAAGCGTTTATCTGTTTACCGTTTGAAACTTACGCTGAATATATTAATTCCAGAGTGCGAACCGCGTCTAAATATAGATTTTGCCGTTTTATTTTCAAATATCGTATGCTTGATTTACTACACATAATTAGCGAACCTACTGGAAAGCGTAAGTCCCGCAGTATCTTGATTTTAAATGATGAATGGCGTTATTTCTCAATTTTAGTATGACATCCGGGCGTCATTTGTTATTTCTGGATGCCAGGACAATTGACAAAGTTTTATGAATCTTCGTAATTAATAGGTTTTCGCTCTGTGGACGTTTGCTAAAAAATAACCTTCGGCATACTTATCTGCGAATGGTGGAAAATTAATGAATGAATTGTTTGAAGTTGTAACAATGTATTTATTACGTCAAGGTGCTTTAATGAACCTAACATCCTTTTTGTAATTTCATTGGTACTTGTAAAAGTTCCTGCGTCTGGTGCTAAAACATACTTACGGCTGTCGCGATCGGTAATATCATTGACAAAACTCAGCAATATTATTAACTAACAGTAACTATTGTAATGATGTGGAATAACATTATTGTACAATTTTTCGTGAATTAGTACGATGTGGATACAATGAAGTATAGCCATGTTCTAAGACATATGTTTAATATACTGATATTAACACGTTAACTGCCGCAATGCTAATTTTTTTGGCGTCCCTCAGGCCACTCTATATTTTTGTCTTATGTAGCATTAGAGAGCACAAAATAAACATATATGAAGACGTTTATAAACATTTTATTTTTCAAATAGGTTTTTTATGCGTGAATTGCGCGTGATTCACGCGGCTCAGTAAACTAATTTTTTCATGTCTAGGGAGCATGGTGAATGCGCGATTCACAGTTTGCAGGTTTGTTCAGGTCTGTACTTGTTCGTTGCATGCAAGTTACATCTTCGACTACAAAGGTGCACTGTGCATTTAGTTTAGTGTTGGCAGGTATAGGGATACAACTTAAGATCAGTGCTGGTTTAGTTTGCTCTATTCCAAAAGTGTTCGGCTGATAAATATTTCGTACAATTTCATAAGTGTAAAATACTTATTTCAAAATGGGCGAATATGGAAAAGAGCAAAGTAGATTTTCAAAACTTGCTAAACAAAGTCCTCCCTGATGAAGAACCGTTTCAATATTCATTCGACAGTTATAGAGGTAGCGATCGAGAGGTAGCGATATAGAGGTAGTTCTTCGTCGTCTGCATATGAGACACCTCCCACAAAAAGGAAGAAAAAGCTATCTAAACACACCAATATCCAGCTTTCCAGGTCCGGTACTTCCCGGCATGTTTATACAAAATTTATTTTTACTTTCGTGCTTGCCATGTATTAGAATTCGTTTAGTTTTAGTTTATACACTCCGCCAAAAAAGTATCGCATAAACGAAAAAAGGGCATTTATAAACCAAGATATTTTTATACGTTCACAAAAAGTTTGCCTCGTGTATGTGAACTATAAAAACACTAACAAAATCATGGAACATAGCTTTTTTACTTTTTTTTTCTAAAAGAACACATTTAGAAAAATGCATATGTGTAAGGTTTGTTCAGTTGTTTATTGAAAGTCTTCCTATACGGACAAATTTTAAAGTGCGAAGTCAGAGTTCTGTACCAACGCTTTTAAAACTAAAATGAGCAATTTAACTTCAGAACAAGTGGCTGCTATAGTTGCTTTAATCGAAGATGGACGATCTCAAGCATACGTTGCTAATTTGATGAACATCAATCAGTCAAGTGTTTCTAGAGCCGTTTCCATATATGGAAACAGGCAATTACAGTAGAAGACCTGTACCAGGTCGTCCAAGATGTTCTACTCGCCAAGATGACCGCTATCTACTACTACAAACATTACGTCGAAGACATGCAACTGCGAGACAATCGCAGAACGACTTGGCTAGAGTCAGAAATACTCGTGTGAGTACTCAAACTATTCGGAATAGGTCACGACAGAGTGGATTAAGAGCTAGAGTAGCTGTAACAGCCCCTCGTATCACTAGGAACCACCAAGTGGCTCGCTTAAGGTTTGCCAGAGAACATGTAAATTGGAACATTAATGACTGGGCCAATATACTCTTCACAGATGAGTCAAGATTTGGTCTTTACACCTCAGATAGGCGTATCTCAGTGTACAGACGAGACGGTGAGCGCTATTCGCTTGTAATATCAGACCTAGACCTAATTTCGCTGGTGGCTCTATTATGGTTTGGGGAGGCATCTGTTTAACAGGTCGCACTGACTGCCCACAGGTATATAACGGACACTTTATAAGAACATGTAGTACCATATGCGCCAATTATAGGAAACGAATTCATGTTAATGCACGATAATGCACGACCGCATGTTGCAATAATCGTCCAGGAATACCTTAACGATGTTGGTATTCCAGTTTTAAATTGGCCTGCGGTAAGTCCGGACATGAACCCTATCGAGCACGTGTGGGACCTCCTTCACAGACGGATACGAACCCAAAATGCTACCCCAGCGGACCTGCATGCACTAGAAGATGCTCTCCGTGACGAGTGGGAGAATTTGGATCAGGCTTATATACGGAGGTTAATCGAATCTCTGCCAAACCGTATGCGAGCGGTCATAAGAGCCAGAGGTGGCAATACTCAGTATTAAAAGCTACTGTTATGACATTTTTCTTTCCAAAATTATAATTTCTTGTTTTAATAAAAATCTCAAGTACGAGTTCTTGTTTTTATTTGGCTGTATTTTATTTAAACAATCATAGAAATTATATCTTAGAGCGCATTAAAGTATATTTACAACTTTATGCTACAAACAAACATTATGCGATACTTTTATGATTCAAAACTAAATTACGCGATACTTTTTTGGCGGAGTGTATTTTATTATAATATTATTGCTAATAAATATTTTCTAACATTGTTCCTTTTATTTTATAGATCTGAGAAAATTATCGTTACATTCTTACATGCTGTTGATTTATAAGATATTTTAGTTTTTCGGTTTAGCATCTTTTAGAATTCTCATCTTCTCTATCAGAAATATTTTTTACTTTAAATTTACTCTTTATTATAACATTATTGATACAAATCAATATTTTCGAACATTGTTCCTTATTTTATATAAGCAATAAAAAATAAAAGACAAATAACTTCAGCAGGACATGGACATGAATTTTAAAAACATTAGCCCACCCACCATACACTACAATGACAATTTCAACGGGATGAAAAGAGGAATTTGTCGGCAGGGCCACACTCTTCGACTTGCCATAAGCATTTGGTTAAATCATGAAACGCGGCTGACTGGCTTCGAAACGAAAATGTATGTGAATTAACTTTTTCACGCGGCATGAGAAGCAAAAAAGTGTGAATCGTATGCGATTCATACGGCAGTCAACGTGTTAACTCTCCAAAGAGTGTATTTCTTTAACAAAATTAATTACAACTTCGTACAATTATGTATGGTATACTATATTCCAAATTGCTTTTAGTTGCGGTCAAAGAACTTGTTTAATGAATGTAATGACTGCTTCGAAAACAATCTCATAATTATAAGCATAAAACGTATTTAACGTGCGAAGATGTAGCCTCAAGAGATCTGCCAATCTGCCTATTAACACTTTTTGAAGTAAATAGAGGAAGATGTAAGAGATAAGTAAAAGTAAGTCACATGGTAGTAGGACGAGGTTCAGTCGCATCAAATTGGCATGTATCAAATGTTTGGCAAGGGTCTGACTATTAAGTACAGCAAGACTGCCCCGCGCAACGTGTTCCTTATTTAAATGTGGGAGAGAGAGGTCAAGAAACAAGCATTACTCAAACTAGTTATAAATAGAGTTGGCGATTTTACTTATTTCTGAAAAGAATAATTAATTTTTTTAACTGAACAACTCCTTTTGACGGCAATATCCTTAGATTTCGCACGATTGTTCCCCTATACTTACAAATCCGATGTTGTAGAATATTTCACCTTTATAAGCATCAGTTTCTCTTGACGTTTGGAAGAATATGCCCAGCGTACAAGAAACGAGAAGTTGCTGATGTTGTCAATATTGATTCTATCATATTTTTCAATAGGTTTTAGAAGCAAAATGTCTCTAGTAGCACAGACGGTTGACACAACGTTGGCTCCCGATAACGGATCACTTAGCTCAACGTAAAAGTTAAACTTTTTGCCGAACATTGGTTCACAACTTTCTTGCATATTTGTCTGACTTTTGGGCATTTGTCCTTTACAACCCTTGATTTTCTCAACCAATGCTGCACCGGCTAAATTGGGTCAACATCGACTTGCTTATGTCACTCAAGTGTTTCCTGCCTAGCTTATCGTTTCTATTTATCGTTTTCTGATTGTCGAGCAACATTTAACTTATTTTGTTCACCTAAAGTCAATCTATACCCAACGATAGGAAAGTACCATTGGTCTTGTACCTATAAGAGATCTATGATCATTGCCAAGCATTAGACCATGGCAAACTAGTCAGCATTACCTATACAGATTTTTTCCAAGCGTTTGGTACTTGATCATGTTATGTTACTAAACAGAATTGAACGTATCTTGCTTAGTTACTTACTTACTTACTACTGACTTTATTTACTTGATTTGGGTAACTTTGTCTACAATGTTTCTCCAGCATACTCCATGTTGGACCGCTACTATTTAACATTTTTATTAACTATTCCGTTTAATAAATGTAAAAGTTGCATCGATTGAGGAATGAAGCAGATGGCCTAAACAACTGCTCGATAGCATCATCAGAAGTGTGGGTAGACGAATGAGAGATGTAGGTGCTTGTGAGGGGAACACATGCTGTTGAAGGAAACGTAAAGTACGCTTTAAATGATGAAACGGATTCAAAATATATTCTGTTTAAAATCAATATTTTGTTCGAGTCCGACCCTCTCGAATTTTTTCCGCTTCAAAACTATTTTTCTGAAGCGAATTTTGATGACTTCGTCTAACTTCGTATTAAGAGATTACTTTTGCAGTATTAATATATATATACTACGAAGAAGATAATTAGATCTTTTGTTTGTTCTTTCGAATTTGTCGATATATGTATCAATGCTGTTAATAATTAGTTAGAATGTGCATTATTTATTCGCCTATTAATAGTAAACAATACCGTGGACATGTTTTAAACATATTTTAAAGACCGTTTACACACACAGACACAAAATACTAAAGATACATCCATCACAATGAAATATGTAGAACAAAGGAAAATGCGATAAAAAGATCTTCCTGTAAAATTGAAAAATTATTTTCCTCGACAGAATTATTCCGAAATGAAATATTAATTCCGCTCACTGTTCTGCCATATGTAAGCAATACTTCGAATGGAAAAACAAGTTTATGCCGTTACTGTCTTGCCTGCAGTACATCAAATTTACGACGGGAACGTTTATGACGTAGCACAAATGTTTTGCAAAGTTCCTGACAACAATCGGTCATCACTTTATTGATGGTCGTTAGTTTAGTAACGATTCATAATTCTAGGCTAGTAAATTTTTAGCAATAAATTAACGGTATGTAGGCTTGCCGGTCGTAAAACGCATTCCGTATCCCAAACGTTGTTTCTGAATAGTCTGAAATGAAATTAATATTTTAAGAATCAATGTACGTCGCCGGCAGATTTTACAAATAGCGTAATGTTCTGTTTAAGGAAAAAAGCATGGCAAAAGAGATGATCGTTCGAAGTTAATTTGTTGAATTCAAATTTGTGGAATGTTTCAAGGACGCTCTTTCCACAATTTGATTTTAAATAAAAAACGATAAATGACGAGTTTTAGAAATTGAAACAAGGAACTAACTTGATATTGTACACAAAAAAAATGGTTGCGAGAATTAACGCAATTGTAGCATTTTTGTTTGCAAATTAAAAGACATATAGGGACGGTAACAATTTGCAAGTTGTTAGTGTGCAAGATTGTACTAACTCAAATGACACAAAATTGTAATAAACGTGGTTGTACTTTATCCGGTATTTTAAAACAACCTTAATACACCTCAATATAAGATTTGCAAAGAGCGCGAAAAATTATTACAACCCTCTGTCAAGAATAGAGATACTAACGGCATTGTAATGAACGCACGCATTCTTTTATTACATTATCGAAAAATTAATTAACAATCGTATTTTGTTCGAATACAATTTACTTCACCTTACTAAACGAGAAAATATGCATTTTAAAGAGAAAAATGTTGTTGTGATTCTTGTCATAATGTTTATCTACAACTTACAAAGCAGTTGACATTTATAGACAATTTCATATGCACAAAATTAAGTTATATTTCCTCAATAGAGCCGCTACCTATAATTCTTACAATTATACGTATTCTTGACACAAATTGTTGTAAAAAATGGGCAGCACCACGTTGTTTGAAAATTTCGAACAATATTTTTTCCTGTGTATTCGTATCCTGGTAAATAATTACATGTGCTTTACCTTTTGCAGTGCGGGTAGAAGTAACAAAGCTAAAACTTCGGATCCACGATATACAGAATAAAGGTTTGTATGTTTTATAGCTCGCTGGCCTGTACATTTCACCGAGAAAAAATTTTCGTTAAGCAATAAAATTCGGCTACAGGTAGTGATAAAAGATTATTTTCAAAGGATATGTTTCTTAATCAAATTTTTTTTTATCACGATTACAGATAAATCTTAAGATCGTTTCATGTTCCAATCAATATATCAAATTCAATAATATCAAATTGTACGTAATGGTTAAAAGTATATTCAAAATCGTTAAAATTCAAGTTTGGGCGACGTATTTCTAAAGGAGCCGGCAATTAGACGACATGGTGTCATTGCTACTTTCTTTTCGCTAGGAACATCACAACCTCCGAAGTATGTACATACATCTCTTTTAACAAATATGCTTTTAATATAAAATATTTTTTATACCTTATCCTTTCTCGTAAAATACCCACTTATCACATTATTGCATTATTTCGGCTCTAGCCGAAACTACGTATTTTACTTATGTAAAATTTAGCCTATATATACACTAGTATTCTGCCTTTCACCATCGACTTTGTATTGCTATATTTGTTATTGATCCTTTTGAGAGAACTTGAGTTGAAAACGTCTATGGAAATTTGAAATACTATAAATACTATAAAATACGTCATTGTACGCTATACCGAGTGTCCCAGAGTTCGTTTCACAGCGAACATGATGGTTGTTTGAATAGAATAGGGTAGGAAATGTGATTAAAGGTGCATTGTATGATCTCGATACAATGTGATCCACAAATTGCCTAATGAAGAAAAGTGTTTTCTTTTTACGAGCCGTACATTTTTTCAGATATTCTGACTTACCTTATTTAGGTTCAGTCCTGTTATGATTTTTGTTAATTGAACAACAAACATATTTAATTTGGTCAATTCCCTTGCCAAACTTTTAAATATCAATAACGATATTGTTCTAATATGATTTTAATAAACCAAAGCACAATTAAAAAAGCTATAATTATGAACATTGTTCCAATCTAAATTATCCATCCTCAGAATTAAAATAAGGTAAAAGTAACAATACGTAATAAATTATAAATTTTGTTCAAATTACCCTAACACATGCTTTATACTTCTTGCAATTCCCTCGTACAAGAGACTTGCATAATTTCAGCACTTTCTTCGACAACCATGTTTTAAGTCATCAAGTAGCCTTGTCGGAACGACAGAAACATCTTTCGCATAACCACAAAAGCAAAAAATTGGAAGGTGTTAGGTCCGTCCGATCGAACTGGACATCTTAAAGCTAGCACCATATTACTGTCTTTTCTTCAAGTAAAATTTCGTCTCAAAGTGAGAGCAAGTCTTAAGTTAAAAAATTAAGATACCATTCCCTTATAAGAAAACTCGTTCCCCCACTTCGATTTCGATTTCGCAAGTATATTGACATGGGCTGTAGGTGTTCGGATGTACGGTCGGGCGTAGTGCTCACAGTTACACATTATTTTTTATTCAGGGAGTATATTGTGCTATAGCTTGGTTTAGTTCAGGTACTATTTGTCTGGTTATTTCATTCATTTGTCTTATATTTATTTTCTTTTTCCTTTCTGTTAACTGCCTGCAGAGTTGTAGTTTTTAGGCATTAAGATAAGATATATTATGACATATGCATCCGGGTCTCTTTGGGAAAAGCAAGGTCAATTATGATTGGCTTTGACAAAAAAACCTTGAGATTTCCCACAATACTTTCCTATTTTATATAATTTTGATTTATTATAGGATGGAAATAAATCATTATTATTATTATTACTAATATTATTATCATTCAGTCGACCAACAATGCCATTGTTGTGGAAATAAGGTTCATCATACCATAAAATTCTATTTAAGAAATCAAAGTTAGCGATGTACAGGATGGCGCAGGAGAACGGGAAATTTTGAACGTTACAGTTGTCAGCACTGTAGAGCCGGCAGTTGTTCGTAACGTCGCACAATTGTTGTGAACGCATTGCCATTTAGTAATCATGGATCGTTGGACTGGTGCGGAACGTGCAGTAGCTGTGAGAGCGTTTTATAAAAATGGTGATAGTGCGACTGCCGTGCAGAGAATATTTCGACAGCATTACCAGCTTCGACGTCATGGACGTGTCCCATCTGCGCATGCGATTACAACGTGGGTGCGTAATTTTGAAGAAACAGGATCTGTCTTGAAAAAGAAAGCTCCAGGTGAACATTGAGGCTGTTAGAGCTGCAATCGAGAGAAGTCTTCGCCGCTCCGTTCGACAGCATGCATCTACGCTAGGGATTAAGCGACGAAGCTTACAAAGAATACTGCACGAATTACATTTCCATCCCTATAAGTTGCAGATTGTGCAACAATTACATGAACGAGACCCAGCGTCACGTATGGAGTTTAGTAGGTAGATATTGGCTAAAATTAACGAGGACACGAATTTCGTTGGTAACATATGGATATCAGATGAAGCCCATTTCCACCTGAACGGTTTCGTAAACAAACAGAATTTTCGTTATCGGGCCCAGGACAATCCTTGTGAGTTACATCAGCGACCACTACATAGTGACAAGGTCACAATATGGTGTGCTGTATCATGTCATGGTGTTATCGGCCCTTATTATTATCGTCGATTGTTTGGAAGACGCATTATTTCACGTAACGGTGACATTGAATGACCTGCGAGATCCCCTGATCTTAGTGTGTGCGACTTCTTCCTGTGGGGGTATCTTAAAGGCAAGGTGTACCGTACACGACCTGCAACAATCCATGAACCGAAGGAGCACATTCAATAAGAAATCACTGCCATTACCCAAGATTTGCTACACCGTGCATTCCAGAGTTTTCATAACAGGCTGTTAGAGTGTGAACGCCGAATGGGAGGACATCTTTCCGATGTCATCTTTCAAAAGTAAAGGGATACTTTTGGACATTTCGATTGTAAAAACATAAATGGCATGCTGCATATATGCACTTTCGTTAATAAATTACTAGTCTTATGAATTAATTCGTGGAAATGACTTTATTTCAAAATTTCCCGTTCCCCTGCTCCAGCCTGTATTAAATACTTTGACCCTTTGCTTCAATGTATTGAAAAGCTCTACAACAAAGTATTCAACAACCTGGAAATTTCTGCCAAACTACCATTTTTTCCACATTCTCCATGTACACTAATCCAGCAACATATTCATTAGTATTAACAGTAAAATCTGGGACAACCAGTATATACACAGATAAACCCATTCCTCCATCTTTGGTAGTTTTCACTCTAAATTCCGCAGCCACACTAATAGTGCATTCGATATAGTTCTTCGGTGTTGTGTTATATAAATTTTGGAAGTCGAGAAATATAGACTCTTGTATATGGAATAATGAATCCTAAAAACTTGTATCTTCCCAGTAACATGACGCACGCTCAACAATATCGAATCTAGTGCCGTTGACCAAGAATTAGACAATCAGGGTCAAATGGACGTAGTCCATATTGATTTTAATCGCTTAGACTTAACGCCATCGATCACAGAGCTTTACTTGAGAAAACCTTTAGATTTAGCTCCAATTTATTTAAACCGCTGCACTTACACTTCAAGCACAGAAACAATCTCTCATAATTGTTTTAAATCATTAACCATTTTCCCTCAATTGGAATGCCTCCAGATGAACTTAGAACTATCGCTATACTTCAATGACTTTCTTCTTTAATACGCTCTGCATCGCACGTGGTCACTTTTCACATAAATTATTATCTTTAAACTAGGAATGCGTCAAAGAAACATATTATTGCCATATTAGATTAAATTAGGGACGAGAATTTTCGTTTTAAAAAATTTAATTCATGTGTTTATAGAAGTTGATAATTTATTGATCCTAAAAGAGCCAATACACATTTTTAGCGAGCTAATATGGGTTACCAAACTATATTGCATGAATTTCTATTGTACGTTTTATTCAGAATACATACAATTGTTCGAGATTTAGGGTTTGATGCTATCGTGCAAATTACTTTGTACAATTCAACGAAAAACACGAGATCTCCGCACCAAGAAGTGTGAATTTTCCCCGTCTCGTGGCAGTTGTAATAATTGCTCTGTAGCGCAACGAAATTAGGCGCCCCTGTGCTGTGCACAAAATTCCTCCAAAACATCACCGTCGTACGAAGTACACAACAGGTGTAAAATTGTTACGTACAGTTAACCCAATTAGTTAATCGTACAATACGGCTGCCAAAAATTCGAGGCTTGCGCAGCAGTAACCTTGCGTACTGACTCATTTCATACAAAGCGATTACTGCCCCGACCCGATGCCAAATTAACATGTGCAAATGTGTGCGCGCGTCTGAGCTCGACTGTGTTATAAGTCCGCAATCGTTTACTGTTTTATCTCATCGGACGCAGTCCATTTCTCATAACGGTCTCATTTTGCTTCTATTTTCTTTTTTCATATGTACCCGTAAGACGGCACCAGGGCTGAAGCAACACTGTACGCTCGTTTTATTACGTTTCGTACATAGTCTTCTCTTTGACGAGCCTTGTTTCCTTTGCAGACGTTCACAGTACTTCATGCTTTATATTTAGAACAGAATGTACATGAGGATGTTTACTGCTATTTTCTAGTGGTCTTGTTGCGTCGCAGAGCGTCGTGGAAATGTATTAATTCTAAAGAATCGTAACGGCTTTAGGAGCGTACATTAGCTGAATAGTCTATATGGAAATAGAATTAAAGTGGTATCTAAAGAGCACTAACGTTGTATGTACATGTATATGTGTATCTAAGCGTATACGTTGGTTGGTACTGTCTATACGAGTTACGGTATTGAAATGTATTATCTGTTAATGTGGAATTGATGTCTATATAGGAGATAATTCAAAGCCGTATCAGAAGATTAATTCTATTCAACCGATCGATGAGTGATATTGAAGGTACAATTACTCGGAAGAGATATATATATATATACAAGGTATCCCAATCCTCAGGAATTATAGAATAGCGCATGCTGTGAAAATGATAGGACATCGAAATTTTTAGATAATACAATGCTGTAAGGAACCTTTCAAAAATATGTCCGTACATGCGGGAAAACCATGCAACTTACCATTGCAACTTCTTTTAATTAACACCCTGTATACTATTACGTATTTGGTACTGCACATTATTACGTATGTAGTCTATGGTCTATTTCTAACAGATTTCAACACATTTACGATTTTCCCTTTAACCACATGAATTTACATACTTGGGTCTGTCTGAGCATTGTAATAGGACGCCTTCGAAATATACAACGTATTCAAAGTTGAACACCAAACCGTTGCAAATTCAAACACCAGAAGTAGTCTTCTTTTAGAAGCGCCTTAAATGCTAAATCTTGATAAGCGTGGGGCTGAAGAAGGGGCGAGTCATGGTTAAGACTTGCTTTCCAATATGACCAACCACTGTATTTTATTATATTGTTATATTGATTTTTTTTGTATGTGAGTGCATGGAATCCAAATACGCGATTTGTTTCTCGATAATTAAATTAAAAATTTAAAAGTACTTTGTCCTTCGTTCAGAACCTTCTCAAGGGTCAATTATAGCGGCTGAAACAACGGGGGAAAATTAATACTGAACTAAAACGTCAGCAAGAAGAATTTATGAATCGAAGGACAAACTTATCCGCAATACTGATGACGAGGAAGATGCATTTCACTAAAAACAAAATTTAGGCATCGAAGAAATTACAGCGAACAATAATGGGAGCGTGGACAGACATTTGCAAATTGAGAAATATGACGAGTCGATTTGAACGGATGTCCCGCTCATCTCTATATTTACGTATATATTTATTTATATATCATCACCCATCTCCCTGAATCAAAGAAAGACGCGCGTGAACTAACAAATAAAATGAAACTACTTTTATAACGGATGATACTGTAGAAATAATCGTACTTCATATTAGTAAATCTATTAAACGGGCAATGCGTTCAAAGCGAAGTTCTAAAAAATGCAGGATTTAATTCCTGAAGACATGCTTGATGATGATGTACAGTGCCAATAACTCGATTTTGCTTCATTTAGCAAACATTACATTTGATGACAAATCTACGAAGTTAGAAAGAAAAATGTTAGCACAATTTTTCAGCATTCCTCGAAGTCTCGGATAGTTGCTAGAGTGATTACAATAAGTACTATTCGCCAGCAGAATACGTTATGATTGACGAGGCTATAATGAATTTTTTGAGCCGTTGTCTTTTTAAGATGCATATGCATCTTATCACTCTACGATGCAAAAATCTTCTACTTTCTTGTAGGAATATCCTGTAAAGAGGGTAAAGAGATGAAGAAAAAACAGGAGATTTGCCACTACCTGCGCAACGTATCCTTTTAGAGTTAACTGAATCCCTTCAAAAGAGTAGGAAAAATCCCGCTGATAATTCCGCACCAAAGAAAACTAACGTTTGTAATAATTTTGTAACATGACAAAAAGCAGTGCCGATGTTCTGGACAAACTGTACCGTGATAGGGCAATCAAGAAAGAAAACTAAGCGACAGCCTCTGAAGTAATTTTTCCATTGTTGAAATCGCAGGAACAAACGGTTATATACTGTAAAAACTAAATTCAAAGAAACATTCTAACGAGGCACAACTTATTTTGAATAAAACTTGCGTTGGAATTGATAAAACCTTTTATCTAGGAGAAGTAGTAAAACAATCACCTTCCGAGGGACCTTCGCAGCTCCGTTAAATATTTGTTTAAAAAAAAGCCAGAAAAGAAAGAACGAACCGGAGAAGTATCTGGGAAAAAGGAAATTCTGCAAGTTCTGTGACGCTTCAAAAGACAAGGAAGCGAATTCGTTGTATAAGAAATGCAATTCTCGTTTGCGTACAGTGAATAGAATTACTGTCTAACCAAAATGTTGCAGCACTTGCAGACACTGACAATGAATTAATAACATGGCGTGGTGATCATTTCGAGGCATTATTTCACTATCATTTTTATTATATATTTATTATACCTTATTTTATTGTTTTATATTTTACTGCATTATTTTGATTTTATAGAATTGTAGTTTCTTTTTATTTTTTACTTTATATCGAGTCTACATATGTACGTGATATCAAACAAAGAAAAAAAATTGTTTTGGGTAAAGGTCTTTATTGAATTTTATAATTATTTTGAAAACATTGTAAATATTTATTTATCCAACCAGAAACAGATTGCATACCCGAATTTTCAATCATTGGTTCCTTCTCAACGATTACGGTCGAGCAGTTGCTTCCTACTTGTTCTCTAGTATTGCTATCAGTATTGCTAGTGGAGGAAAAAAATATTAAATTGGAAATATACAAGTTTCAGTGTATTAAAAATGGAATAAAAAATCAACCAGGAAGAGAAAATTAATTGCATCATAGATAATGGTTCAAACGAGGATAAAAATGTAAGACGGTTGGGAGAATTCTATAACACATTAGAAAATATAACTGAAAAGACGAGAAATTAAATTATATTTCTAGGAGACTTAAATGGAAGTGTGGCTAAGGGTGGGTATATTACAATGTGTTCGTTATTGGATTTTACTGTTTACTGTTTTTTGATGATAAAACTAGTTGTATGTAATTGTATGACTACACAGAAAAAAAAAAAATTGCGAGAATTAACGCAATTGTAGCATTTTTGCTTGAAAATTACCACACATATAGAGACGGCAACAATTTGTAAGTTGTTAGTGGACAAGATTGTACTTTGTCACACAATTGTGTCAAATGTAGTTATACTTTATGCGCTATTTTAAAAGAACCTTAACATACCGTTTTTACACAATCTTGTTAACATTTTCTTACTAATGAATAGAGTTCCCCAACTGCGTGGCGCACCATAGGCGTCGATAAGGAACATAAGTAAAGTACATAAAAACAAAAGAAATAAAGAATTTTAAAACGCTTACTTTTGTAATTAGCCGTATCCAATATAGTGGGTGTTAATGCACAAGGAAAATAGTATTAGTCAGCACACGAGGAGGTAGGCACATTAAAACTGTTACCGTAAGCGCAATCCGATTTCTCAAACATCTGAAGCATTAGGAATGTTTCCACAGTCGTTTCTTTCAAGGATGTTCGTCGTTCTGAAAAAATGTTTTTATATCTTGAAAATGAACGCTCGACGTCTAATGATGTAATACACGCGTAATTAAAATAATCTTTGAATTTAGTCACCGGATCAGTAGAGTTACCTTCCCAAACTTGTCTTAACCTGCTAAAATTTGTATCTTTCTTCATAACACTTTCAAAATTTCTTGTAACGATATCATTTTTTTGTTATCTATACAGTGTAGGAGTGTATTAACGTCATCTAATATTTGTACTGACTCCGTCAGGGACAGTGCACTATTTTGTAATTTATTTATTGCCTCAAGTACTTCTCTATAATTGTTGTAAACGGTTTGTAAATCTGCTTCAACGGAAATATCTTGGAATTTATCCTGGCTTTCCTTAATAGCCGCAGATTCGTTGGGATTGAATTGTAAGACGACTGATTTTATTTGCCGGAAGTATTTAAAATAATAAAACGCTGCCTTCAGCCATGTCCCCCAACGCGTAAGAATCGGCTCTGGTGGTTCGGGAATACCGGGACACTGTTTATGAAATTCACTGGTACGTTTGGGAGATTTGAGAAACACTCGTTTCGTATTTGTTATAAATGCATTTACCTCAGGGAAATTTGCACGAATAGTTTCAGCCACAATATGCAGAGCATGAAGTTTACAAGTAATATGTAACATCATCCCGTAATGTTCTTGAAGAGAACGACCTACACAACGCATTGTCGCGGCACCATCGGTCATGAAAATTAATACTTGAGTAGTGGCAATTTCAAATGTTTGTAAAGTATCAACGACTACGCTCTCGATAGCGTCGGCAGTACACGATTTTAGTCTTTTACTAGCTAATAAAATTCCCTTTGTAGATTGACGAGGTTCCAGTATACGTACAATCACATTCAAAATAGAATGTTTTTTACGGTCTGTCGTTTCGTCAATACATAACCACAGTAGTTTATTTTTTATTGCAGATCTGATCCTGTTTTCAATTTCGGTACGTACACTTGGCACACATCTCCTTAAGCTTGTTTCCGACGGTAACTCAAAGTCTGGATTATATGTATTCCAAAATTCACGGAATGGTTTCTTCCTGAGTAAGGAAAACGGTAAATTACACGCAGTCAGCATATAAAATAAATCAATTATAAATTGAGTTGCCTCAGTCGGTGATACATCCAGTTTTTTATTTTTGTGTTGCTGACTATTTACATGTCTTCTACAGCCATATTTATCATTGCACATCAGAGGGATATTACATATTTTACATATAATCTTACTTCCATTATATATTAAGTCAGGAAATTCTCCACAGAACTTTTTGACTTTGTCGGCCTGTGGGCGTTTCTTACTACGCGCGTCCGCCATACCGTCACAACCCGATCGCATACGGTAATAAACTACCGAAATGCGATGCGAGTTATTTGCTTATATATTACATTACATATCCCCCCGGCCACGCCCGACGGTACGCCTTCTGACTTGCCACGCACTTTGGGGAGCTCCACTAATGAATGTTGCCAATTAAACTTTCGTACTTACTGTTAAAGTAAGATCTGCACAGAGCGCAAAAAATTATCACAACCCTGTGTCAGCGATTTCAACAATTGAGATTCTAACGGCATTGTAATGAAAGCACGCATTCTTTTATTAGATTGCCGTAAATTACTTAACAATTGTATTTTGTTCGAATACAATTTACTTCACCGTACTAAACAGAAAATATGCATTTTAAAGAGAAAAATGTTGAGACTCTTGTAATAATGTTTATGTATAGCTTACAATGGAATTGGCATTTATAGACAATTACAAAGTTATGTTATTTCCTCAATACAGCGCTATCTATTGTTTTTACAATTATACGTATTCTTGACACAAATTGTTATAAAAAATGGGTAACACAACGTTGTTTGAAAATTTTGAACAATATTTTTTTCTGTGTATGCTACAATGAATCTTCCTTAACCTATTTTTCCGCACTTATCTTTCCTGCCTTCCACTTACGAATACAGTTTTTTAGAAGAATGTGCGTATTGGTGGTGATTAAGGTTACATGAATAAATAACTCATAACACAAGAAATTGAAAAAACTTCGGTAATTCTCTATGGAAAATAGATTAATCATTGCAAACACAAAGTTTTAACACAGAGATACGCATAAATTTGCTTGGATTCAACAAAGCTGGATATCTTGACGGTTCGGTTAGGTTTTTCGGTGGCACATCTCTTCTTCTCGTATGCTTGTTATAATTGAACGAAATGAACACTCGTGAAATGATTCGTACTTAACGTCTCATATCTTTATTAACAAAGTTACAACTAAGGAATCCTAATGAGAGTCGATCTACTACATTACTTGCGAAGATCAGTTCTTGAAAAGTTCTTACTGTTTAATAAACAATACTGTTTGCCTTTAAAACAGTTGTATTTAAATGAGCTTTGTTCCGTCTACAACTCAGTGTTGATCAATGAGGGACAGCAAAATGCAATTTACCTTAAAACCAAGTTTTTGGATTTAAAGTAAATTGCATACCGTAATGGCAGTGTAATGATTGAATAAATGAATGTGTAATAAGTAGAACAAAGTAATAAATCCTAAGCCTAAATTTTACTAATCATTAAGCTATAGGATTCCATGTGTATTTGAGTCCCAACAAACGTTAGCAAAAGTAAGAAAGTAATAGTTCAGAAGAAAATAAGAACGTTTACGCTTAGAAAACAGGAAGTTGCAACAAAAATATGAGGAAAATTTAGAACAAAAACTACCAAGTTTTATAATTGACATAAACAAATACAATACAGAAATTATGTAAGAAACATTCTGGAATAATAATTTAGACAGTACAAAGGATGTGTAATAACAACAGTGAAAAACAATTTGGTGGTCAGAATAGGTAAAGCAATCCACAAAAGATAAAAGAACAAGATTGGAGAAGATATTTAAATAAGAAAACAAATGAGTCATATGCGAACTATAAGAAACAGAGACAAAACGAAAACATAAATAATCAGAACGATTTAAACCATAGCTGTCACAGTAACAGTTAAGCTTTATACTTGAAAGTAAAAAGAAATCAATCGAATAGCTGCTATAGACGTATGGTATGTGCTTGGTTCAACAATAATTCAAAAAGATACGCGCTTCTAATTAATCAAACTTCTGCCTAAATATTTTATTCTAAAATAATAAAAAAGCAGATATTACGCAGTCAATTTTGATAAAACCCGCTAATTTTAACGAAAAAAGAAAACAAACAAATAAATAGTGACACTAAAATAGACGTATCGGAAACAATATAAAGATGTTTATCGAGATTAGTCAATACATTATCAGGTAAGGGCGTAACGTGATTAAGCCTTTGCGTTTGCGCAGGAAGCGAAAGCGGTAAGCAATATATTGAGAATATAATTGTTAGTAATTTACCAAACGTTTAGATTTCTGCTAGGTTCCATTTGTCCAAATATTGATATAGATATTTGTCCATCCTGTACAGTAAATTCAACATATTTAATTAGAGGTAATACAGTTGAAATGAATTTTGCATGAATATCAAACGTATTGTACGCTTTCCCTTTAACTATCACCCCATTTAAAAAGCACATTTAGACGACGTTTTAAATTGCTTCGCGCGTATTACTGAACCACATACATACATATACCAACATTACGTTACACAGATATCGTGCACTCGGTTCGAGGTAAGCGAAGAAATTATCGACGTTTCCGGAGGGATAATATGCGCGCAATAAATCAGTCTGCCACCTAGACAGCTTTTGATACATTCTATCTACACATCTTTATTTATTATATCGTAAAAATGCCCCGTTACGATGATTTATTTACAGCTCGCCCGCTATAGCATCTACCTGCACCATCGCTATGGCATCCCCTTCACATAAACCTCGTGAATCCTGCTCTCCCGTTTTCCATTTCTATCCATATAATTTCCTTCTCCGAAGAGCGTCGCCTCAATTCCACATGTATTTATTATTATGCAAAAACGTTATTAATTTTCCTCTAGTCTCGGTTATTAATGGCGGCGCATCAATATGCGTTTTAGAAAATTAATTATCTAAGCGTTCGGGTTACGAGTCATCTTCTATTTTGTTTTTCGCTATGAATTTCTAAATTTTGATCATGAATAAAACCAGATCGTGCAATTTATAGCCTTCATATGCGCTCTTATTGCAAATTAAAGCCCGTGTAAAATTTGGTCAGATCCAGTATTCCAAGACAACTAGTTAGAAAATAGAAAAAAATAACCTGAACCTAGGACATAGAAATACACAGTTATGAAAGAAACGATAGCATTGACATGCAATAAGGACTTTCGAAAATTAGGTTAGGTTCTAGAAAAAGTGGCTTAGTAAGACCGGCTTTATTCATCACAATCATGGAGGATGTAAAAGAAGAATCAACAGCAGACGACACATACAGCCTTGGTTACATGTTTTAGACACTTCTAGAAAATTCCATGGTCTGCAATTACATTTTCGGCTACATCTACATATACAAACGCAACCACGTTTGCATAGATATTACCGAGTTAATTAAAAAGAAAAAATAATTTTATTAGTTTGAATACTGGTGTAATCTAGCATGCCGAAAACACGTGAATTGTTAGTTGTCTAGAGAGGTGAAATATGATTGTTAAAATAGTTCAGTTCATTCCAAAATTACGAAAGCAAAAAAATTAAAGTGGTCGCATCGCCCTGTAAAAAATGTTAAAACGTTTTCAGGTAACTGTATCGCACTAAAATAGAAATAAATCTGGATGCAAACGCATTACTACAGGAAGAGATAAACATTTGGAAAAAACTAGGTAGCCATATGTATTGCATTATTTGGAGCTATCTGGCGGGCAGTCAATACTTAGCAGGAAAAAGGAAGCAATTCACATAGATTCTATCATAGCTGCAGTCAAACGCGACGATAGTAGAGAAGATTTTATATTATCTATATACAGGGTTAGTAAAAAGTCCCGGAACGGTCGAATAACTTTGTTATTTGAAAATTATGATTTCGAAATTTGGTATGGGGCTATAGTTAATATAAATGCATTTTATGCAATACAGTTAATATTTTTTTCACTTCCGGTTTAATCGGCAATACGTCCAACTTTTATTTTTTTAAATGGAACGCCCAGATTTTTTTAACACTTTTGAATGCAAAATCAAAAACTACGTTCAGGAAGTATTAAGATGTTTATTTTTATTCACAAGAAAACAGTTAAAGAATTAAAAAAGTGTCCTAATACAGAAAAATCAATATACCTGTCTATTCAGGTTGCGATTACAATAATTGTTCAAAATGCTCTCCATTTACAATTTGACATAAATGTAAACGGTCAGTACAATTTCTTATTGAATTTTGTATTTGTTCTGGAGTGATGCGATTGGCTTCTTGAACTATTCTCTCTTCCAATTGTTCGAGATTATGGGGACGATTTTTGTACACTTGACATTTCAAGTGACCCCAAAAGAAAAAATCTAATGGCGAGAGATCTGGCGAACGTGCTGGCCATTCGATTGCTCCTCTACGCCCGATCCAACGTCCCGGAAAAATTTCATTCAAATAATCGCGGACATTATGGGCAAAATGGGGGGGAGCTCCATCTCGTTGAAACCAAAAATGTGCATTAGGGTGATCACCTATGTTTGCATTTAGAAAGAGGGCCGCAAGTGCTGGAACAACCTCATTTCGCAATAAATTTAAATAGACGTTGCCAGTTAAATTTCCTCTTATAAAAAATGGTCCTATGATGTTGTTTCCAACAAGATCAGCCCAGACATTCACCTTTTGAGGACGCTGTGTATGGACTTCTTCAATCCAATGCGGATTTTCAATTGACCAGCAGCGACAATTATGTCTGTTCACAGTGCCGTTGAGACAAAACGTTGTCTCATCTGAAGAAATGACGTGATCTAAAACATTAGGCTTCTGCTCGATCAATTCCGTCATTGTTTCGCAAAATTGTAGTCTACGATCTGGATCATCTTCAGTTAACTCATGGACGGGATACATTTTATAGGCTTTCATTCTTGCTGATTTAAGAATCTTATGAGCAGATTTTTGAGAGATCTCGTGAATTTGACCTAATTCTGTTGTGGACACGTGATGATTTTCTTCCACTGTAAGTAACACATTCAAACTAGTTTCTTCATCTGTTGCTGTTAATGGACGTCCCCTTCTAGGTAAATCCTTCACCTAACGAAAGACTTCAAACTTTTGAATTGTTCGGCATAGTGTACTTTTACTAATTTGACGATCCGGATAAACAGTATGAAACAAAATACGAACCTCTTCAAAAGAACGTTGACGATCACCGTACCCACGCATCATTAATATCTCAATTCGTTCTGATTCAGTAAGTTTTACTGCCATTTTCAAATGTGTCAATGTCTAAAATAAGTAAATTTATAGCGATGCAAAAGTTAAAACGCTCTTAAAATTGTCAAATGTGACGGCAAAAAGAATGCAAACACTAAACAACAACTTTTTTCAAAGGTATCTTGATTTTTCTGTATTAGGACACTTTTTAAATTTTTTAACTGTTTTCTTGTGAATAAAAATAAACATCTTAATACTTCCTGAACGTAGTTTTCTATTTTGTATTCAAAAGTGTTAAAAAAATCTGGGCGTTCCATTTAAAAAAAAAGTTGGACGTATTGCCGATTAAACCGGAAGTGAAAAAAATATTAACTGTATTGCATAAAATGCATTTATATTAACTATACCCCCATACCAAATTTCGGAAATCATAATTTTCAAATAACAAAGTTATTCGACCGTTGCGGGACTTCTTGCTAACGCTGTATTAATGTATATTAATGTTGGAGGTCAGAGGAAAGTTGCTATGCAATGATGCAAATCAAGAGAACAGCAGGAAAATGCGCTTTATCACCGTTCCATGGAAGTGTGCATTGGTCAAGCACTCCCGATCTGTTACTGGTTGAACATGTGCGGTCTATTACAATATATAAATAGGAAAGAGAGTTATTTAGAGTATTAGAAAGGAAAGTTGAAGCTATAACTGCTGATACCTGCCAAATTTGTTAATTAAATAATAATAATTTGTGACAAAATGCAAATATATTGCGAATATTAAAAAAAAACGTTTCAAATAATTTCTTTTTACTTTAATAACTAAGATTTATCCATTTTGAAACTAATACTGGGTTAAAAAATTAGTCTTACTTCACCCAAATTTACTTCAAATTAATGTATGTATATTTGTCGGTCCTTCTTTTTCTCCTGAATACAATTCAATTTACTTTTTTGGCTTCTTCTTCTCGTTGAATACAATTGAATTCTGCTTTCCTTTTCCGAACAGTACATTTCCAAAATATTAATTAATATTAACTTCTGTTGCGATAACTCGGAATACCTTTACAACAAACGCCCTTTAAGTTTCTGCATTGCTATTGTTCCGGTAACTAATAATCTAATTTAAAAATGCTCAGATCTAAAGTGGATCAACATAACAACTAAAAACTACCTGGATTCATTCACGACAATCTACTGCATGTAACACCCAAAAGAAAACAAAAAGTATTCTATAGATTTACAAGGCGACTATGTTGAGAATTTAACAAAAAATACTCGCTTTTGTGTTAAGCTGAAAACTATTCAGACTACCTTCATATGTCCAAATGTTCAAGCATAATCTCCACTACCTCTAAGATTGCATCTTTTTTTTTTTAGTCACTAGCTACAATGTTTCTTTTAAAAAGTAACAAGAAAATATAAATTGAGGGAATATAACGGTCGCGAAATTGATTGCTAGGTACCTGCATTTGTACGTGTTTATGTATAGATAGTTTATACCAACGCAATTTCCTTATATAAACTAGGGGTGTTAAATTAACTGGGAGCACGGTAAACACGTAACTAGTTTTCTTTAAGTACATCGCGGAAAAACTTCATTATATGATACCATCAAAATTGGTTCACTCCGCTCTTGCACAATGTTTACTTTCGCTTCCGTTGGACCCAAGCGCTGTCTCCCTTTCACTGTTGCCAACCCTCTCGGGACCCATTTAATTATCACATCTGCGTTCGAGCATAAAATTCCCGAAGATTACGCCACTCGGATTTATATCCAGAGGACGGAATACGTGACAAACAGTACTACCAACATTCCAGAACTACACTTCGCTAAACGCAATGACTTAATATGCACGCGAACGTGCTAGGGTGAACGCTTCCGTGTCGTATTCGCGTATTGTCTTTCGCTTTTCTATAGAAAATTAAAGTGGTTTTGTGTCTTTTATTGTCACGTGTCAAACTTTCTACAGATATAAAGCTCGAATTAATTTCCGATAGTTGAAACATGTTTTGTACTAGAGATGAAAAATTCCTTTCTTATTATTATTATTTTTTTTTATACTAGTGTCTAGTCATTTTCAATGTTTGTATCGGTTACTTTGAATTCATTACCGACAATGCAATTATAGCGAGCAGTGGTATGCATAAGTACGTTCCCGTTTCACAAATAAAGCATCTACAAACATGGTATTAAAGATTGATATTTTTCATGATAGTTTGCCGCTATATATATTTACGCTACGAAGTGAGCTTCGGTTGAAGTATTGATTTAATTGCTCATCCGATTTGTTGTGCGGCTCGCGATTGGTGCGAGATGCCGACAGGAACGATAATATGGACAAAAGGCGCTAAACGAAAATGATATCATCAGCATGATTATGAGGAAGAAAAGGTCTAAAACGTCCAGAGCGGACAAGGTAACCAATGTAAGTTGCGTGACTTACTAAAAACAAAATTGTAGCAAATTGGTTGAACTTATCTTATTTTTCAATAACAACTGTGTGTGGCGCAACTGTGAGACCGGTACTACACTACTCTATGACATCTAATTGTAAGACAACCAACAACTGCGGACAATTAAATTTTACCAATGAACGCAACAGCTTTAACTAGAAATATGATATTACTGCTGAAATTATCCTTTAAATTGTTGCATTACATTAGAATATCATCTCTTCCCCCACTCCCGGGAAGGATCCCGAGGGCATAAAAAGGACTTGAAGATAAAGAAGAAAGAAAAAAAAAGACTTGAAGTTAAAGAAGACTTGAAGATAAAGAAGAATGTTACACATACGCCCGAACGCCCATTTGGGTCACGGCGATACCCACCCACATATACTCCCTTGCGGGTATACAAAATCTCTGCTTGCGATTTGTATTACACCTATCTTCGTTAGTTACACACCTGAGCGAGATTGAGGAGCTGCAGGAATTTTTTGCAAGATTCAACATAGACTTCTTCGGGACGACGAGGATCTCTATAGAAGAACGCCACCATTTGAAGAACCTCTTCAGGAGCGTCGCATAAGATCACCTACGACTACCTTAACAGGCTAGCATAGATATCACTATTCGTAACGAATATACCATACTAACGTATATCTTTCTTCTTTAGCAGCATATAAGAGAGAGTGGTCCCAAAGGAAGACTCCGAGGCCAATAGAAAACCCCAGGAAGATTACCAGGATAATGGTGCTGGAAGAAGATGGATCCAGATCCGGATAACTAACGACTAGAAAATGTTAGAGGAGGGACCGAACACGTTGTAAATTTTTCGCACGTTCCATCCAGCGTTTCTCTTAGTTGTATTTCGCAATCTACTTTTGTTCTATTGCTATATTGCATGTTAGAAAATGCACGATTAACATCCGGTTAAAACTATTAGAATAGTGACCAAGTTTAAAAAAAAAATAATTTCTTTTCTTGTAAATACATTTATTTTTTAAACTTCATCAGTTTCGGTATAAAGAGTTAGCGACATCCCTTTCCGATGATTCATCATCCAACATCCTTCTTAAAATTAACGATAAATATAGATACATATCATAATTTCTTTGAGAACTGTTCCATTTTAGCTCAATCAGAAAATTGTGGTCAGTTAATTTCTGAACTGATGCATAAACGATACGGGTTCAAGTCAATTTGAGAACTTCTAGTTACAATAATGAAATGTATTTGAACCTACAAATGTAGTGTAACGTTTTCTAAGGAAATTTCACCAACCTTTTTTTTAATTATGCTTTGACTGGTTATTATAGATGCGCGATATGCTTACATTGAAAAAAATTAATTCAATAAATCCACTAAACAAAAAACGCTTGTTTTGTTTAAAATTAAAACAACAAAAAAATAATTTTGTTAATTAAAAAATTTATTACATCAATGAACTACGTTTATCAAATTGAAGCCTCTTTATTAATATAATAAATATCCGTTTATTAACTTACTTTTTGAGAAGCTAGAGGTATCATTGATCCTATGTAATGTATATACGAAATCACGTATCGACGTAATAAACATGCTTTTATTAACGTGGTAAACTCGTTCATCGACCGATTTTCATTAAAAAAATGTTACATTAACGTACTTTTTATTGTATTTACGTAGTTTTTTGCTTCAGGGCATCATTACAGACTAAATTAGGTATTCGGAAAATTTATATGCAACGCTAATAAACTTCTAGGTCCTTCAGTTGGTTATTTTTATTTTAAATAGAACTAACGTAAAATTAATACAATCCCTAACTAAATAAAAACACTTTAGAGCGAGGACATGCATTAAGGTGTGTATTCGATAACGCAGATAAGCGAGCGACATCGACAACCAATCACAAATGAGTGTGCGTTTAGCGCGGGGAAATCACGTGTAACTAATTTTCGTACGTGGTTACTAATAAAGGTGTAATATTTTCTGCAGCTCTATATATTTTTATTTTGAGCCTAATATGGTCCTATTTTCGTAATAAAAAAAATGTTTTAATTTATTAATAAAGAGAGCCTTGAAGAAAGAAAAAAAATAGGAAACGATGATCCGTCAGGGGAAAAGCAAGATTTCGATAACTAAAAAAAGTAACATAGTTTCTTTTAAAAATTATCTCTGCATGACACAAGCGTAATTCACAGCATATTTATGAACGTTTCTGGTAATTTTACACAACTTCTTTTAAAATATATTGTAAAGGTTAATAAATATTTTACTAAAACGCAGTATGCTGCAGACCTCGACATAACCTTTAAGAGTCGGATAATTTGCTTCTTTAGTCTGGCCAGGACACCTTTTTGCAGGGCAGTAATATACTAATAAAATAAGATATCTGCAGTTTCATGTCGCAAGGTTACTTTAGATTCAATTAACTAGTTGTGTTAATCATGTTGAAGAATGTACAATTGTGCAATGGCTCCAGGTAACTAGGTAACCAAGCGCGTCTTCGAAAACTGTATTCAAATTCGACCGCGTAAACGAAAATTAATTCGTTATTAATATTCCTAAAATTAAAAAAAAATGTCTAAAGCTAACTACTACATGAACAATCAAAATCTTCTCAACAATCTGTATTAGAAGCTTAGAAAATCCATAAATTAACAAAAACAACACAGTTTCAAACAACACACTTTGTTAAATTTTCAGTTGAACCTCAAGATCACTAATTTTATTTCTTATTAGGTCACTATTAGGTGTAGTGGTCATAAAATGTCCTTCCAAATCTTTCCTCTTTTTAGTAATGATTGGAAAGAAGGTATGGTACATTAAGCAACAACATTTACCATTGTAAAAAGTAACCAGGTTCCTTTTTTTTATGGAAATCAAAGCAAAAAAATTCCTCTGATTCTTTTTCTTACCCTCACTGAATTTGTTAAAGATACCAAAACCATGGAATTCATGCCAGTTCCATATAACACTCCGAAAGGCATCTGCATAAACCACCTATTGGGTTTCCTCGCGGCTATATGAATAGTAAAGATCACAGGTGTATAGCAAGCCGCAGGCCACATAAATTCATTACATAACTATAAGAGATAAATTGTTGAAATAAGTATTATTGTGTTTCCGAGACCATACTGAGACCTTACAGGGTAAATAAACTAGTTGATATACACTCCGCCAAAAAAGTATCGCATAATTTAGTTTTGAATCAGAAAAGTATCGCATAATCTTTGTTTGTAGCATAAAGTTGTAAATATACTTTAATGCGCTCTAAGGTATAATTTCTATGATTGTTTAAATAAAATACAGGCCAAATAAAAACAAGAACTCATACTTGAGATTTTTATTAAAACAAGAAATTATAATTTTGGAAAGAAAAATGTCATAACAGTAGCTTTTAATACTGAGTATTGCCACCTCTGGCTCTTATGACCGCTCGCATACGGTTTGGCAGAGATTCGATTAACCTCCGTATATAAGCCTGATCCAAATTCTCCCACGTCCATGCAGGTCCGCTGGGGCAACATTTTGGGTTCGTATCCGTCTGTGAAGGAGGTCCCACACGTGCTCGATAGGGTTCATGGACGATTATTGCAACATGCGGTCGTGCATTATCGTGCATTAACATGAATTCGTTTCCTATAATTGGCGCATATGGTACTACATGTTCTTCTAAAATGTCCGTTATATACCTGTGGGCAGTCAGTGTACCTCTGTCTACTGGTACTAACTCTGTACGACCTGTTAAACAGATGCCTCCCCAAACCATAATAGAGCCACCAGCGAAATTAGGTCTAGGTCTGATATTACACTGCGAATAGCGCTCGCCGTCTCGTCTGCACACTGAGATACGCCTATCTGAGGTGTAAAGACCAAATCTTGACTCATCTGTGAAGAGTATATTGGCCCAGTCATTAATGTTCCAATTTACATGTTCTCTGGCAAACCTTAAGCGAGCCACTCGGTGGTTTCTAGTGAGACGAGGGGCTGTTACAGCTACTCTAGCTCTTAATCCGCTCTGTCGTAACCTATTCCGAATAGTTTGAGTACTCACATGAGTATTTCTGACTCTAGCCAAGTCGTTCTGCAATTGTCTCGCAGTTACATGTCTTCGACGTAATGCTTGACGTAATGTTTGTAGTAGTAAATAGCGGTCATCTTGGCGAGTAGAACATCTTAGACGACCTGGTACAGGTCTTCTACTGTAATTGCCTGTTTTCCTATATCTGGCTACGGCTCTAGAAACACTTGACTGATTGATGTTCATCAAATTAGCAACGTATGCTTGAGATCGTCCATCTTCGATTAAAGCAACTATAGCAGCCACTTGTTCTGAAGTTAAATTGCTCATTTTAGTTTTAAAAGCGTTGGTACAGAACTCCGACTTCGCACTTTAAAAATTGTCCGTATAGGAAGACTTGCAATAAACAACTGAACAAACCTTACACATATGCATTCTTGTAAATGTGTTCTTTTAGAAAAAAAAAGTAAAAAAGCTATGTTCCATGATTTTGTTAGTGTTTTTATAGTTCACATACACGAGGCAAACTTTTTGTGAACGTATAAAAATATCTTGGTTTATAAATGCCCTTTTTAAGTTTATGCGATACTTTTTTGGCGGAGTGTACATTAATAGGAATATTCATTATTTGACCAAATTTGTGTATTATGTATCTATCAATTTAATAAAAGACCTTTTATTAAAGTAATAAATTTTTTCCTTGAACAAGTGTGTAATTATTGTTGCTAAAATTAGAATTATACCCTAACTTTTATCGACTTGGCTTGCTTACGTTAATATGTCGCTAGAAAGGTTTTTACTGAACATATACGTAAGTATAAATCCGATTAACATAGAATTACCTACCATTGATATCTAGATAATACATAATCGTTGGTAACGATATAGAAAATCTTATACAGTGATCTAGTATTACAGTCTTGTTATACATCGTACTTACTTATGTAAACCACACACATACGTATATGTATGTATGTATGTATGTATACAGTACGCACTAAGCATATAGTTGAACTAACCCTGTTTATGTAATCATAAAATTATACGAGCTTTGCAGGCAAGACACTTAGGTAATATAAAACGAGGATATTTCGTGTAAGCAGGTACGTATGTGAGCGTATATAATCTGAAGGCATTAAACTTGGTAGCAGACTTAACCTTAAACTTTATATGCACAACGTTGTATAGGTATTGGTGTCATGCCGTTTCAGGACGTAAAACGTTCGGATCCCCTAGGACGAAGCGTCAAATTTACGCGGATCGGTCTCGGGAATTACACGGCTTACAGGCTGACGTTCTTCCTTTTTTGCGATGGCAACTTGTCGTGTAGAAATCTGAAGATTGGATCGCATTGATAGCGAAGTGTCGTTCAAATGAAACGTCCGCCTTACTTTTAATTTTACGGGCTTTGGTAAACGATGAACGGAGCGGAAACGTACGACGGAAGCTCAAGCACAATCAGTTAACTTCCTTTTTACCTTTGTTTTACAACAGAATCCGTTAGATGACGAATAGCTGGAGTGCTGATTTCATAATCGCTACTTTTCTTTACTGAGATGATTGATTATATGCGTCGTACTCGTTTCGTGTACGTAGAAAAGTTGAACGAGATATTCGGGTGCAACATATTTTCGTATTTGTTGAAAGATGTGTGAACGAAAATTCAGCTAAAATTATACAAAATTAAGTCCTGCGTCACGCAATATTCTAAAATTTACTTATTAACTTATTATAACTGTTAATATATATAAATTTAATATTTATATATATTAAATATATATATTATATATCGTTTGGCGAGGCAGTTTCTTAAATAATAAATACTACAATGTTGCTAAGGTTTTTGAGTCGCTTTGAACAATTAAATAAAATACAGTATTCGACAAAATGAATGCACCAATAAATTAAACTGTAAACATCCTTTTTATTTAATAATTTAAACTAAAGGAATAACAATAAATTGCATTATTTAAAAATTTAGAAATGTATTATATGAAAAATTTATTATTAATATATTATTTATAAAAATAAATGAAATCAAATCTTTTTTATGAAAATGAATAATGAATGCGACCTGTTATGATGTGTATGACGTCTCTATTTAAGCATCGCATTTATGTACGGACATTTTGATAGCCACTCGATAAACGGTATTCTAACGTCATTTGGACAAACCTGTACATCTCTAGCTGTGCACGGTTGGGCGCTCTTCTGCAAAAATAAAAATTCGTCTCCGGCAATAGGACCAAACGACATTACATATTCAACTAGAATGTTGTCGAGATAAAAATCTTGTCATCCAAGAACATTACAGAGGCTAGTCTCATCAAAGAATAAAGCACTAATCAACTACGATCTTTGGTAAAGGCGCAACCTAGCAACTCTATTCCTTTTGGTCTTCTACAAATCAGTTCAGTTTCTTTCGACCTTTGACATTTGTTAGTATCGAACTAGTAATTGATTTGCTTCTTAAACCAGATTAGTTAAGGACGCGTTTCTCTCTTGCACGGGTACACCGTTTTCGCTTTCGTCCTTAACACCAACAATAAGTTCCCACTTCATTAAAAACGTTTAATCACGCGACTTATTATAACGTTGTCTATTCCACAAAAAATTATATCTCTTCCGGAGATTTTTAGTGCTTCCACTGCCTCATGTTATCCAGAAGGTTAACATAATAAGTTGAAAAAAAAAAAACAATAACTTAACAATGTCATATTAAAACGATTCTCCGCAGATACAGATACACGAAATATAAATCTTGGGATTTATTTACATTGATAGGTTAAATATTTCAGGGAGTCTATATCAATATACTTTATACTATTGTTGAAAGAAGCATAACTCTATATAATGGAGAATTCAAACCACTACACTGACGGATGCAGTAAAACATATAGCCCACATGCGGTAAATTAAACAGTTATCTTTTTTCAGGAAATGGTGATCAATCAATTTTGCTGGTTGTGTAACGTGAACCAACTATTTAACTTTCTTCAATTTTCTAGATAATGTGAAGAATTTTAAAATCCGTATACTTCAAAAGCTTTCGGTGCACTCTTTCACATCGGTACTAATTTTTTTTAATCTACACGACACTGCCATTTTCTATTTCATAACCTACGAATTATAAAACCAAACATTTTGAAAGCACTTTTGAAGACACTACTGATCAAAGATACTTCAACAAGTTGATTACTATCTACAGTACAGTATGTAATGTTTTGTTTAAGGGAAGAATTTGAAAATAGATGATTTTTCTAAATTAGTTAATTAAATTTGGAGTTCCTGAAATTCGGGAATGTTCAAGAACACTCATTCAGCAATTTAGATTCAAAGTAGATAACGATAAATTATATTTAACAAGTATTAAAAATTTGAAATATATCGCGACGTCCTAATACTGAAATTGGAAACAACCAAACATATGCTAGCTGGATAACTATTAGACTCAAAGTCAAAAGCCTTAATTAATAATACTCTTATAATGAAACTGAATCGGATGCTGTTATTTTTAGGAATAGTGTAATGCAAACGATGCAGGAACGCAGCTAAAGTACTGATTCTATACGTTTCACATCACAAACAACTGTACAATGTTAAATTTTACTAACAAATAAACGATTATTTGACGAACGATGAAATTACACCGAGATATGCTTAAAATAATTGTGGAGATTGTGATAGGAAAATTTTACATTAAATCGGTTTTAGGATGTGAGGATGAGAAGTTATATTGTTCCACGTCTACCCTCGTTGGCTAACCTTATGTAATATTCCCCTAACATCGCCGCTGTGTAAACAATAGGAGATAGAAGAAAGAGTGGAAGCTTCTGAAAATGAGCCAGAGGGATTTCGATTTTGAACGGGTAAACATACTGAACTTATAATGCACAGCGCCAGTCGCAGCTAATGTCGATGTTGTGTATCAAAACACTGCAACAGTTAAAATGATTTTCTTTTGCAAATCCAATTAATTCACTTTCAGAAGGTTAACGAACAGTTTCTTCTTCGAGCAAGAAACTTTGAAAAGGTTCAATTCGACATTCGCTAGTCCCCATCACAACTACAGTGAATTACATCCATATATAAAGATAAATGAAAAAATAGTATTAATAATTGAATAAGGCTAAATTAAATAGGAACCGTGAAGTATGCCAACTCCGTTTCCCGCAACAGCCTGACTCTTACGTACACCTCACCTCAAATTAATCCTCTCTTCAAATTCTCTAGACAACTAGACAAATAAAAATTTCCCGGAGCAAAAGAGCAGTGTTAAATTTCTCTCCTACTTTACGTTAAAGTAAATAAATGTTGCTTTTAAATATCCCAAACGCTGTAAACTTTCACGATTATTTGGCCTTAAGCCCATAAAGTAATTTTGATTCTAATTTGATAACTGCACTTCGTATTTAAAAATTTCCCTAAATAGTACGAACTAGAAACACTAGTTGTATAGCGTTATAGATAAAGAGTCCAAACGATGTGCCCGAGCATTGGCGTTGCGTGGAGAGTTTACCAGAATAACAGTGCGCTTATTTAAAAATAAATATATTGAATCACTTTACAAAACGTTAAGAAAAAACATAAATAACTTACCTAACATGTTTACATTGTTGCAGAAATATCCGGATGTACGCGATGAAGTAATTGCACCATCATATATGTTTCTGTATTAGTCTCGGAAAGGTTCGTACGTAGCGACGTAAATAAATGCTTATATGCTGAAAAGGATTGTTCGACGTTGAGAGATGTTATATTTGCATAGTTAAAGTGCTCTTTGTATCTGTACAACGTATCTTCAGTATTGGTAAAAAGTTGCCGTAATTTTGTAAAATCTACATTTTTATCTAATACACTATTAAATTTTTCACGAACACAAACACTTTTTTCATCATCAAGGATATGCAGTGCTAATTCTACGTGGTCAATAATTGCTAATGAGTCCGACAAGGACAGCGCACTGTTCTGTAAATTTTTTATTGCATCCACTATCGGAACGTAACTGTCGTAAATAATTTTTAAATTTGCTGCAACTTGAGGATTTTTAAATTGAACCTGACTGAGCCTTATTGCAGCCGCTTCTTTGCCGTCTAGTTGTAAAACTACTGATTTAATTTTTTCAAAATGTTTATAATAATAGAATGCTGCTTCTAATCACGTACCCCATCGTATAAGAATTGGTTGCGGCGGCTCGGGTATGTCAGGACACTGCGAATGAAATAGGCGAATACGTTTCGGAGATTTAAGAAAAACCGCTTTCGTTTGTCCTATTAGTTCATCCACATCAGGATAACTTGTACGTATAATGTTTGTTACAAGGTGTAAAGCGTGAAGCAAACATGTGACGTGCAGCAGGTTTGGTCGAATCGTTTTGAGTAATTTTGCTGTGGAACACATAACCGCGGCAGCATCGGTAACTAACATTAACAGTTGCTCCGGTAAAATTTCAAATTTGTGTAGTGTTTCTATTAATACACTACGTATCGCCGTGGCAGTACGATCTTGCATTCGTTTACAGGCTAGTAAATAAGGGTGAGAAGATCCTTGTGGGGTCAGCGTCCTTACGACAATGGATAGGATGGACTGTTTTTTAATATCTGTAGTTTCGTCCATTGTCAACCAAAGGTATTTATTTTTCACCGTTTTTTTCGTAAAATTTACAATTCTTTCACGCACTGATGGTACGTAATTGTGTAGCGTATTTTTAGATGGTAATTTCCACGTAGGATTGTATTTATTCTAAAACTGGCGAAGCATTGGGCGTTGGACCTTATGTATTGCTATATTGGTCGCAATTAGCATCATTGTTAAATCAACCACAAATTCATTATATGATTTGCGTCTAATCTTTTTCAATTTATGTTTGTCACTATTTATATGTCTTTGACACTGACTCGCTTTCCAAGATAATAAAGTTGTTTCACGAACTAAACATTTCACTGCCTTACCGTCATATATTAAATCGGGAGACCGATGTATAAATTTATTTACTACGGTAGCAGACAACCGATTTGACGCATTATTTTTACGACCTCGCAACATTTTCAACGTATACTTTAACACGTTAGAACGGCAACTAAATGCATCGTTTATTTTTACTACTTATGCGAGAGCGGAGTTTACCCCACTCTGCTCTCGCATCGACGCTACTGGTCGGGCACATCGTTTGGACCCTTTAGTTATAGAACTAGTGGTTTCGGCAGGGTACATCTGCGCGATACAGTTTATAATTTCCATTGGACACCGATGGCCCCTGTGTATTTAAAGAGAACCAAGTATTATATATCGGAATGGAGCATCAAACTAGAAAGAAATGGCTGGAGATAGCTAAGGCAGGTAAGTGATATAATATTCTCACTATATACGAGTTTTCCTTTTAACAAATCACACGTCACGTCTTATAGTTTGGTTTCTTGCCGTACTTAATACGTTTGCCTGTTTGCCTTCAATTTTATGAAGGCAAACAGAGTTCTTTGTAGGTTATACACTCTTATCCAAATTAAATTTGCTTTCTATTAAATGAGTCGTTACGTACGTTATGTTCTACGTTTTACATATGTGAATTTATCCATCACATATTTTTTTCCATTACCATGTTCCTACGATAACTTAAATATTAAGTTATATCCGCTGGAAAGTAATAACTAGAGAGGGCAAAAGCGAGTGAAATCATATCTGTTTTCCAGAGACAGACTCGTGTTTTCTCGACTCTCGAGAACACCGGTAGGCAATACGGATCTATTCTCATGAGGCGAATAGACATGACGCTGTATAGTCGCTGCAAAAAAGGTATTTCACTCGCTTTTGTCCTATCTAGTAATAACTGCTAACGATATACAATAAGAACGTCTTTTAAAAGATAATAGCGTCGAAAGTAAGCCATTCTTTATTCATATAAAAGGATAACAGAAATCAGGTTGGTTTCAGTACTAACAAAACATTGTTGGCGTTAGCTCAACCGAATCTTTGTCAGTATTAACTTAGCATAGTTAGTATTAGTTCAACCTAATCTTTGTTAATTGTACTCAGTATATTTTGTAACATTCTCTGTCTGTCAAACCTCAAATAATTTTTTGTAAGTACTAAAGAAATTCTGTACGTTAACTATTATCAATATTGAACTATTATTATTATTTATTGTTGCATACCTTCTATTTGCTGTTACTATACTTTTGTTTTGAAAGAGCTCAACTTTTTTGTTGTTAATCGAGGACAGTAAGTCCTAAAGATGGTTTGCTCTTTTTTTGCTCTCTAAAAATAAAATATATTTTTTTTTACTTTGGAACAAAAATATTTCGCACCGCGATGGAACATACTGCAACATATTGCACTTAACTGGAGAATTTATTGCTAAATTTCAAGTATGTTCCGTCCCTATTTTACCTGTGTGGTTTATCCTGACTTTCCGACGGCCAATACAGGAATATTATCTCAGCGTTAATCATCCCAATAGGCCCCGGGATGTGAAATGTGTGTCCATATGTATCATTATAGTTGTTTTCACTAAAGCTCAATGATTTTCAATTTAATGTTTTTATTTTGTCTATTTTGTGGTGAATGGACTTTGATCCGGAGACACCAACAAGAAAAAGCTATGTTTGAGTATGGATACAACATTATATCGTTGAATCGGTGCTAGTCTGCAGAAGAAACCAACGAAACCGAAAGAGTTACATTTTTCACCACATGAACGCCGATTCGGAAGTTTTCCTCGATTTTCTTTCATTTGCCTAAAGGTAGTTAAAATACATTTTTTATAACAGCGCCTTTTACTACTTTGTTAGTTTTTAGACATTCTATGTCCACGGGTCAACTCCTCAAGAAGAATTCTAACTTGTTGATACAAGAAATAATTTCATAATTCATCTTTCAATTCAGTTGATAATTAAACCTTTGTAGATCCACTCCAATAAACAACGAACATCATGGCGGGCGTTGTGTAAGAAAAAAGGAGCACACTATTTGCGTTTCTGCTTTATTGCGATTACCAAACGATTTTATAACGAGAACCTTTTCCTTGTAAAAATAACCAATACAAAACACATTTCCTCTCCCGGATGCCGTGGATACATTGTATATAGGACGCTACAAACTTGCTAATCTCCCTCCGCTCCTTTTTACTCTGTTTATCTTTTCAAGTCTCTAATCTTTAATCTCTTATAAATTCTTCTTTTTTCCCGCCTCGCTGTCAAAACCATTTTCGCTGTTCTGCTACTGAACATCCTCATTACGGAGCTTGACCATCCAATGTGTTGAATAATTAAGTTTCTTACTCGGCTGTTATAGGTAAAGTTTTGTATATTGCCGTTATTTTCTTGTTTGTTTTTTCTCTCGTTTATAGTGTATTCATCTAAGAATTTTTTTGTGTCGCACCGCCAATTTCGTTTCATTTGATTTGTTTTATTCATAATTCGTATCGTGTTTATGTTCTTCGCTTTCTTAGAAATTCGAAAATTTTCAGTAAAGTTACGGTAGAGACCAACATTGGCTTACTTCCTGATAGTAGCATAAGCTACTAGACAGACTCGTGTCTACTCGCCTTATAAGAGAAGGTTCGTATTGCCTACTGGTTTCCCCAAGAGTCGACAAAACACGAATCTGTCTAGTCGTTGCAAAAAGGTAATATGTAATTCCACCTGCGTTCGTCATGTCTACTTATTGATACACTTCCATTTAACAGTCTGTTTACGGAGCGCGTTATTCTAACTCATTTTGAACTTTATGACGCGATTTACGTAAATCGTTTGCAGCTTGGACGCAGAGGCAAACATACAGTATCCGAACACCTTTGTCAAAATGGAGACCATAACATCGACTCTGGCAATGTAAACGGTTCTGCCAGAACCAAACATTACCACCACACAAAGGTGCGCAGATTCTTAATAATGATAAAAAAATTCGAAAAACTTGATTTTTAAATTTAAATACTAGTGTTCGTTCGAATAAGCTAAACTTGGATTTACTTCGTATTTCAAGCATAACAGAAGAACTAAACACTTTCATTCACTTGGACAGTAATACGCGTAGCTAAATATGTCTTCCCACAAAAAATATTTGAACTAAAATGAGTAATTGTTTAAGTTCCTTTTGTTCTTTTGTTGATAGCACTTCCTAGATCACGGTTAATTAAAAAGAATACACAGCAAAAAATGTAATGTTAATACAACTCCAACATTTAGGTTCTCACAGACCCACTCCTATAATTTATAACATTTACACCGCGGATACAGTTAGATATAACAATGTATTTGTTATAGTTGGCAAATAAAATTTACGCCTAAAATTCCTTGTTTACTTTCAAAACGTTGTACATTTTAAAATTTTTATTAGTAGGCCTTACTACCTTTTCTTGTAAAATTATGAAGATTATTTTGTTAATTCAAAACTACCTCTACGAAAGTGGACATAAATTATGATAAAATTAACTAATCTTTATTAATTTTTCACAAATTTACTTTTTTTCCTTTTTTTGTAAAACTAACAGATATGTTTCAATAATTTAGCATCAGTTATTATTTAGTATTGCAAAATGCTTATTATTTTCAGAAAATATAATTAATTATATCAACCTGAATTTTTTGTGATACAGAAAAATGTTTCCTATTTAACAAAATTGGTTATAATTTAAATTAAAAAAAGAAATGTAGGTAATACATCTATTGTTATTTACCTATCAAAAATAATTGATAGGTATACAAAACACAAGCACTGAAAATTATAAAGAGAATAAATAAGAAAACGTTGAAAATATAGTAAATAAAATTCATTTAAACAATAATTTGATGGTTGAGTAAAATAAATATCTCACTTTCCTTAAATGGTCGATGTAGCTCGTACGAGACTAGGTTTTGTTAACTTGTTAATGTCTACGATGTGAGCACCTTTTGAATTGTCAATGGAAACCCGCTGATAAGTGTCATTAAAACTTTTCGTTTCCTACGTATTTTACTAATTAAAAATGAAGTACTTTCGATTTTAATAGAACCCGTAAAACAGTAACTGAATTAGTAACATTGACTTCCGTTATCGAAGCGCCAAATGTATTTTACAGCGCGGTTGCAATTCCCGAACTTTAGATATACGTTTTACTGCGTTTCCCAACCATCGATATAAAGAAAGTGTCGTTTCTCCGTTCATCCCACGTGAATTGTTGATGTCCGAGTGCCAAAGTTTTACAAATACTCTTAAGTTCTCTAAACTGTGTATTAAATGTTTAAAATAATAATGTTTACCCTCAAAACGCATCGAGCTTAAACCAAGCGACGGCCCCATTTGGAATGTAATAAAACTGTAATAAGTCATTACGTGATATTTCGGGGTCAGTTTTAATTCGTATTCGCGCTCATATAAATTGGGATGTCCGACTATTAAGCCTTCTAAATGCGATGCCATGCCAAAAGAAGTCTTACTAACCAAACAGTTTCTACAATAATAATGAGTAGAGATGACAAAGGCAGGTAGAAATATTATTTTTTTGCAACGACTAGACTGACTCGTGTTTCGCCGATTCTCGGGGAAACCAGTAGGCAACACGAACCCTTTCTTATACAGGCGAATAGAGACGAGTTTCTCTAGTCGCTGCAATCTCATCTACCAAAAATTTGATTACCTCTCAAGTTATCATGGCTCAATACTACAAGTATTCTCTTAGCGTCACCTTTAGTAACACTATTACTATAATAATAATAATATACGACACAGAATTTATTCCGAATGATTTCACTTCGCTCGAATCATTATTTGCTGGATTGTTATTGTCCGCATTTATATTACTTCGTTCTTCACGAAAAAAATTTCTTAATTGAGTTGTAATCAAGCCTTCGTCTTTTTTTTTTATAAATGGGTCGTAGAAAGCTTCCTGAAATAAAAGTTACGGTTTGAAATATTATTTCATTTGATGTAGTAGTAACAAGACTTACATATCCTTCATCGCTATTTGTATAAAGCAGTTTTGGAAACAAAGATACTATGGTTCTTGCGTAACTTATTTTCGTTTCATGCGAAGGTAATAAGTTCGAGCTTTGTGGCATATAATCAACGACTATATTAACTAACTTTTTCCTATTTGGATCGTCCGGCGTTTTCTGGTCCTTATAAAATGCCATTACTTCCTTCTCACCAGGATGAGAAGGCAAATATTTCTTTAATTCCTTAAATTGAGAACGTTTACTAATTAATTTAATTGCAAATCATAACATAAGAAATAACGATAAAATATTACCTCAGCTGTTATCTTATTGTAAGATGTGCAAGCAGTTTTGGCTCTCTTGCGGCTATGTGGGGTTAGCTGAAAAGCATCTTCATCAAAGCTAGAGCAGATCGACTCCCTTGATGCTCTCTACTGCAACTCTCTGGATGAGTATATGCATGTGAAAATGTTGGTAGTGGGCTATCATTTGCGTGAGTATTTGATGAGTTACAATCTCCTAAAAGAGTCAATAGTATTAGTAATGTTTTATAACAAGAATCCGCTACAAACCTTTCTTTTCTACGATGAATATTATTTATTATCTCTTTTCCGGAGATATTTAAAAATGTCCAAATCCTGCATCTCAAAATCCTTCCCTACCAAAGGGGATAGATTTGAAAGGCTGTAAAGAAACATTCATAAGCACACATAAATATAAATAAGCATTAAGCAAGCATGATAACAAAGACTGTGGTGAAATATAGTGAACAGCACATAAGTAACGGCACCTCTGCACTACACAAGTTTACTTGTTATATAGTAATATATAATAATAAGTTCAGACTAATTTTTATATAATAAAAAACTTGTGTGGTGCGGAGATGCCCATACTTACGTGTTGTAATTTTATGTGTTGTGAAATATTAATCATTAACTTTACTTTTAATATTTGATTATTCTATTAAATTAACACAATAAGGCCCAGTAAAATAGAATAGCTATTTCAGCGTGCCGAAGAGGTTCAACACAGAGAAACTACACATGGCCTGAAAATTCCGATTTATGGCAGTAACTTGTACTTAGAGATGCTAATTTACATATGTTTGCAACAATTTCATATCAACTTATCTGCTTTAGTTTAATTTAGCTTAAAGAATATGGTTAGCTATTTCGATACCCATATATGTACACGCATCAATTGCTGTACAATGTACACCACACATTCAAATATAATAATAATAACCCTTTATAGGTATGTTTAAATGAACAGCGAACACTTGTGATTTCGACAAAACGAGAAAAAACACCTAATAAGGCAGTGATTTGTCATATCTAAATAACGTATATCGAAATATCTCATGCAATTCCGTGCCAATATAATTTTCTACAAAAGCTTAATGAGGAATCGCATATTTACACGTACATGATCTTCGCGACTATTTTTGATTTCCTTGTATTATCAATACCGCGAAAGTACATAAAACATCTAAGTCTGGTTATGATTTTATGAATTAAGGCTTTTCAATTCAAAGCTTAAGACGGCCGTTTTGTTTCGAAAAGTTATTTTCACGTAGCTAATAACCTCGAAAAAAAAAAGAATAGCAAAGCAGTTCCGATTTTCGTAACTTTTGGAAATGCCGTGTGAAATGATGTATCACGTAAAAAAGTTAATGAAAATAACTAGTTATTACAACTTGGTGGTTTTTAACGGTTATTTGTTAGTGAGGGTTTGTTCCGCGCGTTTCGTATGCTGACATAACCTTTCCTGACGCGGTTTGCGCGGGAAAGGATTGTATCGTGCTCCTGAAATCATTCTACAAAAACATTATGAACATCGGAGGGACTTTGCTATCCTTTGATTTACCCAATACAAACAGTACACGTATACTCACTCATATAATATGTTATACTTACCAGTATAACTTCCCTCGACAGAATTGCAAGAAGAAACTGTAGATATCGTACTCACAAAACTAAATCACAGAACTAAATGAAAGAATTCGTAATAGCTGTGCATCCTTTTCTGTTCTCTCTAAACATAAAAATATTTAATAAATAAGGTACAGCCTTCTAACGGAGATTTCTTGTATTGACTTAGAACAGTATTGTTGCTTAAGAAGCGCGCTAGTGCTTAACGTCTGTAGATATGATACATCTAAGAAATTGCAAAACGACGCGTTCGGTATGCGAATAATTTGAAAGGCAATACATTGTATACTGAATTTTAAAATAATGCGTCATTCCTAATGTATACGTATACGTAATAAATACATCAGTTCAGTAACATAAATTTATGCAACTGTACGTAACAACAAATTAATTCAAATTTCTGTTGAAACAAAAGGTACAGTAACTAAAACTAAGCTGTTAATTCAAAAACGTAATAAAAAAGGAAACACACGAATGATAAAACCAAATTAAACACACTAAGACATGAAACCATATTTTAGTTTTAGTAGCAATAAATTATAAATTTGAATAAATATTTTTTGTGATTTACTTATAAATGGAGATACCGACGTATTGAAAATTGTTATTGTAGTAACTGTATTTGTAGATGGGAAATGTATATTCTTGTTAAATTTGAAGTTAACTCAACAATATAAATTGTTAAAATAACAAAATTACGAGTCAAATATAGCATTAGATACTAACAAAAAACCTGTTAAAATATGTTAATATTAACTGTAAATAATGTTTTATGCATATTTTATTAAATTGTAGTTAAATTAACAAAACACTTTTTACTGTGTAATGTTACCGCCACGTACTTTACGCTATTATTTTAACTACAATTTCTCTCCGTGTTGAAGGCGCTTATGCGATTATTGATATAAAGATAATCAGTATAACGCCCTCGAATTATTTTTATTATTAAAATTTGATCCCGTAACTTATATCAAAGGTAGATAAATTTTCACTAAACCGTACTTTAAATGCAGGCAAGCATGGGACGTAATTATAATTAATATTTTTTCTCCATCGTCTAAATTAGCGTAGCGCTGCTCATTTCTTGTTTATCTTCCCTTCCTGTTGCTTCATGGAAGGCTTATTTAATTAAAATCTGAATATCTACAGTTTTGACAAGAGGTTTGGGCAAACGTCATTCACGAGGGTAGGATTTCATAATTAGCGAGATTCTGCTGGCGGAATAACCGGTATGCGTAGGATTTTTTTATCAGAGTACACCCCATCATTTTATTACGTAAAAGACGGAATGCGTTTGTATGTGTGGAAATATTCTCTATGGCGTACAATGCAGATAAATGAATTTTCACAATCGCTTTCTAAATTGAAAAATTATCAAGGATCCCTAACATATGTCTCATTTCCTTTATTATTTCCTTTTCGTAATGACATAAGTTTGATATTGATTTAAAATTCGATGTTTTTACTCCCCTACGTATATAAATACTTATATATGTACAGCGACAATTTCATGTTTTGTCTCCCTCTGAGACGCTGCATCTAAACTTTCCATCGCTCGTAGTCGTGTATCGTAGTCGTTTATCTAAGTATCTTTGCCGCGCGGAAGGTAATATCGATATTTAGGTATTTCTATGGCGTCTGTGGATGATTTTTACTAAAATGAACACGTAAACTTAAATATTCTTCATATATATGTAATGTTACAAAGTAACATTTACGAGATTGTAAGCCACCTGCGCTACCCCCACATCTCTTTTTGGCATTTTACCTTGTCCATCTATCGTGTATGAGTGTCCTAATGGTAGAAAGCCCGATTCCTATTAGAAGATTCCTTGTTTTAGACAAATATCTTTAGGCGTGGAAATAAACAGTTATTATTAGTTTCTTTGATACAAAAGTCTTAAATACTACTTTTTTTTATTTTCAAATTATACAAGTTCTCACAATCTCTTTCGTGAAGGAAAAGGTTAATTATTACAGGCACAGTGATATTTTTATGTTACGTCTCCCCTTGAGACGATGTATCAATACTTTCTACCACTCGTAGCTAAACGGTAGGATTCGCAGCTAGATTTTATTATTTCCATTTTAATTTATGATGGGTATTCCCAATAAACGCGGCCCTGTGCTTTTATTCGCTGAACTTAAGTATTTGGCCTTGCCATGCGGAAGATAGTATCGATATTTAGTCGTCGCAAGAGGGAGACAAAACATATATTCACCACTGTACATATCCACTGTCTATGATCGAAAATGTGTAATTCTTTAAAACTGAATGGATTTCGATAAAATGTGGAACGTATTTTTACTTTGAGGAGATTATTAAATGTTTATATTTTTTAAATTTCTTTTTGACATAACTCTGCACCAGCTGCTCAACTCGCGCTTGTTTTCTTACCGATATAAGTGATGCATTCAATTTGTTCGTTGAATTACAGTTTGTGCAGTGTTAACAGAGTGTTTCAAGTATGAAAACTAACGATACGACGGTAGTCTGAGAAGTCTCAACTTCAGCATGATCTACTCGTTACTCGCCAAAAATATTCTGGTAATATAATTGCGCATGCGTTAAGAAATACTTTTGAAAATTTCAGCCATGTTGAACGCTCAATTGCTGTTTGACAGTAGTTTATATATTGTACGTGTTAGATTTATGATCATTAACTATTATTTGTGAGACATTGACTATATTCTTTGTCCGTGATTGTTGTTTGATTCCCTCGTGTGTTCTTCACGTACCCTGTTGTAAACGCGCGCCATCTATGTGTATGTAGTTTCCGTAAAAATAGGAAAATGCCTAATATTGAGCCGTCACAAGATTCTTATATTTGAAAGGCAATACTGCAACGCAAATGAAAAACGAGACCGTCGCGTTTAAGGAGACTTAGCATCATCATTTGCCACGGTGAGTAGCTGAAATTAAACGTGGTCGGTTGATCATGAAGGGATGATTAAAGAAAGAAGAACAGCAGAGGCTATGGGTATCCCAAATGTCGTATGTACCGCGAAGGTAAACGCGCGTTGGCTGCCGCGTTCTTTATTTGGGGCCAAAAATAGATTGGAATGAACATTTCTAACGCTCTGCCGAAGCAGTTTAAGCAAAATAAATATGAAGTTTTTACATCCATTAATAATTGTAGGTGAAACTTGGACCGACTGGAACACCTCTGACGTACAGTCGAAATAGTGGATTGTGAAGGATTAGTCACCTCCGAAAAGGACGAAAATTGTTTCATTGTCTAGGAAAGTAATGTTTTTTTTGGGAAAATCATGGAGTGGTATTAATCGACATTAGCATTAATTGATAGGTTAAAAGCAGAAATTGTAGAAAATGATTTCTGTTGTATTTAATAATCTATATTTTATGTAGACGCTTTTAAAGATGGTGTAATATATAACAAGTGGCGCAAAGGTAATGTCATAATTTTTGCAGTTTGCGCCAAATGTCACTATGCTTTGATATTTATGATGTAGACATACAAAGAATTAGTTGTTAACAAGCCATGGAGCGATACACACCTCAAGAACGTGGAATTATTGTTACTTCTTATTTGGCAGATTTTAAGTCTGTTGTTTTAACGCAGCGTGAATTTCGTCGCCGTTCTCCTGGTCGTCGTGTTCCATGTGCGCGAGCAATTAAACGTTTGTCCGAGCGCCTCGTGCGAACTGAGTCCACTAGAGATGTCGCAAGAAATGCTCGCCTCGTAGTGCTCGTTCAAACGAAAACATCGCTGCTGTTGCGGACGATGTCAGAGAGAATTCACAAACATCAACGAGAAGACGATACACATTGTTAGGCATCAGCAGACATTCGCTGCAAAGAATTTTGGTGAAAGATTTGGAAGTGTTCCCCTACAAAGTGCAAACTGTTCACGGACTGCTACCTGCTGACCGTCGAGCAAGGTTAACTTACTGCCATACTCTCTTCAACTTAATGCAAGGAGAAGATGATTTCGTATCAAAATAATAATGAGCGACGAAGCCCATTCCCAAGTGATTCGTGCTTATTTTTTTTGAAGACGTCGATGGCGCCACCGTAACCGTAAGTGGCGAGCGTTACAGACAGATGCTAAACGAATTCTTTTGCCGCAAATCGCTGCATTGCGTCTCGCTCATGTTTGGTTTGGACAAGACGGAACAACCGCTCACACAGCTCGAACAACTATGAAGATTTTGAGACGCCAATTTCCAGGTCGAGTGATCTACCGCTTTGGAAATTTGAACTGGCCATCCAAATCGCTAGATCTAACAGCACCAGACTCTTTCCTTTGGGGCCTCTTAAAATCTCGCGTTTACCACAACAAACCACGAACCTTGCAAGCCTTTAAAGCTAACATCGAAGCAGAAATCACTGGAGCCAAATGTTTTGCGAGCAACAATTAAAAATTTCGTAAAACGAGTACAATTACGCATTAACTCGGGAGGTGGCCATTTGAACGATATAATTTTTTCTAATTAAGGTCATCAATTTTAGGCTTTCAAATAAAATTTTATGAAAATAGAGCTGCTTTTTTTTTTCATTAGTAATAAAATGGACAAAATGGCAGCCGATTCAAATTATATTACTTTTGAGCCACTTTGTGCAGTAGTAAAAAAAATCACTGAACATACGTGTCCTCGCTGTTTGTTGCTTTCTTTTCTCTCATTTTATCCATTTTAGGTTTTTAGTTTATTCGTGGCTTGGTGATTTATTTGGTTGGGAATTTCATACATTACTAAGCTGGTAACGCGTCAATTTCGATTCACTTCCGATTCGATCGGTATCGAATGCAGACGCGAACATTTTCAAGTGAAATGTTGATGATTAATCTCGAGTTATGGTTTTCATCGTCTGAGTGGATTCGCGGCTAACGCTTTGAAGCTCCGTATGATACCCCGTTGGTTATGTGTTAATTGAAATATTTGATACAGGTAATAACGTATATAGTGCGTTAGGTATGCAATAACTGATTTGTATTTATACAGACCTGACAACATTGGAAAAAATGCTGCGCGTAGTACACACAATGCGTTAAGTATCTTATTTGCATAAAGAATTGCTCCATGATTCAATGTTATTGGACATGTTAACTGTAAATATTCTTATACCTATTCCAATTTAATTAATTATTAGTTAGTATATGATTAATATTATGGACATCTCCGTAGAAGATCATTTGACGTTTACGACCCTTTAAATTGACATCAATGAGACGTACTGGTCTTACCTGGGAAGATCTAATTTTCTATAATCCTTGACCCAATACCGTAGTAGAAGCCAAAATATGTATACATTAATCTCCCGTTATTTCTGTTCAGATCTAGGAGAAGGTGACTATGATTATCAACACGAACCATCCGTCTCCAGTTTCATTTATATGTATGTACATTACAGAAAATAATTACCGATATGTTTTTAAAACCTCCTTCGGATATTAAACAAAATTAGACGCTGAACGATATATGAGTTACTTATAAAGTTTCTGGATATTAGAAGTTTCACTAAACTAACATTAACATCCTGATGGAACTGACGTGTACCTAAAATTATTTTACATAATTTCCTTCGACACATCTATAGCGAGCGAAATTACGTTACACTCCGTTTCAGTTACCTCGTGGTAAAATATATTAAAGAGCGTCAGCTCATCTCAGAGTTTGCTAAAAACCAAAGCTTGCTCGATACTCGCTCACCTCAACGTCCTGATTCATCTTCACTTTTTATTACCTTGAATATTATATTGATAATTTATATTATAAAAACTGTAAATTACTTGAAATCTTTTGGTGTTGCTTCTCGTATTTCGATGCGCGTATAAACTATTTTTGCACGCTAATAGCGTACATGTCTGTCCTGTAGAGCTGGTGTACACACATATGTTCTACGTATTTTATTTTCTAATGGCGTTTAAAAGCTGTCACGTTATATTTTTATTGCTATTTTAATACACCAATACCATAACAAATTGCCAACAGTTAGTAATAGTAATAGAGATGGAACGTTGCTTTCGACAAACAATTTAACGCTACGTAATTATCATTAAACTTCACCATTTTCCGTGCGCTTTACAGGCGTTCGTACGGGAATGCTCTTTCAGGCGTGTGATTCATAATATAGATACAAATTTATACTCCCCATAGATAGATAGATAGATAGATAGATAGATAGAAGATAGATATTTTGTTAATTGACACAAATGTCCATAAAAACAAGTCACACACAACATATAACAAGTCCAAAAAAAGAGAGAAAAAAATATATAATGATATCGATATTTATAAATATATACTTATATACGCAAATATAAATCAACTGAATAAAACAAGAACTCTAAGAGAAATCCTTTAAGGTTGTTCTTAACATGAAAGAGTGTCCTGCTCTTCCTAATAGTCCAATGAATCATATTACATATAGTGATACCGATACTATTTAATTCCGAAGAAGGCAGATTGTTTCTAGCTCGCGTAGCGTAATTGTGAATGTCTGCATTTTTAACATACTGTTCTTGATTTTGGAAAATATGACAACACACTTCAAATATGTAAGAGCATGGAAGTGGCAGAATGTTAAATTGCTATTGTTACGTGCAAATGGACTTTTCTTTTTGAACAACGTTGTAATCATGTTTATCTTGCCAACTTTCTTTTTTGATGTGCTTAAGTAATTTGTTTTATATTTAGGCAACCCGTTTAGCATCTTGCGATTTAGCGTTATTTGAATTGCATTTGACGGAATTTTACAACATTTTTACTATATTTACAGCTTCAAATATTCTCGGGAAGATTTTACATTAGTGTGCTTGTTCCACACTAATGTAAAACGAAATTTTGAAACGAAATAATTTATCGTCTATTTACCCGACTTTGCAATAGAGGTCACACCGTTGCTTAACTCAAGTAATTTTCGATAGTATCGCCGATTGGTCCGTTTATGTGATGTTTGATCACAAAAACTACTTTATTCTAGAACGTAAGAATTTTCCATTTTTGGAAGCTCTCTTCTCCGTTGAGACATCTCACAGGTTGGGTGTATTACGAAGTTTCTCTGGTGTGGAATATACATTTTTACCTTTAGGAAGGCTTGCGCTTTACATTGCGGCTATATATCCACCCAGTTAGTGAACAAGTCTGTGATTAGTTACTAATTCCAATGAAATTTAATTACTGACACAGGATTCCGTTTGTTTTTCTTTACGGCTTGACTTCCAACTTCGAGAAAGATCTCGGATTAGGTATGTACTTGAGATAATCTCGGATTAGGTATGTACTTGAGCTTCTCTTTTTTTCTTTCCTTTCGTGTAAACCTTTAGCTTACGGACGTATTCTTCGTTCTTAGAGTTGTTATACCGGACGAAAATTACTCCAAGAACTGTCCTAGAGCACTAAAGGACGAATACTCCGAATACCGAGTTCTCATCTGGGGAATTCATGGTCTATTCTCCAAATCCAAATCAAAGTTAAAATCATCTGAGAAGGAAAAAACACTGGGACCTGCCGGAACCGCCGAGAAAGGTACTCCTTCAACTTCAAAACCGAATGTAGGGAGCATTGCGGAAAATTTAATAAATTAATCAAATAATACCATATAAGATTTTCGTTTGCTTCACATTTTATAATCTCAATATCTAAGTAGTTGATAATCTAAAAGTTTAAGATTCAGAAAAGAACTTTTCTTTTCTAAACATTTCTTTGTTTAATAGTTCAAATATATATTTACATTTTCGCTCATATAAAAAAAAATAAATTTTCATACAGCAGGTGGAGTTTACATCAGGTGAAGGATTTACCTAGAAGGGGACGTCCATTAACAGCAACAGATGAAGAAACTAGTTTCAATGTGTTACTTACAGTGGAAGAAAATCATCACGTGTCCACAACAGAATTAGGTCAAATTCATGAGATCTCTCAAAAATCTGCTCATAAGATTCATAAATCAGCAAGAATGAAAGCCTATAAAATGTATCCCGTCCATGAGTTAACTGAAGATGATCCAGATCGTAGACTACAATTTTGCGAAACAGATGACGGAATTGATCGAGCAGCAGCCTAATGTTTTAGATCACATCATTTTTTCAGATGAGGCAACGTTTTGTCTCAACGGCACTGTGAACAGACATAATTGTCGCTACTGGTCAATTGAAAATCCGCATTGGATTGAAGAAGTCCATACACAGCGTCCTCAAAAGGTGAATGTCTGGGCTGGTCTTGTTGGAAACAACATCATAGGACCATTTTTTATAAGAGGAAATTTAACTGGCAACGTCTACTTAAATTTATTGCGAAATGAGGTTGTTCCAGCACTTGCGGCCCTCTTTCCAAATGCAAACATAGGTGATCACCCTAATGCACATTTTTGGTTTCAACAAGATGGAGCTCCGCCCCATTTTGCCCATAATGTCCGCGATTATTTGAATGAAATTTTTCCGGGACGTTGGATCGGACGTAGAGGAGCAATCGAATGGCCAGCAAGTTCGCCAGATCTCTCGCCATTAGATTTTTTCTTTTGGGGTCACTTGAAATGTCAAGTGTACAAAAATCGTCCCCATAATCTTGAACAATTGGAAGAGAGGATAGTTCAAGAAGCCAATCGCATCACTCCAGAACAAATACAAAATTCAATAAAAAATTGTACTGACCGTTTACGTTTTTGTCAAATTGTAAATGGAGAGCATTTTGAACAATTATTGTAATCGCAACCTGAATAGACAGATATCTTGATTTTTCTGTATTAGGACACTTTTTTAATTTTTTAACTGTTTTCTTGTGAATAAAAATAAACATCTTAATACTTCCCGAACGTAGTTTTTTATTTTGCATTCAAAAGTGTTAAAAAAAATCTGGGCGTTCCATTTAAAAAAGAAAAAGTTGGACGTATTGCCGATTAAACCGGAAGTGAAAAAAATATTAACTGTATTACATAAAATGCATTTATATTAACTATACCCCCATACCAAATTTCAGAAACCATAATTTTCAAATAACAAAGTTATTCGACCGTTCCGGGACTTTTTACTAACGCTGTATAATAGTTATTGTTCAAATTTTTCATATTCATTTAAAATTTTATTTATCAATTCGAAAATTTCCTAAATAGTGTTTTAGAGACACTTCTGAATTCCTCTACCCTCAGTTTCATCCAAATTATTTCCGAAAACCGTAATATTTCGAGATTTTTACTATTTCTTCCAAGTAAAACATTATAATTAGAGAGGACAAAAGCGAGTGAAATCATACCTATTTTACAGCGACTAGACAGACTCGTGTCTATTCGTCTCATAAGAAAGGGTTCGTGTTGCCTACTACTTTCCCCGAGAGTCGTCAAAACACGAGTCTGTCTAGTTGCCGCAGAAAAGGTGTGATTTCACTCGCTTTTGTTCCGTTCTAATTATAATATATAAAATTCAATTGGGTTAGAGTTAGATGATGCAAATTCTCGTTCACCAATTACCTCTTGTAGTACTTACACAGGCTGTATCACCCAAAACCAAATTTAGCACATCTACAGTCACTGAGGAAGGCTTGAGTAATTTAAGTAATTTAATGAAATTGGAAACATATACCTGATCTGAATGTTAGAGGACTAAGACCAAGCTCAAGGAATACCTATCCATTATTTAGGTGTTTACTAGATCCGTAGGCAAATAGGAAATTTACTGCTACAAAACATGTCTGTTGAATACAAAATGATCTGTGATTCGATCTTCACAAAATTCAAATAACTTGAAAACCGAAGGAAGATGATAAAACCAACTCAGTTCAGAGTTCAGTTTTGCCAAAGGCCTCTGGAAATGTTCAATGACAACGCAAACGTACTGAATCTGGCCATAATGAATAGAGATGACAAAAGCAGATGGAATTACTCCTTTTTTGCAGCGACTAGTCTGTTCGCCTCATCCTACTGGTGTCCCCGAGAGTCGACAAAACACGAGTCTATGTTGTCTCTGCAAAAAAGTAATAATTTCATCTGCCTTTGTCCTCTCTAGTAATGAGGCTCATTTCATTTAAGTGACTATGCTAATAAGGAGATATGCAAGTAGGTTAGACTGCAAAAATCCTATGCAATTACTCGAAAGGTCACTAACTAGCAGTAAAGTCACTGTTTGACGCATCAGGAACAATTCGGCCTTACTTCTCTGAGAGTAATAAATTCTTACCATGGAGTTTCTTAGCCTTGGGTTAAATAATCCATTATTTCTGTGAATGTACTGGGAGGCATATTTCCCAGTGGATTCCTTAGCCGGCCAGGTTCCTTTAGCGCAGTGTACCACATTCTTTCCTATGGCGTTTCCTAAAAAAGCTTATAAACATCATTCACGCACACTGAAAAAGCTTAAGGATGAAATTATACCTGTTTTATTAATCAGGATTGTCGTAACACTATATTGAATCGTAATCCGAAAGAGATCGTTTCGATACAGTACACCGTTGTGTTATTGCAAAATGGAACGTGGATGTGTTATGTACTTTACACTAGCAGGAATACACTGGCATGATACTGCAAAATGTAGGTTACAGGTATGACGCAGTAATTCGACGATGATGAAAACGTACGTACTTGTACGCTCCTAAAGCTCGTTTAAGATAGATTTATGTAACGAAGTTTGCGAACGTCGACGAAATTGATCTGTACGCCGCACCGCCGACAATAAGGTCCACGGTCTCCTAGAGGTGCAACGCATAACTCCCGTATAAGTAAGTACACGTGCGCTGAATTAGGCAGCAACTACGACGAACGTCTTATAATATTTATTTCCCAAACATGGGTCGCAGATTTATTACCACCGTAGATCTTTAATCCGATACAAACAACTACACGACATACATTTGTATTCGAATATATCCGCGTTACCACCAGTAACCGGCTAACACGTACGTTTGCCGTTCGTAGCCGCGCATGAATAATAATACCACACACACGTATGGAAGGCGGCCATCTGCTCCATTTAATAGTAAATGTCGTTGCAGGTACAACACCGACCGAATTTAATATTAGGAAATAAATGAACGCAAGCATACATATATGAAATGATAAAGGAAGGTATGCGATTCGGTGCTATTCAGAATGGCTTGATCCGTGCTGTGACACATTCAGGAAGGCTCACATTTACAACACGCTTCACGTTAATAATCACGGTACATGTCCATTGTGAAAGCCACCTTTTGTGCCCAGTGAACTAAATTGGTTGCCTTTGTATGGTATCCCGAAATATGAGATTGGAAAAACATTTATGAGCAAAAATGCACAGAGGAAAATGGAAATGTCGGTACCGCAAATATTAACATCCTCAATTTTTTGCATTCATTCAAGCAAATCTAAGTTGAAATCAGCACATTTATATTTAATTGGAAAACGGTCGTTTTATTGAACAAAATGCCTTTTTTAATTACTTTTGTTGTTTAAATGAGCATTTTATCATTGGTAAGATAAGATCAATGCGATAATTTATAACCACCCCCATTTTCTTTTTTAAATAACGTTTGGTCCATTTGTGTTTCAATGCAAATATGCAGTACTTTGACAAATTTTAAGATACACTCCGCCAAAAAAGTATCGCATAAACTAAAAAAGGGCATTTATAAACCAAGATATTTTTATACGTTCACAAAAAGTTTGCCTCGTGTATGTGAACTATAAAAACACTAACAAAATCATGGAACATAGCTTTTTTACTTTTTTTTCTAAAAGAACACATTTAGAAAAATGCATATGTGTAACGTTTGTTCAGTTCTTTATTGAAAGTCTTCCTATACGGACAAATTTTAAAGTGCGAAGTCAGAGTTCTGTACCAACGCTTTTAAAACTAAAATGAGCAATTTAACTTCAGAACAAGTGGCTGCTATAGTTGCTTTAATCGAAGATGGACGATCTCAAGCATACGTTGCTAATTTGATGAACATCAATCAGTCAAGTGTTTCTAGAGCCGTAGCCAGATATACGGAAACAGGCAATTACAGTAGAAGACCTGTACCAGGTCGTCCAAGATGTTCTACTCGCCAAGATGACCGCCATTTACTACTACAAGCATTACGTCGAAGACATGTAACTGCGAGACAATTGCAGAACGACTTGGCTAGAGTCAGAAATACTCGTGTGAGTACTCAAACTATTCGGAATAGGTTACGACAGAGTGGATTAAGAGCTAGAGTAGCTGTAACAGCCCCTCGTCTCACTAGGCACCACCGAGTGGCTCGCTTAAGGTTTGCCAGAGAACATGTAAATTGGAACATTAATGACTGGGCCAATATACTCTTCACAAATGAGTCAAGATTTGGTCTTTACACCTCAGATAGGCGTATCTCAGTGTACAGACGAGACGGTGAGCGCTATTCGCAGTGTAATATCAGACCTAGACCTAATTTCGCTGGTGGCTCTATTATGGTTTGGGGAGGCATCTGTTTAACAGGTCGTACAGAGTTAGTACCAGTAGACAGAGGTACACTGACCACCCACAGGTATATAACGGACATTTTAGAAGAACATGTAGTACCATATTATAGGAAACGAATTCATGTTAATGCACGATAATGCACGACCGCATGTTGCAGTAATCGTCCAGGAATACCTTAACGATGTTGGTATTCCAGTTTTAGATTGGCTTGCGGTAAGTCCGGACATGAACCCTATCGAGCACGTGTGGGACCTCCTTCACAGACGGATATGAACCCAAAATGTTGCCCCAGCGGACCTGCATGGACTAGAAAATGCTCTCCGTGACGAGTGGGAGAATTTGGATCAGGCTTATATACGGAGGTTAATCGAATCTCTGCCAAACCGTATGCGAGCGGTCATAAGAGCCAGAGGTGGCAATACTCAGTATTAAAAGCTACTGTTATGACATTTTTCTTTCCAAAATTATAACTTCTTGTTTTAATGAAAATCTCAAGTATGAGTTCTTGTTTTTATTTGGCCTGTATTTTATTTAAACAATCATAGAAATTATATCTTAGAGCGCATTAAAGTATATTTACAACTTTATGCTACAAACAAAGATTATGCGATACTTTTATGATTCAAAACTAAATTATGCGATACTTTTTTGGCGAGTGTATATTTCTAGTTCCATTCAGTAGCCAATAAATTAATTTAGATTTGCCTGCTTAGCATTGGTCGAGCGGTAGTATTACACAAATTTTGAATAGAACGTCTACAATAAGTCAATCAGGCATACTTTAGAATTGTATTGCGGTATTAATATTTATAGAAGATGAATATGCAAGTATCGGATAAAAGACATTAACCTTTATGACTTTAGAAAACATCGTAGCGAATAGCGAAGTGATAGTAGTGAAGATATACAAATAACTATAATTTCACATCTTTTTATACCTTTCACAGCTTCGTACCTAACTTCGTGAAAGCATCCTAAATATAGGTTTTCAGATCTTCCTCGCATACACTTCGGCTATAACCGCACCCCACTCGAAATTATCCATCGGCATGACATCAGGCGAAAGTTCATTAAAGTTGTCCGTTAACACAACAATTTCTAGTAGGACCTCCTGGAGAACTTGTTTCTATTAAGGCACATAAAGTAAGGCCCTGTTACTCAACTACCAACATTTTTCTCCGAACTTTTACACCAGGCTGAATCGGCTTCTTTGAAAGAACAGGGTGATTTTCCATATTCCAATAACTACAGCAGCGACGATTTACATGTCCCGATATCTTGAAGTTAACCCAATCCAGCCGAAATACCCCAACAATACATGTGTGGAATATCATCTCAATTAGTGTGAGGTGAGAAAAATGAAAATATAAATGATTATTAAGAAAATAATTAATAGTTTTATTTTATGTCATATGAATGGTAAAACAATTGAGTACGATATGAGATGCTTTGATGGCGAGAATAATTGAGAGGATGAACCAGAAGAAGTATTTCAAACACTTTATCGTAACATTTTGTTCTCCAGTGGTCAATTGCCGATTGTGATGCAACACTCTAATTTAACGTATCTAGTTTCCTCATACGGTAACCATGAAAGCTTTTGTTTCATAAAAATACTTCTTTATTCTGGTGGACATAGGTGACAGCTGCTATAATAAATGCATTTGAAAAAGTGAAAAGAAGATTTTTTAAATAAAATTTTAGGATGCACAGGAATCTGATAGACCTTTTTAAAAAAAAGAAAAAACTCTGTGCATTCACAAAAGTTTCCCCTAAGAGAAGATCGTTAAAGAGTGGAAGCTTGAGAAATATGCATGTGCGTATGTTCTACCTTCTTTATGGCAAAGAGAATGGATGACAGCTTATTGGCTAGATTTTCAAGACAAAGTCAAACAACCATCAACAAAAATACCTTTGAAAGCTGTGACTGCGAACTGGTTTGAACATTTCGTGAAGAAGGCTAGATTTTGTGTCTTGCTAATATTTATGTTTAATTTGTTTGCAGCCAGCATCCCTCATGGTATCTACTGATTCTAGATCGCAGTAAGAACGAAATGACATATATATGTAATCTCAATACTATGAAGAATACCCGGAATATCACCAATGATTATAACAAAGTCAGTATGACCATGGGGAACTCCATAATTCACGGTCATTCACTCCTTGAATTGCAGTCGCTTTACCAGGTAAGATCTAAATTAATCTATGGACCTATTTCTTATTACATAATACTCAATGCATTAAAGAAGACATTATGATCGATAGAAACGAAAGCTTCAAACAGATCTAGCATGTTCAATTTTGCATACTCGTCATTAACAAAACCTGCGTAAGTGAAATCAGGGGTGTATAATAGGCCAATTGCGGTAGAAGGCCCTTTTCCCTAGTCAAGTTGATTTGGAGTCAGGCAATTCTGGCTTTCTATTATATAACTCGTGAGTCTCCACGCTATCGCTTGCTCAAGTATTTTTTGACATTGCCGGTAAAATCCCGACAGAGTGGTTGTTCTCTAAAACATCTCTGTACGATACCTGCCTACTTTAAATGCGCTGGGGAACACTCCTTGTTTTATACGTTCACCAAAGGTATTTCCTTATGACTGACTTATTTCCCTCTGGTCTTCTTTTAGGAACTGTTTGGTCCTCTTACTTTCCCTTTTTATTTAGTACTCCTGTTACTGAAACATATATCCTTTATTTAGATATACCTATTCTTCTTATTGGATAAAATGTGCCAATTCACATTTAGGAATCATAATCCCAAAATAATAGTAAAAATGTATTATTCGCAATACGAGATTCCTTTTAAAAGGAATAATATATCAAAAAAGGCAAGTATTAGCTGCTCAGCACCAGTACATGCCTTAACTTGTTTGCAAACCATTTACGTTGCCGCATCATTACAAGTGCAACCCAGTATTGCTTCAGAAAAAGAGCCCTTTTCTTAAGATTAATGACATTAAAGTACATTAAAGTTTTAACTTATAATATATACATATAAAGTTCAATGATGGTACACCACTCATATTCTTGAAAGTTCACCTTTCTGTTGTTACAATATTTAAAGACATTATTGACTTATATCTACAAAGTTATTTTCAACATTAATCACCGTATATAACAGTATTTACATAAACCGGAGAATTTGATATATAAGAACGTATACGTAGATACTTTCTTATACTCAAAGAGACCTTTAATCCCGAAACATTAATATTCAGAGGTAAAATGAAATTTTGCTTATAAAATTTTCGACATCCACTGTAAGGAAATTACGTTTAGTTTGTGCGGGTATATTTTCCAGACCCTTCCATGGTAAAGTCATACCTGCGACATCCCCGCATTGTTCCCTTTCTCTCTTATTAAAAATTCTGGCCATCGTAAAATCCGCGCTCCATCTTCGTTCGCGATTCGTCTTTCAGTTCTCGTTTCAAGGATTTATTTCATAAAGCTCTCTGCCAGGACGCGTCAATCACCCAGATTTATTGCCAGGGAATATAATTAATGGCGAGTAAAATGTAGCCAGTTGTCAGCGAATCGAGTTTCAACCGGATGACCTATTTTTTATTACGCCGGGAGGGATACGCAAACTAAAACTAACAAAAAGTATTACGCGCATAATTACATTTTTTTATCAAAGTAGTTAGTTGATGCGATGGATGTCAAATTTTAATGGAAAAAATTAGCTAAATCTTGAAGAATATTGCTAGACGTTTCCCTAAAAAGAATTAATTAACTGGAAATGCATCGTTCATCAATTGATGGATTTGAAATTAATTTTGTTTTTAATCAAACAAATATGGGTGTTATAAAGTAACCTATACCAAGAAAAATATATGGTGTATATCACAATAAATGTTGTGAAATATGTGACAATACAATCTTTATTAAAGCAATTTTTCTTAGTGGATTAAATAAACGTCTTAACAATAATTCTTACTGTAAATTATTATTTTAATGTCTCCATTTTCTTCTTGGTCGACCCTTTCTTCTTTTCCCTACCGATATTTTTCAATCTACTTCTTTAATTACCCTTTCAGCTTCCATTCTTTGCAAATGCTTTAACCGCCGAACCTGTCACTATTTAATTAACTTTGTTATCATCCCTTCATTGTATTGCTCAAATACCTCATGATCAGTCCGACCATCAACCGACTTCTTACTTTCTTCCTTTCCATAATTGTAATAACTGTGGTAAACGTATGTACATAGAAACGTTGTTTAAACCGGTCTCTGTCCTTTAATTCTTTTAAAAAATATTTTGACAGCATTAAGGTTAACTGTCGTTAGCTGCGCGGATACGTCATACTCGCTCAAGTTAAGATACTGGCAACTGTGTGATTGGCTTCGGACTTTTTTTTTTCTTTTCTATGTAGCGGGGCAGATAGGATAATAATATAAGCCCAACCAACGACCGTAGTAGTAGAAAAAAATAATAATTTCTCTTCTGTTCATTTTCCTCAGCTTCTAAAGCTGAAGTTAGATTAAATTACCCTGTAACAGTCTTCTGAATAATTTTTGGCGTACGATGGATAGAAAAAGCTAAGTTGCAGAAAGGAAGATGTTTATGTGTTGGAATACCGTTATGCAAAGTTGGTTGTTGAAACTCCAAATTTAATCAACTAATTTGGAAATTCTATTTTTTTTTCTTCCTATAAAAGATTACAATACGATGTTCGAAAGGTAAATATCACTACATCCGTAATTACGTCTAATGGATGAATGTTCTGTTGTTCAACGATATGTTGCAAGTAATAATGTCCTTACCCTAAATAATGGTTATACATACATGTTTATTCACCTCAAGACTGTAATTCATCTTAAAGCTTTCTCCCACAAACCTCCTCTTGTTATAGCATTAGATAATGTTTAACTGGCAACATTGGATAGACTTATAGGAAATCGTTAGTAATCAACCAAACTACGTTTTAAGTAGGGGTGTTTGTCTAAAATTTTAGTTTTTTTTTAAATGAAAGCATTTCATCAACAGTTGAAGTACTTTTGCAGTTTTGCAAGCAGTTTTGTCAAAGAATACACATTTTTTAGCAGCGTCTCTTTCTAATAGAGTTTTTGGGAAAAATATTTTAAGTGAATATCTATCAAAAATAAGACCACAATCATGTGTACGTGTATTACATTTATGTTATTCTGGCTTTGTAGGTAATAGTGTAATCGATGTTTAATTTAGATTGTGTACGTAACCGACGAAGTTAATCTTGTGTAAGACAGAGAATAAGATGGGTTACATACAATTTGCATGCTAATGCAAAATTCCTAGTACCTGGAGTTTTGAGTGAAGTATATTTATGCGTAGAACATAAAACACAGACAGGAAGTATTAACAGAAGAATGCGAGAGAATATTTTTCCTCTTTTAATAGCACGAATAAAGCAATTTGATTTTCAACACATCATGAGTCACACCGGTGTGTTTATCAATGTTTAAAGTACAAACATAACAAGTCTGAAAATATTTTCAAGTTTGAAGCTTACATTACGGTACATGTACTACGTCAAAGAACCACGCCTAAGAAATATACAGTGTACGAGTGAACAATGATTCCACTTAGAACAGAGAAACACGGACCAGTTTCTTTCATTTGCGTTAGGATTGATATATGTAAATTCCAGTTGAGTTACCTCTCGAGACGCGTAGATTTCTAAATCAATATGGCACGAATCTTCGCCATTATTTAAGCAAATAGCAGTGATGAACTGGTTCGATTATTAAAGTCTCCATTGTTTTGAATTATATTGGAAGTAGGGGTCGATAAAGGTCAATCTTCAATAACGTTATTCTTTCCTAAAGAATAATTACATTACCTTTATTCTATTCAAAATTTATTGAAGTTATGTAGTTTTCATTGTTTCTGTTCTTCAAGTAAGTAAGCTATAGCATCACCAAATTTGATTGTACACATTGAAATAGCACTACAGGTTGTTGTAATGGAAGTATTAATTTTTATTATTTTGTTTAATATTCGTCAAGACTTATACTGTCGCTTGACATAAAAAACAAGATACTTAGTTTAGCTGCATGTGACACGGACTTTGCTGCGATGGGTATAGGTATGGTCTGTTTTTATTTCAACTTTTGATGTTTATCTGCCATCAACGTCATTTGAATATCAAAGTTATATTTCATGGCACTTATATACAGCGTTAGTAAAAAGTCCGGAACGGTCGAATAACTTTGTTATTTGAAAATTATGATTTCTGAAATTTGGTATGAAAAAATTGGTTAAAAAAATATTAACTGTATTGCATAAAATGCATTTATATTAACTATACCCCCAATCCAAATTTCAGAAATCATAATTTTCAAATAACAAAGTTATTCGACCGTTCCGGGACTTTTTACTAACGCTGTATACATCTACTTGAAAACGATGATTATTTTATGGTAGTTGTAATACTAGCAGTAGTGGAGAGTAGGAAAAACCACGACCCAGCGTAAAAAACAGGTCTCACTACAATAAATAATATTGTTGGTAATGAAACATGTTACCAAAAATCCTCTTTTTTCCTTATTATTTTTATTATTTCTATGTATAAAATAAGAAGCTCCTCTTGTATTGCAGTAAATCAATTTAAAAATTTCTGTAGAAATTTCAAGTATTTTGCTTGAATCATGGATGTTTAGAATGGTTTTAACATTACGAATACAAAATATTTAAAAAAATACAAATTTTAAAAATATAGCTGGGATGGCTATAGGTATGGTCTGTTTTTATTTCAACTATTGATGTTTATCTGCCATCAACGTCATTTGAATATCAAAGTTGTATTTCAGGACACTTATATACAGCGTTAGTAAAAAGTCCCGGAACGGTCGAATAACTTTGTTATTTGAAAATTATGATTTCTGAAATTTGGTATGAAAAAATTGGTTAAAAAAATATTAACTGTATTGCATAAAATGCATTTATATTAACTATACCCCCATACCAAATTTCAGAAATCATAATTTTCAAATAACAAAGTTATTCGACCGTTCCGGGACTTTTTGCTAACGCTGTATAATAACAGACCCAAAACTAATTTTTATTTTTTCATGAAATATAATATTACTAGAGCTCCCCAACTGCGTGGCGCACCATAGGCGTCGATAAGGAACATAAGTAAAGTACATAAAAACAAAAGAAATAAAGAATTTTAAAACGCTTACTTTTGTAATTAGCCGTATCCAATATAGTGGGTGTTAATGCACAAGGAAAATATCCCGCTCTCCGTGTCGAGTGGGAGAATTTGGATCAGGCTTATATACGGAGGTTAATCGAATCTCTGCCGAACCGTATGCGAGCGGTCATAAGAGCCGGAGGTGGCAATACTCAGTATTAAAAGCTACTGTTATGACATTTTTCTTTCCAAAATTATAATTTCTTGTTTTAATAAAAATCTCAAGTATGAGTTCTTGTTTTTGTTTGGCCTGTATTTTATTTAAACAATCATGGAAATTATATCTTAGAGCGCATTAAAGTATATTTACAACTTTATGCTACAGACAAAGATGATGCGATACTTTTATGATTCAAAACTAAATTATGCGATACTTTTTTGGCGGAGTGTATATAGTTTGTTTGAATTGTTATTTATATTTTTTACCGCCTTGTCGAAATCTTTTATTTGCTTATTTACCATCATCCATAGCCATCTTAAAATAATGTCAAATGAAGAAAACCAAATAATTTGGAAGTTGTTTAAATAAAATATCAAGTGTGTTATATCATTCTAAAGGTAATTTTTTATAGGAGTAAAAATATACAGGCTGTTCCATATAAAAAAACAAGTCTTGATAATATCTTAAAAAATATGAGTTTAAAAAAAGGAAAAAATTAGAGCATCAGATTCTGCGTCAAAAAGTGCCAAAAAATATAGTTTCACAAATAAAAAAGTTACAAGGGTTTTTAAAAATTGCACATCTTAAGAGGACGTTCTGTAACTCTTATATTAAGGAAGATATAAAAATATGGATTTCACCAATCGATTTCTCTTTAAAATCGAGCTCCAGAAGCTTAGGTCAGTTTTTGTCTAATTCCTTTAGAAATAGTTCCCTATTAAAAGTATCGAATTTGAATTTATTCTTCATGATTATACCACAAGCATGGAAAATAAATTTTAAAATGCAGAAGAAAACAATGACTGGTATCACCAAAAGAAGAAAACCATTAACAAAGTATATATTTTTTATTCAGCCATGGTAATAACCAGAGTGGAGCGAGAATAGAACCTCATAGAACTCCCAAGTGAGAATCTTTCCAATTTGATATTATTCATTCTGATAATGTGCTGCAAATATAATTCTTTCGAACCTTTAATTCGGTCTATCCTAAGTGCGAAACTAAGTACGGGAACGCCTTGGCTGTAACCGTAAATGTAGATCATAACGCGTAACCGTATTTTCATAAATTTCGTACTGATCCCATATCGCCTTTTATCATCTTCGCTGAATCACTAACTGTAATTTAAAAACTTGATAGTCATGCACCAATAGGGTGGCATCGCAATTCTCTACGATTAAAAACACGTGCAAAATAAATTTATTGACGATACGCTGTCGGGACATCCCTAAGCGTAAAAAGTTTTCATTAAAGATCTTTTAAACACGTACCAACCTCTTCTATTACATGCGCGCCTCTCTTTATCGACTTTTAATTACGTCTCGCTGGACGGTCGGCTGACTCGGTAGAAGTTTTAATTTAAATTATAAATAAGAGAAGCGTAAAACGACAACCGATTCGAATTGAAAACCGAGAGAAAGGACCCAGCGCTGTAGTGCTTTTTAGAAGCTAAAAAGGCATCACATTGATTCGTAAATTACTCTCTTCGTGGTATGGCGTCCATCGAGAACTTTCCGAAAGTTAAGCATAATTTCGCAGGTACATTCGAAAGATTAATGATGCTTTTGATTCAGTAATTTACTGATTCAATAACGACTTAGTTTGATTCATTTACCACCGTTCTTCATAAGGCGGGACAATAGCAGAAATTAATTTAAATCTTAAATGAGTCGAATCAGTTGAAACTCCGTATAATATACAAATTTATATTGATAAATCGTATCTTTTAGGAATACGCTGGAAATGTAGAATTTGCAAACTTAAATGTTAGAATTATTTAAGTTTTTTCGTGACTTCTAATACGGCTTTTCTTCATTTCAGTCATATAGTTAGTGTGAATTCTTCCGATTGCTGGTTTTGTATTCTTACGATGTTATTGTTACCACAACGGAAATGTCGTTTATTACCGGAGAGCAGATTTTAATTTGGCAAAGTTTCCAAATTTTCTGTTTGTTATGAGCCCGAAAACAAAATGTTTCCAAGAAAAATGAACCGGAAATCTTAAAAAAAAATCTAATGTTTGACTGGTTGAAATTTCATGATTACCTCCTTTAATCTCAAGATTTATTTTTATTATTGACAATACCATTGGCTATGTTGATTGGCGATGTACATCTGATTGGATCTGTTAATTATCATAATTTGAAGCAATGTAATAACATATTGAATAGTAACAACAGACTACTTGATTTAATGTTAGATAGATCCTGGACTGTAACTTAGACCAGTGTACGAATCCTTTGGTTTATGAAGATGTAAATCGTCCGTTTTCGTCTGGTGACCTTAGGATACGAAGATCCTTCTTGATTAATGTCGAAATTCCTGAGATATGGAAATATCATTTTCGACGGGTAGACTTCAGACCTTTCTACCGGGCTCTTTTGACTGGTTGAAATTTAACATAAATATTCTTCATTCTAATGTAAATGATTCACTGTATTGAAAACTATATGAGTTGAACTTAACCGGAAGATTAGGCCCAAACCTCCCATGCGTTTCACTACTAACACTATAATTAACAACAATCGGAGACGACGTTACCTTAGAGTATACAAAAGGTATAGAGTTAGTCCCTGCCTAGACCATAGCAGGGAGCGTATTCGAATCCTTCGTTCAATAATCAAAAGAGATATTCAATCTAAAACATCCAATCCAGTATTTCATCAGTTTTGGTCTCTTGTTAATGGAAGAAACGGTTTATCGAGATTTTCTGGACATACGTTGTACAACAATATGATCTTGTTGATGCCCAAAGACATTACTTTTTTTCCGGTATGGCGTACGAAGCATATAACTTATATGATTCCGAGTTAGATCTGACTGGAGTCAAGCAGTTTCATACAAACAAGTACCTTGTTCCTGAGAAATATCAGCGAATATAAGATCAGAAAAGAAGCAGTATATATAGCTTTTGTTGTTAAGTTAATTTTGAATAAATACCATTCGTTCGGATTACATTCAGACTTTTTCTCGTTGATGGAGAATTACTACAAAGATAGGACGCAATTTGTGAAATATGAAAGTATTCGTTCAAGAGCTTTTATTACACATGGTGGAGTAGCCCAGTGCCGTAATCTTGGCCCTTTATGTTCGCTATTTTCACAAACGATATGTGTGAGGTGCTTTCGTCCCATAAGCTACACTACATGCTGATGACCTGAAATTATTTCGAGCCATAGATAGTGTCAGTGACTGCGCTCTACTTCAACCTGTTGTCAATAATTTGTAGTGTGTCTTTGCTAGTAGAATAATGTTAAATAGCAATAAGTGTATGTGTAAAGTTTGCGTCGTGTCATGTCGTTTTGGTTAAGATAAAAACTCGGCGTTTCGCTCACGATCGTATGGGACTTCTTCAGGAGAACGGCAACAGTTATGTTGGAAGTCGCCCAATAGGGCAATGCTTAATTGCCGATCAGGAAATGATTGAAGATTGATGAAAGATACTCCGTATTTGAGAAATAACGCGAACCTATTTTTAGTTTTATGCAATTGAATCTGAATAAAATGTAAACAAGAATCAAAATTATCAGTTTGCAAAGAATAGGCAACACATTAAAAATAAGGCTTTGCCCGTGCAACTGAAGGCTAGTTTTTCTCAAAGGAGATCTTACGCAAATATTATTAATTCCGTCCTTTATACACTCCGCCAAAAAAGTATCGCATAATTTAGTTTTGAATCATAAAAGTATCGCATAATATTTATTTGTAGCATAAAGTTGTAAATATACTTTAATGCGCTCTAAGATATAATTTCTATGATTGTTTAAATAAAATACAGGCCAAATAAAAACAAGAACTCATACTTGAGATTTTTATTAAAACAAGAAATTATAATTTTGGAAAGAAAAATGTCATAACAGTAGCTTTTAATACTGAGTATTGCCACCTCTGGCTCTTATGACCGCTCGCGTACGGTTTGGCAGAGATTCGATTAACCTCCGTATATAAGCCTGATCCAAATTCTCCCACTCGTCACGGAGAGCATTTTCTAGTCCATGCAGGTCCGCTGGAGCAACATTTTGGGTTCGTATCCGTCTGTGAAGGAGGTCCCACACGTGCTCGATAGGGTTCATGTCCGGACTTACCGCAGGCCAATCTAAAACTGGAATACCAACATCGTTAAGGTATTCCTGGACGATTACTGCAACATGCGGTCGTGCATTATCGTGCATTAACATGAATTCGTTTCCTATAATTGGCGCATATGGTACTACATGTTCTTCTAAAATGTCCGTTATATACCTGTAGGCAGTCAGTGTACCTCTGTCTACTGGTACTAACTCTGTACGACCTGTTAAACAGATGCCTCCCCAAACCATAATAGAGCCACCAGCGAAATTAGGTCTAGGTCTGATATTACACTGCGAATAGCGCTCACCGTCTCGTCTGTACACTGAGATACGCCTATCTGAGGTGTAAAGACCAAATCTTGACTCATCTGTGAAGAGTATATTGGCCCAGTCATTAATGTTCCAATTTACATGTTCTCTGGCAAACCTTAAGCGAGCCACTCGGTGGTTCCTAGTGAGACGAGGGGCTGTTACAGCTACTCTAGCTCTTAATCCACTCTGTCGTAACCTATTCCGAATAGTTTGAGTACTCACACGAGTATTTCTGACTCTAGCCAAGTCGTTCTGCAATTGTTTCGCAGTTACATGTCTTCGACGTAATGCTTGTAGTAGTAAATGGCGGTCATCTTGGCGAGTAGAACATCTTGGACGACCTGGTACAGGTCTTCTACTGTAATTGCCTGTTTCCCTATATCTGGCTACGGCTCTAGAAACACTTGACCGATTGATGTTCATCAAATTAGCAACGTATGCTTGAGATCGTTCATCTTCGATTAAAGCAACTATAGCAGCTACTTGTTCTGAAGTTAAATTGCTCATTTTAGTTTTAAAAGCGTTGGTACAGAACTCTGACTTCGCACTTTAAAATTTGTCCGTATAGGAAGACTTTCAATAAACAACTGAACAAACCTTACACATATGCATTTTTCTAAATGTGTTCTTTTAGAAAAAAAAAGTAAAAAAGCTATGTTCCATGATTTTGTTAGTGTTTTTATAGTTCACATACACGAGGCAAACTTTTTGTGAACGTATAAAAATATCTTGGTTTATAAATGCCCTTTTTTAGTTTATGCGATACTCTTTTGGCGGAGTGTACTTATCTTAAGAAACAACAACGAACGCCAAAAGAAGGACGTAGTGAGAATATGAGTTTTTTATGTAAAAACTGCAGAAAGCAAAAACCTCAAATCGTAAATATTGAAGCATTCTGAAAATGCAGTGCATTTTTCATTTTCGCTTAATCCTCTCATAGAGTGGGTCCATCGTTGCTTTTGTGTCGAATGAAACATCCACTACATTTGTAAATGCACAAGCTAATTTCTCCAGCTTGTCCATTTCAGATTACAGTAGTTTTAAATTTGCATGCACGTTAATGCTTTAATGCATTGTCTCTAAGCCCGCATAACGTTTCCGCAGCGTCGGTATAACTTCATTAATGTGCACACTTCACCGTTCGTTGAAAAACCTTAAAAGCAGAAGCGTTATCAAAAATATGAATATTTATTCTGCATTCTGCTATAAACGTTATTCACGACTGACGATATTTACGTTCAATTTAGTTTTCGTCGTTACGCGGCGAGAAAGTTGGCAGCGGTTTTGTTGTTTTTGTGTTTCGTAGTAAATATAGTGATGAATCAAATGATGTGTGTCGCTTGAGGAAAGAGGCGAAGTATATGGAATTTATGACCACTACAAATGTGTACCGTGTGTATATAGCCTTTTGCTTCTTAATATTATTGCACGATTCCTTGAATTAACTGACTTTTAGAACGCTGCAAATTACGAGCTGTACTTTTGATGGTTAAGCTCTAAACATATCTATCCAGGAGACCAAAATATCTTGACGGTCCCGAAATGTGTATCTGCGGCACGTCCATTATTCTGAACTTCAAAGAACCATAATTGTTTGTAATACTGGACCACCACAAATTGTTGTAATACTGGATACTAGCAAAAATTGAAAGATTATCGTAGTATCGCTTTACATATTACTAGCAAATACCACTAAGAAGGATATGACAGAACATATTATCTCTATTGTTATTTCTGCAAAAATAATTCATAACCTAGACTTTCAATGGTAAGCTTTAGAAACTTCACAAAGAATTGGAGACGAAGCCTTTAGAGCAACATTTTAAGAAAATACAAAGTATTGCGCGCGCGAAATACCAAAGTGTATTGCTCGTTCTACATGTACTGCTACGGAAGTTATTAAGTTTTATTATGGAAATCAAGACTCATATCGGTAGTGTCGACAGATAATGGAAGATGTATGTATATTCGCTTGTCATAAAAAACGAGACGACTCGTAAGCGATAATTTTATATTTTTTTAAACTGTTTGATACGGATTGATTTAATTTATGATTGTCAGTGTCAATACAAATGCCACGACATGTTGATATCCAGACAAGATATCGCGTTTTACAATGTTTGGAAGATGATTACTCCACACAAACAGTGTCACAGCGCCTCGGGGTGGATAGAAATACGGTTTTTAGAATTAAAATGAAACGGAGGCAGGAACAAAATTTAAGTAGAAAACAAAGTTCGGGAAGGCGACCGGTTACCACTAGGCAGGAAAATGAAACGTTATTTAATTATTTACGAAACAACCCATACAAGATACCATTAAATGCTATTGAAGAAGTGAATTTCTCAGCATCTATAAGAACAACTTTTCGACGAATTAAAAACAGCGAATTAAAACAATTGTGCCGCAGCTAGAAAAAACTATTTGAACGAGGACAATAAAAATCTCAAGATGCAGGTTTCTCTCGATTATGTAAACGTAGATCCCCAGATGTGGCGAAATGTTATATTTTCTGATGAGAAAGTTTTTCAAAGTTATTACGATGGTCCTATTCGTGTATATAGACCAGCAAACACGGGATATAATGAAAAATACATTCATCCAGTAAAAAGAAGTGGACGTTTTTCAGTTCATATATGGGCCTGGATTAGTTACCGTGGTCCTGGTGTATCTTATGATATTGAAGGTCGACTAACTGGTCCTGTTTATACAAACATTGTAGAAAACATAATGCTTCCCTCTGTACGGATACTCTATCCAGAACCAGAAGAATTTATTTTCCAGCATGACAATTCCCTCATTCACACCTCACGTGTAGCTCGCAAATGGCTTGAAGCAAATAATATAAATGTTTTGAGATGGCCATCTAATAGACCAGACTTAAACCCCATCGGAGATTTATGGGGACTATCAACTAAATCTATTTACAAAAAAAAAAATTCAGGCCTAGAAATAGAGAGGAATTATTACGTTCCATAATAATTATATTCAAAATGTTATAAAGTCAATGCCAAGGCGCCTAGCTGGCGTTATTCAAAGTAATGGAGCTATGACCAAATATCGATAAATATTCTTCCGTTTTATTTTGTACACCTATTTATTAAATATTAATGTAGTTGTGGATGTTGTATGCACTGTGTATGATTTCATATTTCATGAAAAAATAAAAATTAGTTTTTTTTCTCTGCGCCTGTTATTATGTATAGGTGGTATAAAATACAACTTTAATATTCAAATGACATTGATGACAGATAAACATAAAAAAATTAAAAACACACCATACCTATACCTATCACAGCAAAGTCCGTGTCACATGCAGCTAATCTAAGTGTCTCATTTTTTGTGGCAAGCGACAGTACATCTTTACATTCTACAACTTATAATAGTTACATAATTTTAATAGCTATTTCTGCAGACAGTCGCTTACTTTCGCCATTACTTTTTGTATTAAAGTCGATAAGTTTGAACATCTAGATGTGCAATTATTGTTTTCTAGCAAATAAATAAACCGAGTTAACAGACGTTTTCCTCCCGGATATGGCATCAAACAGTGATCTCTTTATTGATTTTTGGAATAGATATTGCGTTGCCGAACTTCAGAAACTGATACCAAAAAATAGGTCATTTTGATTGTATTTAAAAAAAACAGTGTGATGTACATACGTGTTTGATTTTGTACTCCGGAAAAATTTCATTGGATCTTCTTCTGATGCAATGTTTATTACTAAGTACGACTCATTATTAGAGAGAACAAAAGCGTGTGATTTATTTTGCAGCGACTAGACAGACTCGTGTTTTGTCGACTCTCGGGGAACCAGTAGGCAACACGAACCCTTTCTTATAAGACGAATATACACGAGTCTGTCTAGTCGCTGCAAAAAAGGTATGATTTCGCTCGCTTTTGTCTCCTCTCTACTCATTATTATTATTATTATTATTATTTAACTGTCTAAATCTGCGATGCGGCGCCGTTTTCTACGTAAAAGCGACTTTATTTTTAGTAAATAGATATTAGAGATATAATAAAAGTAATGGATATGGGGCGGCCGGTCGCTAGGTATTTATTTCTTTCGAAGTTAATTTACTTTATCTTTGAAACTCTATAATATGATTCAAATTATGTTCTAAAAAAATTATATCTGTAATTTCCTAGATATCTAGAAAAATTAAAAGTTACTGAAAACCTTTAGAGGACGCAATATTACCCTAAATTACCAAGGTACTGAATGCTAGAAATTATTATTAGCTCAATGTTGAAAATTTGTTTTCGAGGGTGTTTGATAGTAACTTCTCAAATAAAAGTATTAACAAATTCAGAATTATTTCCAGTTATACCGGAAGTGGATGTCATTTTGCTTTCTTTTAAATAGTACATCCTGAATATTTTCTAATTTTCCGATACGCATTGTTCTACATAAGTTCTTTTGAGATTTCCCCATACTAGTGCTTAACCGTATACTCCGTAAAGAAACGGATTTTAATGAATTTTAACGGAATCTCAATAACCAAAGCGTTTAGATTTAAAATTTTGTGATTTTCTAGTCTGTTAATTGTATTACTGTACAGAGCAAACATTATTTTCAATGAATCATACAAAGCGATACAAAAGTTAGTGGTTTGCGTTAACCAATACGACGCAATAACTTATTTTTAATAGAACACCAAGTGTATTATCTTCGCGTATGATTTGTGGGACTGTTCTTCACAGGATTTAATAAACATTTCTTACTAGTTTATGAATTATTTCGATTTGTTTAGTTAAAATTAAATTCAGGTAATATTAGATATAACCATTAAGCAATTAGGTGAGCAAGAAAATTGAAATAAATAGAAGTGCAGATTCTCCATTGTCAAATAATGGAGTGTGGTGATGAATGATCTGGATACTTAAAAAGAATTTGTCAATTAGAAACGGGCTATGAAAATTTTAAACACGTATATAACATTTTGTTTATTTTTGTTTATTTCCGTATTATATCCTTTTTCGACATAGTTTTGCTTTCCTTGCATAATTCTCTAGCTAAATTGGTTCCTAACACGAAAACTAGTAGAGAGGCATTTAGGGAATATTCATTAACGTTTAGAGAGAATAAGCAGTCAAACCGTATGTGTTGATAATATGCAGTATTCCATTTAAAACAAGTAAGTTATTGCTTGTACGAGCCAATAACTTTTGTATCACCCTGCATTATTAACAATTTGTTGTTAATTACAATGTATTGATTATCTAATCGCAGAATTTTATCCTCATAATTAGAGATGACAAAGGTAGGTGAAATTATTACTTTTTTGCAGCGAGTAGGCAGACTCGTGTTTTATCGACTCTCGAGAAAACCAGTAGGCAACACAAATCCTTTCTTGAGACGAATAGACACGAGTCTGTCTAGTCGCTATAATAAATTGATAATTTCACCCACATTGGTCATCTCTACTCATAACTTAAACAGTATCTCAGCTATTAGCATCCCATACTGCTGTCAAAATTCGTTAAAATCAAAGATAAATATTGGTATAAGGAAATCTTTACAAAACTTAGTGTGTGCTATTAAAATAAATAAATAAAAATATACAGGGTGCTTAATATAATGCTTCAAATAAAAATGCTTTTATTTGAAGAATTTCTATCAAGAATCCTCGAAGGCAAATTTTCAGCATCCAGTTAGTAATAATTCCCAGAATTCGTCTAACCAACCAATAAAAAACGTGAAATTCAAGAAAATCATGATGTACCAAAAATTACATGGGATGCTTAGTTTTTGTTGGCAAGCAATGTTCGTAACGGAGAAATATTCCGCCTTACTGCTAATCAAGCTAGTGCCATCATAATTTCCGCTCAAATACATGCAAAACTTCTTATTTATCTCCGCGGGCATTTAATGAGCGAGCGTTTCTGCAATCTGTTGGAAGATTACTCGACTGAAATAGCCGACTGCACCTGCTACCATTGTCTGTACGCTCTCCTGGGCGCAACTGTTCGATTAGAGTTACAGTTTACAATACAAGACGGCGGCACATTTGACCGCAACTACGAAAAGCTTAATTAGATATTTGTTTTAGAACCGAACGAGTATACAGCAACGAGGCAGTCAGCGATGTTATGTTTTCCCGCATTCTGCATGTGCGCTTCATAACGCCACCGCTGTTAATTTTTACGATGGTAATTGTATTTGAACCGTGATGAAATTCACTTATCTGATTTTTCAGTTAATTAGCGCCCCGTCCGTACGTCGACCAAATCTCTTGTCTCTATAGCGATATAAGCGGATTTTTCTGATTCAACTTTAATGAGTAAAAGCGAGCTAATTTCGATCGTCAGTCACGCTTGTAAAATGTGGCATGATGAACGGAACGAACGAGTTTTCTAGTGATTTCGGATGGAATGGACTGAGATGTACGTAATTTCTTCATACAGGAGAATTTTAAATAATTTCTTATTAGTGTAGTTTAAAGGGATAAAATATATGCCGAGAACAACGTAGATCAAAGTAGATCAAAATAAAATCACTTATAGTGCTTTGGCTCTTAAGTTAGCAATTGTTCTTTAGGTATTTTTTCATTTCGTGCAACATATTTTCGATTTACTTTATATTCTTTTGAGCAAAACATTGCGCGGTAGACACATAGGGCGCCCCTTCCTTAAACCGGTCCAAACGTCCAAACTCTTTGGGTCACCAATATTTTTTCTTATAATTTGTATACTTCCAGTTTGTCAGTATTGTTTAACAATATTTTTCATGGGAGGTTTTACCATTACCAAAAAACCCAAAAAAAAAAACAAAAACTAAGACGCAACAAACCAATACAACAAAAATTTAATGTAATAATATGGACAGAATAACTTCCTGCAATCTTTCCTAATTCGAACCAACTCTAATCATTTTAGTAAATTTAGTGCTGTTATTTGCTCAATAACAGATGGCAACAATAAAGGTGGCAAGCGAATGTTCCATTTTGTTTTCCATTACTATTAAATACAATTTTTTTACCGTTCCAGCATTTACTTGTCCACGAAAGTCGAATATTTTTTAAAATTCCAATAAAAAATACAATTAACAACCAAGTGTTGTCAATCGTCGATGGATGTTCGGTAAGAAATTTCTTTCGATTTTGTAACCAACTTCCAAGTATTCTAAAGTATCTTAAAGATAATATTTTTTGAAAAATTGTCCCAATTCGTAATTGTTAGAGCTTGTATGCAGGGTTATTCATGATTCATGATGCTAATCTCTCCGAATGTGTGTCAATTATACGTTCTTACAGTTTCTTTGTCGTCTTTTTAGAATGTATTTCTTTGAATTCCCTAATTGTTTCTTTTTAAGCTCAGTAATAACGAATTCAAACAATCTTTATGAATTCTAATACACAAGAGAATAGGCGCGTTCAGACAATGCAACTGTTGCATGCGATACGTTATATTTCCTGAACGGAAAGTATTAGCTAAGACGAGGGCCAACTGTTTTATAACATTGCCACCGAAGATATTTGGTGTTGAGTTTAGACACCACAATATTTTAACCTTACTCTTGCAAAAGAACAAACGAAATCGTTCAGCACTATGTCAAATATTATCTGTCACCAAGGGAAAAACATGTTTACGGCGCAAGTAAACAGCTGTGTCGCCTGAATCCGCCCGATGATTTCGTAATACGTGCGTTAAAATGTGAATTTCTACGTAGCCTATACGGAGTTCTATTTGTATATTCAGAGACAATTTATTGCACAAACGGTTAACAATTCACTGTTTGTAGTCTTTAGAAATGTTATATTTGAATCAGCCTTGACTGCATTACAGTATAAATTAAAGAAAACCACGTTCGCGAGCAGGTTGCCAACATATAGATAAAAACCGACGAGACCGAAATCACAGGCGACCAAATAGCTGCACTCCTGACAACTTTCAAATTAATCACTTGAAATATGACTTATACAGTTGGTCGATCTTACGTTTGCCGACGTTAACAAAGGCGGGCATATGGCGTTACCATGCGTGATTATTTAAAGCTGGCCCTGTTGCCGTCTGAAACGAGTCGGACAACTATAATAAACGTAGTTTGTAAATGTATTTTCTTTGCAAAACCGTCTGCGGAACTAGGTCACTAGACATATCTGTATACGTGTATTTTCAAATAGTTAAAGTATACATGCAAGTATGTATTTCATCGAAATAGCTTCCTATAAGCATTCAATAATTTTATGTGTTGTAAATAGTTCTTGGCTTTTCCCAAGCCTCAGATCCCAAGAATTGAATGAATATGTAGATATATGGATACTAAAATATACAACGGCCTTTTCTGGATTAAAAAGATTGTCTTTTTAGTCTTACAAGGACATTGAAAAATAATAGACAATACACTTTCTTATAGCTAGAAGAACGATTTTTTACAGAGCAATGATTTAATTTGTAATTATGTCTTTATTGGTGCGCTGTTTACTTGTCTTCTTATTGTTTTTGTAATTTTTACTCTTTTTTTTGTTTCTTTATATTTTTTTGTAATTTCTTTTATTTTTTTATTTTCTACGGAAAGTAAAATAGTTAATTAACAATATGCCGGACGAATTATCATATATTACTATATAATAAATTAAACTTGTGTGATGCGGAGATTGCCGATACTTTCTTCTATACGAAATGGTACCCAAAAGAAACTGAACTTCTTTTTAATGTATTCATTTGATTTTTAAACAAAAAACATCCAATCCCCCTCAAAGTTTTTTTCTTCATCTTAGTAACGATTTAAACAGAAGTTGTCAGCAACAAAAGAGTAAGCGGACGCCATTCTCTGACCTTTTTAGTTCAAGTCGCCTTTGGGAAAAGACGTAATTCGCCAAGTGGTTTATTTAAAAAGTAATTTCAGTGTTGTAGTGGTAAAATTATATTTCAACACCAGTTCATGTTCTTGCACTTGGAAGATCCGTGGGTTTTGTTACGTGACACGTAATACGGAGAGGGCATATAAACCTCAAGTTTTGAAGTTTGTTCTTTCTTCCATCGAAACGCATTTACTTGTAATTTACATGTTTTAAACTGGTAAAAGCGTATCTATGTGATGCTTCCAAAACTACCACAGGGATGTACATGTTTCTAATTATATAAGACAAAACTTCAAATTCATAACATTGCATAAAGAAAGCACACACAAACAGGAAGAATTTCCAGCCTAAAAGAGAAACAAGTTTTTTTTATCAAATTTAGGTTTATTTCTCGATATAGTATCCTTGTAATAAATCTAATTTTCCCAAAGATGCTCGATATCTTTAATACATAAACATTTTGTTCTGCAAAATAGTCATTTATGGATGTGACGAAAATCTCGAAACTTTGCCTGATCTGGTCTGATCTGATAGAACGGATGATTTATCAATTTGAAAGCCAATCCATGGATATCGCCATGGCGACCACTGAAGTATAAGGAATAAAACTTGCTTTTTCTTCAAACATGGCCGTTTCTTTCCAATCTTTGGCCAAGAAATGATGCGCGACGTGCCCCCAGAACTGCTCCTTCTTTTGGAGGATAGTGGATTGACAATAAGCTTACGTATCCAAGCTTCATCTGCACTTATTGATCGAGATTAAAACTCAGATATACTGCGCTCAAACAGCTTAAAATTTTATAATTATTTATTCGACTGCGTTTTTTATGTATAAATCTGCAGTAGTATACAGGGTGAGTCGTGAGTAATGGACTAAAGTATAGGAGTGCATTCTACGGGCGAAAATAATGTAAAAAAAAATTAAATGTTGTTATCCGATTTCTATTGGTATTTATTAGTGTATTCAACAAATTGTGCGAGACCGGAAAGACCGGAAAGTCTAAATACAATATCCGAACTAGATAGTCGACAACAATTACAAGAAGTAAAAGATATTTTGGATGCAGTAAAAAAAGACGCAACTACCAGCTCACGGTATTCCACAAACAAGGATGACAAAAACACTTCACGAGCAAAGCCTACGTTCGTACCATGTACAAAGAGTACAGCACCTACAGCCTGATGATTGTCAGTGACGAATGGAATTTTGTCGATGGATAAACGATAATCTTCGTTTTGTATCACGTATACTAGTTACGGATGAAGCAACATTCACCCGTGACGGTATTAATAATTGTCGTAACCATCATGTTTGGTCAGACGAAAATCCACACGCAACAATCGAAAGTAATTTTCAACATAAATCTTCGGTAAACGTGTGGTATGGTCGGATCGACGATTTTTTAATTGGTCCTTATATTTTTGTGAATCGCCTCACGAGAGACACCTATTTACATTTGTTAGGAAATGCACCTGATGAGCGCCTGCGCATTACGTTCGTGCGGTTAGGCAACATTTGGATGAAAGGCTTCCAGGGAATTCGATTGGTCCTGGTAGTCAAATTGGTTGGCCTCCTAGGTCTCCAGACCTCACGCCACTCGATTATTGCTTATGGGGCTGGTTAAAAAATGAAGTGCATCAAGTAAAAGAGGACGCTCCTGATATACTAATTCAATAGATTATGAATGCCGCTGGCAATATCAAACATCAACCTGACGCAATCAGGAACGCAACCAGCGCCCTCGGTAGACGATGTAGAAAATGTTTAGAAATGAATGGCGGTATTTTTGAAAATATATTACAAAGAACGATGATACCAATAAAATACCAACACTTTAATGTATGAAATTTTGTTTATTTTTAATTACGCTATAACTCGAAAACAAATAAAAATCGGATAACAATATTTGAGTTTCTTTACATTATTTTCGCCTGTAGAATACACTCCCGGAGCTTAGTCCATTTCTCACGACTCACCCTGTATAATGAACGTTCTTTCAAGATACACTGCTTGTAGTCTATGTCTTGTGTAAAGCAAGAACTTAATTATAGTTCAATATTTGATATTTTTCATTTTACAACATGGATAAAGAGTATTTTTCAACAGATGCGCCCATTATATTGAAGCTTGGATCTTTTGAGACTAACTTCGTATATGATAGTTCTAGTTATAGATATTGCGTTGTTTTCTTACAACTGTCTGCACAATAACACGTGATAAATACGCAAATAAGCCGTATCTATGATAAATGTACCAGTCGGAGGTAAGAAAAGAAGTAAAGAAAATTGTATAACTGTTTGGCATGGTTCATACATATAAAGCACATAAGGTATGAAGCAAGCGTTTCACTCCAAAACACAGCAATCTGTGGCAAAAATATGAAAACAAATGTTTCATTAAATACGAGAAAAAATATTTTTTTTATTATTACGGAGCAATCTTCAAGGAATCGAAGTCACTTGAAAGAGAGAATTGCTTTGCTAAATTGTTGTAAAACGATTAATTCGCACAGTAGCGAACATCAAAATAATGTTTCCGCAGTACGGCTTTCTAAAGATTCTTAGATAAAAGCACAAGAGTTCTATAGAAATGCATTTGCTTTGGAAGTAATCATCAAGCACAAATTAAACGGAAATCAAAAGCTACCGGAGCGAATTATAAAAATAAATGGATTAATATAAGTAACACATTTTTTTACTGAGAACCGTTATACGGAAGATAAGCAAACAGCAAACAGGAAAATAACAAGCCTACCTAAATAGGGTACCTAGAGAGATTTACGCTTACATCTGGGTATACGCTCACATTTAATATTATACACTGTTGAAAACAAATTGAAGCATTTCATTAATTAATTTACATTTTACTTTCAAAGTTTGTTGTGTTGAAGTGTGCGAAGATTTATATTTTATACAAAACTAAGGTAATCACATGATTGCGTTTCACACATAGCAATCTCTCACTGAAATTACGTCACTTTTTTAAATATACTTTCAGGAATATGTTTAACCGTTTGATTTCCTTTTAACTGCCCTTCTATTTGAAAAACGTGTATACAGCGTGTTTCAGAAATAACTCACAATCTTTAAAAGGCCACCGAATGATGATGATGATGCCGATACTTATGTGTTGTTTACCATACTATGCCATAGTCCTTGCTATCGTTACTGAAAATTTTAATATTGCGTAAAAACTATCTAATATTGCAGTAAACTTATTTAATTTTGAGGCATTAGTTTGAGCATAAACGTGGTTACACGCACAGCATTTATTTATTCGAAGTTATTTCCCCAATGCTGTAAATGCTGCGTGGATTAATTACCTGACTTCTTCATGTGCCGTCATCTGCTTTAAGCAAGTTGGCAATTTTCACATGAGATGTTGCATCGCTAAATAATTCAACCGAACTGCTCTTGTACTCTCATCTTAGGTTATTCAGCCAGGATATGCTCCTTCCTCCTACGCTTCTTCTGTCCAATATCTTCCCTTGAATAATAGTATGTAAGGATGCGCATTTCTCTCCCCGCATCACGTGGCCAAGACTCTCCGATTTTCTTTATCTGTGTAGATTGTGTTTACAATTTCTCTCTACTTGTCCAATCTTCAGATTGGATCTGATCCTTCTACAACACCACCTCTCAAAGGTTTCCAATTGGTCAACGTTATTCTTCTTAATTGTCCACGCCGCCATGCCGTATAAAACTACTGAAAGCACGTAGCATTTCAGCATTCTAGCTTTGAGATGTCGCCTAAGGTCGTTACTGCATAACACGTTCCTCATTTTGTTGAATACATATCTAGCGTATCCAATTTATCTTATTTCCTCCGTATAGCCATTGCTCTCACTCACAATTATTCTCAGATACTTGTACCTGCCGACCTTCTCCACTGGCTGTCGCTTGATCCATAATTGTTCTTGCTGACGTTGTAACTTTGAAATAATCATGAATTTGGTATTCTTAGTATTTATTATGAGTCCCTTGTCTTCACTCTTCTCCACTAGACAGTCCATTAGTCTTTGCAGCCTTACTAGGGATTTTGCTATTAATGTAGTTTCATTTGCGTGTCTCATGCTGTTGCTGGCTTCTCCATCCACTTTCACTTCGGTTGCCGTTTGATTTGCTAAAGCTTCCTGTATAATGTTCTCCGAATACAAGTTAAAAGGACAGTGGCGATAGAACACATTCTTGTCTTACTCCTCGTTTTATCTTCACCTCAAGATTTCCCTTCCGCATATACTCTAGCCTCCTGATTAAAGTAAAGGTATCTTATTATTCTTCAACACGTTCACACATTGCGATTCTGATGCCAAATAGGACTTTGCCAAGATTCTATTCAATCTTCCTAAAGATCCCTCTGATGTATAATCCTCAAGAATTTCTTAAGAGTCTGATTTGGGTTATTAGGCTTATTGTCCAGTGGTCCTCGCATTCCTTTGCATTCACCTTCTTTGGTGGTGGGATAAATGTCGACTTCAGCCATTTCTTGAAGATCATTCCGGTATTCTAATACCGTATTATAAAGGTCTATCAAAAAAAAGCTATTGGCTCATTTTCAGTGAGTTTATTATTAAACTCATTCGGTTGAGGGCTTAACGAGACCTGAAGCTTTATTATTAGAGATGACAAAGGCAGGTGAAATTTTGCAGCAACTAGATAGACTCGTGTCTATTCGCCTCATAGGAATGGATTCGTGTTGTTGAGAGTCGACACAACACGAGCCTGTTTAGTCTTTGCAAAAAAGTAATAATTTCTGTAGCTGTTTTCATTGTACGGCTAACTTCCTCCCTGGTTATCTTTGGTCCTTGGTTCCTGTCGGTGCTTTCGTTAAGTGGTTCCTGTTGTCTCTCATCCTCAAGCTGTTCCTGGATATATGCCTTCCACCTTTCGAGTTTTGTCTTTGTGTCTGGGATTATCTTACCATTTCTGTCGAGCAAAATACTGCTTCTGTTTGCTCTTTTAATCCTCGCGAATTCCTTAAACCTTTTATATTTTTAACTCATTCTTTCATTCTTATTTCCTTCCTCCTTTAAGCTGCTGTCTTTGTTTTTATAAGCTCTTTGGCTTTCCATCAGATATAATATTTGACCAGTCATCCATAACTTCCTATTCTTGTTCGCCACTTCGCCTTTCTTCAACAGTTCTCTTGTCGGTACTATTATTGCAGTTAACTCTGCTTAATTCTTCATTTATTCCTTCTGTTAAATGTTGTTTTATTGTTGGGTTCTCCAATTGTGACAGTTACAGCCGCCCTCTGTTGTTATCGCCTGATTGTTTCTTTAGTCAAACTTCTAGTTTAACTATAACTGGATTGTGATCCGATACCACACCTGAGCCTGGGTAGATTTTGGCCTACTTGATGGAATTTCAGTGTTGCTTATTTATCAATACATAGTCTATTTGAGTTATTATAATGTTGCCAACTTTATCCGCTGGTAATTTCCATGTATATAGCCGTCTTTCGTGTAATTTGTAAAAGATGTTTGCTTTTTCCATATCTTGTTCTTGGCAAAACTAAATTAGCCTATCTCCCCTTTCATTTCTTGTTCCTACCAATAACATATTCCACTTTTCTCTTTCCCAATTTTCTTATTAAAGTCACCCATAATGGCAATATAATAATACCTCGATTTTTCACTCTATCTAGGACCTATTGGATCTCACTTTAAAATATCTTCATTTCTCCCTTCTTGTCCGCCGTTGGGACATATACTTGAACAACTTTAAGTATTGCTCGTGTTATCTTTACTCTAATCATAACGACTCTATATGAGACAAACAAGAAGCCGGTTATGATATGTTTCAAGTTCCTGCGTACCATTACCGCTACCCCATTTCGATGTCGTGAATCGCTGTTACCCGAATAATATATTGTCGCCCGATCAACTTGCATTTGTCCTGAAAAGTCCACAATGTGCTTCAAGAAATACAGCGACCCGATGTTAACATGATGGGTTTGAGATTCGATCCATCTCCAACCCGTTATGTTAATGTATTTCTTGAAGCGCATTGCGGACTCTTCTCGCTTCGTATATACACTCCGCCAAAAAAGTATCGCATAATTTAGTTTTGAATCATACAAGTATCGCATAATCTTTGTTTGTAGCATAAAGTTGTAAATATACTTTAATGCGCTCTAAGACATAATTTCTATGATTGTTTAAATAAAATACAGGCCAAATAAAAACAAGAACTCATACTTGAGATTTTTATTAAAACAAGAAATTATAATCTTGGAAAGAAAAATGTCATAACAGTAGCTTTTAATACTGAGTATTGCTACCTCTGGCTCTTATGACCGCTCGCATACGGTTTGGCAGAGATTCGATTAACCTCCGTATATAAGCCTGATCCAAATTCTCCCACTCGTCACGGAGAGCATTTTCTAGTCCATGCAGGTCCGCTGGGGCAACATTTTGGGTTCATGTCCGGACTTACCGCAGGCCAATCTAAAACTGGAATACCAACATCGTTAAGATATTCCTGGACGATTATGGCAACATGCGGTCGCGCATTATCGCGCATTAACATGAATTCGTTTCCTATAATTGGCGCATATGGTACTACATGTTCTTCTAAAATGTCCGTTATATACCTGTGGGCAGTCAGTGTACCTCTGTCTACTGGTACTAACTCTGTACGACCTGTTAAACAGATGCCTCCCCAAACCATAATAGAGCCACCAGCGAAATTAGGTCTAGGTCTGATATTACACTGCGAATAGCGCTCACCGTCTCGTCTGTACACTGAGATACGCCTATCTGAGGTGTAAAGACCAAATCTTGACTCATCTGTGAAGAGTATATTGGCCCAGTCATTAATGTTCCAATTTACATGTTCTCTGGCAAACCTTAAGCGAGTCACTCGGTGGTTCCTAGTGAGACGAGGGGCTGTTACAGCTACTCTAGCTCTTAATCCACTCTGTCGTAACCTATTCCGAATAGTTTGAGTACTCACACGAGTATTTCTCGACTCTAGCCAAGTCGTTCTGCAATTGTCTCGCAGTTACATGTCTTCGACCTAATGCTTGTAGTAGTAAATAGCGGTCATCTTGGCGAGTAGAACGTCTTGGACGACCTGGTACAGGTCTTCTACTGTAATTGCCTGTTTCCCTATATCTGGCTACGGCTCTAGAAACACTTGACTGATTGATGTTCATCAAATTAGCAACGTATGCTTGAGATCGTCCATCTTCGATTAAAGCAACTATAGCAGCCACTTGTTCTGATTTTTGTTGAAATTTGTCCGTATAGGAAGACTTTCGATAAACAACTGAACAAACCTTACACATATGCATTTTTCTAAATGTGTTCTTTTAGAAAAAAAAAAAGTAAAAAAGCTATGTTCCATGATTTTGTGAGTGTTTTTATAGTTCACATACACGAGGCAAACTTTTTGTGAACGTATAAAAATATCTTGGTTTATAAATCCTTTTTTAGTTTATGCGATACTTTTTTGGCGGAGTGTAGATCCAACACTCCATGTTCCCATCCTTATTACTTTCATCCTTCCGGTTTCTTTCCAAACAAAATTAGGTTTACTTATCCCGGAACAATAGGTCGAGGTCGACACAGCCTCTTTAATCATTTTAGATAGTACTAAGCTGCTATAATTGAAGCAAAGCTATGACCATAACACCTGAACTTTGTAGGAATTTCAATGGCTACAATAAAATTTACGCGAATATACTTTTGAATTCGCCAAGTAAAATTATCACCCAAATGAGCGTTTGTCCCTCTCCTCAGATACGTACTGTGGCATGTGGAAACTTTAGTCGGTGAAACTAGCGAATTAAGGAGTCGTAGAACTGGTAGAACTAATTCTGAATCGATCTCGAATCGAAATTGGCTCATCGGCGAACGTGGTAATAAGAAAATTTCAATTTTGTGATCCACGATCAACTTTTTCAAAACAATTCTTTTTCATATCCAAATTAAGCGGTACCTTTTTTTTCAGTCGTTCATTTCTTTATCAAAGTACAGCGTAGATAATATAGGTTAGAAATATCTTAGGTAACGTTATTTTACGTAAGTAGGTGATAGATTAGAAAAGGGACAGTGTAGAATTTTCGTTTGTTCCGAAATCGTTTGCGGTAAATTAAAAGCATGAACCGGTTCATAATCAAGTATGCGCTCTACGATAATTTCAAATTCAAAGCAGTAAGGATTGTTTTTTTCGAACAAAAGTGTTCCGTGAAGCCCAGCTCGTTTCTACGGGCTTACTTACTAGGCAAGTAGCGATTACTATAATCAACTTCGATGTACTGTTTTGTGATCTATATATTGTAATTTGTGCTCCTCGTAACAATCGATCAATTAAACTTGATCAGTGAAAAGACGCCTAGAATTTACTTACGCGAATAGAAGACGTTTTATGTCTAAATTAAATTATAAAACTAAACCTGGAATTACGGTTCCATTATAAACTTTTGCATAGCGCCGGTATGTTTATTAGAGTTCGCAGAAACATCCAGCGGGCAAGATGTACCGAACGGTTTCGGAGCATCATCGGTCAGCAGTTCTATAAATACGTGCGAATGCGATGTTTCCTGTTTTCTTTCGTATTAACGGAGAAAGAAAAAGGAAGAATACGTCGATTGTTTTAATGACGTTGTTGAAAATTGGAACGTATAAAACGCTAAAATAGCACACGCCGTTTCTTTAATCTAAAACGGCCATAAAAAAGAATGTTCGTTGTTGATCTCCGGCTCCTGTTTTCCACGTTTTACCGCTTTCTGCTCCTTTATGGTCATCAATTGTAGAGATTTATGGATAATAATAGTTGGGAATTTAGTACCGATATTCCTTCTTTAATTATCTCGACTACATAAATTCAAAATACAGATAGTATGAGCTCATAATTTTAAAAATGAGCTACTGTTTCCTGTACAACATTAATAAATAAATATGTGACGCTTAAAGTCGTAATCCTGGATATAAATTTAAGTTAGTTACCTTTTTTCAAAAAAGCAATGAGCTGATTGCACATATTGTAACAAGTACTTCAAAAGAGGAAAAAGTTTAAATATTCCAATAATTAGACCATACCTAAATAGACAAGTAGAAGAAATTTATACCTTGCGATGAAACAGCCAACTTCTCCTCACATGTTTGTTATTTACCCAACTTTCGTTGGGGACTTAGCCACTAAGAATCCATCGTGCCCATACTTCGCCATCAAATCTTGATCTAAAATTTTAAAAACACTCCCTTCCGATATTCCTCTTTCTCTAACAATAACCGAAACCTTTACTCGGCGATCAATTAACATCAAATCTTGAACAACTTCCTGGATGGATTCTCTGCCTTATTTGATCTGCTCGCGTCAATCTACTTCCTAGAAGTAGGGTGGACCTTTTTATCCATACACTGCCGCCATTTTCTGCTCGGGCTACTGCATTCTTACGATGAAAATTTTATTCACGATCTGAATCATTAATTTTCGCTTCTTTAAGTTGACGTACAAATGACAAACGTTAAGCGATCGGTACCAAAATTAGAAGTGACACTATGAAATTTCACAGATTTGAAAGAACACAAGACAAATTTGAAGGAAAACTGTCGCGATAACATAGATAAGTAGATTTCAATTTAAGCAACAGAGAAGTCCGCATGATATATTTATTTTATAATTACACTTATTGTATAATTGGCACCGCTTTTCACTACACATAACTTGTCTCTTGTACGAAATTCATTTATCAGTAAAGCGCAACGCAAGTCGATTGCCTAGCTGATAGCGTCACTGCGCTGGAGTTAACCGAAATAAACGTGCGCGCCATTTAAAAGAAAAAAAAATAAAATTTATGAAAACATATGCTTAGATGGCTGAAAAGAAATCCTGAAATGAGGCCTTTGGCACCTATATCATTACAGTCTGAAACACTTTCTTCGTCATCTAAAATATGTAGCACTGTTTCTACGAAGTGTTTTGAAATTTTTTATTGCATCGGCTACTGGAACGAAATCATTGTTAATAGTTTTTCAATCTGCTGCAATTTGAAGATTTTGGATTTGACTTAGCTTTATTATAGCTGCTTCTTTAGCGTTCAGTTATAAAATCACTGATTTGATCTCTTCAAAATGTTTAAAATAATAGAATGTCGCTTCTAACCACTCCATCGTGTAGAAATTGGCTGCGTCGGTTTCGGTATGTCAAGAAAATATTCCGGTGATTTAAGAAAAGCCGGTTTCGTCTGCGCCACTAATTGATTTACATCGAAATAACAATTTTGCATAGTGTCTGCTACAAGGTGTAAAGCATGAGGCAGACATATTACGTGCAGCAAATTCGGTTGAGCAGCTTTGAATAATTGAACTGATGCGAAGCATAACCACGGCAGCATCGGTAACCATCGTAACACTTGTTTCGGCGAAATTTCAAAGTTGTCCAGTGTTCTAATCAATACATTATGAATAGCTCCGGGAGTATATCTTTGCTGTCTTCTACAGGGTACCAAATAAGGGCGTGACGGTCATTGCTCGCGCTATAATCGATACTACGGATTTTTTTTTCAATGTCTGTAGTTTCATCTATAGTTAGCCAAAACCATTCTTTTTTATTGCGGTTTTCACACAATTCTCAATCTTCTCGCGCACTGACGGCAAATACGTACATAGCGTCTGCGGACTTGGTAGTTGCCACGTTCGATTGTATTTTTTCCAAAATTAACGAAATATTGTTTGCCCAATTTTTACAGCGGTACATTGCACGCACTTAACATCATCATAGAAATTCTTTATATCGTCTGCTCCCATAGTTTTTTTTTAAATTTGTCACAAACTAAATATCTAATTTCTTTACCACTATGCATATATATTAAGTCTGGAAATTGCCGTAAATACGTATTTATCCTGTTAGCAAAGAAACAAGATGATGCATTTCTCAGCATTTTCAACATTTTGAATGCTTTCCGTTTAATTCTGACACTTATCAACTTATCATCACTTATCACTTTCATGCAAATTTATTCAGCTTTCATCAATATTTCCAATACTAGCTTTTTGGAAGCTTTTGAAATAATTCAGATAGTGCGAAATGCGTGTTTCTTTAACGGTCGTTATCTTTCAGGCTTTTACAAACCAAAGCGGTGATTCACGTCGTATTCGACTGAATATTTCTTGGGAATCTCACCAATACATCGAAAGACGTTTTATATCAACTAGCGTCTACGAGATGATCATCGAAATCGTTGCTATGTTGATGTAAAGCCATGTGAAGTAAATAGAAAACTACGCAGGTAAGTTTCTTGCTAAAATGCATAGTATTGCGGGTATTCATTAAAAGTAATCTGAAAATTTCAACATCTGCTCGAAGTCAACCCCCATTTTTCTCTCTATCTCTCTCTGTACAATGCAATTCCTTTTAATTTTCTCATAAGTAAGTTCCAAACATGTTTTAAAAATTTTTAGTAGGTTCTTTTTATATTTGTTACTGTTAAAAGCTTAGTGTGCGATGTTCTAAATAAACCTACTTGTTTTATATTGAACTAAAATTAACGTTTGTAAACTTGTTTTCGTTACTTATTAATTATTTATGCTGCTTAACTTACTTAATAATTCACCTGGGGACATGATCTTTGGCTAATAGAATTACATCGAAAAAGGATAACGTTTACACATTTGCTTGAATAAATATGTTCAGCAGACAAAAGTTTATAGTATTTCGTCACAGCACTCTGTGCTTTTTCTGCACAGCTTCACATTTAATTTACTAAAGAAAGGCACATTTAACGCATAGGGAAATGTTTACAAAAAAGCGCGCTTTAAAACAGTTGTTCCGTTAATAAAATCTCTTCCTGTCGGATTCAATTATTGTTTCCCCCATAACCACACATATTAATAGCTATGTAAGTCAGCGAAAGTAAACCGCAAGATGGTAGTGGAAAGCTTTCCTCGTCATACAAATTTACCTACGTACATTTTAACATAGCGGTAATTATAAGTTACAAAACAAAATTACTACGTCATGCCGACACGCTCGAATACCTAAATTGTGAATGAAAATTACCGTTGGAAATCTTATTACTGAATAATTGTTTGAACTAGTCTTCTGTGAAAATACCCTGTAATTACCGAAATTACATGGTAATCAGTTAACGTAAATGAATGGAATTTGGTAGAATATTGGATTTTGCAGAGAAGTACAAAAGCGCACCGTATGTACAAATTATTTCTGGAATTAATTAGCAGATGTGTTGTATTGCGATGTGAAAAATTGAAAGACGAGATATTAAATAAGGGCGGTATCGTACAACAATTAAAAGCAATGTGTAAGTAAGAAGAACTATATATTTTATATATTTCATTTTTTTAAAGCAATACCAATGTAATAAATATACAAGGAGGCGCAAAAGTAAAGTCATAATTTGAATTGGCTGCCATTTTGTTATAAATGAAAAAAAAGGAGCTCTGTTTTCATAAAAAGTTTATTTGAAAGTGTAAAATTGATGGCATTAATTGAAAAAAATTATATCGCTCGAATGGTCACCTCCCGAGTTGATGCATAATTGCGCTCGTTTTATGACATTTTGAATTGTTGCTCGCAAAACATCTGGCTCAATGTTAGCTTTCAAGGATTGCAAGCTTCGTGATTTTAAGAAGCCCCGAAGGAAAAAGTCTGGTGCTGTTAGATCTGGCGATCTGGACAGCTGGTTCAAATCTTCAAAACGAGAGATCCCTCGACCGGGTAATTAGTGCTCAAAATCTCAAAATCTCCATAGTTGCCCGAGCTATACGAGCGGTTGCTCCGTCCTGTTGAAACTAACGATGATCGAGACGCAAAATATATTTGTTTAGCATCTGTCTGTAACGCTCACCATTTACGGTTATGGTAGTGCCATCGAGCGAGCACTACGAAGCTGAGCCACTTCTTGCGACATCTCTAGTGCACCCAGTTTGCACAAGGTGCTCGGATAAACGTTTAATTGTTCGAGCACATAGAACACAATGGCTAAATTCGCGCTCCGTTAAAACAATAAACTTAAAATTCGTCAAATAAGAAGTAACCGTAATTCCACGTTCTTGAGGTGTGTATCGCTCCATGGCTTGTTGACAACTGCAAAAATGGCGGCCAATTCAAATTATGACGTTACTTTTACGCCACCACGGTAATACTTGTTCAGTTATTTTATTTGCAACTTTGTGCAACAAAAATGTACGAAAGAATTAAGAATCCCTTTTATAAAATTTTAAATATAATAAAATGATGTATTAAAAAAGTTGGGCATCGTATTTTAACATCTAGGCTAGCTTTTTTATAATTTTTCCACAAATCGAATAGAGAGACATTTCAAATAGACTTCTTAACTAAAACCCTAAAATGAAAGACCTCTCTCAACCTTAATTAGATCTCCTTAGATTTGATTAATTTTAAGATGAAAGATCTAAGATACGAATCAAAGCAAACAAGCGTTACTTTTTTGTCCATATGCAAATAATGTTTGGAAGTGTGATCACTTTTCACACCAAACATTTATTAATGAGAACAATTGCTTTTTGCCTCGGGTCTTTTGATTTTATTTTACTTTTGTGCTGATTATATTTTATATTCGTTACTATTGTTACCAGGTGATATGGTTGACGCTTTGCATGCTGTAGGAACTGCGAAAGAGCCCTGCAGTGTTATAACGAAGCATTTCCGGATAGGATCCAGCGTAACAGGACATACTTCCGCTATTTCAAGAAATTTCAAGAGAAGGAGAACAACTTTAAAGCCACTGACGTGAAAAGAGTTGCCACAATAGAAGTCACTTCAAATGTTATCAAACTGAACAGGATGCGTCCTACCACTAAAATACAGTTGATTTGCGAAAGGTTGCACAAAAGAATCCATATCTTTATCCAAAAGATGTCGCATATGAGTTCGATAAGTACCACATCTATCCACATGTGATTCTCCTACCAGTACATGGTTTATTGACGAAGCGTCAAGAGGTAGCTTGCGCACAATCCTTATACAGAAGAGGTCATATCTTGAGTCGTCCAGGAGGTATCACATACAGATTCAGCACGCATGATACTCAACTTCGTGCGAATCTATCACCGGAATACTATCGACTTGGGAAGACTTCAACGAGGTAATACACGTACACATCCGGCACACACAATACATATTTACGCGCGATTCTACCACTGGAATACCATCGACTTAGAAAGTATCTAAGGGGTAGTTTACCTGCGACCCTTTCACAAAATGAAGATTACATCTCATTCTACCGCCGGAATACTGTTGACTTACTGTTGACAAAAAGTGTACCTACAAACCTTACATAAAGAAAAAATTCATATCTTGGGAAGTCCAAGAGATATCACTAGAAAGGACAAAAGCGGACGAAATTATTACTTTTTTGCAGAGATTGAATAGACTCGTGTTTTATCGACAATCGGGGACACCAGTAGGCAAGACGAATCCATTCTCATGAGGCGAATAGAGTCGCTGCAAAAAAGGAATAATTCCACCTGCCTTTGTCATCTCTAGTTATCACGCACAAATTTAACTCCTGCGAGCAGTTCTATCACCGGAATACTGCTGACTTACAACGGCTCCAAGGAGTAGTTTACTTACAATCCTTACATAAAAAATGATAACTTTAATCGTCCAAGAGATACCAGGTACAGATTGGACACACACAACACTTACTCACCCGCAGTTGTCACTTACGTACTTTTACGGTGTATCGTTAAAGTGAGCAAAACCAGGATTAAATAAGGCTGTCACATATTTCGTAACACCACTAACAGTTACGATGGTGTTCTTACGTGTGTTGACACCTAAAGGTAATACGTTTGTAAAACGAAGGTATGAAGGTAATATTGCCCAAGGTATAAAATTCACCACAATTTCAATGAACTGAATGGATTCAATGGAAGTTTGAAAATTGTATGGCATCCCTGTTTTTTTGCTTGAACAATTTAATAAAAGCGTAGCGATATATAAATTAATCATCAAATATTTGTTAATTATTTATATGAGAAAAAAGAGAACTTATCTCCTACTATAGCACTAAAATAAAAATAAAAAATGTACCATAGCATTTAGATTTATTCAATAATATCTCCATATATCTATGTCGCATGTACAGTGTTCTTTAAGAATTCCCACGAGGAGAATCCATTTATGATATGTCGGTAGAGCTCGCCGACCAATCCATCTATCTTTATAAGATATAGTTAAAGCTTCTGCAGTTTGTAGGTGCTCCTGCAAACTGCAAAAAAAAAATACCTGTTTTACATTTTTTGCCCACAACATGTACTTGTTCTTCTTAATATATATACTATCATAACTGTTATAAGCAAGCCTCAAAATCATCTAAAAATAGTGAACAGGACATGAATAAACGGCTGCTCAAAGTTCGTTGTGATCGATTAGTTTCGCCTAGGCGACCGGTAAATCCTTAATGATTCATAACCAATCATGACAAAAAGCAGCTGTATCCTCTGAATATGACCAATACTATGAGCTCTTTTTTTGAAGCAATTCAAATGCGTCACAGTAAGCCTATCGGAATCACTCACATGTTCGGAGACCAAAGTACTTATGTGCTGTCACCTCGAGCCTAGTAGTACAAAAGCTGCTCGAGAGCTGGTTTGGCATCTATACCGGGCTGCTTGTGGTTGTATCTCTTGGCGATGGATAGGGTAGGAAGGAGATATGGGACGGAAACATGTCCGTTGGCTAGTACTTACTCTCTTTACATTGCTTTTTCCACGAGAAATTCGATCAATACAATAAGCTATGTTAGTTATTATAATCATTGTCCAGTCTCCCGCTGGGAAAATGAATTGTTTGTAGTTATACTTGTTTGATATAATGTAGTCATTTCTAAGGCTATTATATTATTATATAATATAATATATATTATATAAGGCAAGACGTGCTATTTTTGTGTAATCACTTATCGGTGGTGGTGCTATAGCTAAAATGATAGTTTTATTACACAATAGTTTTAGTAACCTCTGACTTTCGCATGAAGAACCGTAAGATATGCAAGTCTTTAAAATTACGTGTAAAACGCCATCTAACCGTCTGTTGCGTACTTCCATCTTCTGCCAACACCTACCTGGCTTTATTCTACAATATATTTTTTACTATTAAGAGGGAAAATTATTTAAGGGTAATTCTACCAATGATACATTACTGCGCATAATAAATAATCAAGAGCGTTCTGCCGAGTCCATACTATTTAATAAATAAATTTATATCTTTATCCTTATTATAATACAGTAACAATAATTTTTAGCTGCGCTCAATTTAAAGATTTTCAAACAAACAAGAGAAACGTTTAGAAAAAGAATTCTATTAAAGCTTGCGTAACTCATTACACAATTGATTCTTTCCGCACACATTACTTGCCATTTGTTCCGATGCTTGAGCGCCGCGTAACTTCACAACCGTTTAATTTTAATTCCTGGTGTATTCATTGATGAAAATTGATTTATTTATTTATACGAGCGCGTAAACTTGGCAAACACGTCTGCCTTATATCAAAACGGCATACTGACATGCACTGTTTTTATACCGCTTGGATTATTAACCCTTTTCGTCGATATTCAACAGCGATAACCAACGCATTAAGCTGGAAGATTTCAGACGTTTAAACCCGTATACAGCTAACTATAAATTTAGAATTTAGATTTGCACAGATACATATACGAACTTACGAGTAATCCACGCAGGTATGTAAATAATGAGACATTATACATCACCTATGTATGTATATGTTTACATGTACTACTGTTTATTATTGTATAACTTATGAAGAATTTTGCCGGAATAAATCAGTCGATGCTCTAACGCAGCGCTGCGTTATCCAACTGGCGGCCTCTGAATTTATTTTTACGGCGCGCGAAGCAAATCAATTGGTTTTTAAATAAAAATTTGAATAGTCTTATCTACGCCAAACTAAATTAATAATTAATATGAAAAGGAACTCGTTTTGCGGTTATTGATTGCCGTCTTGAAGTTAAACTACGTATATTGTATTATATTGTATCACTACGTTTCTTTTATGAAATCATAAAATAATTAATATAATTTAAAATGTATTTAGAGATATATCGCTGCTGCCTTTCAAGACCTACTTAAATATTTATCAATTTAATTGTCCTAACAGTATAGCAAAATCTTAAAAATCATCAGTAGGTGCATAATTTTAGGTTTAGAAGTGACAAAGGCAAGCAAGCCATTTTCGAGTGGAGAATTGATTAAAAATGTGCTGTAAGAACGGGACGGGTCTTTAATGCTGTATGCCAGCATGTAAGAGAAATCAACATATGTATCGTCAACGAATTAGAGAACATAATCAATAATTGCTGCTATTTTTCTATTGCTTTAAACCAAGTATGGGCAACCTTTGTCATGTTGTGGGCCAAACTTTGTGTGCAAATACGTTCGCGGGCCGCGTTTAAAAGTAGTGCATTTTAAAGTAGTGTTCATAATTTTTAGCGATAGATATCAGACTCGAATAATACGACAATGTTATTATAATGCAATTTATTAAAATAAGAAAATGAAATGAAAAAAAAATAGGTACAACATTATAATTAAATCGTGAAATTTGGAATTATTACAAACTACCAAAGGTAAATAGCGACAACGAAATCAATGAGGCACTTGAGCTTGAATTTGGGAAACTAATCCATCGATGTTTGGATTAATTCCACTGATACAAAGACGTAAAGAATTTTTCAAATTATCGGCAGTCAGCCTCGTACGATGTTTTGATTTATTAACTTTCATAATTGAAAAGAACTGTTCGCATTTATAAGTACTGCCAAACGCACAAATCAATCTTCTTGCGAATTTTCTAAGCTCCGGAAAATGGTCTTCTTCGAGGTATTTTTTGTAGAAATCGCGCAACTCCACGTCTTCAAATTTAGATTTTAGGAGTGAGTTTTCTTGAAGCTCGATCAACTCTATTTGCAAGTGTATCGAAGCATTTTGTACATTACCTTTTGTTGGAGCAGCAAATAAATTGAAACTGTTTTCCATGTTTTTAAAATCGCTAAATCTGTTCGAAAATTGCTCCGACAATAACTTGAGTTCTTCAGCATATTGAAAGCATAAGCAGTATTTTCATATGCAAAGAGCGTGGTGAAATGGTAACTGTTGCCGGACAGCATTTGTGCCTCCCACAAGCGGATTTTGTTCTGAAACGCTTTCGAACGGCTGTACAAATCATTTACTAACTGTCCTTGTTTTTGAAGTTTCAAATTTATATCATTCAAATGGCCTGTAAGGTCGACCAGAAATGCTAAGTCACAAATCCATTTTGGGTCACTCAATTCAGATAGCCGGTTTACCTTTTATTTGCATAAAATCTGCTATCTCATTTCTAAGCTCGTAAAACCGTTTCAGCATTTTCCCTTTGCTTAGCCATCTAACTTCACAATAATATGTTACGCCCTCATATTCGGCTGATATTTCATCCAAAGGCGCCTTAAGCTGACGATGGTTAAGCCCTCGGGATCGAATAAAATTAATGGTTCTTACTACCACATTCATAGACTTAGAACATAAGTTCTGTTGGTGGATAATGCAACGAAGGACTATCAAATCATCTTTTTGTACCTTTAACTCAGTTGCTTTTTCATACAAAATTCCAATGAAACCTTCACGTAAGCCGACCATAGAAGGTGTATCATCTGTGCATACGCACATGACGATCTTCAATCATTAGAATCAGCATTTAAGAATCAGCGGACCGGTTGTACACATATGCTTTAAACGAAACTACAAACAAGTCGGGAAGAAATAAATTTCGGTCATTATACAGGTCAAGTCGGGAAGAACAGACTAAACTCCAGAACTGCATTGTACATTTGTGATTTGTCTGAAATTTTGACACATCAACATTTTCTTAAACATAACGTTCTTTTAATAATTGTTAAAAAATGTGGGCATCTAAATATTTTAGGCTATATCTACGAAGAGCGCCTGTTGCTCTCTTGGTCGTTTCATATTCGAAAATACATGGTAAGTAAGTACATTGCAAACATTTTACGAAAGCAAATACAGAGTCTTCGTTTCGGGTGGATTTTATACCGAAAAGGAGTTATATTAGCCGAAAACGGAGAATACCTCATCTGCCTCGAACAAAATTTTAATCGAAACGGAGGTACCAGGCTTCCTTGGTTTTTTACCAACACAACCAAGGAATTCCCTCATTTTTATTTTCGCTCTATAACTTCGGATTTAAACTCTAAATATGAATAAGTATATCCTTTTCGGATTATATTTCCTTCTTTACGGAGTCTCTTCCTTGCGTAATAAGTAATAAAAAAAAAATAAGAGAAAAGTGAGTAAAATCATACTTTTTTTGCAACGAGTAAATAGGCTCGTGTCTATTCGTCTCATAAGAAAGGGTTCGTGTTGCCTACTAGTTTCCTCGAGGGTCGACAAAAGACGAATAAGCATTCTTATTTCTGCGAAGAAACGTAACGCAGAAAGGAGAAAAGTAACTCCTAAAGAGAAAAATCTTCTTCCGAATTTTGCGCCAATGAACTACATCACCACTCCGTGACGTAATTTGTTTTACTTGAAGCTGTGTAATTTGTGGTCAATCTAATGGAGGTGACAGACGTTGAAAGCTTACATTTATTCGTAAGAGTTAAATAAGGGAGTCCTAAAGTGTAGGTAAAAATTGCTGGCTGTAATATTAATCGAAACAGGAAGATAAAACAGAAAAGTAATATTACATACACTTACCATAATCAAAATAAGTTATTGTTTTGTTTTGTATATGATTTATATTGTGCACAGCATTCACCGCCGAAAATCGAAAAAGCCCTGTTGACGATATTCTCCGCTCAAATTCGCTGTAATCAACGCAACAAGCGCCATAATAGCGTTAATCCATCTTTCACCGCATACAGCAAAAGACAATACTGACTAAATGAAGGGTATATATCCGAGACAGCAAACACACTCATCATAATTCATATCGTGAGGAATGTATTTCCCCGGTGGTAAATTGCCTAACTAAAAAATCACATATTTTTAAATACCTGCAAAGATTGAAGGTAAGTTGCTAACCGTATCTATTCAGCCATATTTGTTCGCAGTCGACTCATCTGAAGAAAGTACCACCATGAAATGTACATATTAGACAATAACTATACATCCATAAATTCCAAAGGTGCATTAGGAACATTTGATGAATTACTTCATACTTATTTATGTTTAAAGCAAGGTACGTGTATTATCGTTGAAATCTTTTTGAGGCTATATCCAAATTGATATTTAGCGTATTTTGGTCATACCTACAAATAGTAGTAGTAAATACGTATTTATTTTTTTATTTATCTTTTCAACGAATATTACTATGTATAATAATTGTATAGTCTAAACAAGACTATTTTATTATTTTTGTTCAAACGTTACACCATACATGTAACATGTGGCGCAAAGGTAATGCCATAATTTGAATTGGCTGCCATTTTTGCAGTTAATGCCAACTATCTTTATGATGAAGATATATACAGGATTAGTTGTTAACAAACCGCGGAGCGATACTTCAACACCTCAAGAACGTGGAACTATTGTTACTTCTTATTTGATAAATTTTAAGTCTGTTGTTTTAAAGCGGCGTGAATTTCGCCGTCGTTTTCTTGGTCGTCGTGTTCCATGTGCTCGAACAATTAAACGTTTATCCGAGCGCCTCGTGCCACTAGAGATGTCGCAATAAGTGGGCGTAACTACCGTAACCGTAAACGGTGAGCGCTACACACAGATGCTAAACGAATATGTTTTGCCGCAAATTGCTGTATTGTGTCTCGATCATTGTTGGTATCAACAGAACGGAACAACCGCTCGCACAGCTCGCGCAAATATGGAGATTTTGGGACACCAAGTTCCAGGTCGAGGGATCTCCCGTTGTGGAGATTTGAGCTGGCTGTCCAGATCGCCAGATCTAACAGCACTAGACCTTTCTTTTGGGGCTTCTTAAAATCTCGCGTTTACCACCACAACAAACCACGAACATTGCAAGCCTTGAAAGCTAACATTGAAGCCGAAATCGCTAATCTGGATCCAGATGTTTTGCGAACAATAAATCGAAATGCCGTAAAACGAGAGCAATCATGCGCATCGTCAACTTAGGAGATGGCCATTTCAGCGGTATAATTTTTTCCATTTAATGTCATCAATGTTACACTTTCAAATAAACTTTTTATGAAAATAGACCTCTTTTTGTTTCATTTATAGCAAAATGGTAGCCAACGAATGTTGCTTTTACCTATCAAATATGTAATTTTTCATATGCGGAATGAAGAATGTAAGATCCGAAAGGTGCACAATATAGCTCTGGTGAGGTGTAAAACTCTTTAGTGATGGCAATTACATCGGTCACCTTGCCGACGAAGTAAAACCTTTCTTTAACGGATGTAATTAACTCGGTAGCAATGGTAAATACTTCCCGTAGGGCTCCACAGCGGGAGAAATTCCTTCCAAAACGTAATTAGAATGTTTCGATTGCACAAATAAAATCTACTACCACGGTTGAAATTTCTTCGATTCACGAATACAAAATTCTACTTCGGAATGGGTGCTCGAGCTGCGAGGAGGCATCACAAAATGATATAAACCGGTGTTAAATCCAGTAAAAATATTTGTGTGGACATAAAAGAAACCGTTACCCAATAATTAAGCCCACCGGAATTTTGTATATATTTATGTTACGTTCTTTTTTACTTTATTTCAATGTTTTCTTCATATAAATATACTAATTATCGATGTAGCATTAATTTACTTTTCGACTATTTAGCTTCTTTCTACAATCGAAATATTTGCAGAAGAAAAAAAAGGTCCCGCGGACTAAGGAAAGTTGCGTAGCGCTAGCCTAACAGTTTAGAGATATTGGCAAATATTAGATACGTTATTAACTAAACTGAACAAACAGTACTAAACCCTAATCGCAAAGTGTTGCCTTCACAGTCCTATTAGAACCGTGTGTACTGTGCAGTAAACTTCATTCAGGGGAGGATACAAGGAAAGAGAATTCGTTGGTACATGGACAGAAGAAGGATAAGTTATAACGCAAGCTACACCACAAATAAGGCATTTTTTTAAGGCATATTTACTCTGCATCGGTGTAAACATTTATTAATTCAAAGCAATAATTTCTTGATTTCTTCACTCTGCTTGTTAATAGCAAAAGCTTGTCGCTTTTGTATGTCAGTTCTTCAATTCAATTCGTCACAAAATTCTCTCCAACTCACAATTACTTGAATGAAACGTTGTTTACAACATTGCAGATTACTACGCTAGAATCGGCGAGTAGACGCAATAGCAGCATGATTAGCCAATTTGCTTAATTCGTTCAATTCGTTTTAATTTCACCTGAAATAATGTTTATCATTGATTGATCGGCGAACTTGTTCACATACACGCCATGAAGGCATTCTCCGATTTTTATCCATAATTAGAAACCAACCGCTCCGTTTAACTTTGAATCCCCGTCAAAATGAGGTAACCTGTGCGTAAAATTTTTATTTTATAGGTCATATTTCGTCGTTGACAAATCGGTGCACCTTTTCCTATTCCTGGCGGCACATTCCGTTTTTCAAGAATGGAAAATTTAAAATTGTTAAACATTTCTTAGTGAAAGGCAATGAGTGGGCTTTAAATATATATTCAGTAATGAAAAGAGTAAATGCGTTTATTTAGAGAGAGAGAGCAAACGAAAAGTCAATGAAAGAACGCATTTAAAATTAAAAAACTTACGAGAAAGGATCAATTTATAACATCGTCTAGCATTGTTACTGAATTAAACCCTACCAATAATAGCTCAACGATCAAAATAGTCGATCTTTAGCTAGGAGATTCAGAAGAGTGCCATTGGTAAGACACATCGGAGCAAAACTCGATTTTGTAAAAGGTATACTATCTAGCCGACAGATCGACGAAAAAATAGCCTCCGAAGCGATGAGTCCAAAAATACTCCGTATAATTATCCGACGGCCTCCACAGACGGCAATTTACAAAAAAAAAGACTATTGAACATGGTGGCTCCAGTATTGTGATATTATCTAGGTTCGCTTCATATGATCTCCGAGTCCAATTTTTAGAATTCCTGGGATTATGACTCCAAATTTTTAATAACCAACATCCCATTACCTTACTCGAATTTAACGAGTAAATTCGAGTATAATATAATATTTTTTATAATATAATAAAAAACGAGTCAAAATTGGTTTAACTAAAGTATTATTAATGAATGGTCACATATATTAATGAATGGGTATTAACGAATAATTTGGTCAGCTCAATCGGCGGACATCGACTCGATAAAAGCCTATTGGTTGATATAAAGAAGCTTTTGAATAACAAAAAAACCTACAAATACGATAGAAATAGAGAGGAACCGTGCTATGACGATGTTGTGATATTATTAAAAGTAAAGCTCGTGTAATCAAAAATATTAGAAACATTAATTTATTGTAGTTATGGAAGAACTTAATTTATTTCCTGTTATCACTGTTTTTATTCATATAGGTATAATGTGTCATAATACAATATTTATAAAAGGAAATTTTATAAATATTGTATTCAAGTTGAATTGAAAAGCGAGGTTCATTGCTTATTAGTAATTTCTTGCCGACTAAATTATTTTATATTGACATTCAAATTCAAACACATGCTTAGTTTCCAATTGTAGCTTAAGCATAAGCGTTTAATAAAGAGAAGAACTTAATAACATTTCTAACTAAAACATATTTCAATGTATTATATCGAAATACAAGTTCTGCAGTGGTAGAGCGGCGAAGAAACAGTAACGAAGTATTTACATGTTACATATTATTGCAATAGTACCACAGATGTTAGAAGTGCCCAACATATACTTATTACGATAATTATACTCGAACCTCAAACCTTGATTTAATTCAAATACTCAACAATAGTGGACTTTGTGTCGTTTCTAAACGAATAATTTTTTCGCACATCCCTCCTCTTACCATAGAGTAAGGTAAAAATAGGAATTCCATGATATATTTTTTCATTGTCTTATACTTGTTCTACTTGCTCTAATATTAAACAATTGCATTAGTAAAACAATTACTCAATAGCCGCTTAACTTACAGTTGTTCGTTAGCAAAATCGCATTACGTCTTTTAGTAGAAGAAAAAAACGTTTGATATAAATACCTAATTACATAATACGTCAATTCTACGAAGGGAAATATATATATAAATAATTTTCGTATAATAATAGTTAGATACATCGTGAGGTAGAGATCATTTATTTAAATGTTCTGTTATATGGATAAGTACAAATTAGTATGTAATGCATATAGCTCTAAATCTTCCACCTCAAAGAGTATTACTTGCTATCTTAGAGTGCTCTTAAAAGTTGAAATTAAACAAATAAACGAAGTGATAGATTACTCTTGGTGAAATATTTCGTGCACTCAGTCAATGAAAAAACGGTGTACTTAATTTAGTTTTAAGAGAAAAGAAAACTGTTTTAACAATCCAAAGATTTGCCAAACAGATGTCAATCCTTCGATTGTTACGGTTTTCGTTTTCTTTTAAAACTAGATTAAGTACGCCCTCTCTTTCGTCTCATTTAGAATATCGCTCGGGTTCAATAGTAAGCCTTCGTTTACAAAATGGTCCTCTAGGACGTTCAATTTACGGCTTGTATTGATGTTATAATATATAATATATAATATATAATATATAATATATAATATATAATATATAATATATAATATATAATATATAATATATAATATATAATATATAATATATAATATATAATATATAATATATAATATATAATATATAATATATAATATATAATATATAATATATAATATATAATATATAATATATAATATATAATATATAATATATAATATATAATATATAATATATAATATATAATATATAATATATAATATATAATATATAATATATAATATATAATATATAATATATAATATATAATATATAATATATAATATATAATATATAATATATAATATATAATATATAATATATAATATATAATATATAATATATAATATATAATATATAATATATAATATATAATATATAATATATAATAATATATAATAATAATTAATAATATAATATATAATAATATATAATAATAATTAATAATATAATATATAATATAATATAATTTCTAATCTGCTACATGTGAATTGCCTTTGTTACAAGTCCTTTATGAATTACTTTGAAGAAATAATTCATAATATTAAAGTTAGGTAACTTTAATATTACTTAACAAACTTAACAACATTCAACAATCGTAATGAAAAGGAGTAATCTAATCTCATTAAATTAAATTGCAGACTATTTAGCTAATATACACATGTCATCCCAATAATATAAAACATACTAGATTAATCAATTAGTTAATTAATTCCATGATATTTATTTTATGACAATGTTAATCAAGAACTTGATAGAATTAAAGCAATCGCGTACACTAGTGGTCTACTTTTTCTTCTTAATAAACACTTTACAAAAATCTTTTGCAATACAACTGGCCTTCTTCTCTAACCAAGAAACCCAATTTCTTAATGAAATTTATAACGTATAAAGTAGCCTTCTATAACAGTAGCACTTTAACAAGCCATTTAGTTAATAATAAAACACCGGATTGTTGTCCGTGGCCGTTCAGTAAATCTGATGTTTATGAAAATTGTAACGATTGTGAAAAAATGTATATAGGCCAAACTGGTGGCAATTATAAATTGAGGTTTGATAAACAGAAACAAAGGTGCTGTTACCTTTGATTCATTACAGTTTGATTACACTATTCCAATGTTTTACATAAATTAAATGAAATGCATAAGGCGAATGTACGCTTGCTGAGTTTTAGTCTTGAATCTCTTGATAATGTTGTAAGATAAAATAAACATAAAATACTAACCAAGCATTATGAAAACATTATTAAGTGAAGTGTTTCTTTGATTGAGTGTTATCGCTGCATAAGGTGTCCCGCTTAATATGGTTGCGATTATTATTATTATTATTATTTCAATTCCAGCACTTTAGCGGTCAATATAATAAAATATCGTTCATTAGGTTACTTTATTATTTCAGGGAAAAGTAATGCAGGAAATTATAATCAACATAGCTGACCCGATCATGTTTTAAATATGAATGTATGTATGTATTTTCTTCAATTGTTCGATAGAATATAAAGCCTTCTTTTTGCTCAAATAGAATTGTTTCAAGAAAATGGCGTTTAAGACCTAAAACTAAACTATATCGATTTAACACAGAAGCTTAGCTTAGTTTAGTATTTCAAGAACGATGTATCTTTTTTTTATTTAAATATACAATTTCAGCTAAGAAACTATATTTTCTTGGTATGTCCATGTACTTTCTTATGTACAACTTTTATTTATTTTTTTGAGCTCCTACTGATTTTATGTAAAATTTCTTAGACCAAATGAGGTTTAGTTGTTTTTTACTGGCTGGTGTAATGACGATGAATTTGTTAAATCTAGCTAACAGGTTAGCCGGTATTCATATTTATATATTTGTGTGCATGAACAGTGAAATATCGTCATAATAGATCAACATTTTTACAGGAAATTGCTCTCATTGTATGATACGCGTTCAGGATTTCTGTAAAGGACGCCATGATGGAACGTAAGAATAATAATTTTTCCTATTTTGTAACTTACTTTTTTTGTTGGATATTTGTTTGCGTTATTCAGTAAGTACCCTTTAAATAATTAGGCTTTAATAGATACTCCAATCCGTTTGTTAAAAAAATTGCTTTATTAGTTTCGTAAACTTTATAAATTGTGATAACAATTACGCCATTAGAATTAAGCTGATGAAGCTTATGTCTGAGATATTTATGTAATATAGACAACTACATAATTTAGTTGAGAAATTAGTTTTTTAACCGAAGTATTTCAAATTATTTCGCATCTATTTCTTTGAAATAAGAAGTAAATATTACATTCCGTCGGTCGAAATGTTTCTTCTTTCAATTTAGAAAATAACTTTAAAAGACACATTTGGATCAACAAATTAAGCAAAGGAAATGTTTGATATTTAAGAAGTTGCAGTACTTGATTAAAGAGAATGTTTTCTTCCGTTTACTTGGCTCAGGAAAGATATTCTTGTTTTAAGAAGATCTTTCTGTGTGTCGCTATGAGTTAACGGAATGTGTTCTTGATAATTAATATAGTACGCACAACACTCTAAATGCCAATAAATGTACATTTAATCCTCTCTGTTATTTACCGATTGTAATCTCTCTATTGTAACCTGATTCAAAATTTTTATTTATTGTTTTAGAGCCAAGCTGACATGCCTTAATTTCATGTTTTCAACGATATTTCCTCGAAATCATTTCTATGTAACCGCATGATATTTTTATTTGACCGTAAAGAGACATTTCTGTTCTATCAAACAAGTGAAGAAGAATGTTAGGTTCGAACTTTAGAGAAGATCGAGCGACGTCATGACTAACAAACAATTGAGTGAAAATATTTCTTTTCGTAAAATGCATAACGACAAAAAAGGTGCTTTTATACTTTTAACTCGGTCCGCATAATAGCAACTATTAGTTAAAAATGCATTACGTTATCATCTTCACAATGCTCACGCGATGCATTACCCTTTTTAATTTCGAAGAAAAGTGCTATGTACAATAAATGGGGGAATATTTTAGAAAACAATTAACAAGTATTGAAAGATGAGTCAAGGAAGCGGCGTAATCGCTCTTTTGGCAACTACATCTTAGGATCGTATGGCAAAAGCTCTTATCCAGAACTGCTTTCAACTGCTTCTATAACATTATTGCTTATTATTATTTAAAATCTTTAGACCCCAAACTGACCAAGTTAACCAAGGTCCATTCTATTTATCTTAAACTTTTGGTGCAAAAGTGATAGATAGATCGATTTGAAAGTTCACGCGACATTTACCGCTAGTGTTATGGACTAAAAGTCTTATTACACTCATGTAAATGCTCAGAAACTCATGAGAGAAAAATTCTTTGCGTTATAGCTCAAAAATTTATAAGAGCATCGACTGAGCTAAAATATATCCATCTTTAGTATAGACACTGTATATACCGCTCATAGATACTTCTTTAAACCTGTGATTTTGATAAAGCATTGTTCCTGTTTAGAACTCCTAAATAAGAACAATGCTGACAAACTTACTACACCACATTACGTAGACTACAACGATTTCAATTTAAGTTTAGCATCAATACCCAAGCATTCTAGTTATTCTCACTGATTCAATTTTTACAACTGCAAAGCTCTAGCAAGTAATCGAATCTTGTTTTACGATGTACACTGAAACATATGTACGCTTGTTGCGAAACAAAGAAACTAGAAACAGATTGTGAATTTTCGGGTCTTACCGGCACGGAAGCATTTTCCTCGGCGGTGGTTCCCCCGTCGGGGGGCACATGACCAGCCTTGGCGACGAGGCCCGCCGGCACCCGCACCGTGAGGCGTTCTTGATCTGTACCCCACTCACACGTGGTTCCCTCGTAGACCACTGCACTCAGTGCATTTCCCGCACTCACTCTCTAGACCTGTGTATGATGCGACACGTATGAAATATCTAAACGGATCAGTTCGTTCCAGTCTATGACTGTATCTAGACGCGGCTCATGCAACTGCTACAATTGTTTGTGTCGTGAATACCAATGATATAGTATCGTATTGCCTCAAACGTAACATATTCTTGTACACTGTCTGGATATACGTATATTCTTTCCTTTATTTTCTTAATGAGGATTGTTGGGACGTTACTTATAAAGCCGGGCTAATATGTGACAATTGATTTATTTCACTTCTTGTACCGCACGTTAATTCATTCAAAGCGCAATATTATTGGACATAATTACGGTGATAATCGGCACATCACTCTCTCTTCCTTTATATTCTAACCTTTACGGACACCTGGCGGATTTGAAACGAATCACGAATGGGTTTTATTATACGAACTCAACTGTTCGTGTTCGCTATCTTCCGCGTGTCAATTCGCTAGTTGTCGATATTTTTTTGTTGTGTGTTGTTTTGGAGTATTTGCTGTTGTTATGGTTGGTAGTACGTGTGACCGTCCGACTTTTAGCTGATGGCAACCCGACGCCAGGGAAGTTCGTGCGGCACTACTGAACGGCGCTGGTATCGAACGACGCCGCCGCTAGAGCGCAGGAGCGTCGCGCCGTCGCTCGCGATCCTACTACCTGCTGCTCTCGCTTGTTTCACTTATGCTGTGCTTGCATTTAACGTTGACGTTAATAAACGATGGCGTTACGTTTTTGTTATTCCGCCTTTTTATTTTAATTTTTCAAATTTTCTTCGTACCGACACGAATCTTTGTTTCCTTTCTTTTGCTTTTGAAAATAAACACGGAAAACGCACGTCTCTATGTACATCGTGCGAAGCGAGTTGAAACTAGACTTCATAGCTTTTGTTTTAGTGGATAATAATAGTTTTATTTCAGTTAATTCTTTGTAGTCCTAAGGCAAATGTCAGAAAAAAATACACGATTTAAATATTAACAAATACAAAACAATAACATTTATCTACTATCCAATGCCTATTCACGAATTTAAGAATTCTTCAATGTTATAAATTTCGATCTTTAATAACCATTCGTGAATTGATGCTTAAACATATAAATATTGTTTATTCGTTGTATTGCATGGAATCAACTGCTGAAAATTTTGCATGGTTAGGACACCTTTCAGTCTTAAGTGATCTGTGCTTGAGGTGACAGCAACAGGCGAAGAAAAATGCTATATTGATAGGTATATCTTTCTAGAAGATACCCTTGCCGCTGAGCAGTTACTGCTCTACTAGTGATGAAACGCGAAAATTACTGGCTATCTAATTACAACACTGCAATATTGGCATTAATATTTGTTCATTTCACCTTTTGTTTAAAAGTGGTAACGGTAAGTATAAATCAACGTTTTTGTTTTCACAGTAACTAAGGATAATTCATAATGCTCCGTCCCTGGTTTCAAATCTTGGTCAAAAAGGAAATCTAATTTACGTTTCCATCGCTTTCCTGTTGCTGGCACAAAAAACGTTTTTTTTTTTTTTTTTTTATAATCAAAATGAATTCTGTAGATAACACTCATAGACAAAAGTCGTGGGTATTAAAATTAAAGATCGGAAAATAATGGAACAAATATGTTCACTTCATTTTAAGCATGACTTTTTTCGAGAAGAAAGTAGTTCACAGTTATATATGTTTCATATTATATTTATTAAAATGTGACTACCTTTTTTTAGATGACAGCGTAAATATAAGAAAGTTTTTGAAAAAAAAGTGCCGCACCTACACAGAAATTTATGTATACCATCGCCTAGCATATCTCTCATCAGGAGAGAATTTTAAGAGAACAGAAAACTTGGATCAGAGCTATGTGTATAAGATATATGTGTATTAAATGTATGTATCTTAAAATGTCTTTAACGTTTATGTTATCCGCTAAGTAAATTCTACTAAGATTTCAACTTATCGATACATGCACAAGACGTCTAGATCTATACTATTACAATTGATTACAACTTAGCACAGTACTATTGATGGATGTAGAGAGAAGTGTTTAGCAATCTTATTACCAATGCAAATTAACGTGAACAAAGGTATAGGTATATCTGGCAAACACAGGTAGTTGCATGTTAGCAACAATGAAATCGATCGTATAATGTCATCACCGTTAGTACATAAACCGCCAATAGAGGCGTTACGTTCTTGACAAGATATTCCTGTAGCAGACAGAAAAATAAACCAGCACTAACCACATCACATACAACAATAGAAAGTACTTGTTTTCATACAAAAAATTCTCATACAAAATGAATCTGTCATTCTCAACAAGGTCCCGAAGATGTACTGGGTGTTGTATGTACGTATTAGTCGTGGTTACTGAGAGACTGAAAATCGCGGTAATTCGCTTCTTTTATTTTTGAAGATCAATAGCTAGGTTATTACAAATTAATCACCTCTGTAAAGAAGTAGGTAAATTTACAGGTGTAAGTGATGAATGGTACCTTATTAAACCAAAACAGCATTTTTGGAGGCATTTCCGAAGATACAGGGTGGCGCAGGGGAACGGGAAATTTTAAAATAACGTCATTTCCACGAATAAATTCATAAAACTAGTAATTTATTACCGAAAGTGCATGTATGGGGCATGCCATTTATGTTTTTACAATCGAAATGTCCAAAAGTGTCTCTTTACTTTTTAAAGATGACATCGGAAAACTCTGGAATGCGCGGTGTAGCAAATCTTGGGGAATGGCAGTGATTTCTTGTCGAATATCCTCCTTCAGTTCATGGATTGTTGCAGGTCGTGTACGGTGCACTGTGCCTTTAAGATACCCCCACAGGAAGAAGTCGCACACACTAAGATCAGGAGATCTCGCAGGCCATTCAATGTCACCGTTACGTGAAATAATGCGTCTGCCAAACAATTGACGAACTGCTGCCATCGAATGTCGAGCAGTGTGTGACGTGGCTCCGTCCTGCTGAAACCACATGTTCTCCATGTTAAGATTAAGCTCGTACAGTCTCGATGAAAAGAATGTTTGAAGCATTTCAGCATATCGAGCGGATGTTACTGTCGCTGCACTACCATCCTCACGTGCAAAAAAAATAAGGGCCGATAACATCATGACATGATACAGCACACCATATTGTGACCTTGTCGCTATGTAGTGGTCGCTGGTATAACTCACAAGGATTGTCCTGGGCCCAATAACGAAAACTCTGTTTACGAAACCGTTCAGGTGGAAATGGACTTCATCTGATATCCATATGTTCGAACGAACATATGGATGGAACGAAATTCACGTCCTCGTTAATTTTAGCCAATATCTGCCTACTAAACTCCATACGTGACGCTGGGTCTGGTTCATGTAATTGTTGCATAATCTGCAACTTATAGGGATGGAAATGTAATTCGTGCAGCATTCTTTGTAAGCTTCGTCGCTTAATCCCTAGCGTAGGTGCATGCTTTCGAACGGAGCGGCGAGGACTTCTCTCGATTGCAGCTCTAACAGTCTCAATGTTCATCTGGAGCTTTCTTTTTCAAAACAGATCCTGTTTCTTCAAAATTACGCACCCACGTTGTAATGGCATGCGCAGATGGGACACGTCCATGACGTCGAAGCTGGTAATGCTGTCGAAATATTTTCTGCGCGGCAGTCGCACTATCACCATTTTTATAAAACGCTCTCACAGCTACTGCACGTTCCGCACCAGTCCAACGATCCATGATTACTAAATGGCAATGCGTTCACAACAATTGTGCGACGTTACGAACAACTGCCGGCTCTACAGTGCTGACAACTGTAACGTTCAAAATTTCCCGTTCCCCTGCGCCAGCCTGTATAATAATATGAAATTTTACTGTAAAGAATTGGTTTTACATATTTTGGAGAATAATCGGCATATTTATAGGTATTTATGTGTAGACAGTACAAAGGCGGATGGAATTATTAGTTTTTTGCAGAGACTAGAAGACTCCAGTAGGCAACACGAATCAATTCTTATGAGGCGAATAGACACGAGTCTATCTAGTCGCTGCAAAGAAGGAATAATTCCACTTGCCTTTGTCATCAATATTTATGAGGACGAATTTAACTTAGAAAATGATGAATAAATAAATATGTGTGGCGAATATCGCCTGGTTTAAAAAATTTCTAATACGGGATAACGTTATTATATGAGTCCATTCAGAATATGAATACTTAATTATGTATGGCATTGAATTAGTAGCCCATAACTTAGCTAGAGGCAATGTTATTAAATTTTTATTAATTATTACCGGCTGGTTGTATCAGATACGTGTTCGACTATAATCTACCAGTTAGTTTGTGCCAACTTTTTTTAGTTGGTAGCGACGAAGCATTCTTAAAAATAATATGTGCTTCATAAATGTGGATGCTTCGTCTCGTATTAAGATCCGTGCAAAACCTGTGAAGAATTGTGGTCCAAGAAATATCTAAGTTAAATACCATGAATGCCTGGCACACAAATTTCAATTTTTGATTTCGCCATAAAATAATTTATATAATTTCAATAGAAAACATATAAACATTTATTTTAATGAAAGGTAGAAGGTCAAGTTAGCTCGATTTTTTTATATTTCAATGAAAAGGTTTTTTAGATTAGATCATAATTTAATGTATATTTCAAATTATTATAATTAAAATGTGAAGTAATACTGCTCCGTCTCTTATAAACAATATCTGCAGCATCTCTTCTTAACATTCAACAGTAATCTGCTAACATAACAGGATTCCATTTCCCCTCATACCGTTTTGCCATTCCCATGATGCCTTGGTGGAAGCGCTCGCCGTGTTCATCGCTAACGTCGCCCATATTTTCCGGACAAAAATCCAAGTGAGAATGTAGAATGTGCCCTTTAAGGGACATATTACAGCCAGCAGCGGGAAATGCTTGCAACATATCCGTTACTAAAGTTTGATAGTTGTCAGCTGTTTTGATTCTAAAGAAATTCGTAAAAACTTGTACTTTGGACAGCCAAGCTGTTTTTTCGTTCGCTGTTAATTTGGTTTCAAAGATTTCATCATTTACTGTTTCTCGTATCTGAGGTCCAACAAAAATACATTCTTTCAGTTTCCCTTATGTTCATTTTGGAAACTTTTCACGAAACCTTCACCTTCGAGATCTAGTGCCTTTACAAAGCTTTTCATGAGCCCAAGTTTCACGTGGAGAGGTGGTACTATGATCTTTTCTTTTTCTACTAGAAGCTAATGTTGTACATTGTCTTTTCTTGGTATAAACTCTTGTCGTAGTGGCCACTCTTGCTTATGGTAATATTACCAATAGTATTTGGTGTAACCAAATTGCATACCCAAAATAATTGCAATTAATTTAAAATCTGCACAAATATTCCAGAAATAGTCTTTGGTCTTTATTTTTTCTAATAAAATGTTCAGATTTTCGTAAGTTTCTCTCATAAAAACAGCATGACCTATCGTAATAGAAGGATAATGGTTTCCATTATGCAACAAAACTGCTTTTAGGCTGGTGCAAGTTACACTTTACCTACTGGGCGAGGAAAAAGTACATTTTTGTACAAATTTATTATATTTTTCTTTAAATTTTATAATTTCTTTTATAATTGGTTTGGGATTAGTAACATATGGATAGTTAAAGTAACAATTGTTCAGGACAACGGTTAGGATAATGTCATAATTAACAGAGCCGCATTAGAATCAGGATTGTACGACGGATAGCGACGTACTTACACAATTTATGAATAAACATTAGTATTGCATTTTATATTACGTATTTATATTGCAGATTGTTATTCGAGATAATATTTTAGTAGATAGAAGTTTTTTATTTCCCGGTTATAATACACTCCGCCAAAAAAGTATCGCATAATTTAGTTTTGAATCATAAAAGTATCGCATAATCTTTGTTTGTAGCATAAAGTTGTAAATATACTTTAATGCGCTCTAAGATATAATTTCTATGATTGTTTAAATAAAATACAGGCCAAATAAAAACAAGAACTCACACTTGAGATTTTTATTAAAACAAGAAATTATAATTTTGGAAAGAAAAATGTCATAACAGTAGCTTTTAATACTGAGTATTGCCACCTCTGGCTCCTATGACCGCTCGCATACGGTTTGGCAGAGATTCGATTAACCTCCGTATATAAGCCTGATCCAAATTCTCCCACTCGTCGTGGAGAGCATTTTCTAGTCCATGCAGGTCCGCTGGGGCAACATTTTGGGTTCGTATCCGTCTGTGAAGGAGGTCCCACACGTGCTCGATAGGCTTCATGTCCGGACTTACCGCAGGCCAATCTAAAACTGAAATACCAACATCGTTAAGGTATTCCTGGACGATTATTGCAACATGCGGTCGTGCATTATCGTGCATTAACGTGAATTCGTTTCCTATAGTTGGCGCATATGGTACTACATGTTCTTCTAAAATGTCCGTTATATACCTGTGGGCAATCAGTGTACCTCTGTCTACTGGTACTAACTCTGTACGACCTGTTAAACAGATGCCTCCCCAAACCATAATAGAGCCACCAGCGAAATTAGGTCTAGGTCTGATATTACACTGCGAATAGCGCTCACCGTCTCGTCTGTACACTGAGATACGCCTATCTGAGGTGTAAAGACCAAATCTTGACTCATCTGTGAAGAGTATATTGGCCCAGCCATTAATGTTCCAATTTACATGTTCTCTAGCAAACCTTAAGTGAGCCACTTGGGGGTTCCTAGTGAGACGAGGGGCTGTTACAGCTACTCTAGCTCTTAATCCACTCTGTCGTAACCTATTCCGAATAGTTTGAGTACTCACACGAGTATTTCTGACTCTAGCCAAGTCGTTCTGCAATTGTCTCGAAGTTACATGTCTTCGACGTAATGCTTGTAGTAGTAAATAGCGGTCATCTTGGCGAGTAGAACATCTTGGACGACCTGGTACAGGTCTTCTACTGTAATTGCCTGTTTGCCTATATCTGGCTACGGCTCTAGAAACACTTCACTGATTGATGTTCATCAAATTAGCAACGTATGCTTGAGATCGTCCATCTTCGGTTAAAGCAACTATAGCAGCCACTTGTTCTGAAGTTAAATTGCTCATTTTAGTTTTAAAAGCGTTGGTACAGAACTCTGACTTCGCACTTTAAAATTTGTCCGTATGGGAAGACTTTCAATAAACAACTGAACAAACCTTACACATATGCATTTTTCTAAATGTGTTCTTTTAGAAAAAAAAAGTAAAAAAGCTATGTTCCATGATTTTGTTAGTGTTTTTATAGTTCACATACACGAGGCAAACTTTTTGTGAACGTATAGAAATATCTTGGTTTATAAATGCCCTTTTTAAGTTTATGCGATACTTTTTTGGCGGAGTGTATGAAAGCAGCACTTCCCAGGTCAATAGACAACAAATGAAAAAGCAGCTGCTTCTAAAACATAGCTAGTTACGAAAGGATACCTATTAGGTATCCCGGCTGTAATATTAAATACTGCTGTTATATTAAATAATATTGGAACTCAAATTGGGAAAAATAATAAGCATACAAACTGCATCCCTTCCAAATTACAATATACAACAAAACCACAGCTTTACCGAGCAACAAGTCATAGTAAAGAAAAAAATAAAGAGCAAATGTTAGGGATATGGAAAAGCTTCTGACATAATAAATAGAACCAGGATAAGGGAGAATCAGAAAACAGAAATGTAGACGGGCAGTTAATTCAAGCGATTAAAGGTTTATGCGATAAAGCCGCAAACAAAACACGAACACGTTTTCGGAAAGTTTCATTGCAGTAATATCGCGAGCCATACGTACCTATGCTATTCATTTGCAGCAAGGACGAAGCGGTAAAAGAGAGCCCACAGAAGTTGGGAAACTTTGTAGCCCGATTTAAAAATCTACAACCCGTTCGTATAGATTCGTGTAGCGTCGCAGATGATGTTCGCAGCTTTGTTAACATGGATAAAATCCTTCAGAAAAACCTAAATATCTATAAAATATTGCTAGAACAATTAAACTTTAAATTAAACACAGTAAAAGGCAAGCAGTATCAATCACTTTACTATACCTAGACGTTATTTATTTGCAAATATATCGATATTTGATGGACAATTACTTATTCTTACTCTTACCCAGAAAATACATTGATTAATTCACTGGCTTCCATCGATAAATTATGAAAATCTGAAATTTCCATGATGTTTTTAACATAATTAATTGTTTGACCAAACTTGGCAGCAACATATAACTAATCGAAAGTTTTTTTTGATTGTAACTTTAATTGATTACAACTTCAAAGAATATAACTAAAGAATAATACAACCTAATTTTGCCCCTTCCTATTAGTTTCACGTTCCCTCATTCTTCATGGTATTGATTTCAATAAACGGTCGAAGTGGTCTTCTTTGGATATGGTACCCCGAACAACCTACAGTTCGTACCGAAGAGCCTCCAGTGTTAACGGAAGATTCACTAATTTCTTCGATTTTCTTTCTATAATGTCTTAAAGTGTTTGATTTGGTAAAGGCCGGAAGATCTAAGTAGCCATGGTAAGATATTGACACAGGTCCCTTCAAACCGGTAGGGAAATTCTCGCTACGTAAAGATGGGCATTATCCTATTGGAAAAATGGCTCACCGAACTGCTGAAGATTTGAAAAAGTATAGAATTTCACCATCTCGTCGTCGTAATGCTGGCTGTTCGTGGTGCTACGGATAAACATCAACTAAAACTTATTCTCATATACTATCAACAGAAAATAGAATATGGCAGAGCTCCTCACTTCTTTGTCTATGCCTCATACGGCATTATGCATCCCTATAAAATCTACATTCAACACTGAATACCATCCTATACCATTCAATGTACCAATGCATTCGCAAGCAACACTATTCCGAAACGTTGCTGTCGGTGTTGAACGGTAAGGGTAAACATAAGATGTGATAAATTGAATTGCAAGCCGAAAGCTGAAAGTGATTTGACGATAAGGGGTTCGAAGAGTCGCGCGAGATCTTCTTTACCCAATCAAAGCAATTGATCTGGTAGTGGAGATTCACTGCCATTAAGCGAAGAAGGCAGTCCTGCGTCCTATTAGTTTTCCTTCGACGCTCGGTTCGCTTCAGCTCCTCTTCTTCGACGGTATTGTTAGCCTTCTCTAATCCATGGCTGATAACAACGCGGGATGGTTAATTGGTTTCGGTTAAGACGATTTGAAGGAAAAACCACTTTCGAGCCAAACCAACAACTCGATCTCTATGGAATTCTCTCAACTAGCAATATTGTCCATATTATCGCACTCTATGGATAACCAAACCCTCAAATCGCACTAAACAAGAGAGAACAGTGAAAACTGAAGCAAAATTCGCAAAAAATACGCGAGACAATTTAATGTAAGAAAGGACTGGTGTAAGGAGGAAATATTAGGTATGGTGCGAAAACTTGATTCATGGCACGCGAAGTTTGGTAGAAAAAGTTCGTACCCTTTGTTGGCGTTGCAATTTCCATATCATGAAGCACATTATAAATCGGTATGAAAATTTATATCTAAATTATAACAACAAATTTGGTTATTACAAGATGACTAGTTATTATCACAACTTAACATTTTTATAATACTTAAAAGTTTTCTACGAAGCAGACATTTCACCAGTGAGAAACCATGTCTCTTCCTTGTTACCTTTAACGTCATGTTTATTTAACTAATGTCTCACCGTCCTGCCGCTTTGCTTGAATAAAATATACTGTGGCGCCGCCTCTACGGTCGCATTGATTAGGTTTTCTTTTATTTATTCATCCATTTAGATTTAGATCTACTTGGATAAATTCAATTACGGAGACAAAGGAATCGGCATCTCGAATAGATTTTGGAATTTCTACTTGAAAAATTTCCGTCCGCCATATTAATTCCCTTACGTTAAAATTACTTAAAATTAAATTAAATAAGTAAACTATATAAAAGCCCTTGAAAATACATTCACCGGTAACGATTGCGATTGATTAGCATTCGAATCAATGATTTTTAATACACGCAAGATTGAATTAAATCGTTTCTATTTCCATGCTTCGCTTCCTCGACTAATCAGTTTGCAAGCCTTGAGCATAACGTTTCAGAAGTGTCTCATTGATGCATTCTTCCTATTAGATTCTAGCCGACGATGCCTTGGCTGCAACTATTCTTAGATATGCATGGAACAAAGACCAATTCTACAATGTAGACTACTACCAATGGCAAATAATTAATGCAGACCATACTAGAATTAAGTTGTGAATATACATACATATGTTGTTGTAGACTTCGCGGTCGTTGTTTGCTTTTAAAGAATTTGGGTTTCCTGGTTGAAGCCGCGCCGTAATTGCATGAGAATGCCGACGTTTCGCTATCAATTGTATGGAACTTCTGGAGAGTGAAACGTGGACATTCTCGAGCAATTACGACGCGGTTTCAATCCAAATTCTTTAAAAGAAAATTGTGAATGCTTTTTAAATTTTTTTTAATAATACCTCGACCTTAGAGTTAACAGAGTTGTGTATTTATTGGTAGTAATACTAATTTTATATTTTGTAGATGAGCATAACAAGAATGTGATGCTCGTTATCTAAAAACAAAATTATTTTCCACTTCCGCTTTGAATTTTTCTCTTCAAATTTTTCTAGCCATTCAGTCATAAATTCCCTAGTCATCCTTTTTTTGTTATAATAGCACTTCACCGGTAAATTTTCTACACGGAGACCTTTAAATTATCGAAAATTACTGTTTTACAAGTTACTGAGGGTCTTTCTGTTTGATCATCCGTATTGGCAAAAAAAGCAAATTTGTCAGACGTTCTTTTATTTCGTTTATTATAATTGGCAATTTTTCATCCGTTCACGTCGTTCGCAAATGTCTCGACATCTGCTAGTTCTCCGTAAATAGATTTAAATATTAATGGAAGTCGCTCCACTGTCTCACTGTCTCTGATATTTACCATTAAAACAAACGAATAGTAACCGGTTTCGTGTACACAACACATCTTCAGGCCGTACTGGCAAGAAAATAGAAATGCTACATAAATTAGAATAAAGAAATATACACAGTTCGATGAACAATGCCGCTAGTCGTCTGCTTCGGTATATCTTTCTTGAGAAGCGAAAGAAACAATTCCTTATATGTAATTCTTATGAGTTTACTCACGTGATTAGTTGCTGAAAGAAGGTGCTATACAACTTACAGCCAACCAGACGCTTGCGTTCTTATTTGATACACCACCTTTAGTATCTTACTGCGAGCTGCTGCTCCCATCTACAAGCGGAAAAATTAGAAACCAACGATAGTGCGGGTCTGAGCACTGCGTGACTCACAAGCGAAAAAGCGACGGCAGGCAGTCGTGTTAGTTCGTACGCTTGACTTTCGGCGAAGTTTGGATATGTGTCCGTTATTGGCGGAGCAACATATAACAAATGATTAATAAGGATATTTTTTAATTACAACATTGACGAATTTTACATTTTTGCGTTCTTTACAAGAAATTAAACGTATTTTTTACATTGAAATGACGTACGATGACGATGTCTAAGTGTAAATGATGCTGAATACGAATTATATGAATTTATATAAAGTAAAACAAATGAAACGTTTAATTTATCATAAAATAGACCTAAACAAAATATTACATTTACAAAATAAATAAAAATGGTTAAAGTTATAAAATAAAATAAAACAAAATAAAATGTTAATTCCGTAACACAAATTTATGGGTATAAAAGATAATTTAAGGAGTCTTATATGTTTTAATTCTAATTTATTTAGCATTTCAAAATTTAAACATACAATTTCCTTAAAAATTTTCCTTCAATGAATTGTTTAAGAGAATTCTTTCTTAGTTGGTGGAAAGAAACAATTCACTATTACTTACCTTTATCGATCAGTCATATCGATATCGTATCGATAGTCAGATAATAGATTTCTTCCCTTTTGTTTTCTGGTACGGCCCAAAGATGTGTTACTACACAAAACCGACAGCTACTCATTTCTTTTAATAATGAATATCGCAAGACGGTGGACCAATTTTCTTAACTTCTTCTTAACGATGAACTCGTACAGAACATCTCTACATAGATGAGATTTAAATGTGATGTGCTTCTGACAAAACTTTCTAATCATCCTTTCGATGCTTTAAATTCCACGTCTAACTCTTCCGCAGCTTCAAAGGACCTTTTCTTCAATAATCGATGCGGAGAATGGAATATTTTTGTTTCGGGCTTGTACTCTATTCTTAAGCTTTAGGAAATTTTCTTTTTTAAGTGAATTTCCGCTTTCCGTATATAATCTTCGAATATATTACCTTACATCTTTTCTACTTCAAATTTTTCAATTAATTCTCCAAGAGTATATTTGTGTTCTTCAGAATGGGCTATTGTGATAATTTCTTTTTCTAACGTTAATATTTTTCCTTTACTTTGGGACGTCTTGTTTCTTGAACGAATACACAAATAAATACAACTTAAAGTGTACGCGAAGATTCATGAAAAACAATCTGCACCTACCTCCAAAAGAAAAAATTAAGAATAAATTATACGTGAGCGTAAGTTGTAAGAAAATTTGAAATTGTGCCATCTAAGCTTGTTTAGTTAATTGAATCACCGAAAATTGTTTTTCTATTCTATTAAACTGAAAGAATTCTTATAGCATGAGTACATTGAAATACAACAGTTGACGCTTTTATTATACTGCTTTGTTATAATGAAAATTTCGCAAGAAATTAAACGCTTAATGGAAAATGCGCCATGCTAGGATTTAAAGAGGAGACCGCATCATGCGGCACCGTAAGATACACATATATGTACATATATATAGCTTTCCTTTTGAAGTACATATAGTATAATAGAATTTTTATTCTCTTAAAAAGAGGTTATTCGTTATCGAAATGTATCCGTTAACGGAGCTTTAATTGCAAATTACCTTTACTAGAAATAAGGTACTACATACTAAGGATATAAGGATAAGGATATAACCTACTTCAAAGTTCTATCAAAACATTATTTGGTTTCATTTAAATGTAATAGTTTAAAACGAGATCTGAAATATTTAAAATCTTGTTAGTAACTAAATGCAAAAGTGTTATAAATACTAAATAATTTCCACGTATACACAACTACATTAACGGTTGCGACTGGCTGCATCTTAGTAGTAGTTAAAAATTAAAAATTAGAATCTCATTACAATTACTCGTGTATATTCGCCTCATGAGAATGGATTCGTGTTGCCACGAATCGAGTCGACAAAACACGAGTCTGTCTAGTCTCTGCAAATAAGTAAAAATTTCATCCGCCTTTGTCCTCTCTACTCATTACACAAAAGTAACGTCCATAATAATCATCGCAGTATGACTCTGCGCGTTCATTGCGTTGATAATGGTCGTCACATTTTTGATTTTGAGCATTTTCGTGTTCTGGACGTTGAACAAGCCTGTCTTTTCTTTGTTTTACAATGCGACACGCATTGTAAAACAAAGAAAAGACATAGACAATTTAGATTTAGAACTATTAGATACTCGGGTTTGTTGTCGGATTATTTTTAATGTAATAAATCAAGAACTATTAAAAGGCTAGGTATGTGTTTATAGCCTGAATCAATATAAAATGTAAAAGTTTCTTTCATTGAAATTATTTTACATAGCTATAAAGCAAGGATACTATAGTGTCGCAACGTCTCAGAGACTTTCTGTCATTAGAACCACCCACACGTCTCGTTTGATGATTACAACTGATCCCGTGATAAGAGTCCCTCTTCTTCATTTGCATTATTAAAGGATGCGTCTTGCGTCTGTGACAAGGAGTTACAGACAGGTTGCTACAGATAATACGATAAAATCCATGACATCGTGTAAACAGACCGACGTACAAAGTGACGATAAGACAAGATTGCTAATATAGTAAATACCTCAATTGAACGTGTACAAAACATCCAGGTTGAATATGAGAAAGCTATCGATAACATGCTGCTGGGTGTAGTCGCGTGCTATCATCAAAGCAATGTTCGAACATGTTTAAGCGTCTTAGAAGTGTTATGTATCTGGCGATGAATCACTCATACATTACTTCACGCTAAAAATCATGGGTCAACCAGAAAGATGGGTTTCTTCGGGTGTGCCTATGTCAAAGAGCGCGAAAATAATTCCATCAGCCGGAAAATTACGGCGCCAGTTTTGTGGGATTCGCAAAGCGATAATCTTAATTGACAGTTTGGAGCAGGAATACTGTGCTGCATTCCTGAAGCTGATCAACGCTGAATTAAAGCATAAAACGCCCCACCTAGCAAAGAAAGGACTCTCTACCATCGTAACGCTTCCGTTCACTCATCGGTAATTGCCCCTGCAAAAGTAATGTAAGTGCAGTACGAATTGGTGCCCCACCTCATATTCGCCAGATTTGCTCCTTTGTGGCTCCTTTCTTTTTTCAAACTTGCAGAAGTTGCTTAGCAGGACGCAGTTCAAGCCAAACGAGGGCATGGTCAGAGTTCGACAAAAAAATCGTCGGACTAAGAACATAAAGCTACGAGGTTATGTCGAGAAATCAAAGTAAAACAATTGCGTTGCCTTCCTTAACACAGGTATCTATCACACCATCCTCGTAGAGTATTAAATGAGCCGTTGTACGTACATTTTACATGTCGATTATTCCGTGACGCACTGATAAATTGTACCTTTTAAAAACAAATACTTATTTCTAAATGTGCTATTGATATAGAAATAACATTCGTTATCTACAACAAAGGAAAATAACTTGAAATTTATATCTGTGGCCCGCTCGAATAGAGAGCGAACAGTAAATTCAATTTTGAATATCGCTGCTCTGAGATATTAATCCAGCTTCTTTTCGAATTAAAAAGAAAAATGGGTTTTAACAAGTCAATGTAACGACTTGTGTATGTTAGAACTACATAATTTTGTCTTTTTCATTGAATTTATAGTTATTGTTTAAATTACACGCAATTTCGAAAGAAAAATAGGATCAGGAAATTCCTTTATGATGTACCTCCGTAGGAACCGTGCTATATTTGTGATTAATGAAACAGTTGTGCCGTCTATCATCCAAATACTGGTTCAGAATTGTACCCCTAGCACATATAACAGGAGCAGTGGGACATTAAGAAATAAGCAATTAAGCCCAGTGCGCATTTACATATTCATGCTCCGCTCGTATTTTTTTCAGCGTTTTTGTTTTTCAGTTCGTGCGGCTGCCGTCGCGGCTTCAATTAAATCTAAGTGACGTTTATATAATGACATTTTTTACGTTCTCCCCCTTTCGTGATATTATTCGTGCATACTTCAGTTCGCCGCTCACATTTCTCTCTCTTGGAGCGATTTCCGCCCTGATTATAGTGCCGGTTTCTGTTTTAGAACATAGATTTAGTAGTTGTAGTTTCCGTACTTCCATAAATGTAGTTATGCACGTATATACATGTAACAGTAAAGTTTTTACGTTTGGTACTTTATAATAATTGATATATATTATTATTATTATTACTATTACATTCTACCTCACACATGCCATTGGTCAATGCGGTCTTTTGTGTATACTATTGTTGGATGGAGGTTCTTAGCGCTACTATACGATCTTCTTCCTTTAGTTCAATAGATGCAAGGAATGACTTACTGAAATATTAGCATCGTGTACGACTGATAACACATCCGCATAGAATGTGTCCTGCCATCTCTAGATCCAATAACAGATCTCATTAACATCTCAGTAACAGATCTCGTTAACATCATTTCCTCATTTCCTCATAATCACAATGCTGGTGGTGACTTAATTCCCAATTGCCTTGTTCGTAGTGCCTGCCACATTCTCGCCGAACCATTATCAATTATATTTAACTGCTCCGTTCGAACCTGTGCTTTCCCTTCTTTTTGGAAGCGAGCCAGAGTAATCCCAGTTTTTAAGAAGGGAGAGAAGAACGTAGTGGACAACTATAGACCTATCTCGATCTTGTCTAATTTTGCCAAGGTCTATGAAACTGTTTTATTTTTCACACGAAACCCTATATTTCACCTTACCAACATTGTGTCGAGCGAGGAAGATCAACGGTTACCAATCTTGTGTCGGTTACCCAATGTCTTAGCCAGCATCTTGACGCACAAGAACAAGTTGACGGGATATACACAGACCTCAGTAAAGCATTCGACATATTAGATCGCAATATTTTACTTCAGAAATGTTCTGCTTTTGGATTCGGTCCATCACTTATTCTACTTATAACATTTTATTTGGCCAACAGAAGCAATTATATATTTTTTATAATGGATTCAAATCTTTCGAATTTAGTCCATCTTCAGGTGCTCCACAGGGTTCGAATTTGGGCCCTCTATTATTCAATCTCTACGTTAATGATTTACTTGCATGTGTATCTTGTCCTGTTCTAGCCTATGCGGATGATTTATGTCTATTAAGAACTGGAATGACGTTATTGAGCTACAGCGTGACCTTAATATGTTCACTGATTGGTTTGCCTCCTCAAAGCTGCTGGTCAATATGAACAAGCTTACCATGTCATTTACCAGGAAATTTAACTCGATTCCTTCTACTTACTCCACTAACAGCCAAGCACTTTTGAGAGTTAATGAATTTTGCGGTCTTAGAATTATTTTTGATAGTGGCTTGAGATTTAGGCCGCATATGGACCACTTTTGTATATCCACATCGAAAACTTCAGGCTTCCTAATCCGCACCTGCAGATACTTTGAGAATATATCCCTTTTCAAAATTTTATTTTATATCTTTGTTGTAAGTAAACTTGAATATGCTTCACCTGTTTGGTCACCTCACTATATTTATTTACAACTCCAAATTGAGAAGATTCAACGGAGATTTCTCAAATTCCTATCGTTCAAGATTGACGGAATATATCGAGTGCGGAACATCGATTATGGCGCTCTTCTTGTTCGTCACGGGATGCACACCGCTGCTTCTCATCGGGAACGAAAGAGTGCACGTTTTGCTTGGAAGTGTCCTTGATTGTCCCTACTTGCTTTCTTCCTTGAATTTTCCAGTTCCTCGGGTACCTTTACGTTTTTTCCCATCACTTCTATGTGTCGCATAACAGACACACTCTATATTGATATATTTTTTTAAATAAAATTAATGAGCTTTGAGTTTCTTTCCTTTTTTTTGTATTCAATTACTATTCAGTACTGTTTTTTGTACGTATTTTTTTGTATAATATTGTCCTGTAATTGTAAACCGTTGGACATTAAACTATTATTATTATTATTATCTTAGCATAGACTCTTCAGCTTTTCCTAACTTCAATAAGTGATACTTTATAACTGCATGACCTGTCAGAAATCCTCCAGAAAACCAGTAGTCTCAAGTCCTCTTTGCTGACCGATAGCGCTATTTTTGCTATCTTTGGCGAGCCTGCATTCGCACCTTTTTATCCTGGAACACCTTCCCAGCGTGAAGCCATTGTTTCTCCTCGCATGTCTTTATTACTTGTTTTATGTGTTTCTTTTGCCTATTTGTCTCAATTGCTTCTGCCTGCAGAAGCAATTGAGAATAATAAAAGACACGTTCCCTGGTTCTTTGGCCAGCTTATCTACCTTTTTGTTTCCTTCGATCTCTTAATGACTTGGAACCCACCATAAAGTAACATAGTTTTTGCATCCTTCTTATGCTTATCCCTTCTTATAAGCTGTCTTATGTACATATTCGTGTATCAGGCTAGATTCGCTTTTATAAGCTTTAGCAATCTTTAGAACCGCCTAGTTGTTACTGAATATGTTTATAAAGTTGCGAGGCGCTCAATATATTATGCTCAAAATATGTTGAGGTGGATTCCAGGAGGCAGTTCTATACCTCTTTCAATGCCTTGTATTCGTGCCATGTCAATGTACCTCTTTTGCTTTGAGGATCAGCGGATGCCCACTCTGTACGGCTATCAATCAACACCTTATAAGACCAATCAAGGTAGTATTACATAAGAATCGTATACTTCGCAATGTAAATCGTATCACTCATTCGAATCTTCAAGGATTCTGAGGTCGCCAAACTGTAGTTCCTTCGTATACGGAGAGTGAGGGCGCTCGATATGGTCTACATCTAAATGTAAACGTGAAGTGTAAACGTGACAATCCCAGCAGGATTTCCAGCGCTGCTGTGGAACAGATTCGCGTCACACTTGTAATGTCATGATATGCAAGTCTCTCAGTTTGATGAAGCTGCTGTTACACAGTCCTCTAAGTTGTTTTTGGCCACCAACAAAAAGGCGTGGATGGTCATGGGTATTGATTACTGCTGAATATAACCAGAGGATCATTTGAGGCTGAAGACCCTGCTTTAACTTGATAAGCGCAATTCGTTGCTGCAAAAAATTTATTAGTTAATATAATAATTAAATCTCTTGTTTTACATCAAACAACTTCAGTTTTATTTGACTGTAAATCATATATTTCAGTTTATATAATCTTTTGTCTTCCAGTGAACGAACGTTATTTTAATCTATTTTGACGATTGCGATTGTTATCGTCGCGCGTTTTGGTAATTTCCGTAAAAAGCCTGCCGATGTAGGAAAAAAGAAAGCAGAAAGAGCTTATCTACGTATTGATAAAATTTTACTGTTTCAAATGCTTTACGTGTGGCCATAAAACAAAAAAAAAATTGGACCGCGCACATAAAAACAAGGAGTATTGCCTCATCTTTTTTATTTCATTTCCTTTTTGCTAACGTTAATTATGGAATTAAGCTCAGATTACGACGCTTTTATTTTTATTGGGGCTCGCAGACGGCATAACACGTTCTTGTTTTATTGTTTCGTTGAGGTAAAGAGATGGGGACTCGGCGATGCTCGAAGAAGAGAAGAAAGTATTTGAAAAGAGGAGAGGGAAAGGGAAACGGGCAGAAGAGAATGCACGGATTTTATTAGAACCGGAATTATGTTTAAGACGACTAATTGGTTGCTCCGTTTTTCTTATCGTAAGCGCCTTATTTTGAAACATTGACTTATTGATTTCCTGTTTAATGTTATATACCATTATATGGACGCCAAGTACTCATTTAAGGAATTTATATTATCTTTAAATAGAACGCTATTTTCTAGAGCTAGTCAAACTGATAAAAATACTTATAATTTCACAGCATTATTATTTACATTGTGATCCAACGAAGTCATTTCCTTAATAGATCACGGTATATGTGGTAATCTCTGCCCTCTCTACTTTTAACAATCGGTGAATATTACCACTATTGAAGGGTAAAATTCACCCTAATTATAAATAGATCTTTCGCCTCCTGTTGGAAAAAAACAGAAATGCGACTAATTTAACATAAATTATGTGCGCAAATAAAACTTTTGAAAAACATAGAACAGCCTACACAGTCTACCTACCTAAACAACGTGAAAACGAAGTAAAGCTATTAGTATACATTTAGATTTTGGTAAATTAAGTGATGGATAAAAACCAGAAGCACAGCCCAAAGTAATAAGAAGATTTCAAAAAATTACCACACAACAATTAAACAAACTTATCAGATTTATTTATTTTTATTTTATTGTCTTAAGAAGGTTAACAAGACAAATACCCCAGCATGTATATCTATTGTAATGTTGTACAAAATAATTGATATTCATCATACGGAATAGATACATATAATGTATAAGATGAACGGAGCTATAAAACGTGTGTCCAATTTTCTCTAAATCTTTATTGCCCAACACAATACAACTCCAGTAACAGAGCTAAACACAAAGAAGAATGGAGCAAATGCAGAGATATATAAAAAAATAACAATAGAAAACAAAAAAAAGTATATATTGTATTCCTTAAATTATAAAATAATCAAAGAAAAATAAAAATAATAAGAAAAAGGGGAAGGTAACTAATACTGAAAGATATCATTAGACATTTCTGCACATGTGCGACAGCGGTGCTTTATACAGTCTTATTCGGATATAGTACGAAAAAAAAAATTAGGTGAAAGAAACGCATGAGTAATGCCTAAATACAAAATATTATGGTTCTATGTGCACGTAGTAACGAGAAAATGATTTTTCTTTATTCGAGTCCGACTCTGTCTTAGTTAACATATGGGAATCACCGGCGGTCGCTGAAGCAGCGTTCGGATATCCATTTAGTATGCACATAGCATTCACCGTCATTACACGCAATTGCAATGGCATCCTATACGAATATCGAATACACCGATATGATTTTGATTTATGGCGAAACAGGACAAAATAGTCTTGCGGCAGAAAATTTGTACGCGGAACGGTTTCCCAATCGGCGGCATCCATCATCCGAGACAATTGTGAGAACCGTGTATCGACTTCGAGAAACAGGATCAGTAATTCCACGTTTCGAAGGTCGTGGCCGTCATATATCACGTAGAGTTCAGCAAGCAGAAGAGCATATTTTAAACATCGTTGAGGCGGAACCAGGCATAAGTACTACAACTTTAGCCCAGCAAGTAAATGTGTCCCAAACGACGGTGCATCGAATTTTGAAAAATAATTTACTTCATCCGTATCACATCCAGCGCGAGCAAAGATTAACGGAATTAGATTATCCTCGCCGTCTTGCCTTCTGCGAGTGGTTTCAACGCACCGAAGTTCGTCAACCACGTCTTGCGTCAGTAATTCTCTTTACCGACGAATCCACGTTTACAAGAGATGGTATTTTGAATTACCATAATATTCACCACTGGGCAGACGAAAACCCACACGAGATACACCAAGGCGCCTCGCAAGTTAGGATATCTGTCAATGTTTGGGCGGGTTTAGTAGGCGATTACCTACTTGGACCACATGTGCTCCCACAACGATTAAATACAGAATCCTATTTACAGTTCCTCCGAGATGAATTACCCGAGTATTTGGATGAGATACCACTAGCGATACGGCAACAATTGTGGTTTATGCATGACGGAGCACCCGCGCATAGTAGTCGAGTAATTCAAGCATTTTTGAACCAAAGATTTCCACAATGGATTGGACGTGGAAGTCGTACTCCATGACCACCTCGTAGTCCCGATCTAAATCCATTAGACTTTTTTCTGTAGGGATACATGAAAAGCTTGGTATATGATCGTCGCCCTGATATTGAAAATGTCGAAGATCTGCGAAATCGCATTTATGTTGCAGCTCAACGCATTCGCGAAGACATGGTAAATTTTACTCGTGTGCATAATAACTTTCGTCGCCGAATTGATGCCTGTATTAGAGCTCACGGTGGACATTTCGAACATTTTTTACATTAATAAATTATTTTGTCCTGTTTCGCCTAGATCGGTCCTTGTTAGGACCACCACAAATTTCATAAAAAGAAAAAGAATGTATAACTACAAATAACTCAAAACCCGACATTTCAGATGCATTAACTTTAAACATTAAGAACGCAAATCATATGGTTATCGGCATATTCAATGTAAACACATAAACACTTCGACATCAGCTGTACGACAGACTAATGCATTTCAATAGACTATTCACTATTCATAGCATCTACAATGCTTTATCGCTTTTTATTTGCATTTGGGTTAACTTTGATTCATCAGCGGTATTTGTATAATATAGGAGAAACAAAGATATGGACCGGCTTTACCTGCATTTTGGGTCCTAAAATTTGAACAAAATGTTCATGTTACAAATAAATTTCTTTTTAAATTTTCAGTAACACATTGATAGGTAGTCTTCAGATTTCGGTAGCTTAAGTGCTATTTACAGGTAACCCTGTATAATAGATTAAAATGCGCCATAGGACTTTCAAAAGTGTTAGTAGATTTATCGTTGTATCGAGGAATTACAAAGCAAATTTTGGAAAGTAAAGCCGGCGAATCGGCAGCATTGTTCATTAGCCTCAACAAGAACTTAGCACTAGATGTCTTTCTCCGACGAGATAGCGAGTCAATACTGCGTCTACAGAGTAAGCTGTCATAATCAGTGCCGTAAAGAGGCCGTGTACCATCGGTATTGGATGAAAGGTAATTCAGAAATCTTTTCTGAACACGTTCAATTTCCAGCTGAAGATAATGATAATGAGGGTACCAAATCAACGATGTATATTCCAATTTTGAGCGGACAAGGGAAAAGTATACAGCCTTCAACGCATTATCATTAGAAAAATGCTTGCATTTTCTAAATAAGAAGCAAAGCGATTTATCTGCTGAAGAAGTACAGATAGCATGCATATGCGGCGAAAATTTCAGTTTGGAATCGAACAGTACACCTAGACCACTAAACAAGTTAACCCTGCGGATGGTATTATTTGCGACATGATTGTTAAATATTTGTGAGTTCGAAGAACGAGTGAAGGTGAGTACAGCGCGTTTATCAAGGTTTAAATGGATTCTATTTTTACAACACCAATCATTTATAATTGAAAGATTTTTCTGCAGATGTAAGATGTCAGATGGAAGCACGAAGATCAAGGCGTATAAAAATTTAAGAATAATCAGAATTAGTGCGGTTAGCTAAATAAGCAAGGAAGAAAATTTATACAATTCTTCTGCTATCTTTTTATTCTATTTACGTCAACGGAATATTGAGAACACCAGATAATTTTGCAATAACCTAGTAGACAACAGAAGGGATGCGTGTGGCAATGTCTTTAAATTTGTTTTGTAATTTAATAGAGAAATTCTAGTTTTTTTAATCTTTTGCTACATATCTACATTTATATAAGATACAAATAAATATTCAGAATCGCAAGTCAAACTAAGGTCTTTGATTTCGTCTAGTTCGATCAGGATTTGACTGTTTAATGTATAGGTAAAGCCAACTATAGTAAACCTTATTATTTCTTTTCTTTAAATATAAACAACTCGCTGCGTATTGTTCCGTAACCCCTCTACGTCAAATTGTAACAATAGGTAGTTATTAGTAGAGCTCCCCAAAGTGCGTGGCAAGTCAGAAGGCGTACCGCCGGGCGTGGCCGGAGGGATATGTAATGTAATATATAAGCAAATAACTCGCATCGCATTTCGGTAGTTTATTACCGTATGCGATCGGGTTGTGACGGTATGGCGGACGCGCGTAGTAAGAAACGCCCACAGGCCGACAAAGTGAAAAAGTTCTGTGGAGAATTTCCTGACTTAATATATAATGGAAGTAAGATTATATGTAAAATTTGTAATATACCTCTGATGTGCAATGATAAATATGGCTGTAGAAGACATGTAAATAGTCAGCAACACAAAAATAAAAAACTGGGTGTATCACCGACTGAGGCAACTCAATTTATAATTGATTTATTTTATATGCTGACTGCGTGTAATTTACCGTTTTCCTTACTCAGGAAGAAACCATTCCGTGAATTTTGGAATAAATATAATCCAGACTTTGAGTTACCGTCGGAAACAAGCTTAAGGAGATGTGTGCCAAGTGTACGTACCGAAATTGAAAACAGGATCAGATCTGCAATAAAAAATAAACTACTGTGGTTATGTATTGACGAAACGACAGACCGTAAAAAACATTCTATTTTGAATGTGATTGTACGTATACTGGAACCTCGTCAACCTACAAAGGGAATTTTATTAGCTAGTAAAAGACTAAAATCGTGTACTGCCGACGCTATCGAGAGCGTAGTCGTTGATACTTTACAAACATTTGAAATTGCCACTACTCAAGTATTAATTTTCATGACCGATGGTGCCGCGACAATGCGTTGTGTAGGTCGTTCTCTTCAAGAACATTATGGGATGATGTTACATATTACTTGTAAACTTCATGCTCTGCATATTGCGGCTGAAACTATTCGTGCAAATTTCCCTGAGGTAAATGCATTAATAACAAATACGAAACGAGTGTTTCTCAAATCTCCCAAACGTACCAGTGAATTTCATAAACAGTGTCCCGGTATTCCCGAACCACCAGAGCCGATTCTTACGCGTTGGGGGACATGGCTGAAGGCAGCGTTTTATTATTTTAAATACTTCCGGCAAATAAAATCAGTCGTCTTACAATTCAATCCCAACGAATCTGCGGCTATTAAGGAAAGCCAGGATAAATTCCAAGATATTTCCGTTGAAGCAGATTTACAAACCGTTTACAACAATTATAGAGAAGTACTTGAGGCAATAAATAAATTACAAAATAGTGCACTGTCCCTGACGGAGTCAGTACAAATATTAGATGACGTTAATACACTCCTACACTGTATAAATAACAAAAAAAATGATATCGTTACAAGAAATTTTGAAAGTGTTATGAAGAAAGATACAAATTTTAGCAGGTTAAGACAAGTTTGGGAAGGTAACTCTACTGATCCGGTGACTAAATTCAAAGATTATTTTAATTACGCGTGTATTACATCATTAGACGTCGAGCGTTCATTTTCAAGATATAAAAACATTTTTTCAGAACGACGAACATCCTTGAAAGAAACGACTGTGGAAACATTCCTAATGCTTCAGATGTTTGAGAAATCGGATTGCGCTTACGGTAACAGTTTTAATGTGCCTACCTCCTCGTGTGCTGACTAATACTATTTTCCTTGTGCATTAATACCCACTATATTGGATACGGCTAATTACAAAAGTAAGCGTTTTAAAATTCTTTATTTCTTTTGTTTTTATGTACTTTACTTATGTTCCTTATCGACGCCTATGGTGCGCCACGCAGTTGGGGAGCTCTACTTATTAATAAAGAGCTAAAATCTACGCGTTTTTTTTTTATCTACTGCCTCTCCTCCGAGTAATTAAGGATCAAAAGAAGTTTTGCGTTTTACCCCAGGCTTGGTTGTCACAAGTGCCCGTTACTTCCCCCCATGTCTTACTGTATCATGCTACCTTTAATGACTTAAATGAAAATTTTCAAGTTTTGAAGCGTATGTTGTTCTATTCGAGGATGCAGCGATTGAAACGATCTAAGTAAGTAAGCGTAAAGATGCAATCAATGATGACATATAAATTGTGCGTTTATCCAGAATTTATTATTACATTTCCTAATGCCTTCTATCTTTTCAACTCTTGTGTGTAGTACTTTACTAGTTAGGGCGTTGCCAAACATAGATTAACGCAAACGCAGCATTTGTGGTTGCCCGTTTAGGCCGCTTGCTTGTCCCACCAGCATTGCTCATAAAGTGCAGTCCGTAACGAGTGGCGGCGACAAGTGGTTACGTCTGCGAGGGCCCTTACGTCATATAAACGTTTAAAAAGGTTCTTTCAGTAAAAAGCACTTCTTTAAATTATTGAGTACAATAAAACAAAAAGTATATCATCTAATATTGTTGGGAATGGAGAATCTCGTACTAACTTTGCTTCATTGTCGAATATATGAACCAAAATTGTGAACAAGCCCTTTAACACGGTTCATTAAATGTGCTGCCGTTAGACAGCTTGCAGATGGTCTCATAAAAAAAATTGACGGATTGTAGTCTGGAGCGAACGGTAGTCACGCAGCTAACCCACCTCAACTAATGCAGCGATTCAGAGAATCTCTGTAATTTGACCCATTTAATCTGTCTAGCAGAAACATTACTCCTGTTAAATGGTGGCTAGCAATGTCAGCTCAATTGTTGTATGAACGGATCTGTTCGTATCCTGTTTGCTAATAGAAAAGAAAGAACTCAAAAAAAAGATGACGATCACGAAGAAGAAATGGTTAGAAATGGTTACGTCGGATTTAAGACGAATAGACGCTAACTATTGCAAGACCTGATTGATGGTCATTACAGAAAATAAGAATTGTATATATATGAATATAGATCGGGCGATACATTTATGTAATATGAGTAAAGTAGCTGTTCATGTAGAATTCTCCATGCCGTACTACTACTTCTAAGAATAATTTCCTCGTTCCGTTTTTAGGATTCTCCACAATTCTATCGAATACATCTTCTTCAATTTCTTGGCTTCTTTGAACCACTCAGCACAAAATATTCCGTATAATAGGTCCTCGCTCATGAGACGCTTGTAGATTGCCGCAAAAGCTGCTTTAACTTGACATCTTAGATTTCATTCCCGATGTTTGGGCAAAAATCGCTTGAGCCAAATTACAATTGCCATTCGCTCATTCATAAACGATCTTGAAAAAACACGAAAGCAATACTTAATTCGACTTCAAGACGTTTGAAATGCTCAAATAAACGGTTGAAATAACAGCCGTATTAAATACTAGCTTTCATCAATTTTGAATGAAAATCGTACGTAATTTTTACGAAAGGATTTTGGACGCATATTTATAAGAAATTTTTTACAGATTTGTTCCATACATCACGTTGGTATAGTTTTGCCAAGAAATGCAGATGCGCGTTACATGTGTAACTATACAAACCGACATTACCATGTTAATTCGGTCACGAACTACACCGGTGAATATCCAAACAGTTAAATCTGCTTTCCGGTAAGAATTTGCTTTTAAAAATTATAACGTAGGTACATTTTCTCGATGCGTCTTTCCGATTCGAGTGTTTAAGTGCGTACGTTTACCTAATTTTCCTCAATGCCGTAGTTGAGACAATTACTAGTTAATATCGCGTCCGATATGCCACAAATTGCTGTGGGTGACACTATATTTTACTCTTAACACATATTTCAACGTCTTTGAAAATCTACGAGGAGGTTTCAGAACCATGATACTAAAAGAAATTCAATTTCGATTCTAAAAATTAATGATTAATTAAAGGGATTCGGCGACATACGTTTTCATGGGATCGGCGACACTCCTAAAAGTTCAGATTCGGACGAAACTTTGTCGGAATGCACAATACGCGGGGCTAATAACCATCTTGGATGATAACTAGAGAGGACAAAGGCGGTGTCTATTCGTGTTTTGTCGACTCTCGGGAATACACGACATAATAGGCGAGACGATCATCACATTCTCATGAGACGAATAGACATGATCTATCTAGTCGCTGCAAAAAAGAATAATTCCACCTGTCTTCCTCATCTCTAATGTTAACATTACTGGATCATTGTAGCTGTTAAGCATACTTGCTGATTTTGTATTTTAATTAGCTATCACGCCTGCGCACATAAAAGATATTTCATTGGGCGAGGTTATCGGCGCAAGCGCACAGGTTTCTGGAATCGGATCATTCTGAATGTAACCGTAAACGATGAATAAACGTTATTAGCTGTTACATATTAGCGCTTTCATACTTCATTTGCGATCTCTCGAAGCGATTCACGAAACAGAAATAAAACGTAGAAAGTGTAGAAACTGAGACTAGTTTAATGTACCACCAGAATATATAAATCCGGTAAAATCGGCTCCTGCATAAATTTGGCTGATTCTCTTTTCTGAAGTTTTCTTATGTACACTATACTAGGTTTGCCAAGTTTCTGCTTGCTAGTTTAATGTTGTCAAGTCGTGACGACTTCTTACTCCTACTTCTTACATTAACATGTGTAATGTTTGTGCCATATACGTCACCATGAAATCGGATGTAATGACCACGACACTTTATTTTGCTAGGGAGAAATTTAATATTTATGAAAATGTATTTCACTTTATTATTGTTACGTTCCTTTAGTTTGAAGAACAATGCCGCTAGTCCTCTGCTTCGGTATGAGGCGAAAAGACCAATTGCTTATATGTAATTCTTATATGTTTACTCGCTTAATCAGTTGCTCTTGCTGTGTTAAAATTAAACACAGTACGTAGATATATAAAATATATTTATTAAATAAACAATTCTCTTGACAAAAAATAAAATAAATATGGTACTCTTTCGTATATATCAAAATTCAAATACATATGTATTTCGTAATTCGGTTCCTTTTGTACGCATTCAAATGTTCAATATCTAACACTAGGGCCACCACCGAACCCTACCGAACGTCTGGTTGGGCGACAGCAGCAAATAGCTGATCACGATCGCTATCGCAAAAAGATTTCATACAACTCACGGCTACCCAGACGCACCTCTAGTATTTTGCTCCGAGCTTCTGTCCCCACGTATAAGCGGAAAAATCAGAAACCAACGATAGTGCGGGTCTGAACACTGGCTGTCCCACAGACGAAAAGACGACGACAGGCAGCCGTGTCTGTTCGTACGTTCGATTTCCGAAGAAGTATGGATACTTTGTACGTATGTGTACGTTACTGGCGGAGATCGCTCGGTCCAGTACGTGCATTAGCAATAGCGACATCAAATACACTCCGCCAAAAAAGTATCGCATAATTTAGTTTTGAATCATAAAAGTATCGCATAATCTTTGTTTGTAGCATAAAGTTGTAAATATACTTTAATGCGCTCTAAGATATAATTTCTATGATTGTTTAAATAAAATACAGGCCAAATAAAAACAAGAACTCATACTTGAGATTTTTATTAAAACAAGAAATTATAATTTTGGAAAGAAAAATGTCATAACAGTAGCTTTTAATACTGAGTATTGCCACCTCTGGCTCTTATGACCGCTCGCATACGGTTTGGCAGAGATTCGATTAACCTCCGTATATAAGCCTGATCCAAGTTCTCCCACTCGTCACGGAGAGCATTTTCTAGTCCATGCAGGTCCGCTGGGGCAACATTTTGGGTTCGTATCCGTCTGTGGAGGAGGTCCCACACGTGCTCGATAGGGTTCATGTCCGGACTTACCGCAGGCCAATCTAAAACTAGAATACCAACATCGTTAAGGTATTCCTGGACGATTATTGCAACATGCGGTCGTGCATTATCGCGCATTAACATGAATTCGTTTCCTATAATTGGCGCATATGGTACTACATGTTCTTCTAAAATGTCCGTTATATACCTGTGGGCGGTCAGTATACCTCTGTCTACTGGTACTAACTCTTTACGACCTGTTAAACAGATGCCTCCCCAAACCATAATAGAGCCACCAGCGAAATTAGGTCTAGGTCTGATATTACACTGCGAATAGCGCTCACCGTCTCGTCTGTACACTGAAATACGCCTATCTGAGGTGTAAAGGCCAAATCTTGACTCATCTGTGAAGAGTATATTGGCCCAGTCATTAATGTTCCAATTTACATGTTCTCTGGCAAACCTTAAGCGAGCCACTCGGTGGTTCCTAGTGAGACGAGGGGCTGTTACAGCTACTCTAGCTCTTAATCCACTCTGTCGTAACCTATTCCGAATAGTTTGAGTACTCACACGAGTATTTCTCACTCTAGCCAAGTCGTTCTGCAATTGTCTCGCAGTTACATGTCTTCGACGTAATGCTTGTAGTAGTAAATAGCGGTCATCTTGGCGAGTAGAACATCTTGGACGACCTGGTACAGGTCTTCTACTGTAATCGCCCGTTTCCCTATATCTGGCTACGGCTCTAGAAACACTTGACTGATTGATGTTCATCAAATTAGCAACGTATGCTTGAGATCGTCCATCTTCGATTAAAGCAACTATAGCGCCCACTTGTTCTGAAGTTAAATTGCTCATTTTAGTTTTAAAAGCGTTGGTACAGAACTCTGACTTCGCACTTTAAAATTTGTCCGTATAGGAAGACTTTCAATAAACAACTGAACAAACCTTACACATATGCATTTTTCTAAATATGTTCTTTTAGAAAAAAAAAGTAAAAAAGCTATGTTCCATGATTTTGTTAGTGTTTTTATAGTTCACATACACGAGGCAAACTTTTTGTGAACGTATAAAAATATCTTGGTTTATAAATGCCCTTTTTTAGTTTATGCGATACTTTTTTGGCGGAGTGTAGATATAACAAGTGACTAATAAAGATATTTTTTAATTAGAGCATTGACGAACTTTATATTTTTTGCAAACTTTATGAGAAATTATAGGAATTTTTCATGGAATGCGTACACGTCTAAGTTTAAACGATGCTGAATACGAATTTTATGAATTTATAACAGATGAAACATTTAATTTATCATAAAATAGACATAAACAAAATATTACTTTTACAAAATAAATAAAAATGGTTAAAGTTATAAAATAAAATATAACAAAATAGAATGCTAAGTCCTTAACAATTATTATTTTGAGTAACTGTGTTGTACCCTTTGTATGTGTAAGTTTTTTGACCTGTTGTTTGGATATGTACTAAGTCTATTTGATGAAAAGAAATGATGCTCTTTCTCCGCCTCTCCCTCTCCTCCTAAATGCAGCATATAAAACATTAAAGGATTTATTTATTTTTTGACTTGCTTCAAAGATATCTGGGATCATCATGTTTTCGATTTTTGTATCTACAATTATTTACTCGAAAACTTTAATAACACGTATATAAATATTCCTTAGAAAAGAAAATTAGTGGAAGCTATGCAGGGAAGGATTTTAGTGACATATCTAGCTATAGCCTTTGGAGGATATTTTTGTAATCAGAATGGATTCTGAGACTAATAATTTGCGGTTTAGTTACGTAGAAATATTTAAAAAATTACAAAATCCGATAATTAGGCTAACGTCTTTTCCTTTCATTTGCGAAATTTTTTACTGTTGCTATAAGAAGAGTCAACACGTATTACGTAGTTTACAAAACATTTTATAATGAGTCAATATATTTCCAACATGGTGTAAACACTTGTCTTATGTTCTACTTAGGACATAAGAATGCAAAATGAGGAATAAGAATGCAGAATTCTCCTCGTTTTCGAATCAATTACCGTACTCGGTCCTTTAAAAGGATTCTTGTCGCAATTAAATCGAGAGGACCGCTGATCGCAATAAACATCGAAAAGGTGGAAGTGCCGGTGCGTTCACTCCAATTCGTTCAGTACAGATTATCATCGTTATGTACCCGATTCGATCCCCGCTAACGCTACGTTATTGAGCTATAAATTACTCCGCACAATGCCCAACCATTACCGAACGAATCCCGTGATGTCCGTTCCCTCGTACTATACCATAAAGGACCAAGCGGACCGTTGTCATTTCGCAAAGAGTAAAAACACAAACGAATGCCCGGATAGTTTATGACGATTGCTCTGCCGTTATCTGGCCAATTCGATCGCCATCTATGTGGAATGCGCGCACGCCTTCCGCTTTCCAATATACGTAGACAATATCAACGTCAGAAGTCAGATGATACTTGAATTTTTATTGATATTTTGCAATTAGGAAGACTGCGATTCATTTTATATAAATTTATTAAAGGTGTATTTTTAGTAGTATGGACCATATATAATTAAGAGAATACCTCGATGGACGACAGAATCTCTAAAGCACTGTTTACAACGAGTGAAGACATTTCAAATGCGTAATATAGAACACACGCAATGCTCTAACTTTTTACGCGTTCGAAACATAAATGGGCAACTTTTTAAATTCATCTAGCTTGCGCATACATCACCTAAAAGATCTTGACGTTCAATAAAATAAATTTATAAAAACGTAGGCTTTCACGGCCAGAGTCAGTTGAAACTAAACGTATTCTGGGTTTGAACCGTGTCATGTAGTTTTTGTTTTATTAAAAACTCAACGTTTCTTCCATATTCTTCTTCAGGAAAGGAAAAATTTGTGGGCAACAGTTAGCACGGTAACCCAACGTGTAAACCACGCCAGAGGCGAAAATCAACTGCTAACCATGCAAACGTGCTAACTGTTATCTACCAACTTTCTCTCTCCTGAAGAAAACCCATTGTATGCGAAACGTCGAGTTTTTATTTTAACAAAAACGACATAACAGTTCAAACTCGGAATATGTTTATATTAACCGCATATAATCAAAAAAGTTTCCTTTTGGAATTGAAAGAAAATTTAAGATAAATATTGCAAAGAGAAATAGATGTTGGTTGATTAAACCATTTTTTTTCAGTTTTTTCTCCAGTTTTTCAGTTTTTTTTCAATTTTTTTCCATACCAAGCTTTTTTCTCTATTTATTTAATAATTTTGTGAACACTTAAAGAAGTGGCCTATATTAGAAATTGATCCCAAAACACAAATTTCTTTTTTAACGTGAGTATCTCTTATACTCTTGCATCTTCGAATGCCATGTCGGGATATTGTTTTTACGCGTGGTGACGGCTCAGCCATTTTTCTCTGTGTATCCCATGGCTTTGTTTTAAACGATGAGGAGCAGCTAATTGTTCCTCAATGTGTGAATAGTTGTTGTTATCGTCATGATTGCGGTTATAGTCATAATTATGTAATACCGTTCTTTAGAATAGGAGATCGTAATAAACTCAGCAACTTAGTAACGAATTTATCATCTATTTACTCCATTATTAACAAAAAATTATTTAATTATCTTTGTAATCTTTCACCCTTCTAGCACGGATTTCGTGATTTACAACATATTTATACTAAAGTTATGTACTTTTTATAATAATAGAGGATATTTTGCAAAATTATTCTTCTCGACAACAATGCTAGCGCAGTTGCTCACTTACTTTCCACGCCACACTTTTGTTTTTCAAAAGAACTTATTGCTTATGAGCTGTAAGTTATTTAATAAGCTTTCACATTACATTAAGACTATTTCCCTATTTAAATTCGAAGTAACGGCTTAAAGATTACTTGATTTATTAAATGGTTCACTTTCTTAATATTTATTTTTTTGTATGATTTATTACTTTTGACCTGCTTATTTTTATTATTACGGAATCTATCAAGAGAATCTGATCCTGGTGGAACTAGAACGTACAGCAATGAACTGCTTTCAGTTAAGCACAGGTTCTCTTACAGCTGGACCAGCAAGTCGTCAGGCATTGTCTGTACAATGTCCACGTTATTTTAAGAAAATCATCAGAAACTTCTTAATGAATCTTTCTTTTAATTAAATCGGGCAATGTTTTAAAAATGTTGTATGTTCTTACATTCTTTTAGTACTAAAAGAAATGTTTCAAGTAAACATTCGTCTTTATCTGTTCATGCTTGATAGCTTGATAGTTAATGTATGTAGGAAAATAATGATCACTTGGAGAAAATATAGGGATTGCATAAAAAGAAAATAAGTTTTAAATTAGTAATACTTTTAACAAATGTCTAGAGAAACAAACGTTAGTTTTAATATTTTGTCTCAGCATTGCACAAAAGAAAAAAAAGACATGCCTACATAGCTTCGTACCCAATTTGTTAAAGAGTAAGTATGTTTCTTTCTCAATTTACCGGGTTTAACTTATAGTAATATTAACATGAAAACATTTTATGACACGTAATTCTCCATCAAATTTTACATCATATTCGTTGTAAATGTGATGGTGTTGATA